>CM075961.1:169764835-170454835 GCA_038048745.1 Coluber constrictor foxii | reverse complement strand
GAGTTTTGTGATGGGGAAGTTATGTTGGGTGAGGGTCATTGGGAGGTGAACTGCTGGTGGTGGGAGGCTTGCATGGGTTGACTGAGGGTTGGCGCTGACTCTGGTTGACTGTGTGAGTGTTTTGGCTTGGAGGGGTTCATAGCGGTTACCTTCCCAACCGCTGCACCCGCTTGAACCCTCTGCGCATGGAGAAACCCTTCTGCGCATGCGCAGACAGTAAAAGACAGGCTACTTCCTGGTAAAAGCCAGGAAGTAATGACCAGGCGGGTGAACAGAGCCTTGCGCCGCCATCACTGCCGGTTCTCCAAACCACCGGCCGTCATTGCTACCGATTTGGCTGAACCGGTCCAAACCGGGAGCATTTCACCCCTGATTCATAACCTGATTGTAGGTCAGTGGGTCTACTGGTGGATTTTGTGGTGAATATCTGCAGCTCAGGTGTAGGATGAGGGTGAAGATTCGTCCTCTGAGCTTGTGGGTGGGTTTCCGAACATTTCATCTTGTTTCAGATGCAGTTTAGGGGATATCGGCGTTCTTCCGTTTATAAGGACTTCAGGGGTGGGTGTGTCAAGTGAGGGTCTTGGGCTGGTCAGTCATCAGTGAGTCTTGTGATGGGTCTTGTGTTGAGGAGGTTACATCAGGTCAGGGACATTCGAAGGGGAACTGCTGGTGCCATTTAGTGTCAGTGTCGGTAGAGATTAAGGATTTTCGGATTGGTGGCATTGTGCTGCCACCCAATATTTGTGGGTCCCTTCACCACTCACACAACCACTTCAGCAGCAAACATTTTGGACACAATTGGGGTGGTAGGTTGACGATTATCCTGCACCGCTCCAAAAGGGGTGCCTGGTTTTGTTGATTCACGCACGCACACAGCCACACATAGCCACACGAAGGAGAGGACCTTTGTCAGTCTTCCCAAATAGAAGCAGTGGCACTCACTGGCACTGCTCCTGCTTTGCTCACTCCATGGAGAGTATTAGCTAAGATTTACCCAAACTTCACGGCTTTGGAACCAGATGAGCTCTCCCTTGTCGTATCTTTGCGTTCATGCTGGATGAGCATGGCTTCCTTTCTTGCTGCAGGAGCCTCCTCTTCCCTTCCCTTAGCCAAGTGGGGTCTATTCAGGGTGACAAGGGCGGCCCCTCCATCTCACCCCTTCTCTCCTCTCACAGAATGAGCACTGCGTGTCCCCAGAGGAATGTCCCTGTCACCACAATGGCCACCTCTACCAGCCCAACGAAACCATCGCCAGGGACTGCAACACTTGGTGAGGACACACCTGTTCAGGCCTGCATGGGAGACTGGGAGGGATGCCCTCCCCCAAAGGGAGACTGGGAAGGATGCCCTCCCCTCAAGTGCCAGGGGCTCACAATCCTCTCTCTCTCCTTCCCTCCCTCCCCAGCATTTGCAGAAAGCAACGCTGGGAATGCAGCCACCACCACTGTGCGGCAACTTGCGTAGCCACTGGAGATCCACACTACATTACCTTTGACGGGAGGGTGTACACTTTCCTGGGGGACTGCGAGTATGTCCTGGTCCGCGAGAACAGCGGTGCCTTCACCATCACTGCCGAGAACGTACCCTGCGGCACCAGTGGCACCACCTGCACTAAGTCCGTGGTAGTGCTGATCGGCAGCATGACCGTTCACCTGCTCCGAGGTAAGACGGTCGTGGGCGCATAATGAGGCCATCGTACCCCAGCAGCTTTGCACCCTTCCTGATCTTCCCTCTCTCTGCTTGTGCTAGGAAAGGACGTGACTGTGAACGGCGTCTCGGTGCGGCCGCCCAAGACCTACAGTGGGAACGGGCTGACCTTGGAAAGAGCTGGACTCTTTCTGGCACTCCTCACTCAGATGGGGTTGACGGTGCTCTGGGACGGAGGTGAGGTGCGGCCAAGAGGTCCCGTTTTTTCATGTCCAGCCAGACATGAGCTCTGTATGCTAAACTTTTGGCCCTCCTAAATCACCTCTTTTGGAGGTCTCCCCAATTCCTGAGGAACCCACCTTCATACTCCATGAGGCCTACCAGAACTGATCAGGCTATCAGCTTGGTCTGTATCACAAGTTTGAAAACATTCACTGGACCAGCCTATGAGATGAACCAGGTTGTCCGTGCTGTGTCCTCCAGCAGACACAACCGCCACATTCCTCAGAGGTCTCCGCAGACTCTCTTCTCTCTGTTGTGTGGCAAACATCAACTATCCAGTTGGCTAATCCAGATGAAGAAACTGCTGGGACATTATTTTACCAAGAGTATAAACTTTACTAAATAAATCAAGTGGTGTGATGGCCTAGAGGTGGCGCTCTCGCCTCACGATCAGGAGGCTGTGAGTTGGATCTTAGATAGAGGCTGATATTTCTCTCTTCTGGCACAATGAGAATATATCTGCTGAACAAACCTCTGCATTGGTGACAGGAAGGGCATCTGGCCAGTAAACACTCAGCTCCATTCAGTTGCCCTGACTCCACCCCGCAAGGGATTATGGGGTCATTACACGATGAACAACAACAACATAAATTTTACTAAATAAATCTGCATTGGCACAGAAGAAGCAAAACCAGCTCTGAGCTTCCTGTGCAAAAGCACACACAATTTATTTCCCCTTTCCCTGCGCCCCCCCCCCCCAGTCTATCATGTCCACCAATCACTTCTGTTCACTTTGTTTTGGGAACCAGCCAATCACGCAGTGGCATCTGCTCTGGGTGTCCTTGAAGAGGAGAGTCAATAATGCCTGGAAGCGCTTTCCCCTCATCCTTGCACTCCAATCACCCCTCCCCCCATTCTTTGTCAAGTTGTGAGCAAAGCAGAATATAAGTGAACGTTCGAATCAGTTTCAACAGTGAGAAGCTCACCTCTCATGGTGTGAAGGTCTTAATGAACCTCATTCATGGCTGATATTTGATAGTTCTTGAAAGAAAAATGACACTGCCGTAGCTCGTCTCAGGATCCTAAGCCTGAATCAGTATCCTGAAATCAAGTGAGCACAGCACTGGGCCTCAGCGTCTCATCCTGTCCTTGCCTCCCCAGGCACTCGGGTCTACATCAAACTGGAAGCCAAGTACCAAGGCCGAGTGGCAGGACTCTGTGGGAATTTTGACGGCGATGCAGAGAACGATTTCTCCAGTCAACAAGGCATCGTGGAGCCCACGGCTGACCTTTTCGGCAACTCCTGGCGCATCAGCCTCCTCTGTCCTGAAGTCAACGCCGAGGACTTTGAACATCCCTGCACAGTACGACCTGTGATTGCGCCGATGGGGGAAAAACTCCAGGGCTGAAGTCTACTTATCTTCCCTACTGGTTCGGAAGTATACGCGCCATGCATGCATCACATGCACGCATGGACCCTCTGTGCATGCGCAAACCCTTCTGTGCATGCACCAAGGGTAAAAAAACAGAGGGTAACGATGACCGGGCAGGTGGGCGGAGCTTTGTGCTGCCATCGCTACCAGTTCGGCTGAACCAGTCCAAACTGGTAGCATTTCACTGAAAAATTCACTCTCTGGTAGGACTGAATGAACAGGTGTCCCGGGTGGCTACGGGGACCCTTGGTGGTTGCAAATTGGAAAATGAGATTATTAGTGTTCCCACGACTCCACATCTCTCCCCCCCTCCCCCAGGTGAATTCTCACCGTGCGACGTGGGCTCGGAAGCGCTGCGGGATCCTCCTTCAGGATCTCTTTGCCCGTTGCCGTGAGGAGCTGCCCTGCCAACAGTTCTACGAGTGGTGTGTTTTCGATGCCTGCGGGTAAGTGAGGGTCAGCTGAAGAGGGCAGCGGTGGGAAGATAGGGACCCTGGGTAAAGCTCTCCTACTAGGAAGAACAGGTTGAAGGAGAACAGTAGTGGGTTCCACTTACCTTCGCTACTGGTTCGGAATCCGAAGTGTGTGCATACGCACACTTGCTTCGTTCGCACGGGGCGCTTCTGTGGATGCACAGGACCTCCTGCATATGCGCAGAGCATCCGTGATGATGTCCGGGAGGGGGAGAACCTCCCGCCGCCACCATTACCAGTTCGCCTGAACCGTGGCGAACCAGTAGAAACCAGAAGAAAAGATGCATCACCCAAATGGATCCTTCAACCTACCTGCCAAAGCTGCTGAACCTGATCACTCACCTTGGCAAGACAGGAGGTGACATGTCATCCTTGCCAGCTAATCATGGACGGGAAGGAAACTGCTTTCCCACTTGTGCTCAGAGACCACCACGTGAAGGTCTTCTCCCATTGAGTGCAAGGCCACCGGGGTTTGGGGTGGCACACACCCCTCAATGTGATGAGACCTCGGGCTTGGCAAATGTGTAAAAATTGTGGGTTTGTATCGGCCCAGGGAAACGTGGTTCTGGATGTCCCTATGGAAAGTCAACCATGGATAATTAATGTGCAGAAAAAGAGCCGGATTCTCAGCTAAACCTTTAGAGGCCAAGGTGATGGGACATTTGCCAACTTCAAGGAGAGGTTCAGTGGGTTCCTGTCTCTGATATTCACCAGGAATAATTAGGGCACCCCCCCCCCAAACCTCATTCTCTTTTTTTTTTTTGAGTTTGCAAAAGGATTTGCAGCATAAACTAACCAAATGAACTTGGTTGACGCAATGGCTACAATCCAAAAAAAGCCTCACTAATTTAACCTCATTTGGAGTGTTGTAGAAATTCCCTGATGGGTCCTGAAAAGAGCAGTTGTTTTTAATTTTCAACACTTGTGCTTCTTCTCCTCACTGGGAGATCCTTGTGAGGTCCACCCGCCGGTATTTGAAAAGCTCAGGAGGAGATTCAGCATACGTGCAAACTCTTAAACTCAATAACACACTAAGGCAGAAGCTTGCCCACTCCAGAGATAAAACACTCAGACACAAACTGAGCAACGTGGTATAGGCATGTGAGCCATGTGTAGATCTGTACATTGGGGAAACAAAACAGCCACTTCCTAAACGTGTGGCACAACATCGGAGAGCAGGACTAGATTCAGCAGTCCACCTGCATTTGAAAGCCAAAGGCCACTCTTTTTTTTTTTAATTAGATTTCTATGCCGCTCTTCTCCGGAGACTCAAGGCGTCTTACAATGCGTGAAGCAATAGCCTTCATACTTTTGTATATTTATACAAAGTCAGCTTATTGCCCCCACAAACTGGGTCCTCAATTTACCTACCTTAGAAAGGATGGAAGGCTGAGTCGACCTTGAGCCTGGAGATTCGAACTGGTATAATTGCAGACAGCTGGAGTTAAATTACAGTGCATTAGTCTGCTGAGCTATTCCAGGCTCCTTTTGCATAGAGAGGACCACTGGTTTCAAAGAGGGGTCAAAGAGGCCATCTATGTCAAAATCTGTAGACTATTTCATCATGACAAAATCCCGGTGCCTGGTGTGCACCACGAGAGGACTAGTCTACATTGCACACGATTTCATTTTATGTGTCCCTTGAACTGTGTGTTTTTAAAATACAGGGTTTTATATTTCCGTGCACATTTTATAGGCTGTTGCACTGAATTTTGTGCACTGTGCTGTGTCTTGCTGGGCCCCGCCCAATAAATAAATGGCTTGGTGTGTGTGGGAACTTCCTGCCGCCCTCCCTGTGGATCTGACCCCCTTTCTGTCTCCTCTTCGCTCAGGTGTGACTCTGGAGGGGACTGTGAATGCCTCTGTACGGCTATTGCAACTTACGCTGAGGAATGCATCCAACGAGGAGTCTCCATCCGCTGGAGAAGCCAGGAACTGTGCCGTAAGCGTTGGAGGAGGCTGGGAAGGAGACCTTCTCTGGGGTGGGTCTAGGGAGGGCCAGAAGCTCAGAGGACCACCCTGACTGACCAAAAGAGCCCAGCAAGCAAAAAATCCTCCTTGCTGCATCTCCCTGAACAGAATGGGATAACTCATCACGGCCAACTCACCGTAGCCAACTCACTGCCACCAACTCGCCACAGCTCACTCAATGCGGGATAATTCGCCGCGGGATAACAGAACCATCCGATTTCATGATTTCAAATAGAGAAAGAATTGTTTTGGGCTGACACTGTGCCGTGGTGTCAGCCCAGGAGATCATCTTTTCTTTTGGATCTTCAGGGCTGCCACACTTAGTGCTGTGGGAAAGTGGGAGTCTTAACTTGATTGGGGGTGTTACTTGGAACCCTGACTAGTTGTCCTGTGGCGAATTGGCCGCAGCAAATGGGCAGTGGTGAATTGGCGGCGGCAAATTGTCATAGACCTCCCCCCCCCTCCCTGAAGGAGTCCCTCTGTCAAATCAGCTCTTGCTGCCTAGTCTTGACTGGTCCAGGGTCCATCCCTGGTCAGCTGTTCATGAAACCACTTTGTCCAAGGTCCCAGGTTCTAGTCTCCACTCCTCCCCTTGCTCCCACTCTCGGGAGGAAGGAACGCTGCCTCTGTGCCAGGCCGCAAGCGCATCGTTCGGCATTGTGCGGTCATCCCTGCGACTTTGCAGCATGGATATGCACATGACAGTTGGTCATGGCATGGCACCAGCTGCTTTGCAGGACTGAGAACAATCACACAATCTGGAGATGGACGTTCCCTGAAGATTTATTTATTTTTTTAATTAGATTTATATGCCACCCTTCTCCGGAGACTCAGGGCGGCTTACAATGCATGAAGCAATAGCCTTCACACTTTTGTATATTTATACAAAGTCAGCTTATTGCCCCCACAAACTGGGTCCTCAATTTAACTACCTTTACCTACCTAGGAAGGAAGGCTGAGTCAACCTCGAGCCTGGTGAGATTCGAACATGGAATTATTGCAGACAGCTGGAGTTAATCACACAATGCTTTAGTCTGCTGAGCCACCAGGCCCAGCACAAGTCTGACCAAAACTATCTAAGTTTTGCTTTCTCTTGGTCCCCTAGAATGTAGCCCCTCCCTCTATCCTGGGAATCCAGGCTACATTCCAGCAAATCTGGCATTTCTTTGGGTTGGGGATGAGGAAAATCTGGAGAATGAGCTTCCTGGCTGAAGGGAGGCCCTCTCCCAGATCTAGGCTTTGCCCTTCTACCTACCCACTCCTCCACTTGCTCAGCTCTACAGTGTGACCACGGGATGGAGTATGACCCCTGCGGCCCTGCCTGTCCGCCAACCTGCCAGAACTTCGGCCTGGAGCTCACCGAGCACTGCCCCATGGAGACCGCGTCCTGTGTGGAGGGGTGCTTCTGTCCAGAAGGCAAAGTGTTGCATGGTGAGATAAGAGAGGGGCAGAAGCCTTGGGGTAAAGGGGAGGGCGGAGCTGCCTGGTGCCTGTGGACAGAGCCAAGGGAAAGTAGGGAAGAGGAGGAAGTGGGGGTATGGAAGGACTTCCTTGGGACGGTGGCAGGGAAGTTGGAGAAGATAGGTTGGCGATGGTGTCATTCCCAGAAGTCAAAGCAATGGGATCTTACAGCCCAACGAAGGCTGGGCAGGTGGATTGAACACACACACAACACAGAGAGAGAGAGAGAGAGAGAGAGAGAGAGAGAGAGAGAGAGAGAGAGTCTCTGCTCGGTGCCAGTCTTGCCACGAACTCTGGGGGGAGCTGGATGGGACGGGGGGAAATGAAATACTACACCAATGTTTCTCAACCTTGGAAGCTTGAAGATGGGTGGACTTCAACTCCCAGAATCCCCCAGCCAGCGCTGCTGGCTGGGGGATTCTGGGAGTTGAAGTCCACCCATCTTCAAGCTTCCAAGGTTGAGAAACACTGCACTACACCGTGACTTCCTGAGACACGGCTTCAAGGCTAGACATCTGAGAACGGAATGTACAGTAGCTGCCTACCATCCCACACTTCAGATAAGTGTCCCAAAACCGTCTTCTATGAATAGGATTGGGGGGGGGAGGGGATGATGCGAAGGCAATGGGAGGTGACTTAGAAGGGGACAGTTTCACTTGGGGAATTTGGCGTGCAAATTTCAGTTCTGGCTTTGCATTACTGTCATCCATTTGACTTCTAGGAAACGATACCTTTCTCGACCAAGTGAAAGATCATTCTCGCTTAGAGGTTCAAGCTGGGACAGGACTGACATAGAGAGAAGGGGGAAAGAGAGAGGGAGAGATGGATAAAGGGAGAGAGGGAGGGAGAGAAAGAGACAGAGAGAGGGGGGAGAGAGAGAGTGGAGGGGACAGTTGTGGGAAGCTTAGCCTGCAGTCAATGTCTTGTAAACCTTCTGGCCTGATCCACCGAAGACAAGCAAGGCAGTCCTTGATCGAGAAGTTTTCTTCAGGAGGGAAGTCCCTCTTCCCACGATGCTCCTTTGACACAGGCGGACATCCCCCACTGCTCTGCCCTCAACCTCCATTTTTTGTCTCCCTTGCCAGGCGGACGCTGCATTGATCCGTCGGAATGCCCTTGCTTCTGGGAAGGCACCCTGTTCCCACTGGGAGCACTGGTGATGCAAGAGTGCAGGAACTGGTAAGCTATGGGGTTGCTGGGGGAGGGTCATGTCATGGAGGAGGGGTGCTTAGCTGCATTCCTCCCAGTCCCAGGCCCTCTGGGATTGCCAGAGGGGGATTTGAGGGCAGAGCTTTCTGAATTTCTTTGTCTGCCCATTGGACAGCTGCAGGCTATACCTTCTCTTATCTGATTGTTTCCTCCATCTCTTCGCCACTCATTCACACATACCATTAAATCAGACTTCCTTCTGGAGAAGCAAAAAAAGGGGGGGGGTATCCTGATCTGATACACAGCCATAGATTCCACTGAGCTCCCCTTGCTGTGTTCAGAAACACCCCCATGTTTGCTCATTCTGT
This sequence comes from Coluber constrictor foxii, assembly GCA_038048745.1. NCBI lineage: Eukaryota > Metazoa > Chordata > Lepidosauria > Squamata > Colubridae > Coluber > Coluber constrictor. The sequence continues at coordinate 170,446,111 of CM075961.1, read as the reverse complement.
GTACCCCTTGTACGTGGGGTGGGGGAAACCAACCAGACCTTGTTCTCCCCCTTTGGGAAGGCAAGTTGACCAATCAGAAAGCTATCTTGACAGAGATGGCCTCTAGAGCCAGCCAAACTCCATCCTTTGCTCAAGAATTAAATATTTAGTCAACTTCCTGATAACTTAAGAAAGGAGGCCGAGGGAAGCGATGACCACCGCTTCTATGCAGCCGTCGATCGTTAAAATTCTCTCCTACAAACTTCCTTTGAACACGAGAAATCAATTTTGGGTGCCATGTTTTCGGCTGCTACATAAAGGGCCACGTGGCACGTCTTCAGCGTCTCTTGAGTTTTCATTCACCAGGCAATACTCCTAAGCACACGCCAAAAGGTAGAATCAGGTGGGACATGCAGCATAGGAACAGATACCTCGCGCCAGCTTGAGGCACCCAGAAGTGGTGGCTGGGGATTATGGATGTGACTTTCACATTTGGGATCCTAAGCTGAAAGATGGAACCTTCAAGGTCCTGATAGTTGCAGCCCCTCCCCCCCCCCCCGCCCCATGCAGCCCCTCCCCCCCGCCCCATGCTTCTCAATTCAATGATGCTCTGTCTCCCCTCCAGCTCATGTGAGGCAGGCCTATGGCAATGTACCGCCCCACTGGAGACTTGCCGTGCCCCCTCCCGCTGTGCCGAATCGGAATTTGCATGCCACACGGGCGGGCGCTGCGTCCCGAAGGCCTGGATTTGTGACAATGAAGACGATTGTCGGGATGGTTCGGACGAATTCTGCCCCTCGAGCTGCACCCCAAACCAATACCGGTGTGCCGATGGGCAGTGCATCCCCTGGGGGTACCGCTGTGATGGCACCACAGACTGTGCCGACCGCTCGGATGAAAAGGACTGTCCCTCGCCCGGATGCTCGCCGCAGGAGTTCCGGTGCGACAACGGCCGCTGCATCGCTCGCCAGGACCGCTGTGACGGGGAGCTGGATTGTGGGTTTGCAGATCCCTCGGACGAGGCAGGTGAGCTTGCGCTGGGGGTCTCTGGGGTTTGGCCAGCTTAGAGAAAATAAGGACATGAAGTAGCATTCCAGTATTTGGGGGGGCTGCCATAAAGAAGGGGGGGTTCGCTTATTTTCCAAAACCCCAGAAGGCAAGACCAGAAATAATGGATAGAAACTAATCCAGGAGAGAAGCAACCTGGAATTAAAGAGAAACTTCCTAAAAGTGAGGAAAATTAACCAGTGGAACAGCTCGCCCCTGGAAGTTGTGGGTGCTTCCATCACTGGAAATTTTCAAGAAGAGATTGGACAGCCAGTTGTCTCAAATGGTATTTGGTCTGGAGGTTGGACTAGAAGACCTCCAAGGTCCCTTCCAGCTGTATGATTCTGAAAGACAGGGAGAAAGAGAAAGGAAAGAAGAAAGGAAGGGCTTCCCTCCCTCCCTCTCTCCCTCCTTTTTTTCATTCCTTCCTTCCTCCCTTCCTTTTCTCTCTGACTCTCTCCTTTCCTTCCTTCCTCCCTCCCTCCCTCCTTCCTTTCTTTCCTTCCTTCCTCCCTTCCTTCGTTCTCTGACTCCCTCCTTTCCGTCCTCCCTCCCTCCCTCCTTCCTTTCTTTCATTCCTTCCTCCCTCCCTCCCTTCTCTCTCTGACTCCCTCCTTTCCTTCCTCCGTCTCTCCATTCTTCCTTCCTTCCTTCCTCTCTCCCTCTCTTCTCTCTCTGACTCCCTTCTTTCCTTCCTCCGTCTCTCCATTCTTCCTTCCTTCCTTCCCCTCTCCCTCTCTTCCTTCCTCCCTTCCTTCGTCCCTCCCCTCCCTCCCTTCCAACAGTGAGGAAAATTAACCAATGGAACTGCTTGCCACCAGAAGTTGTGGGTGCTCCATCACGGGAGGTGTTTAAGAAGAGACTGGACAGTCCCTGGTCTGAAATGGACAGGGTCTTTCTGCTTGAGCAGGGGCTGGACTAGGAGACCTCCGAGGTCCCTTCCCGCTCTATTCTGACCAAGTCTGGAAGGGCTGCCAGGGAAAGAGGACGCCACATCCACGGTAGCCCTCAGTGTCTCCTGTCTGCCCGAAGGGGCCCCGGGCCCTTGAGGAAAGGCTCTGGAACTTCCATTCCCATTTTTGTTGGCCTTCCTGGATTCTGGCCTTGTGCAGATAATCCTTGCCTTGCAACGTGTTTCGTGACCATTCCAAATTACAATGACACTGAAAAAAATGACTTACAACTGTTTTTCACACTTAGCGACCGTCGCAGCATCCCCCCTGGTCAGGTAACCGACTCGTAATTTACGATGGTTCAAGTGTTATATGATCCTCTGATGAGCAGAGACCAGGGGAAAGCCGGTTTCACATAATGACTCCCTTAACCGAGGCAGGGATTGGCTTAACCGCTCTGATCCCAAAACGGGGCAAAACTCCTCGAACCACCGTCTCACTTACCAATGGAAATTATGGGCTCAGTAGTGGTCGTAAGGCAAGGACTCCCTGTATCTCGTTGTATCTCTGGATTTGAGCGGGAGACGGTGGAGATAAGGCAACTAATATGGAAGATGCAATCCTGAGGGAGGACTCGGGCTGACCCTTGGTGGAAAGGGGGAGGACGGAGGAGGGACCACCCTTCCACAGGAAACAAATATGACTATCGTGAAAATCGGGCATTCTTTTATTCGAAGTCGTCATCATCATCATCTTCTTTTAACGACCCCATAATCTCTTGCGAGGTGGAGTCCGGGCAACTGAATGGAGCTAGCGGAGTGTTTAATGGCCAGATGCCCTTCCTGTTGCCAATGCAGAGTGTTCAGCAGATATGTTCTCGGTCTGCTCAGAGAGAGAAATATCTGCTTTTACCTAGGATCGAACTCACAGCCTCCTGTTCTTTATTCAAACTAATCCAAATGAATTAAAAAACGAATGGGAACCCACCCAATTTTGCTAGCCTGCTCCCCCCCCCCCAAAAAAAACCATCTCCTCTCTCCTCACTCCTGTCTCAGATTGTGGACCAGCCTGCAGTCCGAGCGAGTTCCGTTGTGCAGCCGGGCGCTGCTTGCCATACCTGCACCGCTGCGACGGGCATGACGACTGCGGTGATTTTAGCGATGAACGCGACTGCGATTGCCCACCTGGGGAGTTCCAGTGCCCAAGTGGTCAGTGCCTTCCCAAACCTCTGGTTTGCAATGGCCAGCAGGACTGTCGCTCTGGCATGGATGAGGCTTTCTGCCCAGGTGGGTCTAATCCCTGGGTTAGTCTGTGGGATTAATTTATTAATTAAGGATCCAGCTCGGTGTAGGGGGTAAGGTACTGCCTAGAAACCAGGGGACTGTGAGTTCTAGTCCTGCCTTAAGCATGAAAACTGATTGGGAATTTTAGTCCTGCCTTAGACAGGAAAGCCAGCTGGGAGACTTTGGGCCAATCACCAGGAGATTGGGAGTTCTAGTCCCATTTTAGGGGTGAAAACCATCTGGGAGACTTTGGGCCAATGACCAGGAGACTGGGAGTTCTAGTCCTGCTTTAGGCATGAAAGATAGCTGGGAGATCTTGGACCAATGATCAAGTGAACGTGAGTCTTAGTCCTGCCTCAGCACAGAAGCCAACTAGATGATTTAGGGTCAATCCCCAGGGGACTGTGAGTTCTAGTCCCACCTTAGGCATGAAAGCCAGCTGGATGACCAGTACCCAGGAGGTGGAGTAGACAGTGGTCTGAGAGAGATCCAGGATCCACCAGGACAGATGAAGAACCATAGCTAATCTAATTTGATTCTTTGTCCATCTATAAGTTATGTCAAGAGTTAAATAAGTCTAGATAAGTCATCTTGGGACTACCCACTACCAGGCTGCAGGGTAATCACCCCTGGCCCGTGTGGATGGGCAGCCAGTGCGCACGCCTCCACGTGCATGCACAACCCCACTCGTGCGAGTCCCATCCCAGGCGCCCGTGGCCCCACTCGTGCTATCCTCGTCACAAGACCCGTGGCCCCACTTGCGCAAGCCTCGTCCCGGGTCCCAACTCACACAAGTCTCATCGCAGGAGATCATGGCTCCACTTGCGCGAGCTTTGCTATGAACGTCACAGGGGTGTGCACGCATACACACGTGCACACCCACTTGCCCCTCCCACCAAATCATCCCCTCTTTCCCCCTTCCCCCTGCTTCAGCCCACCAACCTAGAAATGAATTCCGTATCTTATTTATAGGTCCGGTAATGTGTGCTCCGGGCCAGCTAGCTTGTCCAAATGCCACTTGTGTGAGCCGTACGCAGGTGTGTGATGGGGTACGCGACTGCGAGGATGGTACCGATGAGGACCCATCTCGGTGTCCAGGGATACAGGCCACCCCTCTTGTGCCCACCGTTCCGCCAGCTTTTCCTGGAACCCGTCAGCCTATCATCAACAGGACCCTGGGTAAGCAGTCTCAAGGGATCTGAGGACCGTCAGGCCTTGTGTGGTATATGATCTTCTGGATTAGGAGCTGTCCCCACCCACCCAGCCTTTAAGCCATCGATCAATTTACCTGAAACAGGTAGACTACAAATGAGCCCCAAATCTCTGTTGTTAAGCCAGTTCTGTCCCGTTTTATGACTTTCCTTACCCTGCTGAGCCACAGCAGTTCTTAACATCAGTAACATGGTGCTAAAGGGGATCTGATCTTCTGCCCTTCCCGTCCGCACAGGGCCGCCCTGCGGGCGATACGAGTTCCACTGCCACAGCGGAGAGTGCCAGCCGCGGGGCTGGGTGTGCGACAATGAAGCGGATTGCCTGGACGGCAGCGACGAGCTTCACTGCAACCGGACGTGCGAACTGGACCAGTTCCCTTGCGCCCACGGGGCAGAGTGCATCCACTACCAGCAGCTCTGCGATGGCGTCCCACACTGCCAGGACCAGTCCGATGAGAGTATTGACACCTGCGGTGAGTAGTGTCTTTTCTCGGGTGCACCCTTGACCCATTGTTCCTCCACTTCTCTAGGGCAAGGATGTCAAACTCAACTTCATTGAGGGCTGCATCAGGGTTGTGGTTGACCTCGGGGGGGCAGACAGATGTTGCCAACTGGATGGGCGTGGCCAGCTTGTTGCCAGTCATTGGGCCTGGCTGACTGGGTAGGCATGGCCAGCTGGGTGGATGTGGCCAGCTTGATGCCACTCCCCAAATTGTTGGCATGTTCCCTCTTTGCATTGGGTAGATTGGGCCAAAGCAATGCGAGCCAGCCCCTTACATTTTCCAGGATGGCCCCACGGGCTGGATCCAACCATATCGCAGGCCAGCTCTTGAGTTTGACACCCCTGCTCTAGGGTCATTTTCTCACTCGTGCCCAACTAAGCAAGACCCAAGCAAAAATGTCAAGACACAATAAATGTACTAAATCTACTTGGACTCAGATGCTGCATTTGCAGAATGGCATAATTCACCCCCGGCCAACTCTTCCTGGCTGACGTTTCCCAGTTGACTGTCCACAGACAACTCGCTGCGAGAAAGGGATAACCCAGGGGGAGAGCCTTCTCTGTGAGGGCACCTACCATCTGGAACGAGCTCCCCCCTGAGATAAGGAAGTTTCAGGACCTGTGTACTTTTCGCCGCGCCTTAAAAACATTTTTATTTGAACAAGCTGGGCTGGCTTAACCTCCTTTATATTGGGGTTTTAAATTTTTTACAATTAGATTTTTAAACTGTTGAGCCAAATTATTTAATTTGTTTTAATATGATTTTTTAACTTTTATATTTATTGTATCTTATTCTGGCTGTTTACTGCCCTGAGTCCCGTCTGGGAGTAGGGCGGTATATTAAATAAACAAACAAACAAACAAACAAACAAATAAATAAATAACTCAAGAGAGGAAAAAGTGAATTGCAGCTCAGCCCAGCCTTGAGGACTGCTAACTTGAAAAGGTTCAAACCTAAAGCAGAACAAGGCCTGCTGCAATTCCATTGTCCCCGTCTTGAGTTATCCCGCGTCGAAGTGTCCTGTGACAATTTGTCCCTTTGCCACGTTGGTCGCAGCAAGTTATCCTGCAGTGAGTTGACTGAGGTGAGTCGGCCGGGGTGAGTTGTCATAGACCTTCTGTATTTGATCGTACACAATGGTGTTTGTCGATCCGAAAAGCGGACCCTGCACCTGCGGGAAAAACACGACGACGATGGTGAAGACGACGACTCTTCTTTCTCTTGGAGGCAGGCTCCACGCAGATCCCTCCTTGCCCCGGGTTCTTCATCTGCAACGACCGGATGTGCATCAACGTAACCCGGGTGTGCGACAGTTCGCCCGACTGCTCCCAGGGAGAAGATGAGCTTGCCTGCGGTAAGGAAGGGAGGAGCATGCAGCCGAGTCGATTTTTGGGAAAGGGTGCAAAATCGTGATGGGGCGCTAGGAAGGGATTGAGGGGACACTTTAAATTTCCAATCGCCTCCCCAATTTTGCACTTCCTGAAGATTTAACTTGATTTAAGTAATTGAAATAGGTTCCTCGCATACAGGTAGGCCTCAAGTTATGACTGGTGGAGCTACCAGGAGGGTACTTACAATGTCAATTTGACGTTTTGACAGTAAGGACACACACACACACACACACACACACCCCAGTGGTCACACGACTGCATGGCAACCACACCCGTTTGCCGCATCCTGCAATTGCACGATAATGATGGCCCAGTCGTATTGCACAATTACACAATCGTACGCAATCGCACGATATAACAAGACACCAGAACTATCTGATGCATTCTCCTCCTTCCTTCGCATAACAGGTCGAGAAGGAATGATAACACTTTCCTATTTATATTTGATAAAAATACCACGTTACCTTAAAAGATGGGGAAATTTATGTATCTGTCGATTCAATCATCCCGGTATCCATTAGATGTATTTAAAAAAAAACGTCAACAGGGAACCCCAAAGATAAAATAATCCATTAACCGTCTGTTATCATATTTAACACACAAGGAAATGGATGCTGTTCAGTGATGGGGGACTGGATGATGGGTGGGGAGGTACTGCTGGCTCTGATGGTTGCTGATTCTGATCCCAACAGAAATCCCGGTGGCTCCACCAGGCAGAAGTAATCAGACCATCGGACCGTGTCCGGAATATTCCTGTGGTGATGGCGCCTGTATTGCCTTTAAACAGGTGCAGTGAGGCGTTGGTTCCTCACCCCTTCTTGTCTTCCCTGTCCCTGCACTTCTTTTCTTTGCTGTTTCATTCCTTTATTCACTGATATAGCCTCCGGATAGATTACGGAATCAGAGTGGTGCCGTGGTCTAGAGGTGGATCTCTCACCTCACAATCAGGAGGCTGTGAGTTCAATCCTAGGTAGAGGCAGATAGAGGCATAATGAGAATATATGTGCTGAACAAAACTCCACATTGGTGATAGGAAGGGCATCCGGCCAGTAAACACTCTGTTAGCTCCATTCAGTTGCCCAGGCTCCACCCTGCAAGAGTTTATGGGGGTCATTAAACGACAAAGTAGATAGATTGGGGACTCTATCATAGCAACACCACAATGATGGTGCAAGTAGTCCCTCACGTATAACAATTTGTTTAGCAACCATTCAAAGTTACAATGGCACCACAGTGTCTTAGGACCATTTTCCACCCTTGCACCATCCCCATGGTCACGTGATCAGAATTCAGATGCTTGGGAACTGACTCACAGTTATGACGGTCGCAGTGTCCCGGGGTGACGTGATCCCCTTTTGGCAACCCTTCTGATGAGCAAAGTCGATGGGGAAGCCAGGTTCGCTTAACAACTCTGCGACTAACTTAACCCCTGCAGAGATTCACGTAACAGGTCGTAAAACAGGGCAAAACTCACTTAACAATGTCACGTTTAGCAATGGAAATTCGGGCCTCTCTTGTGGCCGTATGTCAAGGATGATCCGTACGAAAATATTGCAATAGAATAGTATAGTAATAGGATAGAATATTAAATAGAATAGAGTAATGTAGTTTATACATAGTCCTCAGCTTATCATGGAGCCTGCCTATTTTATGGTCATAAGTTGAGACATCGTAAAGAAAATCACCCACAAGCCCAGGGATGGAATCGACAGGCAGTCCTCGGCTTACAACCGTAACAGAGCCTGCCCATTATGATGGCAAACCATGACAGTTGTGACGGTGGTCATCAATACAATCAACTTGATATTTCAATCTATTTTTTAGTGGTGGTTAATTGAACCCCTGATTCATTATTGGGCATCTTTGCTGAAAAGCAAAATAAACGCCGCTTTTTGGTCCCCCCCCCCCCAAAAAAATCATAAAATGTATAAAATGGGACTTGCCCATGGAACGTAATTTGGGCCTGTTGCCAGGCACCCGACGTACGGCCATGTGACCACAAGGGAGACAGCCGTCAGAAGTTCGGAACTGGGTCATAAGTCTTGTTTGGGGGAATCGATCGTAACTTTGAACTGTCACTAAACAACTGATTGTAAGTCGAATAATAGGCTTTTGGCCTGTCCTCTTGCCCTGTCGGGCCTCCACTCCTCCATCTTTCTTTTCTGTCCTCCGGGTTTTAGTCGTTCCCAAGTGATGTAGAAAGAATGACAGTGTGCCCAACTTCAGGACGTGCGAGAGGACAATGCCCCCCATGTAACACCTTGGGCCCACCGTTCTGGGTCAGAGACATCAACTGCAGACGCTCTGGGGCAGAGCGAGGGACACTCCTTGTCGGTGCTCCATCCTTGCAGAGGTTTGTAAGAAGAGATTGGACAACCGATTGTCTGAAATGGTGCAGGGTTTCCTGCTTGAGCCAAGGCAGTTGGACAAACAGATTTAACAGATTAATAGAGTTGGAAGGGGCCTTGTGGGTCATCTAGTCCAACCTCCCACCTGAGCAGGAGACCCTACACAATTTTGGACAGAGGGCAGTCCAGTCTCTTCTTGAAAGCCTCCAGGGATGAAGCTCCCACAACTTCCAAAGGCAACTTCTGGTCCATGGGTTGATGGTTCTCACCTTGTGGAGCTGCACATGTGCACTCCTACCTGCCTCTCACGTGGGACCATCCCCTCTTCAACCCCCACCTGGTCCACAATGCTGGAAAATTGGAGACCAGTGGAATGATAACCTCCAGGGTCCCTTCCAACTCTGTTATTCTGTGATTCCTAATGGCTTCGAGGTTGTCCTTGGTGGCAGAAGAGGAAATCAGTCTGGAGGGGCTCCTGCGTTTCCTATTTTCGGAGCCCTCTTACGCCTCCATTCTCGCAGGTGTGCAACGGTCTGGCCAACTGCGCGGACGGCACGGAGGCTTCGGGTTGGCTGCCCTCTGATGAACGGGACTGTGGCCTCTGGACCCCCTGGGCAGCCTGGAGCATGTGCAGCCGCTCGTGCGGTACGGGACTCCAGATCCGCCGGAGGAGCTGCACACGACGAGCGGATGACGTCCTCCGTCACTGCCTCGGAGAGGAGACCCAGGCCCAGCAGTGCTTCTTAGTGGCTTGTCCCGGTAAGAGCAGTTTTTGGGACCCCTACCTTCTGTTAATGGACTTTGTGGAACCGCCCATTGTGGTGGAACAATGTGGTGGAACAATGTGTGGAACTGTTGAAGTCTTCCTCCAATTTGGTGTGGACACTCGATCCTCTTCTGCTTTCGTCTGCAGCTGTTCAGTGATCGGTTCCCTCCATAGCTCCTGATGCGTTGGATGTAGGAGATGCTACATTCACAGGGACCCTTCCTCCCAGGCAGCCCCTAATTTTTTTCTCTCTCTCACCCGAAAAGTTGATGGCCAATGGCGTGAATGGGCCACATGGTCCAACTGCACCGAGGACTGCCGCGGGGTGGTGGTGCGTCACCGCGAATGTCTCCCATCCCAGAACGGAGGCCGCCACTGCACCGAAGGGCCGGATGGATCCTCCGGTTCAATAGAAATCCGTAAGTCAGTCGGGGATTATGGGTGAACAAGCGACGGAAAGTGGGACGGGGTAATCGTTACAGCTAGTCCTCAGCTTACAACCATTTGTTCAGTGTCCAAATAGACAGCGATGCTGAAAAATGTGACTTACAACCATTTTGACATGCAGCTCCCCTGTGGTCACATTATCAAAATTTGGATGCTTGGTAGCTGATTCATATTTATGACAGTCGCAGTGTCCCAGGAGTGTGTGTGTGTCATGTGATCCTCTTTTGCGACCTCCTGACAAGCAAAGTCAACGGGGGAGCCAGATTTATTTATTGGTTCAATTTATATGCCGCCCTTCTCCGGAGACTCAGGGCGGCTTGCAATGCGTTAAGCAATAGCCTTCATACTTTTGTATCTACCTGCTTAGTAAGGCTTTCGCTCCCCCCCCCCCCCACAAGCGGTGTTCTTTTTTATACGAAGTCAGTTTATTGCCCCCACAATCCGGGTCCTCATTTAACCTACCTCGGAAGGATGGAAGGCTGAGTCAGCCTTGAGCCTGGTGAGATTCAAACTTGCAGTAATTGCAGGCAGCTAGTGCTACTTAACAGCACTTTAGTCTGCTGCACCATCAAGGCTCTTCACTTTGCAACCATGTGACTAACTCAACAACGGCAGCAAGACAGGTCATAAAATGAGGCAAAACTCATTCAAGAAATGTCTCGCCTAACAACAGAAATTTGGGTCTTCATTGCGGTCGTAACTCGAGGACTATCTGTACTGGACATTCATTTTGGCCCTGCAGGACCTGCCTCTGTGCTCTGCCCGGCACATGGTGACAATGAACACAAATAGGACAACTTGTGTCCATTGATTAACACAAATTAATTAACACAAATAGGACAATTAACCAGTGCAACAGCTTGCTCTCAGAAATTGTATGGCAGACGTGTCAAACACGTCACCTGCGGGCTGCATTCAGCCTGCAATAGGCTACGCAGTTGGCCAGTCCTGGAGACAGAGAGGGACCAGCCTCTGCCACCCCAGCCATGGCCGTGCCCACCCAGTTGTCCATGATGACCAGGCCACTCCCACCCCGGCCCCCAAGGACCAACAATCTCCTGAGGCGGCCCGCGACAAGATTGAGTTTGATGCCCCTATTGTAGGGACTTCATCCCTGGAGTTTTTAAGAAAAGATTGGCCAGCTACCTGTTGGAAATGGTTCAGGGTCTCCTGCTTAAGTTCCCGTCCAGCTCTATTCTGATGGATTGAAATATTGGCCTGCAAGGAGACACAGTTCTCAGCTTCTTCTCTTTGCAGAGTTGTGTCAACGGGAGGACTGTCTCAATGCCTCCACTTGCCCGGGAGAGCTGGTGAGCCAGAAGTGTGCCCCGTGTCCCACCTCCTGCACCGAGCTCTCCAGCCGTACAAGATGCCGGAAGGACAGGCCCTGCCGACCAGGTAAGGGGTACTTGAGTCTCCGGGTAGTCGGTTGGTATAAGCTTTGGTGTCCATCACCTATGTGCTGTATTCATGTGTCCAGAGAATCCGCTAAAGTCTGGATGGACCCCCTGCCCATTTGTCCTGCCTGAGCCACGAAGCTGGAGTAGAAGTTCCCTTCCAATTCTGTTATTCTGTCATTCTATCATTCTGCTATTCTGTAACTCTATGGTTCTACTGTTCTGTTGTTATTCTGCTATCCTGTTATTTTGTCATCCTGCTATTCTGTTCTGCCATTCTTCATTTTGTTATTCAGTATTTCAGTTCTACTATTCTGTCATTCTGCTATGTTTTTTTTAAAAAAGTTTTTTTATTTTTAAACAAACACAACATAAAAAACATCATCTTTCCATATACTTACAGACAGTGATTCACTCGGATAAAATCATTTTATGCGCTCAACATTTTCAAAATTTGGGACAAATATTCTTTCATCTAACTAAAAACAAACGTGTACACATTTTATCCAAATTTCATTTCGCATATAATACTTCATCTCCATTCTTTATTATCTACCCATTGGTAAAATAGCTCCCATATCAAATAATATTGCTTATCTTCCTATTCGCTTATTTCAAATGTCAATCGACTCATTTCAGCACAGTCCAAAATTTTTTAAATAATTTCTTCATCAGCAATTTTCTTGTCTCCTTTCCATTTTTTTGCAAATACAATACATTCTGCTATACTGTTATCCTGTTATTCTCTCCTCTGCAGGCTGCTGGTGTCCGGAAGGCCTGGTCTTGAACAGCGAGCAGCAGTGTGTGCGTCCGCGAGAGTGCCCTTGCCAAGTGGCCGGCGTCCGCTATTGGCCTGGCCAGCTGGTCAAAGTCAACTGCCGGATCTGCACTTGCCAGGAAGGACAGATGAAACGTTGCCGGCAGAATCCGGAGTGTACAGGTCAGCCCCGTGCCAGGCTCCTGTTGTGGAGGCAGATTCGGATGATGAGGAGATTGGGGAGGAACGTGGGCCAGTCCTGGAGTCTGGGGAAGGCTCTGATGGATGCCGGGGCCATCCGGCATTCCCCAGCTGCCTTCGGAGGTGGAGATAAGTGGGGAGGAAGAACAGCTGGGGCCTGTTCCAGATGTGCACATGCGCAGAGCTGTTAGGAGAGGAGAACAACTGAGGACAAGGAGCCGACTCTGGAAGAAAGACACATGTGGACCCTGAATGGCCCCTCCCTGGAAGGGGAAAAAATAGAAGGAAAGGGGAGTGGTGGTTGTAGGAGACAACCGTTCAGATTTCTTTCAGAAGATTTGCTCATGGTGTTTCGTATGCCCCCCTTCTCCGGAGACTCAGGGCGGCTTACAATGCGTGAAGCAATAGCCTTCATACTTTTGTATATTTGTACAAAGTCAGCTTATTGCCCCCACAAACTGGGTCCTCAATTTCCCTACCTTAGAAAGGATGGAAGGCTGAGTCGGCCTTGAGCCTCGGGAGATTCGAACTTACAGTAATTGCAGGCAGCTGTTCTTAATAACGGTGCTTTAGTCTGCTGCGCCACCAGGCTCTTCATTAATTTAATTTACTTAATTTACAGCCTTGCGGCTGGAAGCTCCCTGGCCTGGGAATTATCTCAAGGAACTGATAAAGTCTGTTACTGTAGTTAACCCTTTGAAGAATTATTGCCTGGACTTTTCGGTGTGTGAATGCCATTAATTCACAGTAGCTAAATAAAGAGGGTTTTTTCGGTACCAGGAGTCTATTTATGGATTCTGTTAAGGCTGGGCCAGAACAGCTTCCAACCTCCGTCCTTCGGGAGAGATGGTGGGATCTTCCATCTTTGGTCCCCATGCTAAACTTATCCTGCCTTGGTCTCCAGTGAACTGTGGCTGGTCAGCGTGGTCGCCGTGGGGAGAATGTCTGGGTCCCTGTGGGGTGCAGAGTATCCAGTGGTCCTTCCGTAGTCCCAACAACCCCACCAAACACGGCAACGGACGGCAGTGCCGGGGCATTTACCGCAAGGCCCGGAGGTGAGTCAATACCCCACCCCATCCCCCCTCAACTCCACACTTCTGTGTGAAGACCAAAGAAAGGAGTATCTGTGTTGGGAGCCATAAAGCTGGATCCAGCATTCAAAAACACCACAAATTTCTTGCATGCTCACCGAATCAGCTAGTCCTCGACTTACAACAGTTCACTTAGGGACCGTTCAGAGTTATGACAGCACTGAAAAACAAAATGACCGAGGACCATTTTTTGTACTTATTACCATCTTGGTGCAGGGTCAGAATTCAGACGCTTGGCAACAGACTCCTCTTTATGATGGTTTGTGGAGTCCCAGGGCCGCACGATCCCTTTTGCCGACCTGCCAACCTGCAAAGTCAATGGGGAAGCCAGATTCGTTTCCCAACCGGGTTACTAATTGAACAACAGCGGGGATTCCCTTTAACGACCGGGGCAAAAAAAGTCATAAAATGAGACAAAACTCACTTCACAAATGTTCACAGTTAGCGATGTAAATTCTGGACCCAATTGTGGTCGTAAGTCGACAACTATCTGTACACGAGAATCTGATCTACTAACAGTCAAGGCAAATTGGCAGACTTCAAAGGGGTGTGTGAGGCTGGATTTAGTCCTTTTGGGTGGGTGTAGGACCTCTGAGAAACGATGCATTTGATCCCAACATCGGAATCCACCTGATCATCTGCTACAAAGGGGTGAGTGCCTTAGTTTTCTGCAGGGCCAAACTGCCTTTCTTAACAGATGAACAGAGGTGGAAGGGACCTTGGAGGTCTTTTCGTCCAACTCTCTGTTCAAGCAGGAGACCTCAAGCCCTGGCCCACCCACATGACTAATTCGCCTTCACATATGTGTGCACGGATCCACCACGCCTTGAGGCTGGTTCCCCTTTCTCCACCACCCACAACGGGCCACCACGTTGTAAAGTTTGGGGACTGCTATTCTACTATTCTGAACAAATGAGTGTCCTATCTCTTCCAGTATAGGATTACTCACAACTTCTGGTGGCAAGCAGTTCCACTGATTAATTGTCCTGTTTGGAAGTTTCTCCTTCATTCCAGGTTGCTTCTCTCCTCCGTTAGTTTCCACCCATTGCTTCTCATCCCACCTTCTGGTGCTTTGGAAAATAAGTGGAAACCCATCCCTCCCTCTCTTCTTTGGGGCAGCCCCTCAAATATTGGAAGACTGCTATCCTGTCCCCCCTGGTCCTTGTTTTCATGAGACTAGCCACACCCAAATCCCACAACCCCCCATCGCCCCCTTGGCATCTCAGTTGCTCTTCTCTTCTTCTTGCAAGGCGGATGCCACCCTTCCATTCTGCCTCTCTTGGCTGCCTCGTGAGGGTCCAAGATCTCTCCTTCCAATCCTCTGCAGATGCCAGACGGAGCCGTGTGAAGAGTGCGAACACCACGGCCGGACTCACGCCATTGGTGACCGCTGGCGTTCCGGCCAGTGCCAAGTCTGCCAGTGTTTGCCTAATCTCACCGTCCAATGCTCCCAGTACTGTCCCTACAGCGCGGTGGGCTGCCCCGAGGTGAGCCTGCCCCCTCCTTTTTCTTCGACCTCTCGAGGTGTCCAATCCTTACGTTGACCCTCCTCCTTCCGTCCCACAGGGCCGGGTGCTGGTGAAGGGCCGAGCAGATGCCTGTTGTTACTGCACCGAAGGGGGTAAGTCTTAAAGGGGGGCAGGGAGGATGTAGGGTGGCGATAGCACAAGGTTCCATATCGCCAATGCCATAGTGAGCCACATTTGTTGCACGCAACATTGTTCAATCTTGCCAGCTTTAAGATGTTTGGACTTCAACTCCCAGAATTCCTCTGGCATGCTGGGAGTGGACGTCTACCTCTCTTAAAACACACTAGCTGGGGAATTCTGGGAGTTGAAATCCATACATCTTAAAGCAGGCTATCTGGGGGATTTTGGGAATTGAAGTCCACCCATTTTAAATCACACTGGCTAGAGAATTGTAGGAGTTGAAGTCCATCCATTTTAAAGGATGCTGGCTGGGGAATTCTGGGAGTTGAAGCCCACCCCTCTGAAAGTCAGGTTACTAGTAGCTGTGTTCACACAACATCCCAAATTTTCGTCCACCTGAACCTGAATCCAGGAGCCAGGGTGCTATTCAGCAGGTTCCGACAGGTTCTAGAGAACCAGTAGCAGAAATTTTGAGTAGTTCAGAGAACTGGCAAATGCCACCTCTGGCTGGTCCCAGAGTGGGATGGGAATGGAGATTTTGCAATATCCTTCCCCCAGGAATGGGGAGGGAATGGGGATTTTGCAGTATCCTTCCCCTGGAGTCAGATGGGAATGGAGATTTTGTAGTATCCTTCCCCTGCCATGTCCACCAAGCCACGCCCATCAACCCAACCCAATCCAAACCACACCCACCAAGCCAC
Organism: Coluber constrictor foxii; assembly: GCA_038048745.1. Taxonomy (NCBI): domain Eukaryota; kingdom Metazoa; phylum Chordata; class Lepidosauria; order Squamata; family Colubridae; genus Coluber; species Coluber constrictor. The sequence continues at coordinate 170,430,447 of CM075961.1, read as the reverse complement.
GCCCACAGAACCAGTAGTAAAAAAATTGAATTCCACCACTGATCCGGAGTTGTTTGTGGCTTCTGAGTTGGCCCAGCCAGATTGCATTGGGACGCTCCCAACAGACCACGCATGAGTTGGGAACAGTGGCCACTTCTGCCTATGTGGCATCAGATTCTTACGAGTGATTTTCATATCCCCTGATGGTGTCAGTCACTTTGATAGGGCCTGCTGTAGTGCTACTCCTAATGGATGCCTCCTCCCTACCCTGTCAGATGCCTTCAACTTCTGTGCTTTGTTTCAGGAGAGAACCAGACAGCTATCCCAAGTGCTCTGCCTCTGGGACCCCTGGGGACCTCCCGAGCCAGCTCCGCACCCTTCCCCACAGCTCCTCCACTCAGCACATACCCCCTGCCTCCGCTCGGCGGTAAGGAAGTCCATATACCATGTGGCCCTTTTGTGGAAACCATGCACCACCCAAATCTTGGGATGGTTGTGGGTTTCAGCCCCAGCTGACTATATTCCTGCCCCCTTGACCATCTTCTGTCTACACAGATCTCTGCTATGGCCCGCTGGGCATCGCCTCGCTGCCGGATGCCAGCTTCTCCGCCTCTGCACAACAGCCGGAGAACCCGGCACATGCCGCTCGGCTTGGCCGCCTGCTGCCCGGGGCTGATTTGCAGGGTTGGGCCCCTCCGGCAGAAGTGTATCCGGAGCTGCTCTCTCGGCCCCCCTTCCTGCAAGTGGATTTGGGGGAGCCCAGGAACCTGACAGGTAGGTGCCTGGTCTAGACAGAATGAGACAACTCGCCGCAGCCAACTTGCTGTGGCCAATTCGTCATGGCTAATTCACCATGGCCGATTCTTTTTGTACCTCATTGCCAGTTCCAGCCATTCCTTGAAGCTCCAGCAAGAGTTATTGGTTGAAATTGGGGTAAAATAGGAAATAGGTTTCTGTCTCTCTCTCTCTCTCTCTCTGTCTCTCTCTTTCTCTCTCTGTCTGTCTATCTCTCTCTCTCTGTCTGTCTGTCTCTCTGTCTGTCTCTCTGTCTGTCTCTCTGTCTCTCTCTGTCTGTCTCTCTCTCTCTGTCTGTCTGTGTCTCTCTCTCTCTGTGTGTGTGAGTGTGTGTTGTAGAAATCCACTATCTTGAGGTTCCCTGTCATGCGTTTAGGATTCCTCTGCCATTGCAGGCATCTAAGTGTCTGGAGTTTCTTGGACATTCATCGATTTCCCTCCGTCTTCCCCAGGGGTCGTGATCCAAGGAGCAGGGACCTCGGATGCCTATGTGACCAGCTTCTTCCTCCAGTTCAGCCTGGATGGTGTGAGATGGCACAACTACCAAGAGGTCACCTCCAGGAGCACCAGGCCTGAGCCAAAGGTTGGAGAGACTTTCATGAGACCTCCAGTTCTTCTGGAACTGGGTGCATGCCCAAGATCAAAGGCTTGGCCTGTAATCCTCTGTTGAGGAGTGGACTGGGGTTGGACCTCCTCCTTCTCAGGCGGCCCCTAAGTGATTGCTTCCTGATAGACCCGATTGAGGGCAACCTGCAGGCATGAGGGCAAGATGGGGACAGAGACAAAGTAGAATGACAGAATTGGGAGGGTCCTCGGAGGTCTTCTAGTCCCACCCCCTGCTTGAGCAGAAGACACAAAATCATAGAACAACAGAGTTGGAGGGGACCTTGGAGGTCATTTAGTCCAAGCCACTGACTGAACAGGAGACCCTGACAGAATCACAGAATAAGACCTCGGAGGACTTCTAGTCCAACACTCTGCTAAGGTGGGACTAGAACTCACCCTCTCCTGGTGATTGGTCCAAAGTTACCCAGCTGGCTTTCATGCCTAAGGCGGGACTAGAACTCACCGTCTCCTGGTGATTGGCCCAAAGTCACCCAATTGGCTTTTATGCCTAAAGTGGAACTAGAACTCACTGTCACCTACTGATTGGCTCAAAATCACCCACCTGGCTTTCATGCCCAAGGTGGGACTAGAACTCCTGGTGATTGGTCCAAAGTCACCTAGCTGGCTTTCGTGCATAAAGCAGGACTAGAACTCCCTGTCTCCCAGTTTCTAGCCAGGCGCCTTAACCTCTAGGTCAAACTCGGTATCTCTCATCTTTTCCTCCCCAGCTTTTCCAAGGAAATTCTGACGACTCGACCCCCGTGGCCCGGACCTTCCAGCGCATGGTGCACACCCGATACGTGCGCCTCTTGCCCCATGACTTCCACAACGGCATCTTCCTGCGCCTGGAGCTATTGGGTTGCGGGAAAGGTGGGTTGCAGGATTTCTGGGTGGGCTAAGGAGGAAGGAAGGGGCGCTGATATGACACAAATTGTAGACTCCGCAGACGAACATTAGAAGGGGACCTTTTGGCTGGCTCACATAACACGTGACGAGAACTACCGTACTTTTCGGAGTATAAGACGCACCCCCCCCCTAAAAGTGGGTGAAAATTGTGGTGCGTCTTATACACGAATGCTACCAAAGCCCCGCCCACCCACCAACCCCCATCCTTCAGCCATTTTTGGCCTCCGTGTGTCACGTGTTCTGCATGCTCCATTTTAGATCTGTTCCAGGCTGCGGGGATCGCCATAGCCCAGAGGTTATAGTTAAATGTGTGGCAGAAAGTGGACTCTGGGTGTCTTTTTCCAAATGTAGTAAGTGAGGTTGAATATCTATACTTTTAGAAGAAGAGTGTGTGTGTGTGTGTGTGTGTACATACACATACAGTATATAAAGTAGATAATGTATCTTTTTGTGTGCCTATACATACTCTACACTATGTAATATGTATGGACACATATGGCATATGTACATAGGATTAAATAGTATATTTTGGATGTTCAATAGTAGTAAATAAATAGACAGAGAAATTGTATCTCGTTGAGGCTTTTGAGGCAAGGAGAGGCCAGGCGCCCTAACCATAATCCTTGACGTGAGTGACGTCAAGCTGGCCACGCCTACCCAGTCACATGACCACCCAGCTACGCCCACCCAGTCACATGACACCAAGCCATGCCCAGACACATGACCAACAAGCCACACCCAGTCACGTGACCATCAAGCCATGCCCACTCAGTCACATGACCACCAAGCCACGCCCACCAAATAAGCCACGCCCACAGAACCGGTAGTAAAAAAATTTAGAACCCACCCCTGCTCCAAACAATATGGTAAATGGGTTATCCGGTCAGGTTCTGGATGTTGTAGGAATTCTGACATGGTCTTGCCACATTTTGCAAACCCATGCATGCGTGGATATATTTGCGACCGCAGCAGCTTGAAGAGATGTGTGGACACCCTACTCCCAGAATCCCGCAACCAAGGCTGAGTGAGACTGCGACAGGTAGTCCTCGATGTACGACTGCCGCGGAGCCTGAATTTCATTTCGCAAAGTGAGACATTGGTCAAAAGTGTCAGGCCTCATTGGATGACTTTTCTGGCCCCCGTTGTTCAGCGATTTGGGTTGGATTTATCACAGGTCATTGAGGGAATCTGGCTTCCCCGGGGTCGCAAAAGAGGATCGTGCGACCCCGGGATGCTGCAACCATCATTAAATGCGAGTTGGTCGCCCAGCGTCCAAATTTGGATCATGTGAATTTGGGGGAATTGTGACAGTCGTAAGTGTGAAAAAAGATCCTAAGTTGCTTTTTCTTGTTACCGTTGAAACTTCCAGCAGTCACTAAGGGAACTGTCGTAAGTCAAGGACTGCCTTTACCATTTCAGATGGATATTTTCCCTTCCCTGTGGATGTGAGACTCTCAGTCACTCTCTCTTGTCTTGTCTCAGTCTCCCCAGAGCAACCAGGATGGCCTACGTCCCCTCCAGGATGGAGGCCTTGCTGGGCTGGCGAGTTCGAATGCCGGAATGGACGCTGCGTGCCAGCCGGACCCCATGGAGCCATCTGCAATGGAGTGGACGACTGCGGGGACTTCACGGACGAGCTGCGCTGTGGTGAGATGATACTGGAGATGCGGCAGGACAAGAGCTGTCCATCCAGGGTGGGAATGGAATGGAATGGAAAGAAAGGAATCGGATGGAATAAAATAGAAGGGATGGAATGGTATTCAATGAGATGGGATGGGAAAGAAAGAATTAGAATTAGAATTAGAATTAGAATTAGAATTAGAATTAGAATTAGAATTAGAATTAGAATTAGAATAGAATAGAATAGAATAGAATAGAATAGAACAGAACAGAACAGAACAGAACAGAACAGAACAGAACAGAACAGAACAGAACAGAACAGAACAGAACAGAATAGAATAGAATAGAATAGTCAAAGAGAAGAGAGGAGAGGAGAGGAGAGGAGAGGAGAGGAGAGGAGAGGAGCAGGGAGGGGAAAAGAAGAGAAGAGAAGAGAAGAGAAGAGAAGAGAAGAGAAGAGAAGAGAAGAGAAGAGAAGAGAAGAGAAGAGAAGAGAAGAGAAGAGAAGAGAATGATAATGGAATGGAATGGAATGGAATGGAATGGAATGGAATGGAATGGAATGGAATAGAATAGAATAGAATAGAATAGAATAGAATAGAATAGAATAGAATAGAATAGAATAGAATAGAATAGAATAGTCAAAGAGAAGAGAGGAGAGGAGAGGAGAGGAGAGGAGAGGAGAGGAGAGGAGAAGAGAAGAGAAGAGAAGAGAAGAGAAGAGAAGAGAAGAGAAGAGAAGAGAAGAGAAGAGAAGAGAAGAGAAGAGAAGAGAAGAGAAGAGAAGAGAAGAGAAGAGAAGAGAATAATAATGGAATGGAATGGAATGGAATGGAATGGAATGGAATGGAATGGAATGGAATGGAATAGAATAGAATAGAATAGAATAGAATAGAATAGAATAGAATAGAATAGAATAGTCAAAGAGAAGAGAGGAGAGGAGAGGAGAGGAGAGGAGAGGAGAGGAGAAGAGAAGAGAAGAGAAGAGAAGAGAAGAGAAGAGAAGAGAAGAGAAGAGAAGAGAAGAGAAGAGAAGAGAATGATAATGGAATGGAATGGAATGGAATAGAATAGAATAGAATAGAATAGAATAGAATAGAATAGAATAGAATAGAATAGAATAGAATAGTCAAAGAGAGGAGAGGAGAGGAGAGGAGAGGAGAGGAGAGGAGAGGAGAGGAGAGGAGAAGAGAAGAGAAGAGAAGAGAAGAGAAGAGAAGAGAAGAGAAGAGAAGAGAAGAGAAGAGAAGAGAATGATAATAGAATGGAATAGAATAGAATAGAATAGAATAGAATAGAATAGAATAGAATAGAATAGAATAGAATAGAATAGAATAGAATAATAGAATAGAATAGAATAGAATAGAATAGAATAGAATAGAATAGAATAGAATAGAATAGAATAGAATAGAATAGAATAGTCAAAGAGAAGAGAGGAGAGGAGAGGAGAGGAGAGGAGAGGAGAGGAGAGGAGAGGAGAGGAGAAGAGAAGAGAAGAGAAGAGAAGAGAAGAGAAGAGAAGAGAAGAGAAGAGAATGATAATGGAATGGAATGGAATGGAATGGAATGGAATCGAATCGAATCGAATCGAATCGAATCGAATAGAATAGAATAGAATAGAATAGAATAGAATAGAATAGAATAGAATAGAATAGAATAGAATAGAATAGAATAGAATAAGAGTGGAGTGGAATGGAATGGAATGGAATGGAATGGAATGGAATGGAATGGAATGGAAAGATAGGGATGGGATGGAAAGAATGGAATGGAGTGAAATGGGATGGGATGGGATAGATAGGATGGGATGGGAAAGAGAATGGAATGGAATAGAAAGAACAGAATGGAATAGACTAGAAAGAATGGAAAAGAATGGAAAGAATGGAAAGAATGGAACAGAATGGAACAGAATGGAAAGGAAAGAATGGAAAGGAATGGAATAGAAAGAAGGGAAGGGATGGGATAGAAAGAATGGAATGGAATAAAATAGAAGGAATGGAATGGAATAGTATTCAATGGCATGGGATGGGAAAGAAAGAATGGAATAGAGTAGAGTAGAAAGAATGGGATGGAATGGAAAGAATGGAACAGAATGGAATAGAATAGAATAGAATAGAAATATAGGAATGGAATAGAAAGAGTGGAATGGAATAGAGTAAAAAGAATGGGATGGAATAGAAAGAATGGAACAGAATGGAAAGGAAAGAATGGAATGGAATGGAATGGAATGGAATGGAATACAAATATAGGAATGGAATAGAAATAATGGAATGGGATTCTTCTGTTCTGGTTCGCCTCCCCAATTGCAGGTGTGGCCCCCTCCCTGGAGCCCCTCACCCCAGAAGGCTGCCCAGCTCCCCGTTTCCCCTGCACCTTTTCCGACCTCTGCCTTGAAGCCAGCCAGAGGTGTGACGGAGTGACTCACTGCCCGGACGGCACTGACGAGATCGGCTGTATGGCTATGAGCACTGTGCCACCGCCTGGCGTCCCCAGGTGAGGCCAGAATGGAGTTGAGGGATGATTTGATGCCACAGAGAAATCTGGGTTGAGGGCTGGCATCAAGGAATTTTGGTGGGTGGGTCCATCATCCCCCAATAGAGGATCAGAACTGAAAGATGAGGAGGGGACCAGGTGTCCCTGGAAACAGGATGGGAAACACCCCAGCCAGCCACTTCTAAGCTGCCCATCTATGGGAGGGCAGATACAACCCTTCCGTCTTCTGAAGGATCTTCATGAGGACTACTAACCAAACTTCTTCTGGTCTTCCTTCCAGCCCATGGACTTCAGAAAAACATTGGCAGGTCTCTGTGGCCCCGCCCACTGCGGTAAGGAGAAACACACACACACCCCACCACCAGGGTGCCTATGGGTCAGGAGAGGACAATCACACCCATGTTTTGGGGTCACCTGGCTCTGAAGGGGAGAACCTTGAGGGGAACAAGCAGCAAGAGGTTGAGATTAGGCAGGGAGTCTCTGCTGGAGTAGGAGACTTCCAAAATCTCTTCTAACTTTGCACCAGCTAATGCAATCCTCAGCTGCATAAACAGAGGCATAGAATCAAAATTGCGTGAAGTTTTAGTACTGCGTTGTAAAGCCTTAGTAAGGATACACCTGGAGTGCTGCATCCAGTTTTGATCACCACGTTCCAAAAAAGATGTTGAGACCTTGGGAAAAAGCGCAAAGAAAAGCTACTAAGACAGTGATGGGATTCAGCTGGTTTGCACCGGTTCAGCAGAACCGATAGCTAATTTTTTGTGGAGTTCGGCAAACCGGCTGAATAGCATGCCACACCACACTCAGCCCCACCACTCTCCTCCACTCCCAGCCAGTGAGCGGCCAGGAGGCGAGACAAACCGCTGAGCAGCTGGGTGAATAGCTGGGTGAGGCCAAGTGGACAGGCAAGTTGCTGGACGGAGCCGGGAGGCCAGGCGAGGAGAGGCTAGGCAAGGCAAGGCCCTTCAAAATGAGTGACGTTGAGTTGGCCACGCCTACCCAGTCATGACCACCCTGCCACGCCTACCCAGCTGGTCATTAGGGCAGAGAACCAGCTGTTAAATTATTTAAATCTCACCACTGCACTAAGATGATTAGGGAGCCGGAAGCTAAACCGTACAAATTGATGGGATTAGTGGATTCTGTTATGGCCCTCAAGAGCCAGGATGGCCGTCCAGCTTCTTCTTGAGAACCTCCAGAGAATGGAGGACCCACAGCCTTCGTTTGCTCTGCTCTTCTATGGAGCTTATTCTAGTTCGCAATCTGGGATTTTCCACATCCCAAAAGTACTTTTTTCAAGAGACAACTGATCTTTCTCATTTTTTTCCCTCTGAAGACGTATCGCTTCACCTCCAAGAAGCTTCTTTGGCTCCAACCAGATGGTGAGGAATAGAAGGATTGATAGTCCTTGCAGAGAGCTGGTCATTTGCATTCTTTTTACAGAGCCATTGAGGCCGCTTGGAGGTTTTTCTGTGTCACTTCAGGGTCACCTGAGCAGTGCAAATTGTGCAAGCTCCCGTTCCAAGAAGGCTCTACCCCCAGCTCCACTACTCAGGTTCCACTACTCTAACCCAGGACCCAGATACACCTCCAAGTGGCCTTAACAGCTCTTGAAAACAAGGCAAATGACCAGCTCTCTGCAAGGAGTATCAATCCTTCCATTTCCCACCATCCAGATGGAGCCGAAGAAGGTTCTTGGCTGTCTATCCTGCCTCCCTCCTCTTATCTCCCAACTGAGCATGTCTTCCTACAGACATGTGGGAGCACAAATCCAGAGCAGCAGGTAGCATCTCCTCTTCCTCCTCTTCCCTTGCAGGTGTCCCCAGGTGGAAGGCCATTGCCTAAGGCCCACAGTCCCACTCCACCAGGTAAGGGGAGATAAGAGAGATCCGTTTTCATGGGAAACTTTTTTACCTAACTGAAAGAGAAATACAAAGAAGAAATATGAAAAAGGGAAGGAAAGGAGGGAGGGAGGAAGGGAGGGAGGGGAAGGGGAGGGGGGCAGAAAGAAATGAAGGAAGGAAGAAGTGGGAAGGAAAGGAAGGGCAGTGGAAGGGACGTAGGAAGGAAGAAAGAGGAAGGGGGAAAAGTGAAAGGGAGGGGAAGGGAAGGGGGAAGAGGGAGGGAGGAAGGAAGGCAAAGGGGGGGGGGAAAGGCCATGGAAGGGCAGGGGAATGAATGAACGGATGGACGGATAGATGGAGGGAAAGAAGGAATGAGATGGGGAAGGAAGGAAGGGAAGGGAGGGAAGGTGGGTGGGTTTCAGGAATGGTGCGCCGCACTGCCTTAACATTGTGCCATCTTGTACCCCTCCGCTCAGGTTCTTGCAATGAGCCGCTCGGCCTGGAGGATGGGCGTGTCCACTACCAGCAGTTGACAGCTTCCTCCCACCAGGAAGGACATCCCCCGGATGCCGGACGGCTGAACAGGGTGCCCAGTGTGTAAGTGGTGCAGGATTGGAGCTATCCCAATTGAAAGAATTCTAGTAGCACACCAACAGAAGCAGGGATTCTCAACCTTGGTCCCTGGAAGAGGGGTGGACTTCAACTCCCATAATTCCTCAGCCAAGATATTGAGAAGTTCTGATCTATCTTCTCTACATCTCTACATCCACCCATCTCTCCATCCATCCATCCATCCATCCACCCATCCATTCATCCCTTCGTCCCTCCCTTCATCTACCATCTATTCATTTCTCAACCACTTGAAGATGGGTGGACTTCAACTCCCAGAATTCCTCAGCCAGGATGTTGAGAAGTTCTGATCTGTCTCCTCTTCTATATACTGTATCTCCATCCACCCATCTTTCCATCCATCCTTCTCTCCATCCATCCATCCATCCATCCATCCATCCATCCATCCATCTGTTTCTCAATCTTGGCCACTGGAAGATGGGTGGACTTCAACTCCCAGAATTCCTCAGTCAGAAAGTTGAGAAGTTCTGATCTATCCCCTCCTCTATATCTCTCCAGCCATCCATTTCTATCTATCCATCCAACTCCCCACCCGCCTACCCACCCACCCATCCACTTGTTTCTCAACCTTGACCCTTTGAAGATGGCATGTTGAGAGGAACTGATCTATATCTCCCTGTCATCTCTCTCTCCATCCATCCATCCATCCATCTCTTTATCCATCCAACACTTCCTCCATCCATCTCTTCATATCTCCTTCCCTCCATGCATTTGATTCTCAACCTTGACCCTTTGAAGATGGGGGGACTTCATCTCCCAGAATTCCCCATCCACCCATTTACCTTTACCAGTTATTTAGCTCTTCCAATCTGGCTTTTTAGGAGAGAAAAGCATGATGGGAGCTCATTCTTCTATCCAGGGAAGGTCTCCAGAAGAAGACTTGCTCAAGGCAGCCGTTCAGAAGGTCCCTCTCTTCGGTTCGTGGTCTTGATGGCAGCCAATTTTGGTGTCTTCTTTTTCCAGATGGAACACAGAGCCGGGATGGAGCCCGCTCCAGTCCGACCCCAACCCCTACTTCCAGGTGGACCTTCTCCAGCCCTTCTTCATCACAGCGGTGGCCACTCAGGGTGGAGGCAGCTCTGGGGGATTCGTCGTACGTTATCGCCTGCTTTATAGCAATGACGGAGTCCATTTTTGGAATTACACCAAGCCTGGATATGGCCCAGCCACGTCTCTACTGGCTCAGGTACGGCATCTCCCCACTTCCAATCCATGGAAGGATCCACGATCTTCTGGCCTCCTCATTTCTCTATCTCAAGGTTTCTGGCCCAATTATTTGCAGATGACACTAAGCTGGCAGGACTTACCACACACATTAACAGAGTTGGAAGGGACCTTGGAGGTCATCTAGTCCAACCCCCCACTTGAGCAGGAGACCCTACACTATTTCTGACAGAGGGCAGTCCAGTCTCTTCTTGAAAGTCCCAAGTGATAAAGTTCCCACCACTTCCAAAGGCAACTTCTGTTCCATGGATTGATTGCTCTCACTGCCAGGAAATGTCTCCTTATGTCCAGGTTGAATCTCTCCTTGGTCAGTTTCCAGCCATTATTTCTTGTCTGGACTTCGGGTGCCTTGGAAAACATCTTGAGCCCCTTCCTCCTCTCTGGGGCAGCCCCTCAAATATTGGAAGATGCTCTCCTGTCTCCCCTGGTCCTTCTCTTCCCTAGACTAGCCAGGCCCAGTTCCTGCAACCGTTCATCCTATGTTTTAGCCTCCAGTCCCCTCATCATCCTTCTCTGCTCTCTCTCTAGAGTCTCCACATCTTTTTTATAGTGTGGTGACCAAAACTGGATGCAGGACTCTAGGTGTGGCCTTACTAAGGCTTTATAGAGTGGTATTAGTACTTCCCTTGATCTTGATTGTATCCCTCTGTTCATGCAAATTAGGATTGCGTTGGCTCCTATTTAACTGGTTGTCCTCTAAGATTCCAAAATCCCTCTCACAGTTGCTGGTATTAAGCCTGGTTTTTCTTACGTAAGTAAAGTAAGACTTTACTTTTCTCTGCATTGACTTTCATTTTGTTAGATAGGGCCCAGGGTTCAAGTCTGTCCAGATCCATCTGGATCTTGAGCCTATCTTCTAGGGTGTTGGCTATTCCTGCCAGCTGAGTATCATCTGCAAATTTGATATGTTCCTCTTCTATTCCCCCATCTAAGTCTTTTATGAAGATATTGAAGAGTTTTGGGCCTAAGATGGAACCTTGTGGCTCCTCACTGCTTCCTTCCCTCCATGTAGACTTAGACCCACTTAGGATCCCAAAGGATTTTGATACACCTGAACACTCTGCCCTCTCCCACGAAATGACATTTAATGTGGATAAAAGCAAGGTTTTACACCTGGGCAGGAAAAAAACCACAAAGGTACAAGAACAGAGTAGGTGAAACCTGGCTCAAAAACAGTAACTGGGAGATGGATCTTGGAGTCCTAACAGACGATCATTTCCACACGAGCTATGTGTGTGCGGCAGCAGCCGAAAAAGCTAACACGATCCACGGTTGTATAAACAGAGGCCCAGAATCAAAATCATGGGAACACTAAGTACTGCTTTGTAAAGCCTTAGTAAGGCCACATCCGGGAGAGCCTTGGTGGTGCAGCAGATCAAAGTGCTGTTAAGTAGCACTTAGCTACCAGCTGCCTGCAATTACTGCAAGTTCGAATGTCACCAGGCTCAAGGCTGACTCAGCCTTCCATCCTTTCGAGGTAGGTAAAATGAGGACCCGGATTGTGGGGGCAATAAGCTGACTTTGTATGCAAAAGAACACCGCTTGGGAAGGGGCCCGAAAGCCCTACTAAGCAGGTATATACAAAAGTATGAAGGCTATTGCTTAACGCATTGTAAGCCGTCCTGAGTCTCCAGAGAAGGGCGGCATATGAATCGAACCAATAAATAAATAAATAAATAAAATGCTGCGTCCAGTTTTGATCTCCATATTACAAAAAAGAGGTTGAGACTTTGGAAAAAGTGCAGAGAAGAGCAACGAAGATGATTCAAGGCCTGGAGACTAAGACATACGAGGAACGGTGGCAGGATTTGGGTTTGGCCAGTCTAGAGAAAAGAAGGACTGGGGGGAATACGATAGCGGTATTCCAGTATTTGAGGAGCTACCCCAAAGAAGAGGGGGTCCACTTATTTTCCAAAGCACCAGAAGCACGGATGGAAACTCATCAAGGAGAGAAGCCACCTGGAATTAAGGAGAAACTTCCTAACAGGAAAGACAATTAGCCAGTGGAACAGTTTGAGACCAGAAGTTGTGGGTGCTCCCTCACTGGAGGTTTTGAAGAAGAGACTGGACAGACACCCATCTGAAATGGTAGAGGGGCTCCTGTCCAGCAGGGGCTGGACTTGAAGATCTCCAAGGTCTCTTCCAGCTTAATTCTGATTTAAGTGGATCGTGTGGAGGAATGCGGTCTGGATTCCAAGGAGGGAGGGAGGGAGGGAGGGGCTACATTCCAGAAGAACAAGTCAGTTTGGTTTGGAGGAAGAGATTCAAGTCGGGCCCCTCCCTGGAGGTCCTCAGAGTATACAGGCAGTCCTCAATTTACAACCGTTCCTGTAGTCTTCATCTGAAGTTACAACAGCACTGATAAACGTGACCGATGAGCATTTTTCATAGTTACGAGCATGGCAGCATCCCCGAGGTCACATGATCAGAATTCAGCAGCTGACTCATAGTTATGGCGCTTGCAATGTCCTGGGATCATGCAATCTCCTTTTGCGACCTTCTGGCAAGCAAAGTCAATGGGGACGCCAGATTCACTTAACAACAGTGTGACTCATTTAACAACTGCAATGATTCACTTAACAGCTGTGGCAGGAAAGGTTATAACATAAATTTACAAAAACATAAATTTTGGGTTCAGTTGTGGTCGTAAGCCAAGGACCCCATGTATCTTTACTGAAACAAGAACTGTAGTTTGCTTTAGTTTGGCAAGATTCTGTCTGTAGGAGAGGAACAATAAAGGAAGCTGCTTGGAAGAAACTCAGCGTGTCTCTCTTGGTTTTTCAAGTCTGAAAGATCAGAAGAAAGAACATTGATCCTTTTCTTCCTCCACTACACTCCCTTTGTGGGTGTTGCCAAATCTGGGGAATCATTGTGAGCTTCACAAAAATGGAAATGGCGTTTAATGGTGTCTTCTCTCTATCGGTTACTCTCTTCTATTTTTCCATCCCTTTCTCTCCATCCATACAAATTTCTCTTCAATGCTCTTCTCTGCTTTGCCAAGAAGACGAGGTGATTCCATACTCTTGAACCACCAATTTTGTCCTGTCCAAAACCTTCCATTCCGCAGGTTCTGGAGGGGAATTCTGACAGCAGCACCCCGAGACGGCAGGAGCTCAGCCCGACTTTCCTCGCCCGTTTCCTGCGTATCGTGCCCGTGGAGTATCACCAAAGCATTTCCTTGCGCTTGGAGGTGTTTGGCTGCTCCTGGAGTGAGTTGAGGGTGGGGAGGGGATTATTATTATTATTATTATTTATTAGATTTGTATACCGCCCTTCTCCTTGCGGACTCAGGGCGGTGGACAGCCAAGTAAAAAACAATACACAAAAGTTAAAAATTTCTTAAAAAAGCATATAACCCTGGCTAAGAAATTAAAACCATTAAATATTAAAATACCCAACCATAAAATACAAAACTTTAAAAATTTAAAAAACTTTAAGGGGGTCAGGCTAGACCAGCAAGCCGAAAGAGATGGGTTTTCAGGGCCCGACGAAAAGTCCGGAGGTCGGGAATTCTTCTCAGTTCTGGAGGGAGATCGTTCCAGAGGGAGGGGGCTGCCACAGAGAAAGCCCTCCCCCTGGGGGTCGCCAGCCGACATTGTCTGGCTGACGGCACCCTGAGGAGGCCCTCTGTGGGAGCGCACCGGCCGGTGGGAGGCTATTGGTGGCAGAAGGCGGTCCCGTAAGTACCCTGGCCCTAAGCCATGGAGCGCTTTAAAGGTGGTCACCAACACCTTGAAACGCACCCGGAAGTCCACCGGCAGCCAATGCAGCTCGCGCAGGAGAGGTGTCACGTGGGAGCGTCCCGTCGCTCCCATAATCCCCTGCGCGGCCGCATTCTGCACCAGTTGGAGCCTCCGGGTGCACCCCAAGGGGAGCCCCATGTAGAGAGCATTGCAGTAGTCCAGGCGAGAGGTGACGAGTGCCTGAGTGACTGTGCGTAAGGAGTCCCGATCTAGAAAGGGCCGCAACTGGCGTATCAGGCGCACCTGATAAAAAGCTCCCCTGGCCACAGCTGTTGTGTGATCCTCCAAAGACAGCCGTGGGTCCAGGAGGACGCCCAAGTTGCGTACCCTTTCCGTGGGGGCCAATGATTCGCCCCCAATAACCAGCGATGGTGTCAGCTGGCTATATCGGGACGCCGGCAGCCACAGCCACTCGGTCTTGGAGGGGTTGAGTCGAAGCCTGTTTCTCCCCATCCAGGCCCGCATGGCTTCAAGGCACTGGGACATCACTTCCACGGCATCGTTGGGGTGGTCTGGGGTGGAAATGTACAGCTGCGTATCATCAGCGTACTGATGGAACTCCACCCCAAAACCACGGATGATCTCACCCAGCGGCTTTACATAAATGTTGAACAGGAGGGGCGATGTATTGGGGGGGCCCTGGAGGTTACAGAGATGGTGTATAGCTGATGGCTGTCCTGAGATTTATAGCACCTTCAGGACCTGTGGCTGTCCTGAATGGGCTCTGCCAATTTTGCCAACAGGAAAGGATGCTGTAGAGGGAACATGACATCCTAAGGGCCAGATTTCCCCTGACTGTCCTCAGCATGGAGGGGGTCTGTCCTCCTCTTCTTCCTCCCAACCGCTTCATTTTTTCTCGCACAACCCAGAGACGGAGCGTGCCGAGGGCCGGTTGACTGCTGCCAGCCGCAGCCCCGCCCCAGGAATAATCCGAACGAGACCCACTGCAGCCCCCTCACCTCCAGAGAAGCCCCTTGGCACTCCTGCCTGGTTGCCACCTTTCACCAAACCGGAGACTGCGGCAGTTTCCCGGACTAGCACAGCGGGGCTGACCGCTTCTCGGCAGTTCCAGAAAACCACCGTGCCAGCTGCTTTGTCCACAGCCATGCCCGGCATTCGCTGGCCCACTTCTCAGCTGCCGGCAACTCCTGGATCGAGCAGTGCTTCAAGAGCAGCCACATGGCACATTCTTCCGCACATCCCTGGAACCCCTGGATGGAGGCCCACCTTATCAGGTGAGGTGGGCGTGTCACTAATACGGGATGGGAGGGACATCCAGTTTTGGGATTTTGGCTCAAATCCTGGCTCCTGCGAGGGGGACCTCAGAGTCCTAGTGAACAATCCCTTAAACACGAGCCAGGCATGGGTGGCGGCAGCCGAAAAAGCTAATACGATCCTCGGTTGTATAAACAGAGGCATAGAATCAAAATCCCGTGAAGGATTAGTACCTCTTTGTAAAGCCTTAGTAAGATCACACCTGGAATCCTGCATCCGGTTTTGGTCAGTATGTTTCAAAAAAAGACGTTGAGACTTTGGAAAAAGTCCAGAGAAGAGCAACTAAGTTGATTTAAGGCCCAGAGATTAAAAAATATGAAGAACGGTTGCAGGATTTGGGTTTGGCCAGTAGAGAAGAGAAGGGCCAGGGGAGACATGATAGCAGCCTTCCAGGATTTGAGGGGCTGCCACAAAGAGGAGGGGTCCACCTATTTTCCAAAGCACCAGAAGGCAGGAGAAGAAACAAGGGATGGAAACTCATCAAGGAGAGAAGCAACCTGGAATTAAGGAGAAACTTCCCAACAGTGAGGACAATTAGCCAGTGGAACAGCTGGCCACCAGAAGTTGTGGGTGCTCTAACATTGGAAGTTTTTAAAAAGAGATTGGAAAACTGCTTGAAATGGACTCAAAGACCTCCAGGGTCCCTTCCTCCTCTTCTAAATATGAAAGGGCTTCCTGCTCAAGATGGCGGTTGGAGTAGAAGACTCTTCTAACTCTGTGATTCTCTTATGTCATCTGCGCCATGATGTCATGAATGCCCCCCACCCACCCCCGAGGTATCAATAGAAGGAACAGGCAGAAGCCCCCCCCCCTCTCGTTTAAACTTCCTGTCGCAGGAGACTGAGAGGACACTTTGGGGTCTGCCCCCCAGCGGATGCTGCCCCAGTGCCACCCCTGATTCCATGGTCCCCTTCTCTTTGGCAGTGCCGACTCTCATGCCCTCTGCTGGGATGGCCCGGGTCCTTTGCACGCAAGGACAGTTTGCCTGCGAGACCTTTGGCTGCGTGGAGGCTGCTTCGGTCTGTGACGGGCAGCCGGATTGTGCCGACGGCTCGGACGAGGCCCACTGCGGTGAGTGCGCGTCAAGCACCGGTAAAGACCCTCTGTGGCTCTTGTTGCCGTCCTGAACTCAACAAGAGCCAAGTGCAGATCTCCAGGTTCCTCCAATTTTGACTGCTGTCTCTATCCCCAGTACACCCCAGCGAGGTGGGTCATTGCCTTTCATCTGGTAGTTGTTGTCTGGCTAAAGAAATTTGGATTGATGGATTCCATATATGGCTTGCAATCACTCAGGGGACTTCATGTGGAGTCCACCTGGTGGGAGGTGGGGGAGGGGGAAAAGAAGAAGATAGACGAGGAGGAGGAGGAGGAGGCGAAAGAGAAGAAGGAGAAGGAGTGAGAAGATGGATAAGTAGAAGGAGGAAGGAGGAAGGAGGAAGAAGGAGACAATAGATGAGGACAAAGAAGATAGAGGAGGAGGAAGAGGAGGATAATGAAAAGGAGAATAGATGTGGAGAAGGAAAAGGAAAGAGAAGGAGAAGATAGGTGAGGAGGAGAAAATATAAGGAGGAAGAGAAGAAAGAGAAGAGAAAGGAGAAAAGATAGATAAGCAGAAGGAGAAGGAAGAGGAGAAGATAGAGAAGGAGAAAAGGAAAAGAAAGGATAATGAGGAGAAGGAGATAAAAGATGAGAAGGAGGAAGGAGAAGATAGATAAGCAGAAGGAGAAGGAAGATAGAGAAGGAGAAGTGGAAAAGAAAGGGATAACGAGAAGGAGACAATAGGCAAGGAAAAGGAGAAAGAGGAGAAAGAGGAGAAGGAGGAGAAGGAGGAGAAGGGAGAGGGGAAGAGAAAGGGGGAGGTAGATAAGGAGGACGAGGAGGATGAGGAGATAGAGAAGGAGAAGAAAGGAGAAGGAGGATAATGGGAAGGAGAATAGATGTGGAGAAGGAAAAAAGAAGGAGAAGATAGATAATGAAGGAGAACTAACTGCCTCTGCCAATTCTACTGCCTAAGGGCTGAGGTTCAAGTGTGGTTTAGTCTAAAAACCATTGTTAAACCACGGTTGACCAGGCCAAGGCTTAGCATCTAACGCCACCAACCTATTGATGACACTGAACTGCTCTCCCCTCTTGTCCACCTTTTGCAGGCGGTCCCACCGCCCCAACGGTCCACACCCTGGGCCCTTCGATCCCTGCAGGGGGCCCTGGAGCCTGCTCCTCCAAGCAGTTCTCCTGCCAGAGTGGGGAGTGCCTGAGCCCTGAACGCCGCTGCGACCTGCGCCAGGATTGCCAGGACGGCTCCGACGAAGCCAACTGCGGTAGGTGGGGGAATAGGAGAGGGGGTGGAGTAGCCGTGTGTGTGCTGAGGGGAGAGCAAATTGAGCTCTGCCAAAGTTGGCAGAGCTGGCATTGAGCCGGGCACCACTCCGGGGTATGGCGGGCATTTGCCCTGATCTTGCGACCATGATAGCGTTATTTTTTATCATCATGATCTTCCTCTTCCTCCTTCTCTTCCTTCTCCTCCTCTTCTTTCTCCTCTTCTCCTCTTCCTTTTCCTCTCCTTCCTCTTCTTCCTTGGTCCGCTTCCTCCTCTTCCTTCTCCTTCTCCTCTCCTTCCTCTTCTTCCTTATTCTCCTGCTCTTCTTCACCTTCCTCCCCCTCCTCTTCCTCCCATTCTTCTTCTTCCTTGTTCTCCTTCCCTTCCTCCTCCTCATTCTCCTCCTCCTCCTCCCTCTTTTTCCTTGTTCCTTTCCTTCTTCCTTCTCCTCCTCCTCCTCCTCCTCCTCCTCCTCCTCCTCCTCCTCCTCCTCCTCCTTTCTCTTCTTGTCCCCTTCCTTTTCCTCCCCTTCCCCTTCTTCATCCTCTTCTGCTTCCTTCTCCTCCTCTTTCATCTCATTCTCTTCCTCCTTCCTTTCTCTTTTTCCTTGTCCTTCTGCTCTTCCTCCTCTTCTTCTTTTTCTTTCTTGTTTTCCTCCTCTTCCTCCTCCTCCTCATTCTTCTCCTCCGTCTTCTTCCTTGTCCTCCTCCTTCACTTCCTCCCCTTCTTATTCTTCTACTTCCTCTTCCTCCTCTTTCTTCTCCTTCTTCCTCCTTCTCTTTCTCCTCTTCTCCTCCTCCCCTTCCTCTTCTTCCTTGTCCCCCTTCCTTCTCCTCTTCTCCTCCTCCTCCTCTTCTTCTCATTCTTCTTCTTCTTCCTCACACTCCTCCCCTTCTTCCCCTTCCTCCTCCTCCTCCCCTTCTTCCTTCTCTTCACCCACCACAGTGGACTGCATCCTGTCTCCCTGGAGCCCCTGGAGTGAGTGCAGCCGGTCCTGTGGGCTGGGGGTGACTTTCCGGAGACGTGACCTGCTCCGCAATGCTCTCCCGGGGGGACGTTGCGACCGGGATGAATTTGACAGCCGCTCCTGCTTCCTCGGAGCCTGTCCAGGTAGGGCTTTTCCTTTCTGGCCCCAGCACCAGTGATGGGTTTACCCCAGTGGTGAAATCTAAAATTTGTTACTACTGGTTCTGTGGGCATAGCTTGGTGGGGGGGCGTTAATGTGACTGGGTAGGCATGGCCAACTTTTTGTTTTTTATTTTTTACTTTTAAAACCATTTTTTCTACAACCTCTTGGGCGAAGAGGTTGTATAGAAATGCGTTCAAAAGGCTCTGACGATCCCAGCTGAGTTGCCTGATCGGCAGAGGCTTTTTAAAAAACCTTCTGCTGATCAGGCAACTCAGTTGGGATCCTCAGAGTTTGGATTGTCAGAGGCATTTAAAAGAAAAAAAGCCTCTGATGATTGCGCGGCTCAGCTGGGCATGGAGGGGGGGCAGGGATTTTTGCTACCGGTTCTCCAAACCACCCACCTCCATCGCTACCAGATCAGGTGATCCGGTCTGAACCAGGAGCATTTCACCCCTGGTTTACCCCAAATCCTTCCCCTCCCCCCACCCTCATTCACAGGCTTTGCAAAAAGCTGGACTCCACCTGAACCATTCCCAGGAAAAAAATTCAGGGTAATATTTTGAAAAAAATTCAGGCTACTATATATGTGTGTGTATATACAAATGCCAGCAGAAATCATAGAGATAGATATAGAAAAATTGGAATACAGAAATAGAAATTGAAATATGGAAATTGACATTGAAATAGAAAAAAATTGAAAAAAATCAAAATAGAAATACAAATAGAAATAGAAATTGAAATTGAAATAACACAAATAGAAATTGAAATTGAAATAACAGAAATAGATATAGAAATTGAAATATAGAAATTGAAATACGAAATTGAAATAGAAAATGGAAATAGCAATAGAAATTGAAATTGAAATAAAAAATAGAACAAAATAGGAAATCGAAATAGCAATAGAAAGAAATAGAAATTGAAAAAATAGAAATAGAATTAAAATAACAGAAACAGAAATTGAAATAGAAATGGAAATATAGAAATGAAAATTGAAATTGAAATATGGAAATTGAAAAAAGAAATAGAGAGAGCAGGGGTAGGTTCTATTTGCCTTTACTACCGGTTTGCAACGGGCCCCGCACCATTTATATTAAATATAAATACAAATTGAAGTCATTGCAGGCTTTCTCCAAGTAAAACATAATGCAGGTACTCCTCAACTTACGATAGTTCATTTAATGAACGTTGAAAGTTACGATAACACAGAAATAAGGGACTGTTTTTCACACTTACAATTGTCCCAGCTTCCCCATGATTACGGGATCCAAATTCAGACACTTGGCAATCGGTTCCTATTTATGACGGTTGCCATGATCCCCTTTTCTGACCTTCCCACCAGCAAAGTCAGAGGGGAGGCCCCAATGCACTGAATGACCGTGTTCTTAATTCAGACGCAATTCAGCCCAACGGAAACGTTGGGCTGAATTGAGGCCGTAAGTTGAGGAGTTGAGAATCCCGGTGTACTTTTCCCCTTTACCAGTGAACGGAGTCTGGGCCTCCTGGGGAGAATGGTCAGACTGTGACGCTGAGTGCCGGGGTGGTGTCAGGAGTCGCACCCGGACCTGCGCTGACCCCCCACCCAAGAACGGTGGACAGCTATGTCCCGGAGACGCTGTCCAGATGGAGACATGCAACCAACAGCCCTGCGGAGATGCCCGGGGTGAGTGGGGAGGGGGGGTCTTGTCTGGTGCTGAGAGGGAGGGGCAGGGGAGTGGGGGAGTGTCAGAAATGGGCTAGAGGCTTAAATTGGGATCCAGGGCCATCCTCCTGGGAAAAAGCACTCTGCATGGGCCCAGAGAACAGCTTTTCAAATCATGAACCTCGCTGATGAAGTCTTAGTTATCTAGGCTGCCTTAGAGAGGATCTCTCTCTATCTCTTTATCATCTATCTATCCATCCATCTGTATCTATCTATCTGCCTGTCTATCATTATCTATCTCTCTATCTCTCTATCTCTCTATCTCTCTATCTCTCTATCTCTCTATCTCTCTATCTCTCTATCTCAAAGTGCTTCCCTCTTTGCAGATGATAGCTAGCAATAGAGAGAGAGAGAGAGAGAGAACCGAGCCAGAAGATAGGCTGAAAGCTCAACAAGCAATCAGCGGTGTTGTGATGCCTACTAGAATCCTTCCTTCTTTGCAGTTGACAGTTAGTAATAGGGAACCAGAGAAAGCTGGGCCTTTAACATGCAGTCAGGCTGCAGCTAGGATAATGAAGCAGGAGAAAAAACTGCTGCCCTCCAATCAGGACACAGAGTTTGCAGGCTAACCAGCATACGTCAGCAGCAGCGAATGTAGAAAAGCGACAACTCCGATCTCACAGCATACCCACAGCTTCTAAACTGAAAGTAGGGGCCCGATGATGACAAGTTAGAGAGCTTGTTGAAACGTTGCCAAAAAGAAAACCTTGATTAGGATTTTAGCCAGAGTTTCAAAAGACCTTACAAAATGTTTTGTTGGGATTTTGGACTATCTTAAACTGGGATTTTAGCCAGGATTTTAAGCATTTCAACTTACAGACTTTTAGTGACGCGGGAAAACACCCAGGATTTTAACTTCTTACATAAACACACCCGCGAAAACTTGAGAAGACAGCTATCTATCTATCTATCTATCTATCTATCTATCTATCTATCTATCTATCTATCTATCTATCTATCTATCTATCTATCTATCAATCTATCTATCTATCTAATTATTATTATTTATACATTATTATTAAATTGATCAATTGGATCCTCCTTATCATTAGCAAAAGAGAACCAGAGGAAACATGGGCCTTTGGGAGGGATATCATCCCCGATGCCCGCTTCCCTTCCTGTCCTCTCAGGGGTGTCATCCCAGTACAGTACGAGCCAAAAAGTCTCGTTCGCCTCCTATTTAAGCAGGGGGCTGGACCAGATGACCTCCAAGGTCCCTTCCACCTCTGTCATTCAATAATTCTGTAAAGGTCTCCTGCTCGAGCAGGGGCCTTGGGCTAAAAGACTTCCGAGGTCTCTTCGGCCTCCGTCCGTCTGTTACTTCTGCTCCTTTTCAGCTCTCGTCTTTCTCCCCAGACTGCGGCCCGGACATGGTCTTTGTACAAGCCGAGCATTGTGCCCGCGGCCTGGTGGATCCTTGCCCACAGACTTGCCGCCAGTTGAGTGTCCAGAGGCCCTGCCAGAGCAGCTGCGTGGAGGGTGAGCCCGGGGTCTTTGGCGTGGGGCGTGTGTGCATCTTTGAACCCCTTCTTCCCAGGTAGATAACGTACCTCCGTTGCTGTGGGTCCTTGCAGGGTGCCGGTGTCCCCCTGGTCTCTTCCTGCAGGAGGGGGCCTGCGTGAATGTGAGCCAGTGTCACTGCTTCTTCGACCACGACCACCGTCGGCCGGGAGAGATCTTCCTGCGGGATAACTGTAGTCAGTGGTGAGTGTGAGCAGACCCCGTCCCTTTCTCTGCGGACCTGAAAGATCTAGAGAGCAGCAAGACCGTGTGCTTAAAAGACGGGAGGGCTTGTTGGAGGCTATTTGGGGGTGGGTTTTCCCAAATGAGGAGGGCTGGGAGGATCCCTTCCAGGATAATTCGACCAAGACCGAGTGGCTATGGATACCTGCATCGCGGACCGAACGAGAGGTTCCATCTCTGACTATAGGGAGTGAGGTGTTGGCCCTGTAGACATGGCGCGCAACTTGGGTGTCCTTCTGGATTCACGGCTGGCTTTGGAGGAGCATATAACACCTGTGACCAGGGGGGCGTTTGCCCAGGTTCACCTGGTGTGCCAGTTGCGCCCATATTTGGACTGTGATGCCCTATGCAGTCACTCATGTGTTAGTCACCTCCCAGATTGACTACTGCAATGCTCTCTATCTGGGGCTGCCCTTGAAGACCACTTGGAGGCTTCAGCTGGTGCAGAATGCGGCCGCGCGGATTGTAATGGGAGGATCCCGATACTCCCACGTTACACCTCTCCTGCGCAACTTGTATTGGTTGCCGGTTGCCCTTCGGGTGAGATTCAAGGTGCTGGTGTTAACCTATAAAGCCCGCCATGGCTTAGGTCCAGGGTATCTGTCGGACCACCTTGAACCAGCATCGACTTCCCATCGCCTGGTGCATTCACACAGAGCGGTCTTACCCTGAGTGCCGTCGGCTAGGCAATGTCGGCTGGCAACCCCCAGCGGTAGAGCCTTCTCTGTGGCCACGCCCACCCTTTGGAATCAACTTCCCGTGGGTCTTCGGCTGGCCCCGACCTTCGTACCTTCTGCCGTGAGCTTAAGAGCTGGCTTTTAAATGCCCTAGCCAGGACTGATGGTGTCTACTGTTTTAAATCGGTTTTAGTCTGTTTTAGTATGTTTTAATCTGTATTTATTGGGATTGTTTCGTTTGATGTGAGCCACCTTGAGTCTTTTATATTGTTCATTTATATTGGCATATAAATCCAATAAATAATAATAATAATAATAATAATAATAATAATAATAATAATAATAATAATCAGTGGATGCAGCAAAATTTCACAAACCGACTACCTACAACGCCATGACAGTGTTGCTAAGATCATTCACTGGAAATTGTGCCAGAAGTTTGGATTTGAGTACAGCAAAAACCACTGGGAACATCAGGTTGAGAAAGTTCTAGAGAATGAGAAACTCAAGATCTTGTGGGACTTTAGGATTCAGACTGACAGGCACTTGGTCCACAACACACCTGACATAACGGTAGTTGAAGAAAAAAAAGGATGGTTCATTGACATCGCAATACCTGGTGATGCACGGATTGAAGACAAGCAGCAAGAAAAAAAATCACAAAGTGATTTGCAAATTGAAGTTGAGCGACTGTGGAAAAAGAAATCGTGTGTTGTCCCGATTGTAATTGGAGCCCTTGGAGCAATACCCAAAGGGCTACCCCGCTATTTAGAAATTCTAAATTTACTGGACTTGAACATTTTGACTCTACAAAAAACCACCTTACTTGGAACAGCTTACATCCTCCCACGATACCTTAACAGTTCCTAGGTCCTTGGTTAGGACTCGAGCTGCTGATCTATTAACCAACCTCAAAGGCTGTGAATCTCACTACAGATTAACCAATAATAATAATAATAATGGATAATGCCTCAGTAAGGCCACACCTGAAACACCACATCCACATTTCGCTCGTCGTATTACAAAAACGGAGATTGAGACTTTGGAAAAAGTGGAGAGAAGAGCAACTAAGGAGAGTAAGAAAAGCGTAGAGCATTTCATATAGCATTGACAGATGGCAGTCAGAATGTTGTGAAGTAAGAGATGCGTTAAGTCAATGTCGCCCCATTTTGCGACTTTCCTTGCCCCCTTTGTTCAGTGAGTCCCTGCAGTTGTTAAATTAGTAATTTGGTTGTTAAGTGAGTCTGCTTTCCCCATTTCCTCCCAAAAGGTGGCAAAAGGGGATCATATGACCCTGGGACACTGCGACCGTCATAAATGGGAGTCAGTTGTCAAACTTCCAAATGTAAACCATGTGACCCATGGGGATGCTGGAACAGTTGTAATTGTGAAAAACAGTCATAAGTCTCTTTTTAAAGTGTCATAACTTTGAATGGCCATTAAGTGAACTGTTGTAAATTGAGATCTATCTGCATAAATGGATAAACATTCTTTGCACGCACGCACACACCCCCCGAATCATTTCTCCAGCACCCCGAAGCAGAAGTGAGCATCAACCAAGGGGGGAATGCTTAACCTCGGTTTCGTCCTCACGCAGCGTTTGCCTGGATGGCACGGTGACCTGTGACTCGGTGGCCTGTCCTGTGAAGTGTGGCTGGTCGGCTTGGTCTCCGTGGACCCCCTGCAGCCGGAGTTGTGGAATTGGGATGCAGCAAAGATTCCGGTAAGAATTCATTAGAATTCATTAATCCATTAGAAGCTACAATAGCATTTGAGGGGGGATTGTTCGAGATCCAGTGGAAGTCAGGCACAGAATTTGGGATTGGTTGCACTGCACATTAGGAATGTATCTCTATCTATTTATCTATCTATTTATCTATCTATCTATCTATCTATCTATCTATCTATCTATCTATCATCTATCTATCTATCTATCTATCTATCTATTTATCTATCTATCTATCTATCTATCATCTATCTATCTATCTATCTATCTATTTATCTATCTATCTATTTATCTATCATCTATCTATCTATCTATCATCTATCTATCTATCTATCTATCTATTTATCTATCTATCTATTTATCTATCTATCTATCTATCTATCTATCTATCTATCTATCTATCTATCTATTTATCTATCTATCTATCTATCTATTTATCTATCTATCTATCTATCTATCTATCTATCTATCTATCTATCTATCTATCTATTTATCTATCTATCTTTATCTATCTATCTATCTATCTATCTATCATCTATCTATCTATCTATCTATCTATTTATCTATCATCTATCTATCTATCTATCTATCTATCTATTTATCTATCTATCTATCTATCTATCATCTATCTATCTATCTATCTATCTATCTATCTATTTATCTATCATCTATCTATCTATCTATCTATCTATCTATTTATCTATCTATCTATCTATCTATCTATCTATCTATCTATCTATCTATCTATCTATCATCTATCTATCTATCTATCTATCTATCTATCTATCTATTTATCTATTTATCTATCTATTTATCTATCTATCTATCTATCTATCTATCTATCTATCTATCTATCTATCTATTTATCTATCATCTATCTATCTATCTATCTATCTATCTATCTATCTATCTATCTATTTATCTATCATCTATCTATCTATCTATCTATCTATCTATCTATCTATCTATTTATCTATCATCTATCTATCTATCTATCTATCTATCTATCTATCTATCATCTATCTATCTATTTATCTATCTATCTATCTATCTATCTATCTATTTATCTATCATCTATCTATCTATCTATCTATCTATCTATCTATTTATCTATCATCTATCTATCTATCTATCTATTTATCTATCATCTATCTATCTATCTATCTATCTATCTATTTATCTATCTATCTATCTATTTATCTATCATCTATCTATCTATCTATCTATCTATTTATCTATCATCTATCTATCTATCTATCTATCTATCTATCTATCTATTTATCTATCATCTATCTATCTATCTATCTATCTATCTATCATCTATCTATTTATCTATCTATCTATCTATCTATCTATCTATCTATCTATCTATCTATCTATCTATCTATCTATCATCGTCCACAGTGATTCAATGAAACAGTTCTTTGAGAAATCTGATTGTCTCGGATGCTGACTTGGTTGGGTTCGTCAGTCAGAACCTTGACACTCTATTTGTCGTGTCCTGTGGTCATGTGACTGTGTTTTACGAAAAAATGGCATTTATTGCCATTTTTCAGCAAAACGGGGACCACAGCGCACCATTGCTTCGCTTAATGACTGCAGCGTTTTCTTAACCACAGCAACACTTTACAACCAAGGCAGTTGCTTAACAGGTACCACAAAAAGGTGGAAAAAATGATCCCTTTTATGAATATCATGACTTACAACCACGATGGGCAAGATGCATTACGGTTGTAAACAAAGGATTTACACATCGCCACTCCGAAAAATGAATGGAAAACTAAAAGCTTTGAAAGTTCCCCAAAGTTGTCCTCTTTCTCTCCAGATCCCCCTCCAACCCAGCGGCAGCCAACGGGGGTGCCCCGTGCCAAGGAGATGCCCAGGAGGTACGTGAGTGCCACACAATCTGCACCACAGGTAAGAGTAACGATAACATCCATTATCACTTTCTGCATGGCGGCCCGTTCTTAGTTATTTATTTCGTGCGGCATAGCAGAATATAACATTTGTGCGTTAAGAATTCACAAAAGCAGCAGATAAATTGTCTCAATTTTTCCAAAAGGCAACATGGCTTTCTTGGGGTTTTTTTCCTTGAAGAGGTTTTGCTTCTCACACAAGAAGCTTCTTGAGTTCTGAGGGAAGGATTGAACTGTTACTTAGAAGGGAGGAAGCTTCTCTGGATAAGAAGTAAAACCTTTTCAAGGGAAAAAAAAACCAAGAAAGTTGCGTTGCCTTTTGGGAAAAATCACCTTTCGATCAACCCTGACCAGTATGATTAAGAATAGACATTTAGTGAATAAAATGTGCATCAAAATATGAAATCCAAGAGCAAGGAACAATTTAAAAAACTTGCAGTATAAATGATGAATAATAAAATTACGAATGAAATTAAATTATATCTGAGCAGTTACTAGATGGCTAAGTTTATGGTCAATTTTCTGGATTGGGCAATATTGCCATCTGCCATGGTTGGTTCGAATCTGATTGAGCACTGTCCAGACTCTGCTGCACCAGTTGGATACTTGCCTATCAACACTGAATAACAGAGTTGGAACGGACCTTGGAAGTTTTCAACCTGTTGCTCAAGCAGGAAACCAGAGGTCTACAGCCGTGGTTGGTTGCTCCCAGTTTGCACCGATTCGCACGAACCAGTAGTAAACATTTTTAGTAGTTCGGAGAATAACATTGGCTGGCCACGCCCCTAAACTGGTTCCCGGCCCAATTGCTGCTCACTTACCCCGCCCACTTCATCAGAGACTTTTTTTTTTAACTTTTAAAAGCATTTTTTCTACAACCTTTGGCCGAAAAAATGCTTTTAAAAGTTTTTTAAAAAGCCTCTGATGATCACACGGCTCAGCTGGGATCTCAGAGACTTCTAAAAGCATTTTTTTCTGCTTCAGTTGAAGAGGTTGTAGGAAAAAAAATGCCTTTAAAAGCCTCTGGTGATCCCAGCTGACTTGCCTGATTGTCAGGGGCTTCTAAAAGCATTTTTTTCTGCAACCTCTTAAGGTTGTAGAAAAAATGCTTTTAAAAGTAAGAAAAAAAAGTTGGCCACGCCCACCCAGTCACATTACCCCCCAAGCCACACTCACAAAATAAGCCACGCCCACAGAACCAGTAGTAAAAAAATTTAGAACCCATCCCTGGTCTACAACCCCTGGGCCGTGGCCCACCTGTTTGTAACTGGGCCACGCAAATGGCCCACGTGCAGTAGCACTGAGCTGCCACTGTGTGCAAATGGAGCTGCGGGTGCTCCTCTACACATGTTCACATGGAACCATCTTGTCTCCCCACGCAGGTCCACCAAGCCAGAAAGATTGGGGAACGCTGCCCTATACCAGGGGTCACCCACTACTGGGCCATGGCCTATTTGCAAGCAGGCCATGTGAGGGGCCAGCTGGTGTGTGCACATGCGTGCATGCACAGCCCCACTTGCGCAAATGTCACAGGGTCTTGCAGCCCCACTCACACGAGCTTTGTGGGGGTTCAGAACCTCACTTGCGCCAGCTTGTGGGCGCTTGGAATCTCATTCACATGAGCACCGTGTTGTGGCCCCGTCCTCTGAGCCTATCCCATTGGAGGAAGGAAGCTCTGAGCATGAGGAAGAGGAGCCAGCCAGATCTTCCAGCCCCCCCCCCTCTGGCACCGTCTCAGGTGCCAGCTGAAAGAGAGCCAAGTAGTGGGGAAACAGGTGTCTCAGATGAGAGTGAGGGAGAGACGTCATTCCTGGACGCACGTCAAAGAAGGCGAGATAAGCACTTACAGCAGCTGAGGAGACATATGAGGGAATAGACCTGAGTCACTGGACTTGAGTCACAGGACCAATGAGTCCCTGGACCACACCCAGAGACTATATAAGACAGGGTGGTGGTAAATGATCTCTGTGACGAACAAAAACTCAATCTGGTAGTCATTGGAGCTAAAAGCTGAAGCTGATCAGAGACTTTGCTGAATATTTGTTGTGATTTTCTTTCTGTGTACTATTAAAGCACTTGGCAGACGGTGTGCATATCGCTGCCAAGTTAGAGATAAGAACTGGGGTGTGTGCCAAGGGCTTCTTTAACCCTCGACTGGCTGTGTTTTTGTGGGTATCTGTAGAGGGGGACAGATCACACCGCAGGCGCTCTTGGCCCCAGTCACACAAGTATTGTGCGTGTTCTTGGCCCCACTCATGCAAGTATTGTGGGTGCTTGGGACTTGGAGTCCCACTCATGCATGCATTACACACTTGGCCCCATTGACATGGGCAACAGGTGCTTGTGTGCACGCATCCTCACACCCACAAAACCATCTCCCTTTCCCCCACCTCTCCACCTCCTGGCTGCCATCCTGGAAAGCTTGGGGAACTCTGCCCTGTACCATTTCAGACCCATTGTTGTCCAATTTTTATTTTTTTTTGGTGATCCTGAGAGTCTAGGATTTCTGTCCCAACACCCACCCACCATCCCCACTTCCCTCCTGTCCCCTCGCAGAAATGGCCTTGCTCTGGAGCGATTGGACTCCCTGGTCTCCCTGTTCCAAGACCTGCTTCTATGCCCCGGATCTGGTTGGCACGCGAAAACGATTCCGGCATTGCAATGGTACCGCACAGTCCGTGGGGTGTGATGGAGAGACTGTGCAGGAAGAGGAGTGTGACACACCTCTCTGCCCGGGTGAGTAGCTGAAGGAACACTGGCATGGTGCAGCCCAAATCTGAATTTACCTGCATGCCCCCATTGAAGCCTGAATCTGTAGAAGACAACGAGCCAGAACTGGAGCCGATGGAGATCGAGGAGGAGTCTTTGTTGACTTCAAAGGAAAATGGGGAGGGGCAGGCCCAGTCAGGCCAGGGCCTTTCAGGATTGGGATGGCTTGTAGGCAGGGAGGAAAGGGGCAGGATGACCAAGAGAGACTAAGCAGTGAACATGAGAGACGGAACTCAGGCAAGGAGCAAGAACTGTCCCCTCCTGATCCTCGAGCACGGAGAGTGGAGAGAAGGCAAGAACAGCTCAGAAGGAGAGTGCCCTGCCCCTCTCCACAAGGCACACCTGGGGACTGAGACTTAAGGAGACGCTGTGGGGTGGGCCATTTGTCGGGAACAAACACTGAATTCCTGGAGTGTTGTGTGCTGTTGCCAATGTTTGAACTTTCCTGAGTTTCTTGCCTTCGTGGATTCATTGCCTTGTTCCTTTGCTTCCTGGACTTCATTGATTTATTCCCTTGCTGGATTTCTTGTTTTGCAGCCCTGGTGCTCACAGTGTTATGCTGGACTACTTGCAGCCAGAGGCTGCTGTCTGTGTGTGTGTGTGTGTGTGTGTGTGTGTGTGTGTGTGTGTGTGCTCACTTTGCTCTGGGACTTGCCAGAAATGTGGGAGCGTTTGGGGAAAATTTGGAGCAATAAAGGGGCAGTTTGAACTGCCAGATAATTGTGTTGCTCTGTGCCAAGCCCTGGGTCTTCACAGTTTACTATGCCCAGATTGACTCATTCGAACACCCGAGGTTCAGCTCGGCTTTCATTGGTCAAGTCCCTTTCGGGGTATGGGGTCCTCGACTTACGAGCTCCAAATTTCCCTTGCTAAACACGACGGTTGTTAAGTGAGCTTTCTGGACACCATTGTTAAGCGTCTCCTTAAGCTTCAATTGAAGCTTAATTGAAGTTTAGCTTTGATTTTCATTCCATAAATTAAGCTCAGCTTCAATTGAAGCTTAATTGAAGCTTAATTTTGAATTTCGTAAATTAAGCTCAGCTTTGATTGAAGCTTAATTTAGTCGTCGCTTTGATTTTCGTCTGATAAATTAAACTCAGTTTTGATTCAAGCTGGATTGAAGATGAACTTTGATTTTCATTCCATAAATTATGATCAGCTTTGATTGAAGCTTAATTTAGGCTTAGCTTCGAATTTCCTCTCATAAATTAAACTCAGGTTTAATTGAATCTTAATTGAAGCTGATTTTCGTAAATTAAGATCAGCTTTGATCAGAGCTTAATTTAGGCTTAGCTTTCATTTTCATCTCATAAAACAAGCTCAGCTTTCAGTGGAACTTAATTCAGGCTTCAAGCTTAATTGACGCCAGTGGGGAAGGAAGACTGGGCTTTAAGACCCCTGGACTTGTCCTGATTCAGCCCCCCTCCCCAATATCTCTCTGCAGTGGAGGGGATCTGGACTCCTTGGTCAGCCTGGTCTCCTTGCTCAGCGCTCTGCGACTCCGGGGTGCAAACTCGCGAGCGCACCTGCTCCAAGCCTTCCTATGGGGCTCCGGGATGTTCAGGCCCACTGATCCAGACCCGGGATTGCAACACACAACCCTGCAGAGGTATAGGTTTTAAAATTTAATTTATTTAATTTAATATCGATTTTCACTTTTATATGTAATTTAATTTCACTTTTATATTTCATTTCATTTCATTTTTATATTTAACTTAACTTAACTTAACTTAACTTAACTTAACTTAACTTAACTTAACTTAACTTAACTTAAATTAAATTAAATTAAATTAAATTAAATTAAATTAAATTAAATTAAATTAAATTAAATTAAATTAAATTAAATTAACTCTATCAAGAGCCTGGTGGCGCAGTAGACTAAGTGCTGTTAAAGTAGCACTTAGTTGCCAGCTGCCTGCAATTACTGTGAACTCAAATCTTACCAGGCTGAAGGTTGACTCAGCCTTCCATCCTTCCGAGGTGGGTAAAATGAGGACCCAGATTGTGGGGGCAATAAGCTGACTTTGTATAAAAAAGAACATCCCGCTTGGGGGGTGGGGCAAAAGCCCTACTAGGCAGGTATATACAAAAGTATGAAGGCTATTGCTTAACGCATTGTAAGCCTCCCTGAGTCTCCGGAGAAGGGCGGCATATAAATCGAACCAATAAATAATAATAACTTAACTTAACTTAACTTAACTTATGTTGGTAGGGAACTTGGAGGTCTTCTAGTCCTCCAGACTAGTTCAAGCAGGGGACCCTTACAGAAATACAGAAGGGCAGAGTTGGAAGGGACCCCAGAGGTCATCTAGTCCAACCCCCTGCCCCAGCGGGTGTTGTCCGGGCCACAGAACTGGGGTTGTCTTTCTCCTGCCCTTGTGCCTGGTCAGCCCGGCTGAGCCTCTTGCTCGCTCTTCCGCCCGCAGCGCAGTGTCCAGCCAACATGGTCTACCTGACGGCAGAGGAATGCCATCGGAAAGGTGGCGCTTGCCCCCGGCTCTGCCTGGACCAGGACACCCAGGTGGAGTGTACCTCCCCTTGCCGGGACGGCTGCCATTGCCCTGAGGGTCTCTTCCTCCAGAACGGAACCTGCGTGCCACTCAGCCAGTGCCCGTGTTACTACCAAGGGGAGAGTTACCCTCAGGGCGCCACCGTCCGCCGAGACTCTTGCAACAACTGGTAGGAGATTCTCAAAACCGCCCCCGTTTCCTTCCCTTGCAAGAGGGATTGCTTTTTTGGGGGGGGGGGGGCAGGATTCCCGATCTGACTTAATTGGGGAGGGGCAGACATTACCCCTCCTGGGGGCGCCCCAATTGCTCCTGGCATCCAAAGACTTTCTGGATGCTGAAGGTTGGCGCTTTTCCGTTCTAGCACCTGCCAGGAGGGGGCGATGGTATGCGGCACAGAACCTTGTCCAGGTAACTTTTAAATTAGGGGAAGGTGGCGGGGGGGTCATGACCTTTCTGACGGGGTGTGTGCAGGAGGACCCAAAGATCCAGTGGTGGTATTCTGCTGGTTCGGACCAGCTCAAACGAACCGGTAGTGGTGACCTGCTCCCCCGCCCTGGCGCTATGCCATCCTATTTAGCCACGTTTT
Organism: Coluber constrictor foxii; assembly: GCA_038048745.1. Lineage (NCBI taxonomy): Eukaryota > Metazoa > Chordata > Lepidosauria > Squamata > Colubridae > Coluber > Coluber constrictor. The sequence goes on along the minus strand of CM075961.1, from coordinate 170,398,263 downwards.
CTAAGCCACGTGCATGCACGCAAGTCGTGCGCACCCACATTTTTGGTGTGCTGCAAACTGGTGGTAAACCTATGTGAAACCCCCCAGTGCAAAGACCCCCCTGCCCCCCCCCCACACTCCTTCATCCATTGATCGGTTATTGAGAAATTTAGACACGGGTTTTGAAATCGGACACCTTTTATCATCAAAAGATGGGATTGTTGAGTTCCCAAAAGGAAGGGTCAGGGTGCAGTTCCCATCATCCACTGCCTCTTACAGAGGATAATGGGAGTTGCAGCCAGATGGATCAGAGGTCAGTGTTTTTCTCGATTTTGGAGGTTTTAAGATGTGGGGACTTGAACTCCCAAAATTCCAAGGATCAAAGTCCACCCCTCTTAAAGCCACCTGGGGATTCTGGGAGTTGAAGTCCACCATTCTTAAAGCACGCCTGCTGGGGAATTCTGCGAGTTAGTCCATCTGTATTACGATTTGCTGACTGGGGAATTCTGGGACTTGAAGTCCAATGTTGAGAACCAGCATCCTCGCTCAGTTAAGTTCCTTTGTCCATTGAGAACAGGGTTTGCAGGTGCTCTATGGGGCTTCACCAGGTGGATAGACAGGTAAACTTGGGCTCCACCTGAGAATGGGTTGATATTCCTCCTCTTCCCGGACAGGCAACTGTAGCTGGACCTCCTGGTCCGTTTGGAGCTCCTGCAGCCGGACTTGCAATGTTGGTACCCGTCGGCGGTACCGTGCCGACGCCGAGATGGAAGGACAGAACTGCCAGGGGTCCAAGGTGGAGATTGAATTCTGTAGCCTGCAGCCCTGCCCAGGTGAGAGAGAGGGGGGGGGAGGGAGGGAGAGAGCAGAATAGCAGACTAACAGAGTTTGAAGGGACCTTAGAGGTCATCTAGTCCAACTTTTTGTGACTCCCATACAGGGTCTGGCGTAGAATGGGGGCCCTGGTCGGCGTGCTCAGTGCCCTGCGGGGGCGGCTACCGGAACCGGACAAGAGCTGGCATCACCGTCTTGGGCCGGATTGACTTTTCAACCTGCAACCTTCAGCCCTGCAAAGGTGGGTTTCCTGGCTTCAATCAATCGATCAGAATGGAGCGGGAAGGGGTGTGGGAGGTCATCTAGTCCAGCCCCCCTGCTCAAGCTGGGGACCCTTAGAGAATTAATGAGTTGGGAGGGACCTCAGAAGCCGTCTAGTCCAACCTGCTCCTCAAATAGGAGACCATTATAGAATTAGAGAGTTGGAAGGGACCTCGGAGGTCATCTAGTCCAACCCTTTCCACAAACTGGATTCTCTTACAGAATTAGAGCGTTGGAAGTCCAATCCCCTCCTCAACCAGGGGGCCCTTAACTGCTACAGATCCTGCCTCTGTTCTCTCCTGGATCAAACATCCATAATCGATTCTTCATTATAAAATTTTTCCTTAAAATTATAACCAAGGTCTTTCTCTCGTCCCTTCCAACCAGGTGAGGTTCCGGGTACCTGTCCGGTGGGGAAAGTATGGCGAGAGTGCACCGACGGCCCAGCTTCCTGCGCGGAGCTCAGCACGGATGATGACACTGGACACACAGCGTGCCAGCCGGGATGCTACTGCCCCAATGGCACTGTCTTGCTGGTACATACTCCAAGAGTTTCCGCTGCTTGTCTCAGCCGAGAGATCAGCGCCACCGAACCATATCTCTGCCCCCCTGTACAGCTCTTGTGAAAGGCGGCTGGGGGCGCAGCCACTCCTTTGGAGGGTGTGCGGCCTGACCTGGTTTCATGAGGATTAGTGTCAGAAGAATGGAGGGTGCCGCATCTGGAAGAAGGGGAACTTGGTGTCTCAAAGGGTCGAGGACCTTTTGTCGCGGCCAACTCAACACGGCCAACTCACCATGGCAAGCTCACCACGGGATAAGAGCTGCACGAATATCAAACAAAAGGTAAAATACAGTCATTCAAAAAGGATGCAAAAAGGAGGAATGGAATGAAAGGTGAAGGACAAAAATGAAAACAATTTTTTTATTGATTGGAAATCCTTAAATTGAATTGTTCAATTGTCCCCCAGCGAATTGGCCGGGATAAGTTGTTCCGGAGTGAGTTGGCCGCAGCTAGTTGGCTGTGATCAGTTGGCTGTGGTGAATTGGTCGTGGCGACCACAGCTACTGTGTTTCCCTGAAAATAAGACCTTGTCTTATATATATATATATATATATACATATACATACATACATATATACATATGCATATGCATACACATATACATATATATATACACACATATGCACATACACACACACACACACACACACGCATATATATGTGTGTGTATATATATATGCACATCGCCCCCAGACTCCTTTTCACTGTCAGAGGCCTTCAGGAAAGCCTTGCCAACAGCAGAAGAAATAGGCTGGCAACTGTCCAAACGTAAGTAGGTGGATAGCTCCACCCCCATCCCCCCAATCTTCACCCCAGGTTAATTTTTACCTGTGCCCCCTGGTGTGGGAGGAGTCTTAATTAGGGCTTATTTTGGTGGGTTTAGGGCTTATATTGGGCGTATATGTAAAAAAATCAAACTAGGACTTATTTTCGGAGTAGGTCGTATTTTCAGGGAAACAATCGTTGGCCGTGATGAGTTGGTCATCGTGAGTCAGTTGTAATGAGTTGGCCACCACGAGATGTCTGTGGCGAGTTGTCCCATTCTGGTCCCTAATGCAACTTCTTCTCCTCTTCCAGAACAACCAGTGTGTGCCAGTGGAGGCGTGCCCGTGTGCCGTAGAGGGGAGGATCTATGCTCCTGGTGAATCAGTGGCCAAAGGTTGTGAGAACTGGTCAGTCTGTTTTTTCTGTTGGTCCAACCGTCTCTCTCTCTCTCTCTCTCTCCCATCATCTCTGTGGTGTAATTCGGATTTTTCCTCCCTTTTGCAGTTCCTGCATCGGTGGGCAGGTTGCGAATTGCAGCCGCGCAGCCTGCGGCGATGGTAGGACAGACCCTCTACTTTTGACATGTTTACTCAGAATCCTTGATTGACTCCCTGCTCAAGCAGGAGACCCATACAGAATCACAGAGCTGGGAGAGACCTTGGAGGTCATCTAGTCCAGCCTCTGCTCAAGGAAAAGACACTTACAGAATAGAAGAATTCCAAAGTCCTCTGCAAGTCTGTTATTCTGAGGAGGAGTGGGGGAGGAGAGAAAGGGGTTGGACTGGATGACCTCCAAGGTCCCTTCCAACTCTCTTATTCCATGATTTTGTAAGGTTTTCCTGCTGGAGCAGGGGGTTGCACTAGAGGTCCCTTCCCTTATTCTGCTCCTGGGCGCCCAAGTACCTGCCTGAGTTGAGTAGTGTGCATTATCAAGGGAGGGGCTAGATAATCCACAGGGAAAGACCCCTCCCCCATTATCCTGAGTTCTGATCTCTGTGCATGGCCGATGGGCTTCTCCTGATGGTCTCCTTTCTTCTCCCGTGCCAGTGAACGGTCAATGGTCCGAATGGACCCCCTGGAGCGAATGCTCGGCATCCTGCGGGCTGGGACTACAAAACCGATACCATTTCTGCACGAATCCTGCCCCTTCCGGGATTGGATTACCTTGCCTGGGTCCAGAACGCGAGGACAAGGCCTGCCAGCTCCAGCCATGTGCCCGTAAGTCCTGTCCCTCCTCCCCCCATCTCTTCCCCAAAGGTGGGGTGGGGTCTTCCCCAGAAGACACCGGACAGTCCATTGTCTGAAGCGACATAGGGTTTCCTGTTCGAACAGGGGGTCAGACTAGATGACCTCCGAGGTCCCTTTGATCTCTAGGAGTATGCAAGGGTCTCCTGTTTGAGTAGGGGGACAGACTAGATGACCTCTGAGATCCCTCCACTTCTGTGATTCTGTCAGGGTCTCCTGCTCATGCGCAGAGGGTAAAAAAACCAGGTTACTTCCTGGTTAAAACCAGGGTGGGCGGAGCCTTGTGCTGCCATCACTACTGGTTCTCCGAACCGGTCTGAACCGGGAGCCTTTCACCCCTGCTTCTAACTCTGGGGTTCTGTCAGGGTCTCCTGCGTAAGACCTCCAAGGTCAACTAACCAGCCATTTGCTGAATACACCGGAAATAACAGAATCCCTGGGAACCTCAGCGGTCATCTAGTCCAACCCCCACTCAAAATAGTCACCTCATAAGCTACGGTGACCGCTCTCCCCAATCTTTAGCATATGGTGTGAATGAGCGATTTGGCCCTTTCGGGGGTTCCGTAACCCAACCCTCTTCTCCGCAGGGCCTGGGGATTGGGGGTTTTGGAGTCCCTGGACATCCTGCACCGTCACCTGCGGAGGAGGCCTGCGGAGCCGGAGCCGAGCCTGCGACAGCCCCGCCCCCCGAGGAGGCGGAGACTATTGCGAGGGACCGCCCACTCAGGTGGAGCCCTGCCACTTGAACCCTTGCCCAGGTGAGTGGAGGAAAATCAGCAGGTTGGATACAGCTCGTCCTCGACTTACAACAAACGCTTCGTTTAGTGACCAGTCGAAGGCCCCAAAAATCAACTTAGTACTTAGTTTGTCACGCTTACCGACCGTCGCAGCGTCCCCATGCTCATGCCGCTGAGCTTCAGGATGCTTGGCCATGGACTCACAGTTATGACGGTTGCGGTATGGGATTCCCCCTGGACTTTGTCAAGAGGCTGAGTGAATAACTGCAGAGGTTCACAGAAGCAAAAAAAAGGCATAGAATGGGACAAAAGTCTTGCTTAGCGACATCAATTCTGGTCGTTAAGTTGAAGACGAGCTGGAGCTTGGCTGCCTCGCTGTTCCTTCACCCCCTCTGAGTGATTTGAAATTGAGTTTTTTGGCTGACTTTGTTAATCTTCCCAACAACCCTGTGAAGTAGGCTGATCAGGGTGTTCCTCATTGAGGAACACTTTTCCTCAATGAGGACAGGAACTTGATCTCCTACTTTAAGTTAGATACCGTTTTAGGGGAGATGGAAGCTCATCCTCAACATTCGGCCACAATTGAGCCCGATGTTTCCATCGCTAAACCAGACAGTGGTTAAGTTCTGCCTCATTGTACGACCTTCCTGGCCCCAGTTGTTCTGTGAATCCCTGCCATTATGTCACTAAAATGGTCGTTAAATGAATCGGGCTTCCCCAGTTGTTAAGTAACTTTGTCCCCCTTTCGTGACCTTTCTTGCCACTGGTCATTCAGTGAATCCCCACCGTGCTGAAGTCAGCCCAATGGTCGTTAAGCGAATTACGCTTCGCTGTTGACTTGGCTGGTCAGGAGGTCACAAAAAAGGGGACCCCCAGACTCCTAGACAATTGCCAAGCATTTGAATTTTGATCCCATGTCCCACGGGAATGCCGCCACGGTCATAAGTGTGAAAACGGTCATGAATTATGTTTTTTTCGGTGCTGTTGGAATTTTGGTCACTAAATGTACTGTTGTAAATCGAGGACTGCCTGAAAGGGACAACGGGAGGGTCTTTCTGGTGCTCATGGGGTGGAGGGGTGAAAATTGGAAGTCCCCTCTGAGGATTCGGGTGGGTCTCTCCAATACAGCAGGAAAGCCCCTCCCCTTTGGACTGTGGGGAAGGAGGGCAGGGATAAAAATATTCCCGGAGTGGGGAGAGTTCTTTCTCATTGTTTTTTTTTTTTGCTTTTTTTATATACAACCCCTTCCCCTTTTCTGCCAGACCTGGACTGTTCCTTTCTGGAAGACTCGGCTTACAGCCGCTGCGGCCCACCCTGTCCTCGCTCTTGTGATGACCTCGCGGTAAGCATATCTCCCTCGTAACTCTGGGACCTCCTTTGGCCAAGGGTCTCTCAGGCCCAGTACAATGAATGAAGGATGGGATACGGAGTCAGGGCCCCTCCAAGGTCATCTAGCTTCTAACTCCTGCCGTCTTCAGTGCGTCATCATTACGATGTCTTCTTTGTCGTTTAATGACCCTGTAATTCCTTGCGGGATGGAGTTGGGGCAACTAAATGGAGCTGAGTGTTTACTGGCCGGATGCCCTTCCTGTTGCCAATGCGGAGTTTTTGCAGCAGATCTATTCTCCTTGTGCCCAGAGAGAAAAATATCTGCCTCTACCTAGGATCGAACTGATAGTGAGGCGAGAGCTCCACCTCTAGGCCACCACACCGCTCATTTCTAACACAGTTACAAAATAGATGAATTCTTCCCACACCTCATTTGAGGCCTAACAGGCCTCGGCCCGTGGGGCATTCGGTCTCCGGGCCATTCTCATTCCCTCCCCTCCCTGCCACTTCTCTCTCCACCACCACCCCCCTCCCTCTGCCCCCAGCACTGCGCGTGGGCTTGTGAACCAGGCTGCTACTGCACTGGGGGGAAAGTCTTGCATGGGAACGGCTCGGCCTGCGTGGAAAAACCCAGCTGCACCTGTTTAGACCTGCGCACTGGTCGACGGCACTCGCCGGGAGAAGTCGTGCCGCGTGCCGACGGTTGCAACAATTGGTAAGCCAGAGAGGAGGAGAGGGCCCAGCTGGACGGAGGGAGTGTCTTCCCTGGGGCGCCTGAATTCCGACAGGGCATCTCATCTGATCCCCTTTTCCTTCCCCCCAGTACCTGCTCTGATGGGAAGCTGCTTTGCACCGACCAGGCCTGTTCAGGTGAGTCCCCCAAACTGGGCTGGGCGGGGGGCACGAGGGGCCGGGCTGGATGGGGCAGGACATAGCTGGGAGACAGAGTCTCTGCATTGAGAGGAACAACCCTGGAGGGCTGCAGGGCTTAGACAGTTTCTTGACCTGTCTAGGTAATGTCATCAGGCTAGAAGGGAGTGAGGTTTGCCGAGAGGAAGAGGAGGAGGAGGAGGAGGAGGAAAAAGAGGAGGAGGAGGGGGGAAGAGAAGGAGGGAGAAGAGGAAAGGAGGAGGAGGGAAGAGGAGGAGGAGGGAGAAGGAGGAAGAGAAGAAGGAGGAGGGGAGGAGGAGAAGGAGGAGGAGGAAAAAAGAGGAGGAGGAGGAGAAAGATGAGGAGGAGGAGAGGAGGAGGGAGAAGGAGGAAGAGGAAGGAAGAGGAGGAGGAGATGGAGGAGGAGGAGGAGGAGGAAAAAGAGGAGGAGGAGGGGGGAAGAGAAGGAGGGAGAAGAGGAAAGGAAGGGGAGAAAGATGAGGAGGGAAGAGGAGGAGGAGGGAGAAGGAGGAAGAGGAAGGATGAGGAGGAAGAGAAGAAGGAGGAGGAGAAGGAGGAGGAGGAGGAAAGAGGAGGAGGAGGAGAAAGATAAGAAGGAGGAGGGGAGGAGGAAAGAGGAGGAGGAGAAGGAGGAGGAGGAGAAAAGAGGAGGAGGAGGAGAAAGATAAGGAGGAGAGGAGGAGGGAGAAGGAGGAGGAGGAAAGATGAGGAGGAAGAGAAGAAGGAGGAAAGAGGAGGAAAGAGGAGGAAAGAGGAGAAGGAGAACACAGAACTCTTTTGGTCCCCCTTCAGTGCCGGGCGGCTGGTGTGACTGGGCGCCATGGAGCCCCTGTTCCCGGACCTGTGGCAGTGAGATGGTGACTCGCTACCGGACTTGCAGCTGCCCCAAGCCCCAGCATGGGGGCCACGAGTGCGAGGGGGCCCAGGAATATCATGGAGACAGTGGGGTCCAGCTGCAGAGAAGAGCATGTCTCATGACCAGTTTCTGCCCAGGTGAGAGCCTTGAAACGGAGACTCTATCTATCTATCTACTGCCTGTTTACATGCCTAAGGCAGGACTAGAACTCACAGCCTCCCAGTTTCTAACCTGGCACCTTAACCATTAGACCAAACTTATTGTACACAACCCCAAATTCCAGATCTGCTGAGGCCACTCTAGAAACCCTGAAAACCTACAAAGATGCCTAGTCCTCATTGAGGAAGCACAACTGGGATTGACAATTTGGTCATTAAACAAAGCAGTCACTAAACCAAGCACTCATTAAGGGGGCTTACCATCTGATTTTGACTTTCCTGGGCTTAAGAGACCTGCAGAGATCGTACAGGCAGTCACTCCTTGTATTTTTTATATGACATAACTGTGAATGGTCACTAAACGAGGACTACTTGTACATATGGGGGAGGGGTGTTACCAGCTGCTGCGGCTTTATCAAACGTCCCTCCCCTGTTTCGTGCTCTTGCAGTCAATGGCGGCTGGTCCTCATGGAGCGCCTGGTCTCCCTGCAACGCCTGCCACGGCGTGTCCACACGGACTAGGGAATGCAACAATCCCCCAGCTCGGTTCGGTGGTACAGCATGTCCCGGAGAAGCTTACCAAAGCCGGCAGTGCCACGATGGAGTTACCGCCTGCAATGGTGAGAAGGAGCATTGGCGGGGCGAGGGAAAGTCAGGAGGGGCTGACGGCGTCCCATAATGCTGTGTGGTGTTGAGGAATTTGGAGAGAAACGTAGCACATTTGCACCTGGTGCCATGAAAGCAGCAATACAGCAACAGAACAGCCAGTGGACTTGATCAATAGAGATAGTCCTCAAGTTAAAACCTCAATCAAGTGCCAAAATTTCTGTTGTTCTGTTGCTCCCCCCCCCCATATGACGCTCTTTCTTGCCACAGTGGTTAAGTGAATCCATGTAGTCCGTAAGTTAGTAACCCGGCTGTTAAGTTGCATCCAGCTCAAACTTTGATTGACAGCGTCTGTTGCGGCAGTCTTACTTCACAGAGTTGGTAGGGACCTTGGAGGTCTTCTAGTCTGACCCTCAGCTGAGGCAGAAAACCCGATACCTTGTACAACAGGGGTGTCAACTGGTGGCCCGTGGGCGGGATGTGTCAGACGCAGGGCACGCCCCCCCCAGCTCCACAAATGTGAAAAACCTCATGAAACGTCACGTGATAGCAACGTGACGCTGCGAGATTGACACCCGTGTTCCAAAACAAATGGTTGCTCAATCTCATGTCGAGTTTTTATCCTTTGATCTGGGAACTTTGAGGAAGCCACTGACTTTTCACAACGCCTAGAACGTAAGCTAGGGGTCCCCAACCCAAGGGCCACAGCCCACTACTGGGCCTTGACCCGTTTGGAACCAGGCCACAGAAGTGGCAGGGGAGTATGTTCCTACGTACGCGATTAGCGGGTATGTGGTTGCATGCATTCTATTTGCATGCGCAGTTAGCGCGCATGCCCACTGCTCTTGCAAATGAAGCTGGGCGCGTGTGCGTGGTAGCCAGCCTCCTACGCGGAACCAACCCCTCTCCCAACTTCTCAGCCCCTCGCTTGTGAGGAAGACTGAGAGGAACACAAGGGGGGGGGAGTTTAAGGGTTAGCGTCTCGTGTCTCCTCAGACTGCCAAGGTGGCCAGGTGTCTTTCCCCTGTGGGAAGCCGTGTCCGCGCACCTGTGAGGACCAGCAGCCCGACGCCACCTGTGTGGAGAGTCCTGGCTGCCAATATGCTTGTGCCTGCCCGGATGGACAGCTGCTTCAGGATGGGGTGTGTGTGACACCCTCTCAATGCCGCTGCAAGTACCAGATGCCCTGGCTGGGTGAGTTCAGATGCCCATGGAGCCCCCCCAGAGTGGTGCCCCCCAACCTTTTGGGCCTAGGGACCGGATCGATAGAGTGAGGATTTTCCGCGGATCAGAGGACACATGGTTTCATGGGCTGCCTGCATCCCGCGGATGGCCCTTCTCTTGTTTGCGCGGACCAGTTTCTGGCATGCCACGGACCGGTGCCAGTCCACGGACCAGGATTGGGGACCCCTTCCCCAGAGGAGGAATAAAGAAAGAGTGGCACCTCTGCAAGCCTCTTATATGAGGATCCCAGAGGATAACCTCCATCCTGCCCTTCCGGTTTATAATGTCCCGGAGGGTAAGGGGGATGTTTTGGTGGAGTTGAGGAAGATGGCCAAAGCAGTGGGGCCCATGCTGACCTCCCTTGTGGTGGAAGGCAGGGTTTGTCCCAGAGGGCCAAGAGACAAAAGAGCTTGGAGTGTCTGGTGGGCAGGAGGAGAGTACGGTCAGGTCCTTCCTAGCAGTTCACAGTGTGAGAAATCCTCGGGGCTCTGTGAGCTGTATGATTTTCTTGCAGACATTTTGTGACCCAACTATGGAACATTGTCAGTGCTAGAAGAGAGGAGGTGTGTCGAGAAGAGGATGAGGAGGAAAAGGAGGAGGACGACAACAATGATGACAATGACTGAGGGTCCTTGGTTTTCTTGCAGATGTTTCATGACCCAACTATGGAACATTGTCAGTGCTGGAAGGGAGGCAGGATTGACCTCTGTTTATATATAATGCCTATTAGCTCTGATGATATTACCTAGCTGGGTCATGAAATGTCTGCAAGAAAACAAAAAAGCTCAGAAGGTACCAAAGATCCTATAATCCTTTTCCTCCTCCTCCTCCTCCTCCTCCTCCTCCTCCTCCTCCTCCTCCTCCTCCTCCTCCTCCTCCGAGCTCAGAGAGCCCCAAAGACCCCTCATTTCATCCCCAAGCTACAAGGATTCTCCTTTATTAGTTCTCAGAGTATATCTATAGTTAGAATCTCCATAGACATCTATAGCTGTTGCAGGTAATTGCTTTAGTCTGGCAAGATTCAGTCTTTGGGTGCACAGCAATAAAATAACTGCTCGGAAGTAACGCCACACGTCGTTGTTGGTTCTTCGGACCTAACGCACACATCTCTTGCACGTAGGGGTCCCCGAAGAGCGGAACCTCTCCTCCTGGTTGGGACTCCCCAAATGGGAGTATGCTCAGCCTGGGGAAACCATCTACGCACCCTGCCAGAACTGGTGAGTGTACAATGGCAGGGAGTGTCCAACCGAAACTTGCCAGGTTCTGCACTTCTCCGAAATAAAATCACTGACCGAACCTCTCTCCTTCTCAGCACCTGTGTAGATGGGCACTTGCAGTGCCGGGCAGATTCCTGGTGCCGCCTGGATGGTGGGTGGTCCAGCTGGGGACGATGGTCTCCCTGCAGCCAGACTTGTGGGGAAGGTGTCCAGTACCGTTTCCGGGAATGCAGCAATCCGCCTCCGCAAAATGGAGGCCGGGGATGTGCTGGTGGCGGTGAGCAGCAGAGACAGTGCTGGAATCCAGAAGAGTGCCTAGGTGAGTTTGGACCGGTATCATATACGTGAAAGCTCACCTTTTCCTGATAGTCCTCATTTTAATGACTGTTTGATTAGCTGCGGAATCCAATCTGGTTCAGTCACCGGTCACTCAGAGGTTTTCGTCTTCCAAATTTTCAGACTCATGCTGGGGCCGATCCTTGGGGAACGTCTCTCTAGCAGAGTGTGCGCTGCTCCACATGCGGTATTTAAATGGCTCCCGTTGTTTGTGTGGCTTCTTAGTTGTTGATTGGGGTGTGTGGCTGTCTGGCTGTTAAGTGGTTGGCTCTTGTATGCTTGTGTTGCCCAGCCCTCACCTTCTAAGTCCTTGATAGGCTGGTGGTAATTCAGCACGCCTGTTGACTGATGAAGGGCCTATTTCCTAGGCTTCAACCACTTCCTTGGCTGTTTTTGGGCCTGCTCGGCCAACAATCATAGTTGAATGTTGTTCATTGCAGTGTGAGGCTACCGATGAGTTGGGGCCTTGTTGTAAAAGCCACTCACCACAGGCACTATAAATACCACACACAGAACAGCACACACATACTCTGCTAGAGGGAGTTTCCCTGAAGACAGACTACGGCATGAGTCTCAATGTTCGGACAAATTTCTGAGTCCCAATGTTTGGAAGACAAAATCTGACCAACACAGATTGGATCCTGGGACACATATATTCGCCTTTGTTCACATTTCATTGAGTGACCCAATGAAGTTACAATGGTTATAAGTGTAAGGACTGACTTAGAACCAGTCCTCACACTTATAACCAACACAGCATCCTCAAGGTCCCATGATCAAAATTCAGTGGCTTGGCAACTAACTCATATTTATCACAGGGTCATGCAATCCCCTTTGGTAAACTCCTGGCAAGCAAAGTCAATGGGGAAAAACCAATTCATTTAACAGCAGCTTGATTGGCTTAAAAACTGTGGCCGAAAAGGTATAATTAAATCTGGCACGACTCGCCAAACGGCCATCTCGGTTTAGCAACGGAAATTCTGGTTCTGGAAATTGAGGGCAACCCCGTATAGCCATGTTTCCCAATCTTCAAAATGGGGAGACTTCAACTCCCAGAATTTCCCCTGGCCTGGAGAATTCTGGGAGTTGAAGTTCACGCTGCTTAAAATGGCTGAGGTTGCGAAACGCGTCTAATGGCCTCTCGTGTACAAAAAACTGGTGTGTCGCACAGCTTTGCTCCCTTGTGTGTCTTTTTCTGAGTGTGAGGAAGTCCCGCCCAGTCCCCCATCCTCCCCTTGATTTCAGGGGTGGGGCTATGCAAATGTCTTTGGTGGGAGGAGCCTGTCCCATTCCCAGGTTTGCCTGCTAGCGGGGCAGCAGGGTATCCAGAGAGAGACAGTCTTGCAGTGTGTGTGTGTGTGGGGGGAGTATTCCTTCCTTTCTTTCTGCTGTGTGTCCTCTGACCCTGAGATGGGCAGCTGGCCTGACCCCTCAAAATCCATAGCCCAGGGAGGGCAGGTGGCCCCCAGGACTTCCCAAAACACACCGGCACGGCCTCCAGGGAAAAGTATTCGGCATCAACAGCTGCATTCTCCAGGAAGATTCCCCCAATGTCGTCCTCTTTTTCTTGCCCCCTCCAGAGGAGGAAGCCTGGGACCCCTGGACCCCCTGGTCCCCCTGCAGTGTCTCCTGTGGGGGAGGAGAGCAGATGCGCAGCCGACGTTGTCGCCAGCCAGATTGCCGGGGTTTGTCCACACAAAGCAAGACCTGCCACACGCACGTCTGTCTCGGTGAGTCCGCTGACGGGCACCCAACTGACATCCTTCTGGTTTTGCTGATCAGGCCTCCTTCGTGCCATCCTCATCACCCTCCCCTGCCATAACCATAATGCCTTCGCACAAGATCCAGTGTTGCCTCGGTTTTGCACAGTTCATAATGTGACCACAGTTGGGATGCTGCATCCAGTTTTGTTCATCACACTACAACACGGATGCCAGGTTTCAGATGATAGGCCACTAATACGGTGGGGTAAGAGGGACGTCCAGTTGGGGGATTCTGCCTCAAATCCTGTCTCAATACCAGTAACTGGGAGAGGGAGTCCCAGCGGACGATCCCTTAAATGTGATTCAGTTGTGTGCAGCAGGGTTGTGACCCAGGCCTAGGTAGGTATTATCAGACACAATCAGTTTGAAAACAAACAGACTTTATTCAAAGAGCTGGGAATGAGTCAATTCTCCAAATTAACTAGTCCAAATTAATTCAAAACAAATTCTTCATAACACAATTCTTCAGCCTTATCACCAACCTCGGTCTAATTAGGCAACCTGCCAAAGGCTTTTCTTGGCAAAAGTTCAGAATCAGGAGACGCCGGCAAGAAACAAATACAGCAAGATAAGACAACAAATATATCAACGTTGCTCTCCAGCAAAGAGGCCAAGAGCCATTGCTGGTGTTTTAAGCCTTATGGGAGGAGGAAATCATCTCCTGGCCTTACTCCTGAGTTGTCCCTTTAGTTTTAACTGTTCTTTCCTTCTGGCAGCTCTGCGCATGCGTGCACTAGGAACAGGCTCCTCCTGTTCCTTTGCCTCTCTGCTGTCAGCCTCTGGAGGCTCCGGAATCCGCACATTACTCCCAGGTGTCCCTGGCCCCATCTCTGCCTCTGACGCAGAGCCCTCATTCGGGCCTTCCCCAGCCTCCAGGACTGGCCCCTGTTCTTCCTCAGCCTCCTCACTGTCTGACTCCGCTGCCAGCTCCGCAGGTGGAGTCCGTCTGCTGGCGGACCACAACAGATAGCAGCCAAAAAAGCTAACACAATCCTCAGTTGTCTAAACAGAGGCATAGAGTCAAAATCACGTGCAGTGTTAGTACCGCTTTGTAAAGCCTTAGTAAGGCCACCCCTGGAATCCTAGATCCAGTTTTGGTTACAAACGTTACAAAAAAGAGGTTCAGACTTTGGAAAAAGTGCAGAGAAGAGCAACTGAGAGGATTAAAGGCCTGGAGATTGAAACATACAAAGAACGACGGCAGGATTTCGGCTTGGCCAGTCTAGAGAAAAGAAGGATTGGGGGTGACGGGGTGGGGGTGGGCAGGATAGCAGTTCTTCCGGTATTTAAGTGGCTGCCCCAGAGAAGAAGGCGGGGGGGGGGTCCACTTATTTTCCAAAGCAACAGAAGTCAAGTCGAGAAACAACGGATGGAAACAAATCGAGGAGAGAAGCAACTTAGAATTAAGGAGAAACTTCTTAACAGTGAGGACAATTAGCCAGTGGAACGGCTTGCCACCATAGGTTGTGGGTGCTCCATCACTCAACATCTTTAAGAAAAAACTGGGCAGTCACTTGTGTCTAAAATAGTATAGGGTCTCCTCCTTGGAGAGGGGGTTGGACTAGAAGACCTCCAAAGTCCTGTTCTGTACTGTTCTGTTCTACTCTGCTCCACTTCTACACTATTCTACTCTACCTCTACCTCTACCTCTACTCTACCTCTACTCTACTCTACTCTACTCTACTCTACTCTACTCTACTCTACCTGTTCTGTTCTGTTCTGTTCTGTTCTGTTCTGTTCTACCCTACTCTACTCTACTCCATTTCTACACTACTCTACTCTACCTCTATTCTACTCTACTCGACCTGTTCTGTTCTGTTCTGTTCTGTTCTAATCTACTCCACTTCTACACTACTCTACTCCAGCTCTACCTCTACCTCTACTCTACTCTACTCTACTCTACTCTACTCTACTCTACCTGTTTTGTTCTGTTCTGTTCTAATCTACTCCACTTCTACACTACTCTATTCCAGCTCTACCTCTACTCTACTCTACTCTACTCTACTCTACCTGTTCTGTTCTGTTCTAATCTACTCCACTTCTACACTACTCTACTCCAGCTCTACCTCTACTCTACTCTACGCTACTCTATTCTACCTGTTCTGTTCTACTCTACTCCATTTCTACACTACTCTATTCTACCTCTACCTCTACTCTACCTCTATTCTACTCACTCTACCTGTTCTGTTCTGCTCTGCTCTGTTCTAATCTACTCCACTTCTACACTACTCCAGCTCTACCTCTACTCTATCCTACTCTACTCGACCTGTTCTATTCTGTTCTGTTCTACCCTACTCCACTTCTACACTACTCTACTCTACCTCTACCTCTACTCTACCTCTATTCTACTCTACTCTACCTGTTCTGTTCTGTTCTGTTCTGTTCTACTCTACTCCACTTCTACACTACTCTACCTCTACTCTACCTCTGCTCTACTCTACTCTACTCTACCTGTTCTATTCTATTCTATTCTATTCTATTCTATTCTATTCTATTCTATTCTATTCTATTCTATTCTATTCTATTCTATTCTATTCTTATTCTTATTCTTATTCTTATTATTGTTCTGTTCTGTTCTGTTCTGTTCTATTATTCTCTCTCTGCTCTTCTTTTTTCTTTTCTTCTCTTCTCTCCTCTCCTCTTCTCTCCCTTCCCCTCCTCTTCTCAATGTCCATGTGTTTGGAGTAGGATGAGACACAGAAATGTAGCAGAGACCCCTCTTCACCCAATTGTGGGGTGAAGAGGGGGGTGTCTCTACAGCAGCCTGTGGGTTCTGGGTGCTAACCTAACCCTTCCCCCTTTCAGAGGTGGGCTGTCCCGTGGGCCGCCTCTACCGGGAGTGCTTGGCCGAAGAAGGGTGTCCCTACAGCTGCGCGCACCTCACCCACCAGATGGACTGCTTCTCTGACGGCTGCGAGGAAGGGTGCCACTGCCCGGCGGGCACCTACCAGCACAAGGGGACATGCGTCCAGGTTGGCACTACTGCATATGGGTTGCTCTGGGGCCGTTCAGAGGTTGGTGTTGCTGTGAGGGCACCCTGGATCCTCTGGTGTGTGTGTGTGTGTTGTGTGTGTGTGTAGGGCAGAAGAAGCGCATGGCCTGGTGAGGCAGAGGCTGCCACGTCCTGGGCACCCCGTAGCTGCATGTCCCAGGAAAAATAGAGGCAGCTTTGGGGGTTCTGCTGGGGGGCTATCCTGAGTACTGTGTAGAGATGCCTGGGGATGTATCACAATGATAGAAGGGAGAGTTTGTAGCTCAGGGTTGAACTGTGCGGATCTTTGGGTTTTCTTGCAGACATTTCACAACCCAACTAGGGAGCATCATCAGTGCTGGGAGGGTGTGCGGATTGCAGGGAGGAGGAGAAGCAGAAGGAGGACTGTGGGATCCTTGGGGGTCTCTGAGCTGGGTGGTTTCCTTGTAGACATTTCATGAACCAACTTGGGGAGATCACCAGTGCTAGAAGGGAGTGGGGTTTCTGGAGAGGAGGAGGAGAAAATGGGGAAAGGAGGGAAGAGAGAGGGAGGGAGGGAGGAAGGGAGGAAGGAAGGAAAGAAGGAAGGAAGGAAAGAAGGAAGGAAGGAAAGAAGGAAAGAAGGAAGGAAAGGGAGGAAGGAAGGAAAGAAAGAAGGAAAGAAAGAAGGAAGAAGGAAAGAAAGAAGGAAGGAAGGAAGGAAAGAAGGAAGGAAGGAAAGAAGGAAAGAAGGGAGGAAGGAAAGGAGGAAAGAAGGAAAGAAGGAAGGAAGGAAGGAAAGAAGGAGGAAAGAAGGAAGGAAGGAAGGAAGGAAAGAAGGAAGGAAGGAAGGAAAGAAGGAAGGAAGGAAAGAAAGAAGAAGGAAGGAAGGAAAGAAGGAAGGAAAGAAGGAAGGAAGGAAAGAAGGAAAAAAGGAAGGAAAGGAAGGAAGGCAAAAGAAGGAAAGAAGGAAGAAGGAAAGAAAGAAGGAAAGAAAGAAAGAAGGAAAGAAGGAAGGAAGGAAAAAAGGAAGGAAAGAAGGAAGGAAGGAAAGAAAGAAGGAAGGAAAGAAGGAAAGAAGGAAGGAAAGGGAGGAAGGAAGGAAAGAAAGGAGGAAGAAGGAAAGAAAGAAGGAAGGAAGGAAAGAAGGAAAGAAGGGAGGAAGGAAAGGAGGAAAGAAGGAAAGAAGGAAGGAAGGAAGGAAAGAAGGAGGAAAGAAGGAAGGAAGGAAGGAAGGAAAGAAGGAAGGAAGGAAGGAAGGAAAGAAAGAAGAAGGAAGGAAGGAAAGAAGGAAGGAAAGAAGGAAGGAAGGAAAGAAGGAAAAAAGGAAGGAAAGGAAGGAAGGCAAAAGAAGGAAAGAAGGAAGAAGGAAAGAAAGAAGGAAAGAAAGAAAGAAGGAAAGAAGGAAGGAAGGAAAAAAGGAAGGAAAGAAGGAAGGAAGGAAGGAAGGAAAGAAAGAAGGAAGGAAGGAAGGAGGGAGGGACTGGGCGGTCCTTGGGGATCTCTTGAGCTTGGTGGTTTCCTTGCAGATGTTTCATGACCTATGTAGGTACCATCATCAGTGCTAGAAAGGAGGGAGGTTTGCTGAGAGATGGAGGAGAAGGAAGAGGAAGAGGAGGAAAAAGATTGTGGAGAATGTTAAGGATATTGTTGTGTTAACTAACCAGCAGAGTGTAGAGCACAGGAAGATGGTGCTGAGAGCAATGAATAAGATACATGCAAACTGGTTTATCAAAACAATCTCATGGTCTTTAATCAATCCAGGTCTTTGCCATTAAATGAGTCCACTGATACAAAAAGCTTCTTACCATACAAACAGTAGTAGGTAATAATAGCAAGTTCACGCTGGTAACAAACCATGATGGTAGCATATCCATCCATGATGAGAGCACCTCCACACACGATGGTAGCATAACATCAATGACTACATTTCAGCTCCCTTCTTAAATACAGTTACAGTTACAGTCCTTGGTGCTCTCTGAACTGGGTGGTTTTCTTACAGACTTTTCGTGACCCAACTAGGGAACAGCATCAGTGCTAGAAGGAAGGGTGTTTGGGAAGAGGAGGAGGAGGAGGAGGAGGGGGAAGAGGACTGCAACTCTGAATTCCTTGGTCCTCTCTAAGCTTGCTGATTTCATTGCAGACCTTTCACAACCCAACTAGATATCCGCATCAGTGGTAGAAAGGGGTGGGGTTGCTGTTGATTTACATTCAACGTAAACCTCACCCTTCCAGCACCCATGGCGTTCCGTAGCTAGGTCGCGAAACGTCCACCAGAAAATCACCCAGCTCAGAGAGCGAGGTGATCACACTCTGGTGTCAAAAGCACGGAGTGGCCGTTCTGCCACCTTTTGCCCCGGTGGGGCATGTAGAGTCTCAAAGTTCTGCCAGACGAATTTTCTTTGGTCCCTTTGGGGGGGGGGCATTATCAAAAATTGTCCAGGGTTGAAAGCATCTGTGGAAAACTCAGTCTAGTGCTAAGCCCACTCTAAAGGAAGGATGGAGCACAGCACCCCATGTGTGGGAAGCTTTCTTGACCCAGACTCCACCTCTCCCCACACACCCTTGTTCTTCTCTCTTTCTGGCCCAGGAGTGCCCCTGTGTCCTGAGCCAGGAGGTTCTCCAGGGGTTTCAGAGACATTCGCCCGAGACCCCCGATGCACCTCTGGTCATCCTCACTGCTGAAGGCCAGCGTGTTTTGGCAGAAGAAGAAGTCCATCCCAACAGTATCATCTCCGCCTCCTGCAGCAACTGGTGAGTGTCCGCTGCCTTCCCCTGGGAAATGGGATTTACTTCCTGTATCCTGGAGGAGGGGAGAAGATTTCCTGCAGCCGAGAAACTTCCTTTTGGTGGGGGGGCAGATTGGAGAGAATACAACAACATTTCTGATGTCGTTGACATACGACGACAATTCGGCCCCAAATTTCTATTGCTCCATGAGGCAGTTTGGAAGCGGGGTCTGTCCCATTTTACGCCAGTTGTAAAGTGAATCCCTGCAGTTTATTATGGTATGGACACACAGCTGTTAAGTGAACCCGGCTTCTCTGTTGGTGTTGCTCATCAGAAGGGGATTGCGTGAAGCCCCGGGACACTGCGACCATCATAAGTACGTGCCAGTTGCAAAGTGTCCGAATTTTGGCCCTGTGACCCCAGGACGCTGCGAACGTCATAAATAGGAGCCAGTTGCTAAAAACTGGAAAGGAGAAAAGTTACCTAACGATGAAGAAATTATAAAGGAAATGATGGCTTGTGCTGAAATGAGCAAACTGGCATTTGAAATAAGAGAACAGGAAGATAGGCCATATTATTTGATACGGGATTTATTTTATCAATGGATAGAGAATAAGAACTGGAAATAGTTATGATACAAATGATGTTGAAACTTTTTGAAAATAAGTTAAAATGCTTAGTGACAAATTGAAGAAAGGAGGAGCACAAAAAATACCACCAACTGTTACACTGTCTTTGATTGTATGGAATGATAATGGTTTTTATATTTTGTTTTGTTTTGAAAATAAAAAATTCTTTAAAAAATAAATAAATAAATAGGAGCCAGTTGCCAAGCCTCTGAATTTTGATCACATGACCCAGGGGAGGCTGCAACAGTTGTTAAGCACGAAAAACGGCCCAGAGTCACTGTTTTCAATACCGTTGTAGCTTTGAACATTCACTAAATGAATGGTCGTATGTTGAGAACAACCTGTAGGTTGTACCCTCCACGTTCCCTTGGGTGATACAAACTGTCCTTGACTTACAGCAGTTCATTTAGTGACCGTTTCAAATCGGCTCTGAAACAAAAGACCAGTTTTTTCCCCATGTTTACGATTGTGATCCCATGATCAAAACTGGCTCACTTAGCAGCCGATATTTCTGGCTCAACTGTGGTTGTATGTCAAGGATTAACTCTACTCCTGGAATTAAATTCTCTGCCTTCATCCGGGCAGACGCCCCCTGATGCCTCCGCCTCTTTCCTCCCCTCCTTTCAGCTCCTGTCGCAATGGCCAGCTGGATTGCATGTTTGCCCTCTGCCCCGTGGACGGGGGTTTCACGGCATGGACCCCCTGGTCTCCCTGCTCTTTGACCTGCGGCGGGCTGGGCAACATGACCAGGACACGCGATTGCGCCCGTCCGAAGCCTGCCAATGGGGGGAAGGACTGTGTCGGCCCTCGGATGGACATCAAATACTGCCAGACCCTGGACTGCAAAGGTGAGAGTCAGAAATGGCCATTGCGGTTTTGGACTTTCTCCACCGGTAGAGAACTCTACATAACAGACCATAATAATCTAGCTGGTTTATTGGAACGTATTCTATAGCAATGGTCCCAAACCTTTCTGGCTCTGTGGACTAGCAAGGTCAACAGCGATGGGAGGGAGACGAGATGGTTGTGTGCATGGGCCGTTTGCACAAATGTTTCCTGCATATGTCTGCTCACGTGCCACTTGTGCTGGCCGGTTCCCAGAAGGTTGGGGACCCTTGTTGAATGGCATATTCTAAATCACTGACAGAAGTTGTGGGTTCTCCATCACTGGAGATTTTTAAGACAAGACTGGGCAGCCATTTCTCTGGAATGCTTAAGAGTCTCCTGCTCGAACAGGGGGTTGGACTAGAAGAGAGAGAGAGAGGGAGAGAGAGAGAGAGCCCAAGCAGGGGATAAAAAAACATAACCATAACCTTATTTTCCAGTCAGTATCAATCCTCAAATTTCCTGCCCCTGGAATCTGCTAACTTCGCAGATCTTAGACAATACATAAACTTTGAATGCGGCTTGTTGGACGTATCTTATGTAGCTCTGAAGAAACAAAGCTGGCCTTGGAAAACTGGGCCCACACTCTTAAGTTAGATTTTAAGACGATTAATGTCTTTTGGGGACGAAGCCAAAGAGACTGTGAACGATCAAAACAGAAGAGGCTGCAAATGATCAAAGCTGAAGAGGCTGCCAATGATCAAAAACCCTAGAAAATGCTACACAATGTGCTCTGCACATGACATGAGGGTGATGATGATGATGATGGAAATCTTCTAATCTCCTTCTGTCTTGCATTTTGTGTTTCAGAAATGACCCAGGCCACAATAGGACCAGTCCCAGCGACTCCAGGTGAGCCCTGGGCACGCCTGTGCTCAGTGTTTTTCCGAAGGGTGGTGGGAGGGAAGGGAACTCAGCCCCAGCAACTCTGCTGACATGGCTGGCCTCTCTCTCCCCACCTGGCAGGGCCTGAAGATGGTGGCCTGACCCCTTGGTCCCCCTGGACGCCCTGTTCCAAGACCTGCAGCGATCCCGACCTCCCTGCCATCAAGACCCGACGGCGGTTTTGCTTGGGAGGAAGCGGCTGCGCGGGAGACACTGTGCAGGAACGAGAATGCAACTTGCCGCAGTGCACAGGTAGGTGGCATGACTTGCACGCGGAGCCCGGGCCCTTGGGTTTGCTAAATAATGGCTCAAAAAAGGCTTACGTGCCCTCCGCCTCGGTTGGCCTTCTCCTCGAACCATTATGAGGGGTGCGCACACCTCCTTTCTCCCACTGGTGCCCCCTCAGAGACTCCCGTGTGCGAGGGCAAAGATTGCCTCGGCCTGAACTGCACCTGGAACCCCTGGTCCCCCTGGAGCGAGTGTTCCCGCAGCTGTGGGGTCGGGCAGCAGCAGCGCCTGCGTACTTACCACCCTCCCGGCCAAGGTGGGCACTGGTGCCAAGACATCTTGACAGCCAACTTGGAGAGGCGTTTTTGTAACCTGCCAGCCTGTAAAGGTAAGTTTGGAGCCTCGCTCTTCCCCAAGATGGGGTGGCAAGGAGATTTCCCCTTTGGGGGGATTCACTGGCAAAGCTACGGCAGGAAAATGACAATTTCCGCCTTTTGTGCTTTTATCCGCCTCCAATCATTCCTGTGGCAAGGAGTTCCGCAGGTGAAAAAAACCCACCATTCCTGGGCACAATGAAAGCTGGTTGGAGGCTGGGAAGAGGGGGACACACACAGCCCAGAAGCTGACCCAGGGTGGGTCTTCCCTGCCTTGTATCTCTGCTGCAGTGGACGGGGCCTGGTCGAAGTGGAGCCCCTGGTCGTGGTGCGACCGGACCTGTGGGGGTGGGCGCTCCGCCCGCACGAGGACCTGCACCAGCCCGCCCCCCAAAAATGGAGGGCGCCATTGCCCTGGCGAGAAGTACCACGTACGCGTTTGCAACCCCCAGCCTTGCGGTACGTGGAGGGAAGGAGTTGCGGTGTTGGCAGCTGGACGTAGAACATAGAATCATCGGGCTGGAAGGGACCCCTGAAGGTCTTCTAGTCCAGCCCCCTGTTTCAGCAGGAGTTCTTATTCTATCCCGGTTGAATGGGCCCCCTTGCAGATGGGGTCACAATCTGGTTGTTCCTGACGTGTTTCCAGACTTCTGATTGTAACGGAGACTCTTGTTCCGCAGAGGAGTTCTGCCCTCCCATGATGCACTGGGTGGGGTGTGCCAACCGGTGCCCCCGGCATTGCTGGGACCTCCAGGAAGGCATTGTGTGCCAGGAGAAGGAAGCCTGTGAGCCTGGCTGTCGCTGCCCCGATGGTGAGGAAGCTTTGTTCGTTTAGTGACTGTTCTCAGTTAGCAAAGGCCCTGAAAAAAGGGACCGATGGCCGTTTGTCGCACAACCCTTGCAGGGAGTCACGTGATCAACTGGCTCATATTTATGATGGTGTGCGGTGTCCTGGGGTTACACGATCCCCTTTTGCGACCTTCTCACAAGCGAAGTCAAAGGGGAAGCCCAATTCACATAACAACCATGTTGCTAACTTGACAAATGCAAAGATTCACTTCACAACTGCGGCAAGAGAGTTGTCATAATGTTGGGCCAACTCAACAAATGTTTCACTTAAAGACATCAATTTGGGGCTCAATTGTGGTTGTAAATCGGGTTGTTTGCCTGCTAGAGTTGGTGGGGGAGAGGTTTTCTCCTTGGTGGTTCCTTGATTAGAGTACTGGCTTTTTTTGTTGATTGTTTGTCTGGTGTGAATCCCTGCTTATGCTAGAAGATTGACACTCAGACAAATCAGCCATCAATAGATACATAGAGAGAAACCACATTTACACACCATTGAATTGAATGAAAACTGAAGAAGGAGACAGAAAATTCAGGGTACATCCCTACCATCAGGCAACACACAGATAAGCAGGGATTAACACCAGACAAACTATCAAACAGAAAACAATACTCTCATTCATGGGTGTCGAACTCACGACCTGCAGGCTGGATGCGTCACACACTGACCACATCCACGCCTGGTTTAGTGAAGGGGGAAAACATCACAAAACATCACATGACAGTAACATGACACCGTGAGTTTGAGACCCATGCTCTAATCAAAGAACTATTGAGTAACTCCAATCCTCTCACAAACTATAAGTGGACAATGAAGCCCAAATTCCTTTGACTGAGAATGTTACCACGCAGTCGAGGCCAATTCAGGCCTAGATCGAGATTTCCTTTTCTTGCTCATTTGGCTCTCTCCGTTAGGTACCCTGGAGCAGGACGGCACCTGCGTTCCCCTCACCCATTGCGAGTGCACCGATGCCCAAGGACACAGCTGGGCACCAGGCAGCCAGTACGACGACGGTTGCAATAACTGCAGCTGTGCCCCTGGAGGGAGGCTTCTCTGCACCAACTACACCTGTCCTCCCACCGAGTGCGCCTGGAGTCTCTGGTCCAGTTGGTCCCAGTGTAGCGTCACCTGTGGGAATGGCCTGCGCACCCGCTTCAGGTAAGGCTGGTGCCAGGGCACCATGGGCAAAGTTTGTCTCTGGGAGAGGACCTGAACCTGGGACTCAGGGAGCAGATATCTTCCTCATTGAGGGCCACATTCTGAAAGGCAATAAGACAGGAGCCATCTCTGTGCGAGTTGATTCCCACACAAAAAGAGGTTCAAGAGACACGATGTGACCCACTTCTTCTAATCCTTTCTCCATCCGAAAAGTTCTCGGTCCTCGTCAGATGCTAAGACAGCTGTTAGGAAGAGAACCAGGAAGTCTCCACCCCAAATAAATGGTCATAGACGACTCGTAAATTGGAAAGCGTTTCAGTTGCTGGAATCCTGGCAACTTCACCCTTCTTGTCTCAATAAATCTTGTTAAGGAAGAATATTGGTACTCTTTAACAGTATTTATTTAACAAGATTTACTTAACAATAAATCTTGTTAAAGAAAATGACCAATACTCTTTAACAAGATTTATTGAGGCAAGAGGGGTGAGGTTGCCAGAATTCCAGCAACTGAAACTCTTTCCAATTTGCAACCCTGACTGTTATGATGACAAGTCATGAAATCTGTAAGTTGTAAATTGATCAACCGGATGTTAGAAGCTTCTTTCACAATGGTCATTAAGCGAACCCGTTGTTCACTAGGAGGTGCTTTTGCCAAAGAATGGAAATAAATGGAATTTTGGGGGGGCAAAAATGATGTAAATTGCAATCACGTGATTCCGGATTGCCGCAAACAGTGAGTCAGTTGCTGAGCTCTCAAAAATGCGATCACGTGACCCTGGGGAAGAGAGCCACCTACTGGAACCAGGTTGTAAGTAGTCCCTAAGGGACCTGTCAAAAGTCAAGGACTACCCAAATCTGAGAATTGTAATGGGGAGCTGAAGCTTAGTGCTTGAACCTCTTTGTGGAGGAAGAGAAGGATGAAGCTCAAGGAGCCCAGATAGTGGGGCAGAAGCTATAGGGGGTCAAGATGGGACTGCAAATGTAGTGGGATAACTGGACTGGGCCAGCAGTTGCGATGTGGGATTTTCAGGGAGAGCTTAAAAGATGGGGTGCAATGTTCTGTCCCACACAGGACCCCTACCTCTGGCTCCTGGGCCCCCGACTGCCTGAAGGAGCAGGTACAGACCCATCCCTGTGCCTTGGACCCCTGCCCACCTCTGTGCCTGCACGAGGGCCGGGAGACCACCCTGGGCAGCACCTGGCTGCTGGGGGAGTGCCAGCAGTGGTGAGTGACTCTCCCTCCACCCCTTGTCCTCCACAGAAAACCAGGGAGACATCTCCTAGACCCCCAACCTTTGAAGCACCAGGGATCACTTCCATTGTTCTTCCTTGGACTGGAGTGGGCATGGTTTCACGTGCTGCCCGCATCCCGCGGGATGGGGTTTCGCTTGTTTGCATGGACCAGTTTCTGGCATGCCGCCGTCCAACGCGGGTCCATGGACTGGGAGCCGGGGACCCCTATCCTAGATGGGAGGACTTTGCATGCAGGGATACCCAGCTGGGGGGCGGGGGTGTTGTCTCCGGATGCAACTTCAGCTATATGGAGATGTTCCACAACGAATTCACGGATGCCTTTCTCTCTGTCTCCTCCAGCATTTGCACCCCGGAAGGCATTTATTGCCTGGACATCACCTGCATAGGTGAGTTTATTTTCCTAGTAGTTGAACAGGTAGGTAACATCAAGCAAAGCTGAATGAACACCAGTGTTGGTATCTGGTCTTGTCAGACAGAGAGGAAATATGTTAAAAACAACTCGTCGGGACCCAAGAATCACAAAAGGTATGTAGTGTTATTTCTGAGCAGCTGTTATGGCTGCCCCTCCAGCAGCCGAATCAGAGGAGGAGGAGGAGGCATGGGAGTCTGGGTCAGCATCAAGGCAACCTGAGAGCTCCAAGGGGGAAGAAGGAATGGAGCTAGTAGAGAGAGAGACAG
Organism: Coluber constrictor foxii; assembly: GCA_038048745.1. Taxonomy (NCBI): domain Eukaryota; kingdom Metazoa; phylum Chordata; class Lepidosauria; order Squamata; family Colubridae; genus Coluber; species Coluber constrictor. The sequence goes on along the minus strand of CM075961.1, from coordinate 170,372,886 downwards.
AAGTGGAGCCTGGGCCCTCTGTCAGCCCTCAGATGGAGAGTCAACAGCCCCCAGGTCTGGAGGTGGCTGATGAGGAAGAGGAGGAACAGCTGGGTCCAGTGCCTGATGCACGGATGCACAGAAGGCAGAGGAGAGGAGAGGAGAGCAGTGGAAATCTATGGGCCGGTCCTTAGGACAGAAGAGCCACCACTGCTAGCAAACCCCCACCCTAGCTCTGGGGATAAAAGGCAGGGGGCGGAAATGAATAGATGTGGCCGACAACTATTCAATTCCCTGCCGGTCGGATTTGTTAGCCTGCGGTGAGAGATAAACTTTTGCCGCGGCTGCTGCTGTGCCTAATAAAGGAATCATTGACTGAAGTTCAGAGGGTTTGTCGTGGTTGGGGAGCTGGGTCAGAACAGCAGCTTCCTTTATCGTTCCTCTCCTATAGACAGAATCTTGCCGAACTAAAGCAATGATTTTCAGCACTGTTGATATACAGATAGTCCTCGTCTTACAACAAGCACTTTGAGGCACTGAAAAATTGGCCAATGACTGCTGTTCACCCTTATGACTGTGGCAGCAATCCCCCTGGTCACGGAGCCAAAATTCGGAAGCTTGGCAACTGACTCATATTTATGACGGTTGCCATGTCTTAGGGTCACGGGGATTCCTTTTACGAGCTTCTGACCAGCCATCGATGGGGAAGCCGGATGGCACTTCATAACTGGGCCACAGGGATTCCCTTAACAAGTGTGGTGAGAAAAGTTGTAAAGTGGGGCAAAACTCACTTAACAACTGCCTCGTGTAGAAACGGAAATTTTGGGCTCCATTGTGGTTGTAAGTCGAGGACTGCCTGTAGCTTCTGGAAAATCATAGTTTAGTTCATTCTCAGATGCAGCTGTGAGATCCAGCAACTGAATCTTCCTTCCTTTCTTCCCTTCCTCCCTCCTTCTTTCCTTCCTTCCTCCCTCCCTCCCTTCTTCCTTTCTTCCTTCCTTCCCTCCCTCCCCCTTCCTTCCTTCCTTCCTCCCTCCCTGCAGTGCACGGTGGATGGACTCCATGGTCACCCTGGTCTGACTGTCCAGTGACTTGCAGCGGCAGTGTTCAGATCCGAACTCGTGCCTGCATCAACCCACCACCACGCAACCAAGGTTTGCCCTGTGTGGGCCCCGACACCCAGAGCCAGAACTGCTCCACCCAACCCTGCCTAGGTAAGAGCTCCATTGGGTCCTTCGAGGCGCCCTGGCAGGCAGTTGCAAATTCTCAGGAGTATTTATGGTAGCATTGCGCAAGTCATAAGTACACCACTTTAAAGGTAAAGGTAAAGGTTTCCCTCACACATATGTGCTAGTCGTTCCTGACTCTAGGGGGTGGTGCTCATCTCTGTTTCAAAGCCGAAGAGCCAGCGCTGTCCAAAGACATCTCCGTGGTCATGTGACTGGCATGACTAAATGCCAAAGGTGCACGGAACGCTGTTCCCTTCCCACCAAAGATGGTCCCTATTTTTCTACTTGCATTTTTTACGTGTTTTCAAAACTGCTAGGTTGGCAGAAGCTGGGACAAGGAACGGTAGCTCACACCTTCATGTGGCACTAGGGATTCAAACCAATGAATTGCCAACCTTTCAATAGACAAGCTCAGCATCTTAGCCACTGAGCCAGCACTTCAAAACAACTCAATTTCAGTCTCTGTATCGGAAGATACATCTTGGGGTGGTGTAAATCCTGCAACGTGCAGGGGAGTTGATGGCCAACAGTGTGCAACAGCCAGCATCTTCTTTGTGGGTCTAGGACAACTCGCCGCAGCCAACTCACCACAGCCAACTCGCCACGGGACAATTCAATGCTGTTTTCATTGTTTCATTCAGTTACTTTTATTATTGTAATTTTGGTCAAAATTACTGTGACTCTTGTATTTCTGGACGGACTTTCTTTGTTTGATTGTGGTTGGCCATGGTGCCGTCAAAATTAAGATAACTTTCATATTTGTTGAATTGTCCCGTAGCAAGGTGTCTCGAGGTAAATTAGCGGTGGCATGTTGGCTGTGGTGCATTGCCCTGCGCTGAGTTGTCTTTCGGTAAATTAGCCGTGGTGTGTTGGCCATGGTGAGTTGGCTGTGGTGAATTGTCCTGCAGCGGGTTATCTCAAGGTCAATTAGCCAGGACGTGCTGACCGTGGTCGATTGGCTGTGGCAAGTTGTTCCACAGCGAATTGTCTCCAGGTCAATTAGCCGTGGCATGTTGGACGTGTTGACTTGTCCCATTCTGCTCCCTATTTCCACGCAGAAGACGAGCTGTGTCCCTGGTCGGCGTGGAGCCCGTGCTCGCAGTCCTGTGGCACCGGACTGACCTCACGTACCAGGAGCTGTGTTTGCCCGACGGCTTCAGCGGGCGCTGAGGGAGGTCCTTGCACCCAGCGCAGCCATCCACAGGAGACGGAGGCTTGTTACTTGCAGGCCTGCAGAGGTAGGGAGGAAGCATCCCTCGATATTTGGGACACAGTGCAATGACCTACAAGGGATGTCCTTTAAGACTCCTTTTTGGCATGATGGTTTTTATTTGGCTGTTCACCGCCCTGAGTCCGCAAGGAGAAGGGCGGTATATAAATCTAAATAATAATAATAATAATAATAATAATAATAATAATAATAACAACAACAACAACAACAACAACAACAACAACGTGCTACGGTACCCCACCATCTTCACTCAAAGACGCGCTGGCTCTCTATCATCCCGGGAGCTTCCAGCCTACACCACCAATCAGTTGAGATGCCATGGATCCCTTGATCCAGCCGACTCTCCTGTCACCATTCCTACTAGCCGTGGATGATGGGAATTGCTATAGGTCCTGGGAATTACTAGCTGGGGAATTTTGAGAGTTGATATCCACAAGTCTTAGTGTTGCCAAGTTTGGATACGCCCCTGTTCTACACTCTACAAACCAGAGAGGGGAATCCACCAGGAGAAATCTCAGCCCTGCGGGATCTTCTGGAATTTGAGAAGAAATGGTTGCACACTGAAAAGGCTCAGAGGCACTCTTTCCGATTCACTTCCTCAAATTAAAACCCACATTTCAGAAGAACAGAGTTGGAGGTCTTCTAGTCTGGGGTCCCCAAACTCCAGGCCATGGCCCACTACCGGGCCACAGCCTATTTGGAACTAGGCAGCACAAGTGATGAGCGAGTTGTGTGAGTAGTGGGCACGCTCACTCATGCGTGAAGCTCCATTTGTGTGAGCAGCGGGCGAGTGTGCTTGCCCCTTGCACAAATGGAGCTTCATGCGTGAGCACAGGCGTGCCTGACACTTGAATGGTGGAACTTACTCAAGCAGTAAGTTCCATAGCATTTCAGATAAATGGTGGTCCAGATCCCTTTTTTAAAAGCTGTGCAGTCCCTTTGTGCCTCCCGATCCCAAGGCCATTCTCTGAGTACCCTGCTGCTCCATCGTCTGAGGCAGCGGCTTCTAACACCCCGCTGGGTACCAATCTCCCCCTGTCCTGCCTCTCCTCCAGATTGTCCCTGGAGTCCCTGGACCCCCTGGACTCACTGCTCCTGCAGCTTCCTGGTGCAGCAGCGCTACAGGAACCAGCAAGGCTGGGAAACTGACCGGGAACCGTGCCTGGGACTGGATGGGCAATTCCGGATGTGCAATTATTCCCAGTGTTCAGGTGAGGCTGCATCATCACAACCTCCTCGGTCTGCAATCGGCGGGAAGTTTTGTTTCCAACCTGCCACTTTCTTGTTGTTCTGTCCCCCACCCCACGCACACACACCAACAGATGTTCGAGAGTTAAAGACCAAACCAGCCGGCAAAATCCTTTTCCTTAAGATAACGGAACTTGGCAACCACCTAGTGGCTGCCTGCCCAGAGTTTATTATTTACAAAGAAGAGAGATAACTTCTCCCCACTTCTGATACATCAAAAGAAACAGTTCAATAATTACAGAGTCAATCAAGTCCAGAGATAACCCAGAAAAGTCTATGGCCAAAAGTCTGACAATGCAGAATGGCGTGGAAGCTTTCAGCTTTGTTTGTCACAAGGTTTGACTGGCCACCACGCTCCCTTTTATATCCTGTGGGGTATGGTCCAGTGACTCAGCTAATCTCTGGCATGCCTTCCTCTCTGCTGTGCATGCTTCTCCTTGTGCTGCTGCCGAGGATCCAGCCAGCACTTATCTCCTTCGTCGTTGTCCATCTGTTGCTGCGTGGACGTGCTTGGCTCTGGGCCTATCTCTTGCCCTTGGGTGTCCTCCGGAGGCATTGCCAGAAAGGAGGGTCCTGGAGAGGGAGGCCTAGCTAATTCCTCCCCCTCACTCTCAGAGTCTGTCTCTGACGATGACACAGGCTCAGGCAATGGAGCCACAACACTTGTCTTCTCATAACTTCTCATAATCATAAACCTCCCCTTACTTATTAAATATTGATTTCATTTTGACCCTGCCTTGATTACTGTTTATACATGAGTCAAGGTAGCAAGCATACCTAATATCTTTCCTGCTCCTATTTTTCCCCCCAATGAAAACCCTGTGAGGTGTGTTAGACTGAGAGGGTGGCCTAAAGTCACCCAGATGGTTTTCACGCCTAAGAAGGGGACTAGAACTCACCGTCACCTGGTCATTAGCCCTAGGTTATCCAGCTGGCTTTCATGCCTAAAGCAAGATTAGAATTCACCGTCTCCTGGTGATTGGCCCAAAGTCACCCAACTAGCTTTTGTACCTAAGGAGGAACTAGAACTCCCAATCTCCTGGTGATTGATCCAAACTCACTCAGTGGCTTCCATGCCTAAGGTGGGACTAGAGCTCACACTCTCCTGGTGATTGACCGGAAGTCACCCAACTGGCTTTTGGACCTAAGGAGGAACTAGAACTCAGAGTCACCTGGTTACTAGCCTGGTGCCTTACCCACTAGAACTTGTCTCCTCGTCAGGCGCCCCCCACTCCTCCGGCTCCTGAGCTGAGTTCTTCTTGTGCCTTTTTCCAGAGTCCAGCTGTGCCCCCCCCTTTGAATTCCGTGCATGTGGCTCCCCCTGCGACAGCCACTGCTCCACCCTGAAGCACCCGGAGTTGTGCAAGGACATTCCACGCTGCTTACCTGGTTGTTACTGCCCGCAGGTGAGACTGACCTGTGGAACTGCCACCCACAACCGGCTGGGAGGGCTGGTTGGAGATGACTGAGAGGGTTTCTGCCCATATAGGGTAGCAGTGTGGACATGGGGCAGTGCCCCCCCCTTTCTGCTCATGGTCGGGGCCACACTGAGTGTAGGTAGTCCTCCACATATGACCCCAATTGAACCTGAAATTTCCATCGCTAAGCGAGACCTCTGTGAAGTGAGTTTTGCCCCATTTTACCACCTTTCTTGCCCCAGTTGTTAAGTGAATCACTGAAGTTATTAAGCGGCCATTAAACGAATCCAGCTTCCCCATGGATTTTGCCAGTCAGAAGGTCACTAAAAGGGATCATGTGAGCCCGGGACACTGCGACCGTCCTAAATACGAGTCAGTTGCCAAGGCCCTGAATTTTGATCATGTGATCATGAGGGTGCTACAACGGTCGTAAGTGTGAAAAATGGCCCTCGGTCACTTTTCTCAGTGCCGTAATCACTTCAAATGGTCACTGACTGAACGGTTGTAAGTCAAGGAGTACCTGCAGTCATTCTGGGGGTTTGCACCAAACTGACCATCACGAAGCGGAAAGGAAAGGAAAGGAAAGGAAAGGAAAGGAAAGGAAAGGAAAGGAAAGGAAAGGAGAAAGGAAGAAGGGGGGAGGAAGAGAGGGAGGGAGGAAAGGAAGGAGAGAGGGAGGAATAGTAGTATTAGTAGTACTTAGTAGTAGTACTTAGATTTATAGACTGCTTTACAGTGCTTTACAGTCCTTTCTAAGTGGTTTACAGAGTCAGCATATTTCCCCCAACAATTTGGGGAGGGAGGAAAGGAGGAGAGGAGAGGAGAGGAGGGGAACGGAGGAAGGAAGGAAGGAATGAAATGAAGGAGGGATGGAAGGAAGGAGAGGAGAGGAGAGGAGAGGAGAGGAGAGGAGAGGAGAGGAGAGGATGGAAGAACAAAGGAAGGAAGGGAGGGAGGAATGAAATGAAGGAGGGATGGAAGGAAGGAAAGGAATGAAGGATAGGAAAGGATGGAAGAACAGAGGAGGGAAGGAAGGAAGGAAGGAAGGAAGGAAGGAAGGAAGGAAGGAAGGAAGGAAGGAAGGAAGGAAGGAAGGAAGGAAGGAGTGTCGGGGGTCCCCAAAGGAGCTGTCTCTGGGAACCCCCTCTCTTGTATGTTTGCCTCTGAAGGGTCTGTTGGAACAGAGGGGTTCGTGTGTGCCCCCCACACAGTGTGCTTGCCTCCACCCCCATCAGGCAGGGGGCCCCGTCTTCATGGCTGCTGGAGAAGTCGTTCTGATTGGATGCAAGAAATGGTGAGTCTCGTTTTTCTGTCGGGGACGGGGAGCAGTGGCCGTGCTTTGAGAAACGCGCCTCAAAGGGGGGATTATGAATATAATGAATCTCAAAATCACAGAGAAGGGAGGATCCCCTAATGCAAATTGTGGCTAATCTTTTCCCTTCTCCCATTACACTTTGCTTCCCAGGAACCTGAAACCTGAGATTTCCCTTGTAAAATAACAAAAGCAGGTTTCTAGTCCCTAAGGCTTCGGGAACAATTCCTTCAAATAATAGAAGCAGAGTGGCATTGGGCCAAAGGTGTGATTCTACCCCTGGCAGTCCCAAAAAGTGCTTGTTAACCTTGGCCTCTAAGAGGTGTGGACTTCAACTCCCAGAATTCTCCAACCATTTTAGCTAAGCTGACTGGGGAATTCTGGGAGTTGAAGTCCACACCACTTAAAGGGGCCATGCTTGAGAAATACTGGTTTATTTAGACCTTTGAAAACTTCCCAGGAATTTTCCTACCTGTGAGGAAAATTGGCTGGGGAAGATGGGAGATGTGGGATCAGAGGGCATGGAAAAAAAGTTTGCCAGATCCAACCCTTCCCTGCACAGAATGGCAAAGTTCCATGTTGGAGGCAGTCTATCTTTAAAAGCAAGAGTGAAATCCAGCAGGTTCTGGAGAACCGGTAGCGGAAATTTTGAGTAGTTTGGAGAATCGGCAAATACCGCCTCTGGCTGCTCCCAGAGTAGGGTGGGAATGGGGATTTTGCAATATCCTTTCCTTGCCACGCCTACCAAGCCACACCACACCCACCAAGCCACGCCCACAGAACCAGTAGTAAAAAAATTTGGATTTCACCACTGTTTGAAAACCAGTTGAACTGATGGGTTGGGGCGGGGTGACTTGCTGGGAAATGTTATAGGAACTGGGGCTGACTAGGTTGGGGGTAGAGGAAACAGTTCAGTGGGTCCTGCTGGGCCTGATTCGGCCACTGTCTCTGGACCATCCTGTAGCTTAACAGAAAGAGAAGAGCCGGAAGGGACCTTGTCCAACTCACAGTTCAAGCAGGCTTAAGTGGGAAATAGCCACTCTGCTTCTAGGTGCTGAGCGACGCCTAGCACTCGGTACGAGATGCGGATGTCCAATAATTTTGTCTCAGATGGTATAGGCTTTCCTGCCTGAGCAGGGGGTTGGACTAGAAGGCCTCCAAGGACCCTTCCGACTCTGTGATTCCATTATGCTGATACCAGGGAAGGGTACAATGGGGAGTGACTTCCCCCTCACCCCAGTCCCCAAATCCCCCCGACCCTCCCTGCTGCCAGCCTCGGGACCCTTCCCAAAGGGTTCAGCCGCCCCATTTTTCTCTCCGCAGTGTGTGCCAGGCGGGAGAGCTGCAATGCAGCAGCGAGGATTGCCAAGGTAAGTGCCCGCCACTCAACCGGGAAAAGTCTGCTTCAGATAGACTGCTCCTGGCCAGGGAGAACACTTCTGTGGCCATTGACCGAAACCCTGCAGAGCAGTCTTGTATACAATGTGTGAAGCAATCGCCTTCATAGTTTTGTGTATTTTTATACAAAGTCAGCTTATTGCCCCCACAAACTGGGTCCTCAATTTACCTACTTTAGAAAGGATGGAAGGCTGAGTCCACCTTGAGCCTGGGGAGATTCAAACTTACAGTAATTGCAGACAGCTGGAGTTAATCACAATGCTTTAGTCTGCTCAGCTATCTGAGCTCCAGTTGCTGGTTTTCAGTGACCTGGGATGGGAAGCAGAGGGGGGACAGCTGGGATACCCTTTCTCCAGGGCCCAAACACCCCTTCTTTGTCTTTTCCTGCTCAGGGCTGTTACCGCTGAGCACCTGGTCACCGTGGACGGCCTGCTCTGACTGCTTGCCACTGGTGGCCCTTGGGCCCTGGGCCCTCCCTGCCCTGTTGGCCCAGACCGAGGCCTCCTGGCCTTCCCCGCCAGTCCAGGTCTCCATTCAGCATCGCTACCGGTTCTGCCTCGACCCGCAGACCGGCAAAATTTGGAAGGGTTCACACAGTGTTTGCACCGCGGAGCTGGAGCAGCAACGATTTTGTGTTGACGAGACCAACGCCTGCCAAGGTAAGCGGGGATTCGAGCTCCACGGGGAGGATGGGATTGCCCCAGGTGCTTACAGCTCAGCCTTATGGGTCTCTTCCAGATTTCTGCCTGTGGAGCGAGTGGGGGGCATGGAGCGCTTGTCGGGCACCCTGCAGTGGGGGTTTCCGTCTGCGCCGACGGGTCGCCCTGCATTCTGACGCGGAACTGCGCTGCAAGGGGCAACGATACCAGTCAGAGACTTGCAACATGGCCCCTTGCCCAGGTAATGAGGTTGGGGTCTCCCATGGCTGATTTCCCTACCTGGCTCAGAGTTGCCAGAGAGCGGGAGGGAGGGAGGGAGAAAGAGAGAGACAGAGACAGAGAGAGGGGGAGAAACTATTGAACAACAGTAGCTCCCCCTGGTGGTCTCCCATCCAACTGCTAATACGCCAACCTGGCTCACATCCTATTTGATTGTTGCCTGTAAGAGGCTGAGAGACTCGGTCTGCATACCAAACGACTGACCCATTGGGATCCCCATATCAAAACAATTTATCTTATGTGCCGCCAGAATCTGAAAATAACATTTAATACAGCTCAGCACTTGAACAAAATGGTTTGGCTGAGATTGGCATATGTGGGACTGATTGGGGTAGATTGTAGGGGGCAACATCGAAATATAATTTTATCCTATTTTATCTGTTATCTTAAAAGATTGTATTTTATTCCAATTTCACTTTAAATCGTATTTTATTCCTATTTCATTTTACATTGTGATTTATCCAATTCCATTTTAAATGGCTTTTATCAAATTTTAGTAATAATTTGTTTCTGGAACTCTGCATTTGATATGGTCCAATGGCTAATCAATCAATAAAAAATAAAATAAAATAAAGAAATATAGCTAATACACCCCTAGACTCCGGAGCTTATCCTGGATGGACCCCCAAAATCCTTTCAACTAATAAATGGTGGCTGTTTTACTTACTCCTGACAACTTTGCCAGCCTCTATCAAAGGGAGGGAGGAAGGTAAAGAAGGATGGATGGAAGGAAGGAAAGGATGGAAAGAAGAGAGGGGAGGGAGGGAGGAAGAATGGGAGGAAGGAAAGGAAGAGAAAGGAAAGGGTGGAAGAACAGAGAGGGAAGGGAGGGTGGGTGGGATGTAAATCCTTTTGTCTGTGCTGTTCTTTCTCAGCACTGGAGTCAGCTGTAGAGGATTAAATACAGGAAGGGAGGAGGAAAACTGTAACTCATCCCGGCGAGAATAACTGGGTCAGAACACCAAGAATTCAGCCATGGGGCAGATATTTGAAGCATGAACCCTGATGGGACCCCAGGAAATGGCTCTTCCCCCCACAATTGGCTTCTTTCTCTTCCTCCTCCACCCCTCTCCCCCCCTCCCCCCGGCAGGAGAGACGTGCGAGGATCGGGGCAAGGTGTATGATGCGAATTGTGCCAACAACTGCCCACGAAGCTGCCTGGATTTCTGGGAGCATGTCGAGTGTCTGCAGGGGCCATGCAGGGAAGGTAACGCCCCCCCCCTCAAGACCCCCATCATAAATCGAGGACTAGCTTTAAATTTGTAATTTGGCCCTCTCCTACCACCCCCCCCCCGGCCGGCCATCCATCCCTGAGCTTTTCCTCCCCCTCCCCACAGGATGCCGGTGTCCCGATGGGCAGCTTTTGCAGGATGGGTCCTGTGTGCCAATCTCGGCTTGCCGCTGCGGTCTCCCCACAGCAAACGGCAGCGTGGAAGTTCTCCCCGGCCAGTCGGCAGAACTGGATTGCCACAACTGGTGAGTGAGGGGGCAGAGGATGCAGGGTTGGACTAGATGGCCACCAAGGTCCCTTCCAATCCCTGTTCTACATTGTTCTGTGTCTGCAAAAAGCTCAACTGATGGAGGATCTTGCAGTGCCCCTATATACCGAAAGGGCAGTTTTGGTTTATTTGCTCCTGGATGCTGAACGTCTGGGAAGATTACGGAGAGTGTGGGAAAGAGGATAAAAGAGTGACTAATAGTCTTGACTATTGGAGTCTTGACATTTGCAGACAGCCATTCCACTGGTAGACCTGAGAGGGCGGGTGCCCCGCCCTCTCAGGTCTACCAGTGGAATGGCTGTCTGCAAATGTCAAGACTCCAATAGTCAAGACTATTCTCTTATTCTGCTCTTCTGTTGCTCTTCTTTTCTGTCGTTCTGTTGTTTTGTTATTCTGCGGTTCTGTTACTTTGTCATTCTGTTGTTCTGTTATTCTGTTTTCTCATTGTGTTTTATTTCTTATTCTGTCATTCTGCTATTTTGTTACTCAGCTATTGTCAGGTATGCTTCCTTCAAAACCCAGGAAAGAATGACCCAGACTCCATTAAGGAATAAAGCATGGTACTTTTACTAGACATGAAGTGAACGCAACCAAAGGAAAGCAGGATCTAAGGCAAAGAGCGCAAAAGTTACAGATAGAAAGCATCCCCTCCCACTGTCCACCGTAAATCATCCAGTCCAAAGGTCTCCCAGAGGTCAGGTGGGAGCAGACGTCTGGCAGTGTCATCAATCAGGAATGAGGTGGCCGTTGACGTGATAACAGCTTCAAAGGTTCAGCCATAAGTCTTAAGAATTGGTTTCGTTTTCCTGGCTAGCATACATAGCCCGGCTAGATACCCCCACCCGCCTCTCCTCCTTTACTATGGCAGCCAAAGCAGAGAAAAGCGGAGGCTGACACTTATTCCACTGTTTTGTAGTTCTGTTATTCCGTTGTTCTGTTATTCTGTCATTCTGTATTATCTGTCATTCTGTCATTCTACTGTTTCGTTGCTCTACTCTATTATTCTGTAATTTTGTTACTCTGTTCTCTTACTTAGTTAGAATAGAATAGAATTTTTTATTGGCCAAATGTGATTGGACACACAAGGAATTTGTCTTGGTGCATATGCTCTCGGTGTACATAAAAGGAAAGATATTTTTATGAAACATCAAGAATCATAAGGTACAACACTTAATAGTAATTAGTTATTCTGCTATTCTGCCATTCTTTTATTCTTTTATTCTGTCATTGTGTTTTAGTATTATGATATCTCTTATTCTGTCATTCTGTTATTCTGCTGTTCTGTTGCTCTGCTGTTCTGTTGTTCTGTTATAATTCTGTTTGGTTATTCTGTTTTGTTACTATTTCTTATGCTGTTATTTTGCTATTCTGTCAGTCTGTTGTTCTGCTGTTCTGTTGTTCTGTCAGTCTGTTATTCTGTTTTGCTCTAGTGGCAAATTTGGTGTGCTGAAAAACAGGGGGACAATCTACCCCGGTTAAGGAGGACAGGAGCTCCAGTTTTTCTGTGCTAAAACCAGTGCAGAGCTTTCTTCATTTTTTTACAACACAATCCCTGCTTAATTGTGTGATAAAAAGCACCCCAGGGGAATTAAGGCTCCTGCATGGCATACTGTGTCTTTAGCGCCTGGTTTTTGTCCCTCCAGCACCTGCCAGAACGGCTCCTTCTCCTGCCCGGACGAGAAGTGCCCGTCTTATGGTGAGTGGTCGGCGTGGAGCTCTTGCTCGGCCACGTGTGGAGGGGGCACCACTTTGAGGCATCGGTCCTGCCATGAGAACCTCTATGGATCACCCTGTGTAGCTGAGTACATGGAAGGCGCTGCGCGCTGCAACTCCCAGCCCTGCCCAGGTGAGATATTTGGGGGGGGGGCTGTGTTAGTGAGGAGTGAACATGAGGTGCAACCACCCCTCTGGTGGGGACCCCTGGCTGCTACTCCCAAGGTGGGAAGTAGTCCTCAAGTTACGACCATTTGTTTAGTGACGGTTTGAATGGCACCAAAAAAAGGGACTGACAACCCTGTTTTACACTGAGGACTGACTGGTCTACCACAATTATGTGATCAAAATTCCAAATGGTATAGGATGGTCACGGTGATCCCAGGGTCCCATGACCCCCCCCCCCCACCTTTGGCAACCTTTCGACCAGCAGAGTCAAGGGGGAAAAGCCAGACTCACTTAACAACCGTGCAACTAATTTAAGAACAGCAATGATTCACTTAACAATGGTGGCAAGGGAGGTTGGGTAAAACGGGGCCAAAATTGTTGGACAGCTGTCTTGCTTAGCAACGAAAATGCTGGGCTCCACGGTAGTCATAATGCAAGGACTTTCTTCCTTCCTTCCTCCCCTCCTTCCTTCCTCTCAGTGCTTCCTTCCTTCCTCTGTGTTCTTCCTTCCTTCTCATCTTCCTCCCTCCCTTCCTGTCCTTCCTTCCTTCCTTTTCTTTTTTTCTTTCTTTCTCTTTCCTTCTTTCCTTTTTTCTTTTTTTCTTTCCTTCCTTCCTTCCTTCTTTCCTTCCTTCCTCCCTCTCTTCCTCCCTCCCTCCCTCCCTCCCTCTCTCCCTCCCCTTCCTCCCTCTTCTGCAGATAGCCCTCAATTTACAACCATTCTCCCCCCATCTCCATACAGCTGGCTGCATGTTCAGTGAGTGGACCACCTGGAGCCCCTGCAGCGCCAGCTGTGGAGGAGGGGTTTCTGAGAGGCACCGCCAGCTGCTCTCCCCTCTGGGGGAGCCCTGCTCTTCCCCGCTCCTACAGCACCGCATATGCCACCTGCAGAATTGCACGCTAGGTGAGTCCCTGCTCATGTTTGGGAAACGTAGCTGAGTGCGATGTCCAGACCGGGAACTGGTTCTTGAAAAGGATTAGGGGTAAGAGCAGACCTGAGTATATTACACCCCTACATCTGGCCCTTTGAAGTGAGGTCAATTGGAACATAAATAATTAGCAGAGTGCAGGAGAAGAAGCCGAATCCGATCCGACTCTGTGCAGTCGTTTTGCTCTCCTTCGGTCCACCAGTGCCCTCATGTGGCCCTCTTGGGAATATTAATTATCCACCCCCAAATTAGAGGATCAAGATTAAGGGTTTAAGGGTAAGAGGAAGGACAAAGTTAGGAATTAGGGGGGCTAGTTAGGGTTAGGAAGTTAAGGGTCAGGGTTAGAGTTAGAGTAAGTTTAGGGGATTATGGTTAGGGTTAGGGTACGAGTTTAGGGTTAGGATTGGGAGATTAAGACATTAGGGGCATAGGAATTTAGGATTGAGAGGAGGGTAGGAGTGGGGTTAGGAGGTTAGGGGATTGGAGGAAGGGGTAGGAGTAGAGTTAAGGATTTAGGAATAGGGTTAGGGGGTTTGGGCTGTAGGAGTTTAGGATTGGGGTGAAGGTAGGAGTAGGCATTAGAATTAGGGGGTCTTCCCAACTACCAGCAACTGTGGGTGGGTTCTCTACCCACCCTCTGCCCTCCCTTCCCAGAATGCCCTGGGACACAAGTCTACCAGAATTGTGCCAACACCTGTCCACACACCTGCTCCGATCTGCGGCCAGAAACTCAGTGTCTGCAAGAAGACTGCCAGCCTGGCTGTATTTGCCCACCTGGCCAGGTGAGTGTCTTCTTCCCTCATCCAAAAGGCCCCGCCCCTCTCTATTTACTGCCATGTTTCTCCACCTTAGACACTTCTCTTAAAGTCTGGACTTCAACTCCCAGAATTCTCCAGCCTTCAATGCCAGCAAGAGAACTCAGGGAGTTGAAGTCCAGACCCCTTAAATTGGCTGCTGGTTGAGAAACTTTGCTCAACCGGGGAATTCTGGGAGTTGAAGTCCGAGAAACCCCGGCCTGCTGTCCCACAGGTGCTGCAGGACGGGCTGTGTGTCCCCCCAGAAGAATGCCGGTGTGTGATTGGCCAGGCGCCTGCCGCGCCCTGGGCTGCCAACTTATCTGAGGAAGAGCGCGCCCAGGAGCATGGGCCTGGCAGTACTTTCCGACATGAATGCAACACCTGGTGAGCAGGCAGAAGGTCCCGGTTGAGCGACCAATCGGTCACATGATTGGGAAGTCCATCCAGCTTCCCCATTGCCTTCATCTTTGCTGCAAACCGGGACGTCGTAAACATGAGTCAGGGGCCAAGCATCAAAATTTTGATGCTACAACGGTCGTTAGTGTGAGAAGTGGTCACTATTCCGTGTTGTTGTCTTATTGAACGGCCACTGTTGTCAGCCGAGGCCTGCCACATTCTCTTCTTGCTTCACAACATCCTGCAAGGGAGGTTGGGATAAGAAAGAGTGATTCCTTCATGAGGACTACAACCCTGCGGTGATGGGTTCCTCTCTTCTTTGGTCCTGCAGTGTCTGCCGGAGGGGCGTCTTCACCTGCACCCAGGAGAACTGTGATGGTAAGAGGGTTTGAAGGGGGAAGGAGGTCTCTATGGGGCATCCAGACTGAAAACAGTTTTCGGTATGGCCGGTTTCGTGTCTGGAATGCTGGGCTTTTCGTGAGGTCTCTGGGCATGTGTAGAGAGCCCGTCTCTCATGGGTAGAGGGTTGGACTAGATTACCTGCAAGGTCCCTTCCAACCCTGTGTTTCTGTAACGGTCTCCTGCTCAAGCAGAGGGCAGGACTGGATGACCTCCGAGGTCCCTTCCAACTCTCTTCTGATTGACTGATTGATCCCTATCTTCCTCTTCCTGGATGCCCTCTGGGTCCTAACCTCCCACATTGTTTTGCTTGGCCTCTCCTTTCTCCAGTGCCCTGCGCCTGGTCCGAGTGGACTCCGTGGTCCCCCTGCCCTGTGACCTGTGGCTCCGGAAACCTGACCTCCCAGCGCCACCCGATCCAGCCACGCATGTACAATGGGGCCGAATGCCAGGGGCCGTCGGTACGCCACGCACCTTGCGCTCTCCCGGACTGTGGTGAGTGCCTGGCCTGCCAAAGCGGGAGGGGGGAAGAGGGGTCTTCGCTAGCTCTGGCCCACTTGGCGTGACTCTTCCTTTGTGCCAGCTTGCCCGGAGGGCGAACACCACCGCAGGGCCATTTTGTCAAGTGCCTGTGAGCGCAGCTGCCATCAGATCTACGAGGAGCTTCCCCGAAACTGCAGCCGGGGGACGCCGGGGGAAGGCTGCACCTGTCTGCCTGGGCACTACCGCAACAGCAGTGGGCACTGCGTGGTGGCTGCCCACTGCGAGTGTGAGGAGGGAGGCCAGATGTACTCAGTGAGTAAAAGGCAGGTGGAAGAGTGGGAGAGGTTTAGATACTCAGTCCAGGGGAAATCTATATAGCTGTGTTGTTGTTATTGTTATCCATCATCCATATCTCTATCTTGGTCTTTCTCTACATCTATCCATCTACCTCCATCTATCTCTCTCCATTCATCCATCCATATGTCAATCATATATCAATATAGGGGCCTGGTGGCTCAGCAGACTAATGCATTGTGATTAACACCAGCTGTCTGCAATTACTGTAAATTCGAATCTCACCAGGCTCAAGGTTGACTCCGCCTTCCATCCTTTCTAAGGTGGGTAAATTGAGGACCCAGTTTGTGGGGGCAACAAGCTGACTTTGTATAAAAAATATACAAAAGTATGAAGGCTATCGCTTAAGGCATTGTAAGCCGCCCTGAGTCTCCGGAGAAGGGCGGCATAGAAATCAATTTTTTTAAAAAAATCTATCTCTCCCTGTCTATTTATATCTGTCCATTTATTAATTGATTCATTCATTCATTTCTGTCATCTATATCTGTCTATCCACCATCTCTCTCTTTGTCTCTCTCTCTCCTATCTATATCTACAGTATCTACCTAATCTATCTATCTATTATCTCTATCTATTATTTCTCCCTCTCTCTCTCTCCCTCTCTCTCTCTCTCTCTCTAAATACATATCCACTATCTTTCTTTCTATCATCTATCTATTTATTTATCTATCTATCATATACACAGACACACACATATATATAATCTGTATCATGAATCTATCTATCTATCTATCTATCTATCTATCTATCTATCTATCTATCTATCTATCTGTCTCTATCTCTCTGTCAATTACCTTTATCCATCATCATTCTCTCTTTCTCTCCCTCCCTCCCTTAATCCGTATATCTATCTATTATCTCTCAATCTCTCCCTCTATTTATATCTATCCATCCATCCTTCCATCCAAGACCTTCCTTCAAACCCTTTTCATCCCTCCATGGCTCAAGAAGGGCCCCCTTCCGCCAGACGCTTCACCCGCTGTCCCCTCTTCTCTCCCCCTCTCCCCCTCTCCCCCAGGCTGGAGCAGAATGGCGTAAGGGCTGTGAGGTCTGCCGCTGCATGAACGGTCGGGCGCTGTGCGAGACCACCTGCCTGCCTCTCGTCTGCCTTGAGGTGCTTCCTCCCCAGGGACCCATCATCCTGTTCTGTCCCTCGAAAGCTCCAAGAGGTTCTGCGGGTTGGGAATGTCACAGTCTCCCCACAGGCCCCCTTCCAGCCTGTCCCCAGAAGTGACATGCTATCAGGAGCCCCAGGTCTGAAAGTCGGCTCTGGGTTCAAGTCCTGCCCCCTCCCTTAGTGGGAAAAAAACCCAGCCCTTTCTCTTCTCTCCCCAGGGCGAAGTCAAAGTGCAGGAGCTGGGGTCTTGCTGCCCTGTCTGCCGGAAGGCGTCGGTCGGTATGTGGGTCGGGGGAAGCAGTGGGGAGCAGGCGGCCTCAGCTGCAAGAGAGGAGCTAAAGGAACAGATCCGGCCCCAGTGCTGGAGGAGCGGGATGTCTTGAGATTTGGGGGTACTACCCACTGAAGGAGCCGAGAGACTCTCTGCCCTGTGGGGCAGCCAAAGGAAGAAGACCTGGGATGGGATGGGAGTTGGGAAGGAAGGAAAGGAAGGAAGGAAGGAAGGAAGGAAGGAAGGAAGGAAGGAAGGAAGGAAGGAAGGAAGGAAGGAAGGAAGGAAGGAAGGAAGGAAGGAAGGAAGGAGAAAGAGGTATGATAGATACAAGGAAAAGGAAGGAAGGAAGGAAGGAAGGAAAGAAAGAAGAGAGACAAAGATAGAGAAAGGAAGGAAGGAAGCAAGCTGAGTAAGGAAGGAAGGAAGGAGGGAGTGAAGGAAGAAAGGAAGGCGGAAGGAAGGAAGGAAGGAGAGAGGGAAGGAAAGAAAGAAAAAAAGAGAAAGAAGAAAGGAAACTGAGGAAGGAAAGAAAGGAATGAAAGATGGAAAGGAAGGAAGGCAGAAAGGCAATGAAGGAAGGGAAAGAAAGGAAGGAAGGAAAGAAAGAATTAAAAGGAAGGAGGGAAAGGAAGGAAGGCAAGAAGGAAAGGAAGGAAGAAAGGGAAGGAAGGAAAAAGAAAGGAAGGCAGAAAGGCAGGAAAGAAAGACAAAGGAAGCAAGCAAACAAACTGTGGAAGGAAGGAAAGAAAGAAAGAAAGGAGGGAGGGAGGAAGAGAGGAGACAGGCACTTTTGCTTTGCAATTAAAAAGCCAGCGGGGTACCCAAAAGATCAAGTCAGCTGCTTTTGTGGGAGGGGCCAGAAGCACTGAATTCGGGGCATCCGATCCTCGATGCTTCCTAGACCCCACCTGTCCCCCAATTGTGGGGTTCCGGACTATTCTGACCTCAGTCTCTCCCTACTAAGCCATCCCACCTGTGTGCCCGGTCTCCCCTGGGTTCTTCCAGGCTCATAACCCTTTCTTTCCGCCGACAGCTGAACCTGACCTGCACTGCCGACACTTCACTGAACGTCGCAACATTACCAAGGGCCTCTGCTTTTTGGCCGGTGTGGAGGTGGGCTTTTGCAAGGGTCAGTGTGCCTCCCACACCAACGTCATCCCGGAGGTAAGACAACTCTGGATACTCCCTCACCCCGTCCATGATTCCTGGAGAAGGGTCCCGAAAGAATTTTCTACTTTTGTCGACTTTCTTGGGACTCGTCCGGTTTATCATTTGCAGGAACCCTACCTGGAGACCATCTGCGACTGTTGCAGTTACCGACTGGATCCTGTCAGCCCGGTGCGCATCCTGAACCTGCAGTGCCCGGGCAGCGAGACGGAGCCCGTGGTTCTCCCGGTTATCCGCGGGTGTGAATGCAGCAGCTGCCAAGGTAATCGTTCTCCATTGGTTTTCCAAGAGGGTGGAAAAAGGGTTCCTATACCCTACAACCCAGACTGGACTGCCATCTGTCAGAAATGGTGTAGGGCAGGGGTGTCAAACTCAATTTCATTGAGGGCCGCATCAGGGTTGTGTTTGACCTTGGGTCGGCTGGGGGTGCATGGCCAGGGTGGGCTTGGCCAGCTCCACATCACTCTTCAAGGCTCCCTTTACAGCCACAATCACCTCCTGCAGCCCTCTGCCAATGAAAATGGAGCTTGGGGAGGCAGTGTACGGCCTGCCCAGGTTCTGTTTACAGCCACGATGGCCTCCTGCAGCCCTCTGTCAATGAAAATGGAGCTTGGGGAGGCAGTGTACGGCCTGCCCAGGTTCTGTTTACAGCCACAATCACCTCCTGCAGCCCTCTGCCAATGAAAATGGAGCTTGGGGAGGCAGTGTACGGCCTGCCCAGGTTCTGTTTACAGCCACAATGGCCTCCTGCAGCCCTCTGCCAATGAAAATGGAGCTTGGGGAGGCAGTGTACGGCCTGCCCAGGTTCTGTTTACAGCCACGATGGCCTCCTCCAGCCCTCTGCCAATGAAAATGGAGCTTGGGGAGGCAGTGCACGGCCTGCCTGGTTCTGTTTATGGCCACGATGGCCTCCTGCAGCCCTCTGCCAATGAAAATGGTTGTGATTTCGAGAATCACTCAGGAATTCAGGGATTTTGATGTCTAGCCCTCTTACAGCATGCCAGCTGGGAAATTCTCGGGGTTGAAGTCCGCAATTCTTAAAAGTGCCCAAATTTGGAGACCCCCCCTGGCCCAGGCGCTCCAGTCCAGCCCCCTACTCAGCACCCAAACCATATGGAGTTCTGCAAGGAGGCCCCCCTCAAAGGAGACCCCCCCAACCGTTCCCCATCAAATCTTCCATATTGAGGGAGTCCCACCTTCCATGCTCCCCCCACCTCACAGGAGCCAACCTCCCAGTTCCCTGTCTTTTCATTCCAGGTGGCGACCTCTCCAGACGTTGACTGGTGCCTCTCCTGCACGGATTCAAATCGGAGTGCAGCAGGGGCACTCCTACTGCAAATTCTCCAGCCTTGAACAGTCTTTCTCTTCAGTCAATAAACCATTTTCAGCAGTTTCCCGATGGGCTCCTGGTTCTTTCTCATGTTCTCTTGGGGTCTCCGCTGGGAAGGGAGGACAAGGAGGACGATAGCTAGGTCTGCTATGGGAAAGGAATCCATGAAGGGCCAGGGGTTTGAAAAGGGTCTGAAATGGTATTTGGGTTTCCTGCTCGAGCAGGGGGTTGGACTAGAAAACCTCCACCTCTATTCTGAAAGATTGATTGATTGGTTCAGAAGGCTTCTCTTTCTACAAGGAGAAGGAGGGGGCTTATTGCAAACAAATGTCCCCCAATCTAATGTCCTCCTGTACAGGGAGTTCTCAGCTTACAACAGTTCATTTAGTGACGGTTCAAAGGAAAGGAGGGAGGGAAGACATGAGGCAGAGAAAGGGAGGGACAGAGGGAAGGAACTGAACTGAACTGACTGAATTATAAAACATCTCTCCAACCATGGGACAACCAACCGGTGTGGCAACCACTGAGGGGGTCATTTCTTTTTACATCATGAGTTCTCCACCGGATGGAGCGTTTTCAATCTCCCTGGCCATTTAAGGGCCCCCCGCCATGAGAGGGCGGGCTGGATGTCACTCCCTGTTTGGCTGAAACGATGAAAGACCCCTCAAACTGTCATGAGAGGACAGTGGAGTTACCAGTGGAGCCTCATGAAAAAAAAAACATGGCTGTGTGTTAATATCTGATCTTGGGATTACCAAATGGACCCCTGATTATGATCTCCTCCTCCATCTTTGCAACCTAAGATGTATACCGCATCTGATCTCCTTGCGCTGCAAGATTCCCCCCTCTCGCATATGTGACCCTCCACATTATCGAGGGCCTACCTCAATGACAGGTTTTGGGACCCAGAGAGGTGGCATGTAAAAAAAAGGGGGCTGAAGGATTTTTTAATAAGGGTAGCAGGGAAGCTTTTAAGGGGATCCAGGAGGGGGCTGTAGAGGTGGACCTGGGGGGGTCCATATAGCCACTGTAAGGGGTGGTGGGTTGGATGGACACAGCAGAGGGGAGGAGATTGGTAGAGCGACTGGTAAGCCGGGGGGCGAAGGGAAGGGCAGTTTAATCACAACAATGAGTGGGAGGGGCAAGTATGGCAGGCGCAGGCGGTCAAATCATGTTCCGGGGGTGTGCACGCACTGTTTGCAAGCGATTGCTCACTCCGGCCCCCAATGCGCGACTCATGTCCTGGGTTGCACAGAGTCTCAGTCCCTGGATCCTCGGCTGATCTGGTGTAATGCCAGGTCGATAGTTAACAAAGCTCCTCTCATTTGTGATCTTATTGTGGAGGGGGATGCGGACCTGGCAGGAATTACGGAGACCTGGCTGGGCCAGGGGATGGGATTCCCCTCGTTGAAATGTGTCCACCAGGTTTCCGTGCATTCCATCCGCCGAGGGCTCAGGGGAGGGGAGGGGGGGCAGCGATTATCAGGGAAAGTCTTTGCCCGAGGGAGGCTACTGTTCTTCAGATAGCCGGATGTGAGTCCCTTTTTGTGAAGTGGGGTCGTGGGGTACAGATGGGTTTACTGACTGCGTACCTGGCTCCCGGCCACATAGCGGCAACCCTGCCTGAGCTACTCAATGTTATCGCCTGGGTGGCGGTGGATACACCCAGACTTATTGTTACTGGGGATTTCAACCTACCATCCGTCAGTGAGATGTCAGAGGTGGCTCGGGAGTTCCTGGCTTCCCGACCATGATGGCCATGGACCTGACCCAATTAGTTCAAAGCCACACTCACACAGGGGGACACACTCTGGACTTGATTTTCATCTCTGGTCAGTGGTTGAATGATCTTGGCAGAGGGGACCTAGACATCAAACCCTTGTCATGGACAGATCATTCTCTCTTCACTTGGACTTTCAAGCCGCTTCCACCCGCCACAGGGAGACGGAACTGACCAGATGGTTCCGTCCCAGGCACCTGATGGATCCTGAAAGGTTCCTGACGGAGCTTGGGCCATTTCCTGAGACCCTGGCACACGATTCAACCGAAGATCTGGTGGCCACCTGGGATAGTGTGGTCGCTGGAGCTTTGGACCACATCATGCCTTTGTGGCCTCTGACCCGATGCCGATCTCAATTGGCTCCTTGGTTCTCGGAGGAGCTGAGAGAGATGAAGCATCAGAAAAGACACCTAGAGAGCATCTGGAGGACTAGTCAATCTGATTCTGACCGAACACTGGTGAGGTCTTATATCAAGATCTATCTAGCGGCGATAAAAGCAGCAAAATCTAATTATTTTTCTGCTTATCGCATCTGCAGCGAACCGCCCAGCCACTCCGTTTAGGGTGACCCACTCCCTTCTTTGGGGGGAAGTGTGGGAAGATCCCTTGCAGGGTCGAGCTGAGGATTTTGTGCAATTCCTGCATGATAAAGTTTCTCAGATTCGGGAAGGCTTGGACTCCGACTGGGTGAGTCCAGGGGGGGAGACAGTGGTAGGTCTTGAGAATATTATCTGGGAAGAGTTTGACCCTGTGGCTCCCGAGGATGTGGATAGGGTTCTGGGTAAGATTAGTGCTGCCCCATGTTTATTGGACCTGGGTCCCTCCTGGTTGGTACTGGCCTCCCGGGAGATTACATGAGGCTGACTCCAAAAGCTTCTTTGAGGGAGGGTGCCTTTCCCGTTGCCTTGAAAGAGGAGGTGGTAAGCCCCTCCTCAAGAAGCCCTCCTTGGATCCGGCTGTACTAACAAACTACCATCCGGTCTCCAGCCTTTGTTTTGTGGTGAAGGTTGAGAGTGTGGTGGCACGACAGCTTCCCCGGCACCTGGATGAAGCTGTCTATCTAGACCCGTACCAGTCAGGCTTCAGGCAGGGGTACAGCACAGAAACGGCATTGGTCGCATTGGTGGATGATCTCTGGCGGCCTCGGGACAGGGGTTGCTCCTCTATCCTGGTCCTATTAGATCTCTCAGTGGCTTTTGATACTATCAACCATGGTATCATGCTGCAGCAGTTGAAGGGGTTAGGAGTGGGAAGCACCGTGTTGCGGTGGTTCTCCTCCTTCCTCTCCATTCGCAGTTTGTGTTGGCAGGGGGGCAGAGGTTGACCTCGAGGCGCCTCGCTTGGGGCATGCCACAAAGGTCAGTCCTCTTGTCCCTTCTGTTCAACATTTATGTGAAGTCACTGGGCGAGATCATCCGTGGTTTTGGGGTGAGAGTCCATCAGTACGCTGATGACATTCAGCTGTACATCTCCACCCCAGACAACCCCAATGATGCCCTTGATGTGATGTCCTGCTGCTTGGAGGCCGTGTGGGTCTGGATGGGGAGAAATAGGCTCAGGCTCAACCCTTCCAAGACTGAGTAGCTGTGGCTTCCAGCATCCCGGTATAGTCAGTTGGTGCCATCGCTGACTATTGGGGGTGAATTCTTGCCCCCAATAGAGAGGGCTTGCAATCTGGGTGTCCTCCTTGATACACGGCTGTCTTATGACAGCCATGGCCAGGGGGGCTTTCTCTCAGGTTCGCCTGATATGTCGGTTGCAGCCCTTCCTGGACTGGGACACCTTGCACACAGTCACTCACGCCCTTGTCACCTCCCAACTGGACTACTGTAATGCTCTCTACATGGGGCTCCCCTTGAAGAGCACTCGGAGCACTCTAACTAGTCCAGAATGTGGCCGCACAGGTGGTTATGGGCGTTGACTCATTGCACCCACGTGACACCTCTCCTGCGCGAGCCGCACTGGGTCCCAGTAGTCTTCCAGGTGCGATTCAAGGTGTTGGTCACCTCCTTTAAAGTGCTCCATGGCTTAGGAGCTGGGTACTTATGAGACCACCTTCTGCCACCAATAGCCTCCCACTGACCGGTTCGCTCACACAGAGAGGGACTCCTCAGGGTACCATCGGCCAAGTTATGTTGGCTGGCGACACCCAGGAGGAGAACCTTCATTGTGGGAGCTCCTGCCCTCTGGTACGAACTGCCCCCGGAAATAAGCAAGATCTCTGACCTCGCTGTGCCCTTAAGTGCCCTTAAGACCCTGACCCTACACCAGGCAGGGCTATCTATGTAAATTATTTTAAATTGGGAGTTTTAAATTTTGTGGGTTTTAATTTGGGCCAAAATTGTGTAATAATTAATAGTCTTTATTAATTTTTTTAATTTTTATTTATTTATTTATTATATTTAAAAATTTTATTTCATAATCAACATACAGGCATATAGGCATATAAACAAAACATAGTCAATCATCAAAATATATCTTCTAATACATCATGACCTGAAAAAAAATTAAATTCCCCCCCACCTCCCCACTCCTATCCCAACCCCCACCCCCTCCCCCGACTTCCCAGAGCAAATACAGGGTAAAACATTTAATAAACACTAAAAAAAAAAAAAACCCACACACTAACTATCTATAGATTTGTCTCCCTCTTGCACTTTAACTCTCCTTATTCATAACTAAATATAACTGTTCTTGCTTGAAGGCAGTTAATCCAGTTGATTCTTGTCCATTCTTCATCAATAAGCAGATCTTCATTATACCAATCAAAACCTAGTAACAATTAGCCATCGCATCTCCCACCCTTACATATATTACCACAGTAAAAAAAATACTTCAACTAATCTTCAGTAAAATATATTGTTAATCTAATCCATCAATTTAAAAAAAAAAAACTTATACTTTCCATCCTATAAACTTATATTAAACATGAATTTATCCAACTTATTCTCTTCAAATCCACTAAATAACATTAATATAATTTAAAACAAAATATAAAAGTTTTAATAATATCCTTCTTAAAACCCTTAAGTATATATTGAGACATCTATACTGACCTTAATTTTAACATCCAAATGTTCCTTTTAATCCATCAACTTTTATAGATTAAAAAAAAAAACACTGTTCAAAATATACATCCAAACATAACTAAAGATTTAGCCAGTAACCTATAACAATTGAAACATAACATTACTTAAAATAACTTTCCAAAATAAATCATGTCCCTAAATATAAGTAAATCATTCATTTTTGCTCTAATATAACTTTTCAAAGCAAAACAAATCATATCCCTTAATACAAATATAGTAATTCTTTCACCTCCATTTTACCTTGACTTTTTTACGAGCCTTCTTCTTTTGTCTTATTCCTCCATTTTTTTATTTTTACAAACTCTTGAGTTTTCAGCTGTAATTTTTGAATCTTGCAGTCTTGTGCAGGTCGCAAAATAGTTCCTTTTGGAAAGCACACCTCCTTAACTAGAATTAAAAGTCCATTTTTGTAAAGAAATTGTAATATTCCATTTTGAATCCTTCTTCGTATCTTAAAAGTCCCAACGCCTCCTGGCACTTTTCCTTTCAATTGTGTCAAAACCTCTAGATAGATCTCTCTCCATATCTCCTGGTTAATCTCCTTCAAGCCTATCAGCTTTCCATTCTTAATTTGAAAAGCATCCATTCCATTTTCCACAGGCGCTTTTATCTGGATTACTTCTTCCACCTCTTTCTTCAGCATCTCAGTATTATTTGGAATCTGAGATACCAATACATTGTCTCCCCTTGCATCTTTATTACAGATTTGAGTAAAAATCTTGTCAAAACGCCCTTCCAATCTTTCCATTAACGAGGAGGTAAATAATTCTAGCCTTTCTTCCAAAAGATCCACTGTCAGTATTTGTACATTTGCTGAAGTATGTGATAATAAGCCTTCATCCACTTCAGAAATCTTTACCACCACCATTTCCAAGAAACACTTTCCAGCAGTGTCAGCTGCAAACCTTAATTTCCAGTTCATTCAGCAAAACTTCAAAGTACTGACAGCTTTAACAGCTTTAACAAGCGCAAATGAGCATTAACAATCACTTTCTTCTTTAGCTTTCATTTTCTATCAGTGCCATTTTGATTCTTTAAAAACTTTCTCTTGCCTCTGGAAGGAAGTAATATTTATCGGAGTTAAAGTAAAATAAATATTTGTAATAAAATTAACACACAAAATAATGGTTGAAAAGCAATATAGGAAACGAAACATAAAAATACCTAAACACAGGACTAAAACCAAACAATAAACAAGACTAACTGAGAGTTAAGCTCACTCTCCAATTTACATGAACTAATATCATCCTAGCCAAACCTTTCCATGCAATCAGGTTCTTTTTTATTAACTACAAAATAATTGGTCTGTTTTTATTAAAATTGTAAAGAGTTATAAAGCCCAGCAAATGTCTGGTTAGTCTAATTAGACGATCTTATCACCCTTCTCCTAAGTTTAACACTTTTTTGAGCCAAACAAAACATCTGTCCCAACTTCTATTATATACTGAATCGTTCTTATCTTTTAAGATATACATTAGCCTGTCCATTTCAGCACATCAAAGAATCTTGTTTATTATCAGATGGTCAGGGGGTGTATCTGCATCTTTCCACAGTTGAGCAAATACCATTCTCGCCGCTGTTGAGACATGGACAAATATATACCAATCCTTCTTATCGATGTTGTCCGGTCTTATTCCGAGTAAGTAGAGATCTGGATGAAGAGGGAAACTCACACCTGTTATTTCCAACAGCCACTGCTGTATTTTCTCCCAATAGCGTCTAGCTGGCGGACAGATCCACCACTGATGGAAGAAAGTACCGTTAGCCGACCCACATTTCCAACATCTGTCAGAGGATCTTGGGGACATCTTAGCAATTCTCACGGGGGGAGGGGGAGGAGGTACCAATGATAGATCATTTTGTAAAAATTTTCTTTGAATGGGGAAGGGTCAGTTTCATAGTTTTGTTCCATACGTTTTGCCATGCATCAAGCTGAATTGTTGTTCCAAAATTTCTCCTCCAAACAATCATCGTGTCCTTTACAATCTCCTCTGCTATAAAATTGGACAGAAGATTGTATTATGGTGATGATAATGATGATGATGATGATGATGAAGAGGGAGGGAAGACAGGGCAGAGAAAGGAAGGAGACAGGAGTGAAGGAAGCAAGGGAGGGAGGGGGAGAAAAGGGCAGGGAGAGGGGAGGGAGGGAGGGAGGGAGGAAGGATGACTTGGGGGAAGATATGTCTGGCTTTGGAGGTGGTCACCCAGATGCTGTTACAAATACCCCCCATCCTACCCTTTGACCATTCCACCAAGTGCTGCACCTGGAAAAGCCGACCTCCACTTAGCCAACCAGCAGCAGAACTCCTCTCACTCTCGAGTAACCGGGAATGGGTGGATGGTTACATCCCCACAGGCCGAGCCTGTCTATAATTAAACATCATTTAATGACAGGTAGCCCTCAACTTATGACCAAAATTAAGCCCAAAATTTCAGTTGCTAAACTTGGAACAATGAGGATCACAGGTACTCTTCGACTTACAACCGCAATAGAGCCCCCAATTTCTGTTGCTAAATGAGACAGTTGTTAAGTGAGTTTTGCCCGATTTGACGACCTTTCTGACCATTGTTGTTAAGTGAATCACTGCAGTTTTTATGCTTGTAACCCAATTGTGAAGTGAATTTGGTTTTCCCCTTGGCTTTGTTCGTTGGATCGTCACAAAAAGAGGTTGTGTGACACCCCCTCCCCCAAGGACATTGTGACCATCATATGACTGCCAAGTGTCTGAATTTGGCTGATGTGAATTTGTGCTCATGTGCATGGGCACAGTCGTGTGAGAAACAGTCTGAAGTAGGGTTTTTTCAGGGCTGTTGTAACTTTGGATGGTCACTAACTGAACCATTGAAAGTTGAGGATTGCCTGTATCCTAATGAGAAAGACCGAATCGGTTTGAGCCAGGTGCGGATGGTGGAAATGGTTCCAGAAGGATGCATGGATGTCGCTGAGACGTCGACATCGCTACTTGAATTTCATCCAGATCACTGCAACATGAAAGGCATAATTGACCCCTTCGGTCCCCACCCCAAAAAACCCTCCACTAATTGCCTCTGAATAGCAATTTTTAATATGACAGGAGAAAATTATTTCATACATGTGGAATAATCAGTGCATCATCGTTACAGGTTACCATGTTTTTCTTTTTTTCTTTTGGCTGCATGGAAATTTGGCGACCACAACAGCTCCTGCTTTAAAGGACCTCATGCGGGCCTCAGGCCCCCCAAGTTGCCCTTGTCTTCTCAACCCTCCTTTGTGCACGTCAACAAAGCAGTCTGGGGCTCCCACAAAGATTATTCCCCTTTCCAAAACCACAAACAGACCAATACACAAATACACGGGTGATTTCCAATTAAGTAATTCAATTCTCAGCCAATTCTGACATTCTTTTGTTTCTCCCTCTAAGCCTGAAGCAGTCTTCCTTAATCTCAGTAATTTAAGACAGGTGGACTTCAACTCCCAGAATTCCCCAGCCATCATGTTTTGAGAGTGGTGGACTTCAATTCCCAGAATTCTTGCTAACTGTGGAATTCTGGGAGTTGAAATCTACCCATTTTAGAATTGCTGAGGAAACGCTGGCTCTCCGGGTTTGGATGGGAAGGAATAATTCCCAACTCATGGGAGAGGGTATCTGGACCACCAAAATTTGGGGATATTTCATTTTATTTGGAGGGGGTCTGGCCAATTTGAGGGGACAGTCTTTGTGGATCCACCGCTCTGTCCCCTTTCCTAAATGAATCCTACGGTTATTCAACCAAACTTTGCTACTCCTCCAGATGGGTTGTTTTCTTGCCAACATTTAATGACTAACTAGGTAATGTTATCAGCACTAGAAGAGTTTATGTGGTATAAACAGACCACAAACTCCTTTCTCGCACTGATTATGTTACCTAGCGTGGTAATGTGATGTCAGCAAGAAAACCACCAAGCTCAGAAAGCATGAAAGAACCCCAAAATTGTAAAGAGGAGACTGGACAGATCTGTCTGCAATGGTATAGGGTTTTCTTGAGCTGAGGGTTGAACTAGATGACCACTAAAGTCCCTTTCAATTCTATTATTCTGTAAGTGTCTCCTGCTCAAGCAGGGGGTTGGACTAGATGACCTCTGAGGTCCCTTCTGACTGGGATTCTGTCGTTCTGTAAGGGTCTCCTGCTCGAGCAGGGGGTTTGACTAGACCTCCAAAGTCCTTTTCCCCTGTTATTCTTCCATTTGTTGTGGCTTTGCCTGTTCCTTGCCAAGGGGCAGGCTGGCCCCTTTTCTTGCACCCCAGTTTTCGAGAACGACACCCCTTTGAAAGTGGATCTGGGATCAACCAGCCTCAGGGAACACACCACGGAATTCTCTCAGGCAGCCATCAACAGACTTGGGCACTTAACTTGTCCTTTTGTTGCAGGGTACATCTTATCTTTCTTTCCTCCTCCTCCTGTTTCCAATCCCCCACTCCCTTCTAGCACTGGTGATGTTCCCTAGTTGGGTCATGAAAGGTCTTCAAGAACACTACTAAGCTCAGAGAGCACCGATGACCCCACAGTTGTCATCACGGTCCTCCTCCTCCTGTTTGCAAACCCCACTACCTTCTAGCACTGCTGACATTATCTAGTTGGGTCACGAAACGTCTATATGAAAACCACCCAGCTCAGAGAGCACCAGGGATCCCATAGTCCTCCTCCTCCTCCTCCATATCCTGGTTTATTGCAGAAGCCTACACCCCAACATGCAAGTTCCTGTATCAGGGTAAATTTGCGGCAATTTCTCACGAAGCAAAAGTCTCAGTATCCCGAAAGCCTTCCAGGGTACGAGAAACAGCGAAGCTACATCAGAGGGCATTTGCAGGAATAAGGAACCCTTTGGCATACAAGTAGTCCTCGATCTATGACCACAACAGAGCCCAAAATTTCTATTGTTAAGCGAGATATTTGTTAAATGTGTGCGACAACCTTTCTTGCCAGTTATTAATTGAATAACTCTGGTTGTTTAGTTAATAACACGGTTATTAAGTGAATCTGGCTTCACCTTTGACTTTGCAGGTCAGGCCACAAAAAGGGATCACGTGACCTTGGGACCCAGCAACAAGTCTTAAATATGAAGCCGTTGCCAAGAGTCTGAATTCTGATCGTGTGAACCTGCGGTCGTAAGTGTGACAAATGGGTCTATGTCCCATTTTTCAATGCCGTTGTAACTTCAAACGGTCACTAAACCAACTGTTGTATGCTGAGGATCACCTGTATTTAGGGATAAACACCACTCGGACGGTCATTAAATGTTTCACAAATCGAGTGGAAAAATGTTCCCCCTTGGATTTAGGGGTCTTTCGGGATAAGTGTTACGCCTTTCTGAAAAGCTCGAGAAGCTATGATCGCCCGATCCTGGCTTGTTGTGATGGTCCTGGTTGCTCAGATGATACACACACACACACACACACACAGAGGAAACCCACAGAAGTGTCTGTCTGCTCTCAAGACCGAGAGAACAGCCAGCTGTCCCTTGACCCCAAAGGGCAAGAGTAAAAGCTGAAGGATTTCAGTCCTAGAGAAGGTTCCTTTCTGAGCAGTGCCACAGCTGAAACAGTTCCGCTGTCTGCACTGAGTCTACACTGTTCTGGTCCCAAACTGGCACCTCCTTCACAGCGACTGCTGTGCAAAAGGTTTTTCTCAGGCAATTCTTGCACCACGCACTATCCGAGGGTCTTTGCCGAAGATGAGATTCCAATGGGAAGTGGCGTCTCCTCACCTGTGGCTCCTCTGATGCAGTGTCAGGTACTTCTTCTGCGTGAACCGCCTCCCGCAGACAGTGCAGCTAATGGGAACCATCTTCGATGAGACAGACGCTGTCCCTGAGGTGAGCCCCGTGTCCTTCCTATTCCTCCCTGCCCCTTGGCCTGCCCTGGGGGCCTTTCTATCTGCCACAACTGGATCCCACTTTCTCTGCAGTGGAGCGCTTCGCGCCAACGGTTCCTCTTTGTGGGTCTTCTGGTGTACCAGCATGATCTTCCTGTTCCGGAAGCGCTTCTGACACTGCGGACACTCGTACGGCTTCTCCTTGGCACGGGCCCTTTGCAAAGTGACTCCAGTGGTGTCTCCAGGGGGCAGCTTCTCCCCGCGGTGGACCTTCAGGTGGCTATTGAGGTGTTGCTTCTGCCGGCAGGTCTTGCTGCAGAACGGGCAACGGTATGGTCGCTCGCCGGTGTGCATACGGTAGTGGATGTTCAGCGTGGTCTTGTCTCGGAAGGTCTTCCCACACTCAGGGCAGCTGTAGGGCCGCTCGCCGGTGTGGAAGCGCAGGTGCTTGACCAAGTGCTGCTTGTAGCCGAAGCGCCTCCCGCACGCCATGCACAGGAAAGGTTTCTCGCCAGTGTGCACCCGCTGGTGGCTGCGCACATTGCGTTCCTGGGCAAAGCACTTCCCACACTGATCGCAGGCGAAGGGACGCTCCTTGATGTGCGAGGCCATGTGTGCCACCAGGATCTGCTTGAGCCGGAAGCTGCGCCCGCATTCCAGGCAGGCAAAGGGCCTTTCCGTGGAGTGCGTCCCCTCATGCTTGCGCAGGCTCTGCTTCTTGTTGAAGCTCTTCCCGCACTGCCCACAGTTGTATGGTTTCTTCGGATCTGGGGGGCAGCGCAAGTGACACTGCAGCTGCAACTTGGCCGCCAAGCTCTTTTTTGAGGAGCTGCTGCGGGCCATTGCCGGTGGGGGTGGTTTCTTGCGCAGATGGGTTTTGATGTGCCTCTTGAGATCCCCCCGGGAGGGGAAGGCTTTGGGGCAGAGATGGCATTTGAATGGCCGTTCCCCGGTGTGCGTCCGGATGTGGATGGTCATGGCCACATTGCTGAGGAAGCTTTTACCGCACTCAGGACACCTCGGCGGGTTCATCTTCAGCGTCACCCGGGGGGGAGCTTTGCTTTCGGGTTTGGGGACTGGGTTGGCAGTGCGAGGGCGGCCTTTCTTCCTCTTCACGGTGGGTATCGCAGGAGGCCCAGTCTCCACTCTGCCCTCGCCGTCCTCCACCATCCGGATGCCATCTTCTGTTGGAGAAAAGAGAACATCTTATCACCAAGGGCAAGGCAGAGAATTATAATTAGATTTCTCCCCCATTTCTTCTCAACACCCAAAAACGATTACCTAGCAACCTACTCCCAATCTCAGCTCGGTGTCAATACCACAACCACCTTTCTGCTTGCCTCTCTTTCAATAGCATCCGCAGGGTGTCGGCGACCATCACAAATCAAAATGGCCCCCACGCCACAAAAGCCCCTTTGCATGAGCATCGGGCACCTGCGGGTGCCATCTTGATTTTCCGGATTGTCTCTCGCTGAACTCCAAACCTTGTCACTGGGATCTCATTCTCAGCAGACCAACGGTCATTCCAGAGAATTTTTTGCGAGATTCCAAGCAGGTTTGGGGCCTCAATCTGTGACAGATCACCAATGACACCCATGTCACACCTGACATGCTTTGAGTCATACACCAGTGTTCAGCAAATATTCTCAAAAACACCACTCCAAAAATGGGTTTGTTTCCCAATTTTTGTTATTGTCGCATTTCGTTCTATAAGACCCAGCCTCACCTATGAGTGGACATTTTTTTTAAAAAAAAATTAATTCAGGTAGTCCTCGAGTTATGATGGCAATTGAGCCAATCATTTCATTTAATAAATAATTAATCAATTAGTAATTTAAGAGCCACCACGGCATGGTGGATTACAGGCTAATTCTGCTGACTGCCGACTGCCAGCAGTTCAACAGTTTGAGTCTCAAGGTTGACTCAGCCTGCCGTCCTTCCGTGGTCGCTAAAATAAGGAGCCAGATTGTTGGGGGAAATAGACTGACTCTGTGAATCCCTTAGAGCGCTGTAAAGCACTGTGAAGTTTTATATAACTCTAAATGCTATTACTAATAATTTCTGTTGTTAAGTGAGAAGTTCATTAAGTGAGTGTTGCCCCATTTTATGACCCTTCTTGCCATGGTGGTTAAGTGAATCATTTTTCATTCAGTGAGGAACATGGCTGTGAAATGAATCTGGCTTCCCTGTTGACTTGGCTTGTCAGAAGATCACAAAAAGGGATCATGGGATGGCGGGACACGGCAAACCATCATAAATGTGAGTCAGTTGCCAAGCGTCCTAAATATTGATCTTGTGACCATGGGGATGCGGCAATGGTCGTAAGGGTGAAAAACGGTTCCTAAGTCACGTTTTTTTCCAGTGCCGTTGTAACTTGGAATGGTCAGTAAATGAAGCATTGTTATTCGAGGACTACCTGAATTCTACGAATGACGACTTTTTCTTATAGGTAAAAAAACGGTAAGAAATGCTGACCCAGCCATTGGTCTTGGGCATCTGTCCATTCGCAGGGCTTCCACAATTCTCCTGTGACAACGGCCTCCTTCTGTTCAATTTGGTTGATAATCCGCGGCTTGACGGGCAGGGGTCCTGTTGGAAACAGAGAAAAACAAAGGGGTCTCAACCCATTCCATGTCTGTTTTGGTCCCCCGAGCCCGGAGGGAGGGGAAGTACTGACCTTGCTGCTCTCTACGCTTGGTGGTTTTCTGGTAGATGTTTCATTACCAAACTAGGCAATGTCATCAGTGCTAGAAGGGAATGGGATTTGTTCTTTAACCTCACTCCCTTCTAGCACTGATGATGTTACATAATCGGGCTATGAAACATCTGCAAGAAAACAATCAAGCTCAGAGAGCACCAAAGACCCCAAAGTCCTTCCTCCTTCTCCTTCTCCTTTCCACAACCCCCCTTCTCTTCTAGCATTGATTATGTTCCCTAGTTGGGTCATGAAATATCTGAAAGAAAACTCCCAAGCTCAGGGAGCACCAAGGACCCCACATTCCTCCTCCTCCTCCTAGCCTTGATGATGTTCCCTAGTCAGGTTATGAGACATCTGTGAGAAAATCTCCAAGCCCGGGGTGAAATGTAAAACTTGTTACTACTAGTTCTGTGGGTGTGGCTTGGTGGTGGTGGGGGTAATGGTGTGGTAGTGGGCGTGGCCAACTTTTTTTTAACTTTTCAAAGCATTTTTTCTAATGCTTTGAAAAGCCTCTGCCAATGAGGCAACTCAGCTGGGATCATTAGAGAGGCTTTTTAAAAAATACCTCTCTGACGATCCCAGCTGAGTTGCATGATCGGCAGAGCTTTTTTTTTTTTACTTTTAAAAGCATATTTTCGTCGGAAGAGGTTGTAGAAAAAATACTTTTAAAAGTAAAAAAAAAAGACTCTGATGATCGTGTGGCTCAGCTGGGCATGGGAGGGTGCAGGTATTTTTGCTACCGGTTCTCTGAACCACCTGCCACCATCGCTACCGGATCGGGCGATCCGGTTCGAACCAGAAGCATTTCACCCCTGCTCCAAGTTCAGAGAGAACCAAGGATCCCCACAGTTCACCCCTGAGCTACAAATATTCTTTTTTATTCATGGACTTCATCAGGGGTGAAATCTACTGGTTCTGTGGGCGTGGCTTGGTCGGGGGGGTAATGTGACTGGGTGGGCATGGCCATTTTTTTTTACTTTTAAAACTATTTTTTACATGTAAAACCATGTAAAAAATGCTTTCAAAAGGCTCTGACGATCCAAGCTGATTTGCCTGATTAGCAGGCAACTCAACTGGGATCGTCAGAGCCATTTAAAAGAAAAAAAAGGCTCTGATGATCGCACGGCTCAGCTGGGGATGGGGGGGCGGAGGCAGGGATTTTTGCTACCGGTTCTCTGAACTGCCCGCCACCATCGCTACTACTCGCCCGAGCCGGTCCGAACTGGGAGCATTTCACCCCTGGACTTCATAGAGAGGTCGGTAGGTTCCGAACGAATGTCAGACAAAACTTCCTTACCAAATGCCACCGATGATGAGCTCCTTGTCCCCGGAGGTATTCAAGCAGAGGCTGGCCCGCCATCTTGACGGATATTTTTTTAATCTGCTTTCCTGGCTTTGAGATTCGAGGACCTTCACAGCCCTTTCCGAAGGCTCTTAACCCACCCTTCATTTCAGAGCGGTTGGACTACAAATCGCATCGTCCAAAATCCAGAGTGGGATTTGAAAGACAGGCTCGATCTCATGAGGAAGCCCCCGCAACTCCCTCTTTCTGAGACCACTGCAGGGGGGCGTCTGTCAACCAAATGTTCTGCAGCCGGGAGACTTCTAGTTTCTGGCACGGATGGTACCGAAGAGGCCGTGGAGTGCATCGCCATGGCCTTGGCTAGGGCTATGGAAGCTCCACTGTCGAAGACTGTCAGAGTATGAATATTCATAGACTGGAATAGGCATAGCAACAGGTCAGCCAATGGGAACTGTTTGGATAGACATGGTAAGAGGTCAGCCAATGGGGACTGTTTGGAAATTGAAACATAGCATCTGTTTGAATGGGGCCATAAGAGACAGTTTGGAGTCTGGGCGTGGCTTTGACTTGACGAATTGTATATAAGAGTTGGTTTGTCTGGAACAAATATAGAATTCTAAGTAATATATTCATCTTAATCGTTGATATTCTCCCTGTTAATGATCTAAATTTTCCCACTTTGCCAAGTCTGTCACTATCTGTTGTTTGAGTTTATTGTAGTTGTTCTCTTTAAGTGTTCTGCATCTTGCTGTCAAGTGTATCCTCAAGTACTTAACCTTATTTGTGACCTGCATCTTCAATACTTCCGCCAGTTCTTCTATTTGTTTTGTTTTGACATATTTTTTGGTCAAACTCTTCGTTTTGTCTTTAGTTATTTTCAAACCTGCTACTTTTCCATATTCTCCTATCTTGTCTATCAGTTTGCTGTTTCTAATGGATCTTCAAGAATAAAAACCAGGTCATCTGCAAATGCTTGCAATTTGTATTCTTCCTTTTGCATTTTCATTCCTTTTATATCTTTTTCTTCTCTAATATTTCTGTCTAGCACTTCTAGTGTTAACACAAACAACAGAGGTGACAGTGGGCAACCTTGTCTCGTTCCTTTTTTTCTTTCAATAGCCTCTGTCAATTCTCCATTTATCATTACTTTTGCTGTTTTTTTCATGTTTATATATAGCTTCTAGGGCTTGAATAAATTTTCTGCCAAAGCCCATCTGCTCCAGCTATAAAAGCATTAATCGCCAATTTACATTGTCAAAGGCTTTCTGTGCATTAAAAATATCATTAGTTTTTCAGGATGTGCTTCATAATATTCCAAAGTGTCCAGCATTAACCTCAAGTTGCCTTTAATCTGTCTTTTTGGCAGAAACCCATTTTGATCAGAATGTATGAAATTATTTAAATAGCTTTTAAGTCCTTCTGCCAATATTGAAGCGAAGATTTTATAGTCTGAATTTAACAGGGATATGGGCCTATAGTTCTTGATTTGTTGTGGGTTGGTATCTTCCTTTTGAACAAGTGTAATATATGCTTCTGACCATGACTTGGGTATTTTCATCTTTAACATCATTCATAACTTCTAACAACGGGAGACTCAACGATTCCTGTCGTGTCTTATAATATTCTGCTGGAAGTCCATCTGGGCCTGGTGCCTTCCCATTCTTTCGTTTTTTTAAGTGCTTCAGTTAATTCCATCATCGTTGTATTTCCTTCTAATATCATTTCAGTTTCTTTGGAAATCTGGGGTAAATTTGCTTTTTGCGGATATCATTTAACATCTTCCTCCTCAATATTCTCATGCTCATACAGTTTCTTATAATAATCTTGTATAATTTTTTTTTCTTCTCTTTATCCCCATATCTAATTTGCCCTTGGTCGTCTACTAGTTGTGTTATTTTTCTTGATTCTCTCTCTTTTTTCAGTTTGTATGCTAACCATCTACCTTGTTTATTTGCGTCTTCAAAATAATTCTGTTTGGATGCCATAGTTAATTTTAAACCTTTAAGCCAAATCTCCTCCCATTTTTGAAGATCCAATGAATAATCCCTATTTCTCTCCCAAGCAATCATGGAGTCTTTAACGACTTCCTCCTCCACTTTCAGTGATAATAGATAAGAATAGCATTTCGATTGGGCTTTCCTGTCATTACCTAATAAGATTTTATCCAATTCTTGTTTTCCATGGTATGTCCCTTCACTCTCCTGATCCTTCTTCCATCTTGAGTGTATTTGGGTGTAGGCCCGCCAGTCTACGTTACACCCCTCTGACCTCAGTTGTTCCCGTGTCTTCAGTCTGCCCTGAGTATCCAAAGTGTCTTCATAAGTCAAGACCTTCTCTCCTTTATATAACGTCGGATATACCAGGGCCTCCTGAATGGAGATCCAACATGGTATCTTCAGATACAACTTTCTCCTAAGTCTTTCCCAGGTATCGCCTAGGATGTTACGTAAATAGTGATTCCAAAAATACCTCGGTTGGGCTGACTGTCGTGGCCATAAAAAGTGGTGCCAACTGTGTTGAAGGCCATAACCTTCTGTTGCCAATAGCCGCCTCCTTTTCAGGGTGATCCAATCCTTCACCCATATCAGAACGGCTGCCTGATGGTAAAGCTCCCAATTTGGGAGTCCAAATCCCCCTCTAATTTTAGGTTCCTGCATCATCCTGAGCTTAATCTTTGATTTTTTTTTACTTTGCCAAATAAATTTCAGAATAACTCTGCTCAAGGTGTTAAAGAATTCCCTATGCAAACTTACTGGGGCAGTTTGGAACAAAAACAACCATGTGGGGAGGACGTAGATTTTGACAGCAGCAATCCTTCCCATAAATGATAACTGTAAATTTTTCCACCTCTCCAAATCTCTAACTGTCTGATTATAAAAGGGAACATAAATATCCTCCTTTACCGATGAGCACCTTGCTGTCAGCCAAATTCCCAAATATTTTATTCTATTAGTTATCTGTATCCCCAGGAGTCCTCCAACTGACATCTCTGTCTCTGTGTCGTGTTTTTAACTAATATTTTCATTTTCCCTGGTTAATTAACAATCCTGCTACTCTCCCAAAATCCCTAAATACCTGTAATAGCTTCAATCCTGATTCTGATGGATCTTCCAGTATGAAAACTAAATCATCTACATATGCTTGAGCTTTCACCTCCTGGTGCCTAATCCTCATTCCTCTTATTTCCGTGTTCCTCCTAACTTCCCTAAGCAATGGTTCTAGTGTTAGCACAAATAATAGCGGAGAGAGTGGACAACCCTGCCGTGTACCCCTACCGATCCAAATCTTCTCTGTTTCTTCCCCATTGATAAATACTTTTGCTATCTGTTCACGGTAGATTGCTTGCACTGCTCTCATGAACCTCTCACCGAAATCCATATATTTCATCTGAGAAATCATAAAGTCCCAGCTCACTCTGTCGAACGCCTTTTGGGCATCGACAAAAATCAAGGATAACTGTTTGTCCAGACAATTTTCATAATAATGAATAATGAATAAAATATTCATCACCATTCTCATATTATCACGTAGTTGTCGGTTGGGCAGGAATCCATTCTGATCTGAGTGTATAAATTGGTTAAGGAAACATCCAAGTCTCGCAGCCAGATGTGCCATAAATATTTTATAATCTGAATTAAGCAATGAAATTGGTCTCTAATTTTTAATAAGTGTCAAATCAGTACCTTCCTTCAGTAGAATAGATATATAGGCCTCTGACCATGATGCCGGTATTTGGGAATCTTTCATCACCCAGTTAAATAGTTCCACCATGTGCTTACCCAGCACCTCAAAACCTATCTTGTATAATTCTACAGGTAATCCATCCATCCCTGGTGTCTTCCCATTCGCTTGTTTTCCCATAATCAATTCTACCTCACCCTCGGCAATTTCTGCATTAAGCAATTGTTTCATTGTCCCTTCAGACTTTTGGCAAGTCTGTGCTTTCTAAATATGTCCAAATATTTTGCGCCCCTTCTTCACCCCTTTTATACAGCTGAGTAAAAAATTCTTGCACCACCCTTCTCTTACCTTCCATGTTAACATGCAACCTTCCATCCTTATCTTTTAACACCTCTATTCTTCAATTTTCTCTCTCCTTTCTTAGGCGATAGGTTAACCACCTCCCTGGTTTATTGGCATTCTCAAAATGATTTTGCTTTGTCCATTTTATTTCATTGGCTAACTCTTCCTGATCCAACAGAGAATATTTATAAAATGGTTTATCGATGGCACCTATCTCCAGCTAGATTAGCTAAAATGTTCCCTGGGACATCTTCACAGTGCTGGAAATGTGGGCATAATAATGGAACTTACTTCCACCAATGGTGGACATGCCCGCTGGCAGCTAAATATTGGATGAAAATACGACGATGGTTGTTTGAAATTACACACCGTAGAGCGGAACTGAAACCGGAAACTTTTTTGTTGGGGGTTAGACCCGCAAATATTGGATTGACTAAATGGTATTTGATGCTGAACATAATCACTGCAGGGAGACTGGCATTCACACAAGAATGGAAGAATGAGGACATACCAACGGACGCAAAAAAAAATTATAAAATCATGGAATGTGAAGAGTCGACAGACTTACAAAACTGATCAAGGGTAAAAGAGACTCAGAGTTTTATGAGAGTTGGAATATGTGGTATGATTGGACCCAGAAACGATGGGAGAGAGAGAATGTTGGATTATAATTATAGATGATTGTATATCTATGGTAATCAATAAGTATTAGAAAGGTAAATTTGTATACAATCTGTAAATATTTTCTACTTTTACTCTCTGATTACTGGTGTGTGTGTGTGTGTGTGTGTGTGTGTATATATATATATATATATATATATATATATATATATATATATATATATATATATATATATATGGATATTTTGGCGATGTTACACTGTGATAGAAAAATTATACATTTGTTTTTTTTATTTTTATTTTTGATGCTCTAGTAATATTTATTAAAAGAGAGAATTATAGGAGAGAATCATAGGAAGAGAATAATAGGAGGGACTAGGAGTGTCAACTAATGCAACTGCAATGTGTTTTATATATGTATATATATAAGAAGAATTTTTAAAAAGCATTAGAACAGGCATGAACAGATTTTCCTTGCAGCTATCTTAATATTTTTTTTTCAGTGTTGGTTTCACACACTTTCTGCTGTAAGTGGTAGATCCAGAACCATAATCAAACTTCTCGCAGCAACCTTGAAAGAAACTCTTGAGATTTTGGACCCAGAAGTTAATTTTAAGAATGCCTGCCTCAATGGAAGAACTGTATTTAAAGGATGTTATTATGGAAGAGGGACAAGTGTTATCTGAAAAGATTGAGACTGCTCGAACAGATTTCAAAATGACAGGCTACAAGAATATGGAAAATTATACTACACTGAACCTACAAAAAGAAATGACTGGTGTCTTAATTAAATACAAATAACAAATCAAGATAGTAATCTGGATAATTTTTGAGTATTTCAGATAGCAAAAGAGGCTTGTTAAATCTTTGAAATTTGTGAGTGGGAACAAAAAAAAGTAATCAAGTTATATAGGACTTTATTTGAAGGGACTACAGATTAAAGTTGTTAAAAAGAAATATAAGATGTCAGCTTCTCAGAGCTGACAATTGGTTTATATAAATTGTTTATCTTCTGATGAAGGGGGAATTACTTTTTTTTCTACTTTTGCTGTACTCTTTTTGGTTTATATTAAATTTTATTTCTGGAAAAAAAATAATTCTGTTTGGCACTTCCAATTTTTTGTGTTAAATCCTCTTTTTCTATTAGTCCCATTTTATGTTTAATTGTGTCCATTTTTATTTTAATGTCCTTTTTTGGTGGAGATTTCTGTAATTCTTTTTCAACCCAGGTTTGGTTTGGCCCAGGGGTAAAATCTACTTTCCTTCCCCACCAGTGGGGAAGTGCATGTGTCACGTGTATACATCCTATACATGCATGGACCCTCTGCACACGCAAACCCTTCTGCGCATGCACAGAGGGTAAACAACAGGTTACTTCCTGGTTAAAACCAAGAAGTAACGACGAGTGGGTGGGTGGGTGGGCGGAGACTCGTTCTGCCATTGCTACCGGTTCCTCCGAACCGGTCCAAACCGGTAGCATTTCACCCCTGATTTGGCCTCTGTAAACTGTGTCCCTGTACAATATACTAGCCTCTGTATCTCTCTACTCTGCTCTGTAACGACTCACTTCTATGAATATTGCTTCTGGGTTCCTGATCTCTGCTGTATGGTATTGTATATATATTTATTTATCTATTTGTTTATTGGTTCAATTTATATGCCGCCCTTCTCCGGAGACTCAGGGCGGCTTACAATGCGTTAAGCAACAGGCTTCATACTTTTGTATATTCCTGCTTAGTAGGGCTTTCGTCCCCCCTAAGTGGTGTTCTTTTTTATACAAAGTCAGCTTATTGCCCCCACAATCCGGGTCCTCATTTTACCTACCTCGGAAGGATGGAAGGCTGAGTCAACCTTGAGCCTGGT
Source organism: Coluber constrictor foxii (assembly GCA_038048745.1). Lineage (NCBI taxonomy): Eukaryota > Metazoa > Chordata > Lepidosauria > Squamata > Colubridae > Coluber > Coluber constrictor. The sequence goes on along the minus strand of CM075961.1, from coordinate 170,332,295 downwards.
GAGATTTGAACTTGCGGTAACTGCAGGCAGCTGGAGCTAGTTGACAGCACTTGGCTTGCTGCGCCACCAAGGCTCTTTCTATATAAAGAAGTTTCTTATATATAGTTGAAATCCTGCTGAAGTTCATTTACTTGTGTGCTGGTCAGATGTGCTCCAACAAGCTCTGACGGTGTCTGCATGGTCTGCGGCCTTCAGATCTTGCTCCCCCACCCCGAAGCATCCAGCTGACCACTGTTGGAGACACAAAGCTGGGGCCAAAGAGGACCCTGGGAAGTCACTTACCCTCTTCCCTCCAGGATCTGAGCAATGAAGTCGTTCTTACCCAAGGACAGAACCGCCTCGTAATTCTCCATCATCACTGCTTGGTAGAGCTCCCGTTGCCATTCGCTTAACTCTTCCCATTCTTCCCGGGAGAAATAGACCGCCACGTCCTCAAAGGTCACCTGTGCCAGCAAAGAAGCCATCCCTGGATTTGAATCCGGGCCCCGAAGGATCCCTCTTATCCCTACAGATACTCAAGAACTTTGGGCTCTGGTACCAGGCTCCATAGCAGTAACTTGTGAGAGGGGACAGAGAGAGACAGAAATGATTGACAGATGATAGATAGATAGATAGATAGATAGATAGATAGATAGATAGATAGATAGATAGATAGATAGATAGATAGATAGATAGATAGATAGATAGGTAGATAGATGATAGATAGATATAGATAGATAGATAGATAGATAGATATTGATAAACAGAGAGAGAGAAAGCAAGCTAGCTAGAGAAAAAGAAGGAAGAGAAAGAAAAAAGGAAAGGAGAGAGAGAGAGAGAGAGAGAAAGGGAGAGATACTGGTAGATAGATAGAAAAAAAGAGAGGGAGAGAAACAGAAAGAAAGAAAAAAGAAAGAAAGAAAGAAAGAAAAACAGCTATATAGTTAAATAGATAAAGATAGATAGATGGATGATGGATAGACAGACAGACAGAGATGGATGGATGGATGTGTATATATATATATATATAAATGAATAGATGTAAGATAAATTATTGAAGTGATAGATATGATACAGAGAGACAGAAAGAAGGAAGGAAGATAGGAAGGAAGGAAGGAAAGAAAGAAAGAAAGCGAGCTAGATAGCTAAATAGAGAGAGAGAAAGAGAGAGAGAGAGAGAAGAGAGAGAAATAGAAAGAAAGAAAAAGTTACCTAGATAGAGAAAGAAAGACAAAGAAAGACAAAGAGCTAGATAGCTAAGGAGAAAGAGAGACACAGAGAGAGAGAGAGATGGATAGATAGATACCGGTAGATAAGATAAAAGAGAGAGGGAGAGAGGGAGAGAAAGAAAAAGAAAGAGAAAGAAAGAAAGAAAGAAAGAAAGAAAGAAAGAAAGAAAGAAAGAAAGAAAGAAAGAAAGAAAGAAAGAAAGAAAGAAGACAGACAAAGAGCTAGATAGCTGGACTTCTGGTTGGCGCCGTCGCCGTCGCAGACGGTCTTTCATGACCGCCAGCCCTGCCGCCCATAAAAAAGCCGCCCTCACAGCTGAGAGGCGGCTTGGAAAGCTCTCGTTTAGAAAATAAATGAGAGGAGAGCCGGCGAGCGCAGGTAGAGCCCCCTGCAAAGCCCCTGGATTGTTTCTGGGGAGGAAGCAGGGAGAGGCTCCCTAACTAGCTTGCCGAAGCTCCGGACTCCGGGACAACTCTGCATTCAAGCAGAGCCAGATGACGCGACCAACTCAAGCGGCAAAGTTAAAGCAAGTCTTCAAAACAAGCAGGGTGAAATCTGGACTGTAAACTAAAAAAACGCAAGTATTTATACTATCTCTGTCATTATATTTAAGAATGGAGAAAGAGAGAAAGTGACCTTAAAATGGCATCTGGCTTTAGCGGAGAGAAGAAAGCTGAAAACAAAAGTGATTATGCCTGTGCGTTCTAATGTGTTACAAAGCAACTAAAGTAACTGCACTTGTCAGAAGAAAAGGAAAAAGTTTTTTTAAAGTGACTTCTACCTGTTCCTTCTCCCCTGGAGACTTGATTAAAGCTGGGGAAGTTTTTGAAAAGATTCTGTGGTGGTGGAAAGGGGGGGAAGACTTCCTTTCTAGAAAGAATAAGATTGCATAGCAGCATGGCTTCAAAACAGACAAAGTCAGCTCCCAAAGGCGGGGGCTCCCCTACTCACCAACAAAAAGGGCAGCCTTCAAGCTTGCAGACTCAGAGCCAAGAATAGGAGACTGGATTTAAAGATCTGAAGGAATTTATTGCTGTGGCTCTGATGAATCAAACTGAAACTATGGATCAGAAATTTGAAAAGTCTCAACAGAAGATTAAAGAGGTGGTTCAAGAAAAGTATAACAAAATGAAGCGAGATATACTGATAGTAGTGACTGGCTTGTCAAAAGTGGTTGTTCAGATTGATAAAAAAGTGGGAGATCTCAGCTCAGAATTGGAATCTAAAATGAGGGATAATAAAATTACTAATGTGGATAACAAAACTCAAAGAATTGAAAACGAACTGACCATGATGCAATTAGATTTATGGAGTTTGCTGTAAGACTGAGAGGAATAAAAGAAAATAACAGAGAGGATCTGAGAACAGTTTGTGCTGAGGCCCTGGCTGTGATGTTAAAGATTAACCCTGAAAATGTTTTGAGTAAGATTGACAAGGCTTACAGAGTGAACTCTCGGATGGCAAAGCAAAGACAACTGCCTAGAGATGTGGTGATTTATTTTACAAATAGAAGAATAAGAAATGGCATCCTGCAAAAGTCTTTTGTTTCCACTGTCCAAGTGGATGGAAAGGAGATTGGGATCTACAAAGAGCTGCCACCAAAGATGTTGAGAGATAAAAAAGATTTTGGATTCCTGGTGAATGAGTTGAAGAGACAGCAAATTCAATTTAGATGGGATGCTCCAGTTGGCATAATATTGAGGTATCAAGGAGAGAGATATCGATTAAACTAACCCAGTCACCGCCCTGAGTCCGTAAGGAGAAGGGCGGTATATAAATCTAAATAAATAAATAAATAAATAAATAAATAAATAAATAAATAAATAAATAAATAAATAAATAAATAAATAAATAAATAAATAAATAAATAAATAAATAAATAAATAAATAACACTCTTGAAAAGCTGAAGAATTTTATTTTAATATTCTAAAAACTGGTACAGCATCTCCACGCACATCCTCATTGATATGTTTAGAGGAGGGTGATAAAGAGAAGGAATTTGAACAAGAGTCTGAAGAACAGCGGAAACAAACAGATGCAGAGGTGGTAGAAACCCAAGGAGCAACAGGAGGGGGATTTCTGGATGAACCATTGTTAGATTTCCCCCTGGAAGCTATAAGTAGATCACCTAAGAGTACAAGACAGATAGCATTGGACCTCGAACTGAAATTGCATGAACCGAAAGATCAACGTATAACCCGTGCAGCTTATAAGCAACTTCAAGAGAAGCAACAGCAGCAGAGGTCTTTGCCACCACAAGATAAGAATGGAGTCAATAGTAAACCACAGAAATCTGAAGCTATGGGAGGAGCCAGGCCGAAGACTACCACCTTGGAACAGCAACTTCAGCAAATGCTCTTAACGCTTCAAGAGACCACAAATGACAATTAAATTTTTATCTTGGAACGTGAATGGACTGAATTCACCACAGAAAAGAAGGAAAATATGTCATTATTTGAAACAATTTAATAATGATGTTATATGTTTGCAAGAAACTCATATTAGATTACAAGATCAAAAATATTTCATAAATTCTAAACTAGGTGCACAATTTATAGCACCAGATCCAGAGAAAAAGAATGGTGTTGTGATTTATATAAACAAAAGATTGTCAGCCAAAATTATAGAGGCAGATGATTGTGGAAGATACTTAGCAATTGAATTATATACACAAAATGGTCCAACTTTGGTGATTGGAATTTATGCTCCTAACCAGCAACAAGAAAATTTTTATAAATTATTATATTCTAAAGTATTATAATGCGACTATAGATCTATTTTGCTCATGGGAGATTGGAATGGAGTAATAGACATTAAAACAGATAAGAAGAGTTTGGCAGAGTCATCAACACATGCCAAATTACTACAGATTTTTTTTGATATGAAAGAAGACTTGGAACTGAAAGATATATGGAGAGAGCAGAACCCAAAAGAATTGGATTTTACTTTTTTTTCAGATAGAAATCGATCCTTCTCTAGGATTGATTTTATTTTAGTTACACCTGATCTACTTTCCAAAACAAAGAAAACAAAGATATTCCCGAGGACTATAACTGATCATAGCCCAGTGTGGATAGAAATAGAAATGGGAAAGAATGAGAGTAGATCGTGGAGAGTAAATGAAAATATGTTTAGATACGAAAAGAATGTAAATGAACTTAAAAAACAAATGAAAGAATTTTTTGAAATGAACCTGAATAAGGGTACCCCTATTGAAATTGTTTGGGATGCGAGTAAGTCTTATATGCAGGGGGTACTGATTCATATGAACTTTAAACACAAACTGAATCAGCAAAGGAAAAGATTAGAAATGGAAGGAGAGATAAAGAAAAAGGAACAACTATTATAAATAACCCGACAGATAAAAAATACAAGAAATTATAAAACTTTTGAAAGACCAATTTCAAATGCTTATAGCGAAACAAACAGCAACTAATCTACAATTTGCAAAACATAATACATTTTGCAATGCTAACAAACTGGGCAGGTGGTTGGCTTACAGATTGAGGAAACAGCAGAGTTCTCGAGTTATTGGTAGAATCGAGTATGGAGGGAAGGAAGTTTTTCAACAAAGTCTAATTAAAGAAGCCTTTTTAGATTACTATACAAAACTATATGCCAAAGATGATATACAGAATGAATTTATAGATAAATATCTAGAAGATAGGAGAGTTACGAAAATTTCTAGGGAGCAAAAGGAGAGAATGAATCAGCTAATAACAGTCGAGGAGATTATTATTGCAATTAAACAATTGAAAACAGCTAAAGCTCCAGGGACAGATGGTTTAACAGCGGTGTATTACAAGACCTTACAAGCAGAAATGATTGAATACCTTAAAGATCTATTTTGTAGCATACAAAAAGTGGGTAAAATACCCCCTTCATGGAAAGCAAACTTTGTTTCATTGATACCAAAAGAGGAAACAGGTTCTACAAAACCGGAAAATTTTAGACCAGTATCTCTCCTGAACACGGATTATAAAATTTTTGCAAAAGTATTAGCCAACAGATTAATGCCAGTTATACAAGAGGTGATTCATCATGATCAAGCAGGATTTATAGAAGGCAGATACATGAAGGATAATGTGAGGCAAATTATAGACTTATTGGAACATCTTGAGAAGAGTAAACAGATCCCTGCAGTGCTGGTGTTTTTGGATGCGGAGAAGGCCTTTGATCGAGTTAATTGAAACTTTTTATTAAAGACTTTAACAAAGATGGGCTTTGGGGATCAGTTTGTCCAAGCGGTTACAGCAATCTATCAAGAACAAACAGCACAGATTATCATTAATGGAAGTCTAACTACAAATTTTAATATAGAAAAAGGAACAAGACAAGGTTGTCCACTATCCCCATTGTTGTTTATTTTAACTCTAGAAGTCTTGTTGAACAAAATACGAGATTCGAGTACTTTGAATGGAATAACTATAAGGCAAGAGGATTACAGAACAAGGGCATTTGCAGATGATCTGGTTGTTACCCTATCACGGCCTATGGAATCAATAATTCAGATGAAAGATATTATAGAAGAATATGGCATGGTATAGGATTTAGACTGAATCAGAAAAAAACCAAGATGATAGTAAAAAAGTGCCAGAAGCTCAAAAGATGGAACTTGAAAGGAAGGCAGGTTTTGAAATAGTAGCAAAGGTGAAATATCTAGGAGTTCAAGTTGCAGCTTCAAATATAAAACTTTTCCAAAATAATTATGAGGTGTTGTGGCGAAAGGTACAAAAAGACATGGAAACTTGGAAAAAACTGCAACTATCTTTACTTGGAAGAATAGCAGCAGTTAAGATGAATGTTCTACCTAGATTCCTATTTTTCTTTCAAATGATTCCAGTGCTTAAAAGTGATAAACATCTGACTGAATGGCAAAAGGGAGTGAATAAGTTTGTTTGGAATGAGAAAAAACCAAGAGTTAAACTGAAAATTATGCAAGATGTTCGTGAAAGGGGTGGCCTTAAACTTCCAAACTACGATTGTACTATGAAGCAGTAGCGTTGACGCAAGCGAGTGATTGGTTTGGAATGACAAAGACTGGAATATTGAATATAGAAGGCCATGACTTGGAATTTGGCTGGCATGCATATTTATTTTATGAAAATAAAGTTGATAAAGTATTTAAGAGCCATATACTCAGAAACTCTTTGATGAGAGTATGGAAGAAGCTCCAGTTTAAATTGGATTACAAAATACCGTTGTGGTTGAATCTTGGTCATATTACACGGAATATAAATATAAAGACACTTCGGGGGGATTTTATACAAAGAGGTACTTTTTAATGATGGGGGTAGATTACAATTGAAGACATTAAATGCACTGTTGGAAGAAGGGATTACCTTAACTTGGTTACAGTATAATCAACTTCAATTGAGATGGAGAGAAGATCAAAAAACTGGTTTAATGTTGCATGAAGAGGACTTGATAAGACAGATAAAAGATAAAGGCCAAATGCATATTAAGAGGGTTTATAATGTTTTGCTAGAAAGAGATTCTGAAAATGAATTGGTTAAAGATTGCATGATAAAGTGGGCGCAAAATTTTGCAGAACCAGTTACGATGGAAACATGGGAAAAAATATGGGTCCAGAATGTTAAATTTACACAGTCACAGAACCTGAGGGAAAATTTTTATACATGGCATCTAGATCCCAAGAAATTATTGTGCATGTATCCTAACGTTCAGGCAAAATGTTGGAGATGTGATTGTTTAGATGCTACATACTATCATATATGGTGGACCTGCAAGAAAGTGAAGGCTTTTTGGATTAAAATATGGTGGGTTATGCAAAATGTTTTGAAGAAAAAACTGAAATTTTCTCCTCAATTGTTTTTACTGGGCATAGTTAAGGATTTTTCACTGACTGAAACAAAAATTATATTATTGATTGGCCAATATTGGAAAAAAGACTTTACACCTACTATAGAAGAATGGACTTTGAAGGAGGCCAGCTTTGCGGAAATGGTGAAGATATCAGCATATTTAAAAGACCGGACTCAAGAAACTTATATGTGGGAATGGAAGAAATGGATAGATTATGTGCAGAATAAATATCAAACAATGAAGTATCAGATAGCTTTTAGTTGAATGTTATGCAGAGAGTTATAGTGTAGATAGGGGCTAGAGCTGTAGGAATGGGTAGAACAAATATTAAACAAATATTAAACAAGGGTATATCAGATAGCTTTTAGCTGACTGTTAGGTAGAATATATACTAGATAGTGTTGACAGGGGGTAGAGTTATATGAGGGTATTGTATGATATGGTATGATTTGGATTTCACCTTGGGAAGTCGTGGGGGGGAGGGGAGGGTTGGAGGGGGGAAGGGGGGGAAGTGGGGGGGGACTTGTGTTTGTAAAACTTTTTCAATTAAAAAAAAGAGCTAGATTGCTAAGGAGAGAGAGAGACAGACAGAGAGAGAGAGAGAGAGATGGATAGCTACCAGTAGATAGATAAAAGAGAAAGGGAGAGGGAGAGAAAGTGAGAAAGAAAGAAAAAGAAAGAAAAAGATGAAAGAAAGAAAGAAAGAAAGAAAGAAAGAAAGAAAGAAAGAAAGAAAGAAAGAAAGAAAGAAAGAAAGAAAGAAAGGAGCTAGATAGCTAAATAGACAGAGACAGAGACAGAAAGATAGCTAGATAAATAGACAGACAGACATGGATGGATGGATGGATGGATGGATGGATGGATGTATATAAATGGATACATCGATGGTAGACGATAAATTATTTAAAGATGGTAGAGATGGATGGATAGGTGGATAAATATAAACGGATAGATAGAACAAGAGAGTTGGAAGGAACCTAGGAATTCTTCTAGTCCAACCCTTGCAAGGAAACCTATCCCATTTCAGACCAATGACTGGGCAATCCCTTCGTAAAAGTACTTTTGGTGGCAATCTGTTCCACTGATTTATTGTCCTCACTCTCCCGAAATGTCTCCTTAACTCCAAGTTGCTTCTCTCCTTGGTTAGTTTCCCTCTGTTTTTTTCTGGTCCTGCCTTCTGGTGCTTTCAGAAGATCATAGGGTAGATAATAAATTATGGAAGATAGAGAGAGATTACAGATTAAGACAAGGTAGACAGATAGGTATACAGGTGATATAATGGAAAGAGAGAGAGAGAGAGAGAGGGATGGATAGATGGGTAGACCTATCATAGATGATAAATGATGAGAGAGAGAGGTGAGAGAGAGAAAGAGGGAAAGAGACAGAGAGAGAGAAGCCTTCCATAGTTATGCAATTTGCCTGTTCTTTTCGATTATAAGCCTAGCTTTTGGGCCCTATGAGGGTGGGATCCTTGGGGAGATGGAGGGGGAGGGGCATTAACTAAGAAGATTACATCATCCCCCCAAAGGAAACTTTCGCAGTTTATTCCCAGCAGCCACTGCCCCACTCCAATCCACGGACTACACCCCCACAAAAAATCTCTGCGAGTCCCTGCAACAGAATCAAAGGGAAATCAGTAACATTTGAAAGCGACTCAAAGCGAAAGACAACCCCCCCTCCCCGCGCGCCCCATGCAATGTATCTCCCACCGTGGGACACCCCGCCCCTCTCTTTGAAGCCTGAAAACCGCCTCTCCCTCCCTCCCACCACTATGGGGGGGTAGGTGTGGGGGAGGGCCCCCTAATGCAGACCGTGGCTCTCAAGGTCGGGGGCGGCCATTTTGACTTTTTGGGGGGAAGGGACCCTCCCCCTCTCTCCTCCCCACACATGGGAACAAACCCCACTCCACCCCACCCCATCCCTCCTCCCGGGACGATGTAGCAATCGCCAAGTGTCACTTTCACTGATTCTGCAGCCGCGATCTTCCTTTCTTCCCAGGCCGCCAGGAGGGGTCGGGGGTGGGGGGGAAGCCCAGCAGGAGGACAGAGACCCCCCAGGCTTTTCGGGAGGGGGGAGGGGACCCCCTTGATGTACCTCCCCACCCCCACCAATGCCGGTGTGGGGAGGGGCTTAGAAATGGCGAAGGTGAAAGTGCCACTTTCACTGATGCAGCCGCGTAAATAGGGAGGAGGGACCCCCCCAGAGACCCCCCCCACCCAGGGCTGTTAGAGGGGGTGGGGGAAGGAAAGACCCCCCCTTGATAAATCCACCCACCCCCACCAAGGCCGTCGGGGCCCCCTTGGATAGGAGCAACGCCTTTAGGGGTTTTTTCCTGGCTGGGGATGGGAAGTGGGAGTGGGGGCGGGAGCCCCTTTACCTGCCCGGGCCGGGGTCTCGGCGCCTCCATGGCGGGGGTGGCAGCGCCTCTCGACGAGAACAAAGGCGGGGGTTTGGAGGAAAGAGGTGGGGGGCAGGGCAGCTCGGCGACGACGCCCCAGCTCCGCCCGCTGGAAGGAGGGTCGGAGAGGAGGAGCGGAGGGCGGGGGCTCTAGCGCTGGCGCCCGCGGGCGACTCAAGGGCCGGGCGGGGCTCCTTTCGGGGAGGGGGGGTTGACACAGACACACACACACACACACAGATAGACAGACAGACAGACAGAGTCTGTCTCTCTCCCGCCCAGCTGCGGAGCATGGGACTTGCGGGAAGAGAGTCTGCTCTATCTGTCTATCTATCTGTCTGTCTGTCTGTCTTATGTGTCTCTCTGTCATTTTTCATCAATCAATCACTCTTTCTTTCTTTCTTTCTTTCTTTCTCTCAATCTTGACTATCTGTCTATATCATGTTTCATCAATCTCTCTTTCTTTCTTTCTTTCTTTCTTTGCTTCAATACTGGCAGAAGGACTTAAAAGATACTTAAACAATTTAATACGTTCCAATCAAAATGGGTTCCTGCCAAAAAGGCAGATTAGAGACAACATGAGGATAATTCTGGACTTTGGAATATTGTGAGCCACACCCTGAAAAACAAATGGCTTTGATATTTTTAGATGCACAGAAAGCCTTTGACAATGTGAATTGGCAATTAATGCTTTTATAGCTGGAGCAGATGGGCTTTGGCAGAAAATTTATTCAAGCCATAGAAGCTATATATAAACATGAACAAACAGCAAAAATAATGATAAATGGAGAATTGACAGAGGCTATTGAAAGAAAAAAAGGAACGAGACAAGGTTGCCCACTGTCACCTCTGTTGTTTGTGTTAACACTAGAAGTGCTAGACATAAATATTAGAGAAGAAAAAGATATAAAAGGAATGAAAATGCAAAAGGAAGAATACAAATTGCAAGCATTTGCAGATGACCTGGTTTTTATTCTTGAAGATCCATTAGAAACAGCAAACTGATAGACAAGATAGGAGAATATGGAAAAGTAGCAGGTTTGAAAATAACTAAAGACAAAACGAAGAGTTTGACCAAAAAATATGTCAAAACAAAACAAATAGAAGAACTGGCGGAAGTATTGATGATGCAGGTCACAAATAAGGTTAAGTACTTGGGGATATACTTGACAGCAAGATGCAGAACACTTAAAGAGAACAACTACAATAAACTCAAACAACAGATAGTGACAGACTTGGCAAAGGGGAAAATTTACAATTTATCATTAATAGAGAGAATATCAACAATTAAGATGAATATATTACCTAGAATTCTATGCTTGTTCCAGACAATTCCAATTAGGTTAGAGAAAGATTATTTTGAAGATTTAGATAAAATAGTGTTGAAATATATTTGACAAGGGAAAAATACGAGGATAAAACTAAAATTGTTGCAAGATGCTAGAATAAGAGGAGGATTTGGCTTGCCTAATTAGGAATTATACTATTAAGCAACAGATTTGATGAGAATCAAGGAATGGATAATGTTAAGAAATACAATATTATTGATTCTAGAAGGACATGATTTGTTGTTGGGCTGGCATGCTCTTTTATGGTATAAGGGAATAAAAACTCAGTGGTATTTTAGAAGACATTTTATACGAGAGGCTTTGCTATTAAACGGAGAGAAGATTAAAAGACAACATTATTTATAAATTCCAGTCTGTTTATCAACTATTGAAGCATTCTTATATTCAATAGCATTTAGGAAGGAACAAATTGTTAGATCTAATGAATTACTGAATGAAAAAGGTGAACTTAAATCTATGCAAGAATTAGAAGAACAAGGTATAAAGATGAATTGGTTTTCCTATTTGCAAATACGTTCTAGATACAATAAAGATTTTAAGACAGAAGGTTTTTATAATAATTAGACTAATTTAGATAAAATTTTAACAGGTACTATGAAAATGTAATTTAAAAACTGTGGATATTTATTAGAGGTTAAATTGGAAGAAGAACAAGTTAAAGAAACAATGATTGCTTGGGGGAAAAATTTGGACATGGAATTGATTTAGAGAAATGGCAAAAATTGTTGTTGCAAAACTATAAAATGACAATGTCAACAGCATATAAAGAAAGTTTGTATAAGATGTTTTACAGGTGGCATCTATCCCTGACGAGAATAGCCAGAATGTTCAAGAATAAATCTGAAAAATGTTGGAAATGTCATCAGATGCCGGGTTCATATTATCATATATGGTGGATGTGTGCAGAAGCCAAAAGATACTGGACTAAAATTTATACATGGTTGGAAAAAATGACAAAAAATTCCATAGATTTTCTTTCTTTCTTTTTCTCTTTCTGTCTGTCTCTTATCATTTTTCATCAATCTCTTTTTCTTTTTTCCTCTCACTGTCTGTCTGTCTATCATTTTTCATCAATCTCTCTGTCTATTATTTTATTGCTCTCTTTCTTTCTCACTCTGTCTCTATCTACCTTTATCTATCTTTCTATATCTATCTCTTTCTCTCTATATCTATCTATCATTTATCATCTCTTTCTGTCTTTCTTTCCTTTTCTCTCTATATCATTTATCATCTCTTTTTGTCTTTCTTTCCTTCTCTCTCTTTCTCTCTGTCTGTCTGCTATCATTTATCATCTATCACCCTCTTTTTTCTTTTTTTCTCACTCTATCTTTATCTATCTCTCTGTAACTATTTATATCTCTCTCATTTATCATCTCTTTCTTTCTATCTCTCTCTCTCTCATTAATTATTTTATATATTATTCTCTCGGTCTCCGTCTTTCTCGCTCTCTCTCATTCTCTCATTTTTCATATTTATGACCACTGCAGCATTTAAACCAAACCATGGTTTAATGTGAACCGAGATTAAGCCCTGTCTTATTTATTTACAGGCAGTCCTCACCTTGTGACCGCAATTGAGCCCCCTCCAAAACATTTACATTGCTAAGCGAGACAGCTATCAAGTGAGTTTTGCTCTCTTTTTACGACCTCTCGGGCCACAGTTGCTAAATGAATCGCTGCAACATGGTTGGTAAGTGAATCTTGTTTCCTTCCCCATTTGCCAGTCGGACGGTCTCAAAAAGGGATCATGTGATCCCGGGACGCCAGCACTGTCATAAAGGCAAGTTGACAAGCCTCCGAATGTTGATGCTGCAAATGTCATAAGTGTCCTAAGTCCCTTTTTTTCCCCCCAGGGCCGTCATCACTTTGAACGGTTGCTCAATGAACCTGTCATAACTTGAGGACCAGCCATATTTGGCTTCTTTGTGGAAAAGTTCTCTCAGGGACAAGGGCGAAGAGGCAAATAAACAGATTGGGAGTCGAGAAATACGTCAGTTTTATTTAATGGCAGAAAATCCAGAACTCGCCGCTTTCATTGGGCATTTCAGATACAATTTGTCACCCCAAAATTGAAGAGAAATATGAACGAGGCGGCCATCTTGATTCTTGATGCTCTGAGGATACGACAAGGAAGGATTTAACGCCCTGCTTCTCAACCGTGGTCATTTTAAAACGGATGGATTTCAGCTCCCAGAATTCCTCAGCCAGCATGCAGGCTTTGAAGTCCGCCCATCTCTAAAGCATGCCCGCTGGGGATTCTGGGAGTCGAAGTCTGCCCATCTCTAAAGCATGCTGGCTGGGGGATTCTGGGAATTGAAATCCGCCTCTCTTAAAGTGATCAAACACTGATTTGATGAAATATTTCCACCGTGGAAGAAATCTCCCATCATGCTTTCATGGTTGAAAAGCCCCAAATCCTCCTTGGGTGTACAGAGACCCCCAAACCCAGCAGGCAAATGCACCCACTCCCACAATTACGTTGCGGGGTCCCCCACTCGATTCTCTCTTCTTAATTCCAGAGCAGGAAAGATTCCAGAGGCTGTCGGAAAAAAGAAGTCAAAATAACACAGTCAGGATATGTAGACAGTCCTCGACATACGACCAAAAGCGATCCCCAAATTTTTGTCACTAAATTGCAGCTATGATGATCCACAAGGAGTCCTCGGCCTTACGACCACAATTGAGCCCACAATTTATGTCTCTAAGCAAGATGGTTGTTAAGTGAGTTTTGTCCTGTTTTACAACCTATCTCACCACCATCATTAAGCAAATTGCCATAGTTATTAAAGTTAGGCATAGGGTCGCTAAGTGAATCTGGCTTCCATGTTGTCTTTTGCTCGTCGGAACGTCGCAAAACAGGATCGTGTGACCCCAGGATGCCGTGACTGTCATAAATGCGAGTCGGTTGCCAAGCATCTCAGTTTTGATCATGTGACCACGGGGAAGCCGCAATGGTGCGAAAAACTGTCATAAGTCACTAACCGTTGTAAGTTGAGGACTGCCTGTATGAGGATCGCAGGCAGTCCTCGACTTATGACCAAAATTGATCCACAATTTCGGTGGCTGTGAAATGGTTGTTAAGTGATGGTTGTTTTACGACCTTTCTTGCAATGGTTTAATGCAACACCAGTGCTCGGCCAAGATTAAGCCCATCATCAAAGATTCATTTAGTGACCGTTATAACAGCCCTGAAAAAAGGGATTTAGGACCAATCTTCATACTTACGACCATTGCAACAGTGAAAGCAAACCATGATTTAAGGCGACACGAGAGCTTGGCCAAAATGAAGCCCTGCATTATTGATTGACAGTTGGTCCTCGATTTATAACGGTTCATTTAGTGACCATTGGGAGTTGCAATGGCACTGAAAAAAGTCTCTTATGACCGTTTTTCACACTTACAAACGTTGCGGAAATCTCCCCTGGTCAGGTGATCAAAATTTGGACTCTTGCCAAGCGACTCATATTTATGATGGTCGCAGGATCCCCAGGGGAACGCCATCCCCTTTTGCGACCGTCCGACGAGCAAAGTCCATGGAGAAGCCGGATTCACTTAGTAATGGTGCGGGCTGATTTGACCGCTGCATTGATTCACTTAACAACATCAGTCGTCCAGTGGGACAAAAGTCCCTTCATAAGTGTCTCGCTTAGCAACAGGAATTTTGGGTTTGATTGTGGTCGTAAGTCAAGGACTAGCCCTTATGCCCCTGTCTCAAAATACTGCCTCGCTTCTGACCAGAAACTCCGAAAACTCTCACCTCTTTGTCCACTGTGAGGTGGGGCACCGGAGTCCCAGAATGCACCAGGAAAGGGGGGTCCATTGGCACCGGCTTCTCTCACCTGGCGGGGGGTGCCTTCTTTTCTCTTCTCCGGCAGAGGACTCTGAGAGGACCAAAGGAAGCAGGAGGAGATGCTCACAGGGTCCTACCAGGATTTGAGAGCTGGCGAGCCACCATTCCCAAACCACACTGAGAGGACCCAGGCGCAGGTTTATGAAAATAAGAGCAAACCTCTTGCCCTTCTAGTATTGAGGAGGTTAGCTTGTTGGGTCATGAGAGGTCTGTAGGAAAACCAAGCTCAGAGAGCACCAAGGAGCCCACAGTCCTCCCTGTCTTCTTCCCCCTCCTCCTCCTCTTCCTCTTCCTTCCATCTCCTTCTCCTCTCCACAAACCTCCATCCCTCCTAGCACGGATGATGTTACCTAGTTTGGTCATGAGATGTCTGCAAGAAAACCACCAAGAACCCAACAGTCCTTCCCCTCCTCCTCCTCCTCCTCCTCCTCCTCCTTCTCTTCCTCTCCCTCCCCTCCTCCTTGCTGCAAACCTCCATCCCTCCTAGCACTGATGATGATACCTAGTTAGGTCATGAGATGTCTGCAGGAAAATTACTGAGCTCAGAGAGCACCGAACAGCCCACAGCTGTCCTCCTCCTCCTCATGAACCTCCATGCATCCTAACCCTGATGCTGTTCCCTACTTAGGTCATGAAATGTTTTCAAGAAACATTTCACCCAACTCAGAGAGTACCGAGGACCCCTCCAGTCTAAGACCTGCCAACTTTGGAGTTCAGCTATCCATCCCTGATGCCCCCTCCCACCTCAAAACCCGTGTCCTGCCCTGCCGAAGACCAGTTCCCTGGGTCGCCACCCTGTCAAGACCCATGGGAGGAGCAGCGTGCCCCCCCCCAAAGCCCAGCCCCACTCACCGCAGTCTTCATTAGCCCTCGGCTCAGAGCCGAGAAGCTGCCCAACCGGTAAGGTCTCCATCGTTTCCGTTGGTACTGGGTAGTCCGGATTACCCGGACGGTTGCCGTACTCCCCTCGCCGTGGCTGCCCTGCAGGATTGGAGAGGTCGTAGAGAAGACTTGGCTGTTTCACAACAGCCCCCTCCCCTCTCACCTCCCTCCAGGGTCAAATTCTGCCCTTTGGCTCTTCCTATCTGGCCCACTTGAGAAAACTCAATGTTGCATATGGCAGGCACAGGGTACACTTCAAGCTAGAAGGGACTGTGGAGGTTTTCTAGTCCAACCCCCTGCTCGAACAGGAGACCTTATACTATCCCAGACAAATGGTTGCCCAGTCTCTTCTTGAAAATCTCCAGCGATGGAGCACCAACAACCTCTGGTGGCAAGCAGTTCCACTGGTGAATTGTCCTCCCTGTCCAGAAATTCCTCCTTAGTTCCAGGTTGCTTCTCTCCTTGATGAGTTTCCATCTGTTGCTTCTTGTCCTGCCTGATGCCTGAGAAGTCCACCGACCAACCGAGATAAGGTCTACCTTTCTACCCCCAGATTGTACCAACCTGTATCTCCCCGGGTTCCTCTGCTCCCTCTTCTCCATCTGACAGGTCAATGAAAATCACAACAACGAAGGTGGCAACGAAGACCCACAACAGCCGGGAATCCATTCTGGAGAATCACCAGAAGATCTCTCCCAGATCTTCTCTCCAGTCTGGACATCTCCTGGGAGAAGCAGAGAGGAGGAGTCCGGGCACCTTGGAAAACTGTTAAAGATTAACTGATGTCCTACAAGAAGGATTATCTTGGATGGAAGAGGAATTCAGGGGTGGGACCATGGAAATTTTCCATTTGACCTCCAGAAGTGAAAGGCCACTCAATGGAAAAAAAGTGGCCTTTGGAGCAGGAGATAATGGAGGAGGTGAACCCAGGAAGTCTGGACTTCAGAAGGAGAAAGGAAGAAGCTGACTCAGATGTTGGGCACCTGTTCTCCTTGAATGGTGACTGGCCAATTCATTGTCTGAAGAAGAGAAAGATTGGGATGACAACCGGTCTTCCAATCTTTGAGGGTCTCCTACAAAGACCGGGGGAGGTCACCTGTTCTCCAGAGCCCCTGAAAGCAGCACAAGAAGCAACAGATGGAAACTCATCAAGGAGTGAACCTGGAATTAGAGAAACTTCCTGTCAGTGAGGACAATTAACCAGTGGAACATCTCCTAAAGTTCTGGTTGCTCCATCACTGGAGTTTTCTAAGAAGACCCTGGACAAGCATTTGTCAAGGATGCTATGGTCTCCATCAGAAGATCTCCAAAGTTCCTTCCTACCTTATGATTCTATGTTATCTATGTTAATGGTCTGGAGAAGAACGGGCAAAGATCCATCTGGATATCAAGATGGTCAGGAGAGACCACCTGGAGCTCACTGCTCAGTGGGATCAGGAGAAATGGAGGAAGCTCCCATCACAATCTCCATCTTGCCTGCCTCCACTTGTCCACCCATCTCAGGGGCTATAGTGGTGGACCTCCAAAAAGAAGATGATTGGTGGACCTCAAAAGACCAGAGAGATGTTCTCCTTCAAAAGAGAATGTAGCCAATGGCCCAAGCAGAGCAGCCATGATACCTGTCCTACCTCAGCTGCCTAAGACTCCATAATACTTGGATGAGATCTCACCAGGAGATCCCAGAGCTGGAGGTGAGACTGGGAGGTTGAAGGAACATCCTTGAAGGTAAGGAGATAATCCTGGATGGAAACTAACCAAGGAGAGAAGCAACCTTCTCTTAATTAAGGAGAAACTTCCTAACAGTGAGGACAATTAACGAGTGGAACCACTTGCCACCAGAAGTTGTGGATGCCTGGAGATTTTTAAAAAGAGGCTGGACAGTCACTTGTCTTGAATGATATAGGATATTCTATAGCTCCATTCTGCTTCTGCTTCTCTTATGTTCTGCTAGAGAAAACTAGCTGGAGACATCAACATAGGAACCATGAGTTGAGGTGGACTTGAGAGTGACTTTGCTACGGCAAGGACAAACACTGTGAGTGGACAACAGAGTTGCATTTTTTTTAAAAAATGACTGTGCACCTGGACTATCAGTATTCCAGAA
Source organism: Coluber constrictor foxii (assembly GCA_038048745.1). Lineage (NCBI taxonomy): Eukaryota > Metazoa > Chordata > Lepidosauria > Squamata > Colubridae > Coluber > Coluber constrictor. Next base: position 170,314,677 of record CM075961.1, on the reverse strand, counting down.
GACCTTTGCTCTCATCTTCCTGAACATAGATGGATGACAGGATGGAAAGGACCTTGGAGGTCTTCTAGTCCAACCCTATTAGCAGGAGACCCTATACCAGTCCGACAAATCTTCCTGTCCAATCTTTTCTTGAAGACCTCCAGTGATGGAGCACCCACAACTTCTGGAGATATTCCACTGGTTAATTGTCCTCACCGTCTGGAAATTTCTCCTTAGTTCTAGGTGGCTTCTCTCCTTGATGGGTTTCCATCCCAAGTTTTTTGTCCTGCCTTCAAGTGCTTTGGAGAACAAGTTGACCCCCTTCCTTCCATCCATCCATCCATCCATCCATCCATCCATCCATCCATCTCTTCTTTCTCCTCCCTCCCTCCCTCCCTCCCTCCTTCCTTCCTTCCTTCCTTCCTTCTTTCCTTCCTTCCTTCCCCCCCTCTCTTTCTCCTGCCTTATAGAATCATAGGGCTGAAAGGGACCAATCTTTTTCTTGAAGACCTCCAGTGATGGAGCACCCACAACTTCTGGAGAGGTTCCACTGGTTAATTGTCCTCACTGTCTGAAAATTTCTCCTTAATTCCAGGTGGCTTCTCTCCTTGATCTGTGGCTTCTTGTTCTACCTTCTGGCACTTTGGAGAATGACCCCCTCTTCTCTGTGGCAGCCCCTCAAATATGGAACGATGCTACCCCGTCATCCCAAATATGGTCAACAGGATCACTTATATCTGGAAAGTTGGTTGGTTTTTTTATGTGGTTTTATCCCCAGGCCTAAGTTGGACCATTTCAGATTCCAAAGAGGAGAAACCCTCAACATACTGAGAAGGAATTATGGGGAGATGGAGGGGGAGACCAGACCAGGGTTTCTACAGGTTCTTCTGGAACATCTTCATGTAAGGAAGACAGGAAATAAATTGAAACCATATTTGTAAAAAATACACACGAAAGAGTGAAAATTCAGAATTTAAACTCTTTATTTGCGAAATCAGTCCATTGAGTATTGTTTGATTGCAAAAGGCATAAACTTGATTTGAGATGTGGATTCTGTTTCATCTTCATGCTTGTATCTGGAAGAGGAGACTCAGCCATACAGCTAGTCCTTGACTTATGACCACACTTGAGCCCCATGCAGGTGTTGCTAAGTGAGAAACGGGTTCAGTGAGTTTCATCCCCTTTCCTGACTTTTCTTGCTGTGAATCCCAGCGGTGGTTAAGAGATTCACCCAGATATTAAGTGAATCTGGATTTCCCATCGACTTTGATGGTCAGAAGGTCACAGGACACATTGCATAATCCTGGGATATAATTACCATCATAAATGTGAATTGGCTGTCTAAGTGTCCAAATGTAAATCGCATGGTACCCATTACGCATGGTGATAAGCGTAAAAAAAGGGTCATAAGTCCCTTTGTCTGGGGCCATGTTCACTTCATACGGTTGCTAAGCGAATTTTGTAAGTCAAGGACTGCCTGTATGGGGAATAAGCTCAGATTATTGGAAGAAAATTATGGAAGCAGAGTTGAATTCTTGGTCCTGATCTCCAAGCTCAGAGCCTGCAGGAGAACGAAGAAACGGTTGGAAGATACCACTCAAAATCTGGAGAGAGAAAAAATCCTGAAAGCATCCAGATCCAAGCATAGTCTATCTGTTTGGGGGTTCTTCCTCATCCAGACCACTCACAACCCACAACCTGTCGCTTCCTTAAAGGATCTAGGTTTAGTGCCTGAGTGTTTTTATGATTAGTCTTTCACGCAATCATGGTTGCTGTGGTCTGTAGAGCACACAAGAAAGAGACTACACAACCACTGTGGTCTGTTTTGGCCAGAAGTGGCACTGCGGGCTGTTCCTTTGATATTTGCAGGCCAGGCCCATGAGCCAGATTTAAGCACTCCGCGGGCCGGATCAAGCCCGCGGGGCTTGAGTTTGACACCCATAGTCCAGGGTCTCCTACTTGAGCAAGAGATGGCCTCCGAGGTCCCTTCCATCTCTGTTATTCTGTAAAATTATACTTATAATCTATATACAAAAATAGATAGAAGACAGACAGACAGACAGACAGACAGACAGACAGACAGACAGACAGACAGACAGACAGATAATGGATAGAGAGATAGTGGTGGATGATGGATGGATAAATATAGATGGATAGATATTAAATGGTTGATGATAAATTATGATATAGATAAATAGATAGATGATAGATCGATCAATGAGAGAGAGAGAGAGAGAGAGAGAGATGGATGGATGATGAATAGATGGATGGATAAATATAAATGGATAGATATTAAATGATTGATGATAAATTATTAGATAGATACAGTAGATAGGTAGGCAGATAGGTAGGTAGGTAGGTAGGTTCATAGAATTTTTAATATATATTTCTTTTCATTTCTCCTTACTATCTTCAGTTCTTATCTTTTATTACTATAAACTTCCCAGGCTTATCCTGAGGTAAGATGGTCAGCCAATACATTTTATAAATAAATCCGTAAATCAATAAATCCTTCAATCAATAAATCTAAACCCGTAAACCAGTAAATCAATAAATCAGCACATCAATAAATCAGTAAATCAATAAATCAGCAAATCAATAAATTAATAGTCTTGTTTCTTTCTTTTTTATTTTTCTTCTTTCCATCCTGTCTGTCTTTTTCTATTTGTTCTTTGCTCTTCTCTGCACCTTCTGTTTTTTCTTTGTATTGTTTTGATATTTTTAAAACTTTTTGCATTAGCTTTTACCTTTTCCATTTCAACCTTGAATAAAATTACTATTTTTTTTTTTAAGGAACTCCTTTGAATCCTGCAAGCCCAACCCGAGACCGTTTTATACCTCTTTGGCTTTTTGATGCACTTGTGCGCCGGAATTGACACGCATCAAATCAGCTTGTGGTCTTCGGTATCCTCGAACGTATTCGCAGTAGCGAAAAGCTCAGGCTGCAGAAGGGAAGATCAAAATGCCGGGTGTGGGGTTAGCAGGGAGTAGAATGGGATGATTTACAGTGGCCAGGTGGGCGTGAATGGATGGATATCAGTGGTGGGTTTCTATCAATTCACCCCAATTCGGGTGAACCAGTAGCATTAGCGGGAAGCTCTGCCCACTTGCCCAGATGTCATCAAAAACGCTCTGTGCAGGCAAAATGAGTGTGTGCCCCCACGCACTATCGATAGCGAAGCAGTAGTGCCAGAATTTGAATCCCATCTCTGGTGGAAATGGCTGGGTGGTCTCAGCCGGATCGGCACAACCAGCTGGGCATTGTCCAGTGGGCGCATCGTCTGGTGGGTGTAGCTGGTTTGGACCTGCTGACTTGGCATGGCGGGGTCAGTGAGGAACAAATCATGTCGGCTCACTCGACATGGAAATGACTCAGCACCCCCCAAACTACCGTCAGCCAGGACTATGGACCCAAGATAACTTAGGAAAATGGGAGCAGAAAAGCACAGCAATGTGGTGGCTGCTTGGCGCACGTCTCCTGCCTTTTTTGACATACTGTCAAGTTTGAAGCGTGCTTATGCTGTTGCAACCACTTTCGCTCCTCAGCTTGCCAATGAACTGCGGGGACGGGGGGACGGAAGAGAGAAATGGAACGTAGGCTCCAGACTTCAAGTAGACAAATCATGAGAACCAAGGACACTCCCACAGGTCTTTGCCAAACCCCAAAGGCATTTTCTCATAACAATACCCTGACCTTAATTGGACAGTTCGACCTGCGCTAATAATGGGAGGGGGAATGCTTGATGTATGTGGATTAAGCGGGAATTAGCCAGAGCTGGCTTGGCTTCCGCCGTGTTGAAATGATGTAGTCAATAAAATTTTACATTCGGAGATTGGACCATCTTGAATGGGCTTGCTGAGTTGCGTTTTTCAATCAGAACCTTGACACATACCTGTAAAGCAGGTGGCAGAGTCAGGAAGTAGGCCAAGTCACGCACAGGTGCGAGCTCCCCCTGAAAAGAAAATGGGCATCAGATGGCAGAACCCAGGGCCAGGCCCCCCAAAAGGTGCAAAATGAGTTTGCTTAGCATACGAAATACTCAGTGTGGGAGATAAGCTGGAGTTCCCCAACCTTTCGGCTAGGTGGGGTGGGGGGAGAGGAGGGTTCCATGTGAGTGGTGGGCAAACACACACAGATTCATTTGCACAAGCGATGCGCACGCATCAACGCCACTTGCACACTCATGCACCTGTGTTTGCCCCCACTGTTTGCAGAAATGGAGCCTGTCCGCTCATTGCACAAATGGGGAATGCATGTGTGCTCACTCCCACATTTGCGGCCCAGTTCCACAGGGCTCAGGGCCTGATAGTGGGCGGCCTAAGGATTGGGGACACCTGGGTTAAGCAAAGGAGAGTTCAGGACTATGTAAGATGGAAACCAGGGGTCGCTCGAAGTTCACACAGAAGATGCAAATACTGCCTTTTTGTCATCTGCGATCCACCACAAGAAGATGTGGCTTCAGAAGCTGAGGGATTCCATTAGAATTCAAATTTTGTCGCAGAGAAAAGGCTTCCCGAGTTCAAAAAAGTCAAACTGTCAGCCACCATTATTTTTTTTAACTGCGCTGCCGAGCTTTGGTTGTGTCAAGTACTGCAGAAGTCAGGAGATTCAGGCAGTTCAAATGAATATCAAGATTTACTGCAAGGTTAAGCTCTCTACAAGAATCTGACCTACTAACAGTCAAGGGAAATGAGTGGGAGATAAGAAAGGCATTCATGGTGGGATGGATTGAGATCGCTTGTGGGCATGCAGGGATTCATGACTGATGACTCCTTTGACCCCACCCTCGGGTTTAGCCTGGTCATCTCCCACAATAGATGGAAGGATGGAAGATAGATGATAGATAATTGATAGATAAATAGATAATTGATAGATAGACAGACAGACAGACAGATAGCGATGATAGGTAGGTAGGTAGGTAGGTAGGTAGGTAGAGAGAGAGATAGGACAGGGAGAGATGGATGGATGGATGGATGGATGATCAATGATAAATTATTGAAAAATTAGAAAATAGATGATGGATGGATGGATAGATAGATAGATAGATAGATAGATAGATAGATAGATAGATAGATAGATAGATAGATAGATAGATAGATAGATAGATAGATAGATAGATAGATAGATATGCCAGGGAAATGAGATTCAGGCAGTTCAAATGAGTATCAAGATTTACTGCAAGGTTAAACTCTCTACAAGAATCTGACCTACTAACAGTCAAGGGAAATGAGTGGGAGATAAGAGTGGGATTGAGATCGCTTGTGGGCATGCAGGGATTCATGACTGATGACTCCTTTGACCCCACCCTCGGGTTTAGCCTGGTCATCTCCCACAATAGATGGAAGGATGGATGATAGATGATAGATAATTGGTAGATAAATAGATAATTGATAGATAGACAGACAGACAGATAGAGATGATAGGTAGGTAGGTAGGTAGAGAGAGAGATAGGACAGGGAGAGATGGATGGATGATCAATGATAAATTATTAAAAAATTAGATGATAGATAGATGATAGATAGATAGATAGATAGATAGATGATAGATAGATAGATAGATAGATAGATAGATAGATAGATAGATAGATAGATAGATAGATAGATATAGATGATAGGTAGGTAGTTAGAGAGAGATAGGACAGAGAGAGATGGATGGATGGATGGATGGATGGATGGAGGGATGGAGGGATGGAGGGATGGATGATCAATGATAAATTATTGAAAAATTAGATAATAGATGATGGATGGATGGATGGATGGATGGATGGATGGATGGATGGATAGATAGATAGATAGATAGGCCAGGAAAATGAGATTCAGGAAGTTGAAATGAGTATCAAGAGTTATTGCAAACTTAACCTCTCTACAAGAATCTGACCTACTAAGGGTCAAGGGAAATGAGCAGGAAATAAGAATAGAAAGAATTCAAGGCAGGCTGGGCTTATCTGTGGCGTGCAGGGACTCATAACTGATGACATGTTTGACCCTCCCTTGGGCTCAGCTGGGTCATCTCCTACAGGTTGCATCACCTTTGTGACTTTCTTTTTTTTCAACCAATCCCTCCAGACATCCTTGCCTGAAACCAAAGGGATATGGGGAGTGATTTTGTAGGGCAAAGTCATCCTTTCAGAACTGGGGCACCACCCAAATGTGATGGTGTTAATCCCACAGATTCAATCGGCATTCAATCCCCATGCGCTGGACCTGATCCCAGGGAATGGATCCTATGCTCCCCAGCAAACCCCAGCCTCATTGGCAGGATCCAGAATGGCTCTGCACCATATATACCTCCTGTCTCTTACTGAAGACGACAGAGTAACATCCGAAACGATTACGGCAGGAATCACGGGTTGCTCTCCTGGCTCGTTCTCGTACCTGCAAAGAGGAAAAACCGTCTCCTTAGCAGCCGGCTGGAGAAACTGAGTCACCTATTCAGGTTAAGGCAGCTTTTTCCAATCCGGCTGTCGGACTACAATTCTCATCATCTCTTCAGGCTGAGGTTAGTAGAGCCAAGTAAACCCATTCCAGATCAGTCCAGGAAGGAAACAACCCCCCTCTCTTCTAGGCCTGACGTTGTTACATAGTTGGGTCATGAAATGTCTGCAACCCGATTGAGAGAGCACCAAGGGCATAGTCATCTTCCTCCTCCTCCTCCTCCTCCTCCATTATCTCCACTCCTTATCTCCACAACCCCACTCCCTCCTAGCGCTGATGATGTTCCCTACTTGGCTCATGAAATGTCCGCAAGGAAAAAAACCCCACCCCGAGTCTCAGGGACCACCAAGGACCCCATCCTCGTCCCCAAAGTGGCTTATTGATGTGAAAAATCAGCAAATAACCATCGGTGTCCTGGATCCCCCCCAAAATTCACAGCAAAAGAGTTCCCTTAGCGCAACCGTAGCAAAATGTCAGCCCGCCGGTAATGGCTCCAAACCAGCGCCCGGGATCGAGCTGAATTAGGAAATCGGGGGCAGAAAGCAACATGGGAAGGGCCACCACTTGGCTAAGCCTCCCCTTTCCTTTCTAGCTGGTGAAAAAGGCAAGAAGTCAAAGCTCTGGCTGGGGAACGCAAGGGGGCCAGAGGGCAGAGCCAGGGGCTTTGGGGCCTGGTCTCTGAAGGGGAAATGCACGCTTGCTTAGCGTAAGTAGCACACGAGGGGAGGTTAAGCAGCAAAGAGTTAGGAAGACACCCGTCAGGTCCCCTTCCACAGATACGGCAGGGGTCTCAAACTCTATTTTATTGAGGGCCTTATCAGGGTTGTGTTTGACCTCGCGGTATGTCTGTGTGTGACCGGGATGGCCGTGGCCGTGGCCAGCTGGATGTCACTTGTGTCGGGGGCACCTGTGGTGGCCAAGTTAAGGCAGGACTTCCCTCCCTCACTCTCATTCTAATCTCCTTTCTTCCTTCCTTCTCTTCCCTTCTTTTTCTTTCTCTCTTTATTCCTCTTTCTCCTTCCTTCCCCTTTCCTTATTTTTCCTTCCTTGTTCCCCCCTTCCCTCCCTCCTTCCTCTCAGTCCTTCCTTCCTTCCTGCTCTTCTCTTCTTTTTCTTTCCCTCTTCATTCTCCTTTCTTCTTCCTTCCCCTTTCCTTATTTTTCCTTCCTTGCTCCCTCCCTCCCTCCTTCCTTCCTTCCTTCTTCTCAGTCCTTCCTTCCTTTTCTTTCTTCCTGCCCCTTCCTTCTCTTCTTTGTCCTTCCCTCTTCCTTCTCCTTTCTTCTCCCTTTCCCCCTCTCCTTATTTTTCTTTCCTTGCTCTCTTCCCATTTTTTTCTTTTTCTTTTCTTTCCCTTTCCCTTTCCCTTTCTCGTTTCCTGTCCCTTCTCGCATGCTCAAAGGCAAAAGGGGAAACATTTCTGTTTTGTTTTTGCTTTCAGTTTGCTTTGCTACCAGTGAAAACGCAGGAAGGAGCCCAGAGTCTTTTTCCTCCTCCTCTTCTCCACAAACCCCACTCCCTTCCTGCCCTGATGCTGTTCCCTAGTTGGGTCATGAAACCACCCAGCTCAGAGAGCACCCAGGACCCCCACAGGAAGCATCTTGTAAGCTGTTTAGCCCCAAGAAGACCCACTCAGCCCCTCTACCCCGTTAACCACTGGCAGTGCAAACTCACCGGATTGGTGATCGTCGTCTCAACCACCAAAGCCAAGAGGACGATCGAGATCAACCAAAGCTGCTTCATGGCCATCTTTCTCCACAGGATTAGAGTCTGGGGCTGTTGAGCCGAGAACCTGCCCACTTATCTACGCTCCGTCGCTGGACTTTGACTTCTGCTTTCCCGTAACGGGGTGTTGTGGACACATCTGGATTGTCAGCATGAGGCCGAGCAACGGCCTTCAATCTCCGGTCAATGATTAGCCAGTTGGAAGGACAATCCGCTGGACTCCAAACCTTCTTCAGAAGTTATCAGGTGAAGAGATAATCAGATGTTTGCTTTGGGTTCCTGCTTCCATACTTTCTCACTGCCACATCAAGCCTTGATCCACCTACTATCTACCTATCATCTTATTCCGTTTGAGGACAAAGAAGAAGGAATCCAAGAAATGCAAGGCGGGAGAGGATCCTTATAGAACCATAGAATAACAGAGACCTCGGAGGTCCTCTGATCCAATTTTGAATTCCGTTAATTGTTCTGACTTTATGGCCATGCCGTTCAGTTGCACTTCCGGCAAACCACGGTTGCTTCCACCATGTCTACAGGACCTCTTCGTAAATTGCGTTTATGTTCTTGAAGGTCCATTTTTCTTTTCTTTTTTTTTGGAGGTCCTCCTGAACTTCATCTGATCCTAACCTTCTGGTTTTTGCCATCTTCTCAAGGAAGTCATGGCTTCTTCAAATATTGGTTTGGCCTTTCGGTTCTCATTCCTGACCAAGATAAGAGCCAACCAAGTTTATTCCTCTGTTTGATGTGTGGTCGCTTCCTTGTCCATCAAACTTTCTTCAGTCTCGTTTTATTAAACAGGCGTCTTCCATCTCCGGTTCCCATAGCTTCAAAAAAAGCTTTCCCCGATGAGCCCGTATACTGTACAGGCAGTCCTCGACTTCAACAGGTGATTCCTGGTTACAACGGCCCAGAAAAAAGTTGATTTATGACCATTTTTCACAGATACAACTGTCCTTGCGATCATGAGATGGAAATTCTGATCCTCAGCCACTGGTTCGGTTTTACGACTGTTGGTATTTCCCGGAGATCGCGTGATCTCCTCTTGAAACCTTCAGACCAGCCCAGTCAAGGGATGGCAAGCATGATTCCCTTATCAACTGACTGACTGACTTATCAACTGTGGTGATTCTGTTAACAACTGTGGCAAGAAAGGGTCGTAAAACAGGGCAAGAGTCACTTAATAACAGAAATTTGGAGCTCCACTGTGGTCCGTATAAATTGAGGATTATCTGTACCAAAGTAGTCCGAAGCCCCCTCTTCACTTAGATAGTCCTTGACTTAGAACGATTCATTTAGCGTCCATTCAAAGTTACACATGGTATTGGAAAAAGGGACTTACAACCGTTTTTCACACTTATAGATGCTTGGCAACTGACTCGTACTTATGATGGTTGCTGTGTCCCCGGGTCACTCTTTTGGGACCTTCCGACAAACATACTCAATGAGGAAACCAGATCCTAAGAACTGTGTTTCTCCTTAATGGCTGCAGTGATTCACTTAACGACGGGGGCAAGAAAGGTGGTAAAAGGGGGCAAAACACACTGAACAAGTGTCTCGCTTAGTAGCAGAAATGTTGGGCTCAATTCTGGTCATACGTCAAGGAATAGATGCATGCCATTATGCCACCACAATTGGGACAGGAATCTTATGTTGCTAAACTCAGCTGTACCTGATTTTACGTCCTCTTTGGCACAGTTGTTAAGTGAATCCTGTTGTCATTAAGTAGCTAAGTGGGTGATAAAAGAAGTATGAAATATAAACAATTATAAATAAAACAAAATGATAGGCATTTTTTTCTTACAAGAGGTAAACATTGTACGGGCTGGTCCTGGCCCAATATCAATCCTGCCTCAACTTGAACCTCTAAGCCAAACCAATCCTTAACTTCTTTGGTTGATAAAGGTATAGTCTACTAAAGGTCAAGGGGACTATGGTAAAGCAAAGCCAGAACTGAAGTTTGCAGGCGGCAAATCCCTGGGTGGAACATTCCCATCTTAGGCACATCCCATCATGGCTCCCTCCACCCTACTCCATTGTCCAATGACATTCAAAGAAGATGTTTTTTGAAATAGCCGTTCTGAGTGCAGGCTCTCTTGTGGCTCCATTCCTTTCCTGGGAAAACGGCCTTGAAGCACAGTCTCTGAGAGTCAGGCTTAGGTTGGTTACTTTCAATTTCCCCTACTAAGCATTCCCTCTCCCTTTTTCCCTCTCCCTCCGGGCTTCATGGCAGACCAGTGCCGAACGACACACTTCTTGTGCCAGTTCCATGGGAGGTATGAAAATGGTGATCCCCCCTCCATCCAGATTATGGGTCCGATCCACTTTTTCAATGTACATGGTGCACATAGGCACATCTAACACAAAGAGAGAGAGAACTCGTTTTTCTCCTTTTCCAGCCTTTTCCCTTTATTGCATTTTCTTTGGGGTTAATTTCACACATTCAACGGGTCAGGGGGCTCCTTGGGGGTCCAGTTTTCCTGGATTTGGGGGGGGGATGCAGGAAAGGAAGCCACCCCATGAGGTGAGATGGGGGCTAATCCCCTTCGCTGGACCATTCCTCTGACTCCGAGAGGCTCTTGTTTGAAGTCTCATTGTGGGTCCCCTGTCCAGGTGGAGCCACAATGGTCAACCAGGAATAGCAACCGCGGCAGGGGGGCCTGGACCCAGTCCGCTTTCTCCCTCGGCGTGGGGTCAAGGATTCCCTTTTGGACCTCCGGTCCAATCTTGGCTCAACCTAAAATAGGAAAACGAGAGAAGGGAGTGGATTATAGGTCCATCAGATGAGCCGAGGGGTCCCTTCAAAGAGACTAGGGGATTCTGGGAGCTGAAGTCCACCCGTCTTCAAGTTGCCAAGGTGGAGACACACTAGAGTAGATTGAGGCCTTCAATTAGGTGGGCTCCAAGACCAGCTCCTAGAACGGTGTATCTTGACCTCTGAGATGTTAAGATGGGTGGACTTCAACTCCCAGAATCCCCTGCAGGAAGTGAAAACAGTCAAGATGGTGGCTTGGACGGGGCGACTGAAGCTTTATCCCATGTTTACCCATGTTAAAAAAAATGACAGCGTTGGAAGGGACCTTGGAGGTCTTCTAGTCAACCCCTGCTCGAGCAGGAGACCTTGTATCATGCCAGAAAAATGGCTGTCCAGTCTTTTCTTTAAAACCTCCAATGATGGAATACCCACAACTTCCGAAGGCGATAGACCGCCGGTCTGCTCGAGGCAGGAAGAGGGTCCTTTCAAATTCTACCCTCCCCTTCCAGCTTCTCCACTGCTCAACGTACCAACTTGCCGAATTCCAGGATTGTCAGGGGGGAAACATCTGTTTGGTTCAAAATGGCGCCCTCTGGCTCTACATGTTTCTGAAAGCAAAAGGAACATGAGAGAAGTGGGAGACATCATGAAAATCAATTCTATTCTCTTTTCTATTCTATTTTGTCCTGTCATATTCTGTTCTATTATCTCATCTATCTATACCTCTCTCCATCTAATCATCACTCCCTCCATCTTCTCTCTCTCTCCTATCTTTCTTTCTATCTATCTATCTATCTATCTATCTATCTATCTATCTATCTATCTATCTATCTATCTATCATCTATCTATCTATCTATCTATCTATCTATCTATCTATCATGTTTTCTGAGGTTTTTGCGGGCGTTTATATGTAGGTCTTTGGTTCTTCGGGTGTTCTCCCGCGTAGAATTGGATGTGTCTTGGCGACGTTTCGACGAAGTCTCATTCGTCATCTTCAGGCTGGTGTTTTCGGCTTTGTGCTTCCAGGAGCTGTCTGTCTGTCTGTCTGTCTGTCTGTCTGCCTAACATTTCTCTCTCTCTCCATCTCTCTCTCTCTCTCTCTCTCTCTCTATCTATCTATTTATTCTCTATCTATCTATTTATCTATCTCTCTCCATCTCTCCCTCCCCCTCCCCCTCTCTTTCTCTCTCTCTCTCTCTCTATCTATCTATCTATCATTTCTCTCTCCATTCTCTCTCTCTATCTATTTATCTCTCTATCTCTATCATTTCTCTCTCCATCTCTCTCTCTCTATCTATCTACTTTCCCTCCCTCTCCCTCCCTCCCTCCCTCTCTTCCTTTGCTTCTTATCTCAGGTTCAGGTCACGTTGCCCTTCCCTTTGATCCCTCAAAATACTCACCATCCTCAGAATCGAGTAACTTCCAGGATAATTCGTGTTCTTGACACACAACTTGCATTTTCGTTTCTACATGTAGAGAGGAGGAGAGAGTCAGCCTAGACTGCCTCTGTAGCAAAAGGAGCATTAGCCGCCCATCTGAAATGGTAGAGGGTCTCCTGCTTGAGCAATCCAGCTGTCTGACTACAACTCCCATCATCTCTTCAGGCTGCAGTTAGTAAGAACCAAGGAAACCCATTCCAGATCAGTCCAGGAAGGAAACAACCTCCCTCTCTTCTAGCCCTGACATTGTTACATAGTTGGGTCATGAAATGTCTGCAACCCAACTGAGAGAGCACCAAGGACCCACAGTCATCTTCCTCCTCCTCCTCCTCCTCCTCCTCCTCCATCTCTCCGCAAACCTCACTCCTTTCTAGCACTGCTGATGTTACCTAATTGGGCCATGAAATGTCTGCAAGGAAACAACCCAGTTCGAAGAGCACCAAGGATCCCCCCGTCTTCTTCCTCTTCCCCCTCCCCCTCCCCCTCCCCCTCCCCCCTCCCCTCCACAAACCCTCCTTCCCTTCCAGCACTGATGTCATGAAATGCCTGCAAGAACTCAGAGAGCTCAGAGAGCACCAAGGGCCCCACATTTCAACCCCGAGTTACAGATTTTTCTCCTTTAATCGTATCATCATCAGACTTGGGTTCAGTGAAGGAAGAGTTTGAAATAGGAATGGAGAAGTTTGGCTGCAGAAGGTTGGTGGATGATGGTTTCCCTCGACTTACAGGAGCTGGGGGTCATCCATTCCAGATTCGAGTTTGGATTTTCTGCTCTCCCTCTCTACTTACCGCTCGAATCTCCTCATTCCCCCTTTTGAGCACCCCGAGAGAGCTCACCTTATTCTCTTGTGGGGCGGTTGCCACCAAAGCTAGGAGGACACCCAAGATCAGCCAAACGTTCTTCATTCTTGGTGTTTGTTTCTCTGGTCTTTGTCCTCCGAAGCGAGAGAGGTGGGGCAGGGAGGGCCTGTGACTTTGTCCCTCCCCCGGTTTGGCTCCAATCTCTTCCTCCCATTGGGGGGAGTCTGGCCGGAGGAAGAGCTGTTTACCTTCGGGATTGTCACCAGAGATCAAGCCAAGAGACCAGTGTCCATTCGGTCAAAGCAAACTGACTCAAATTTAGCCAAAACAGCTTTGCATAGTGTAGAAGTTATCACATTTCCCCGTGATTGTTTGTTCTTCCGCAACGCTTCCCGAGCAAAACAGAATAATTCCTGGAATACATTTTGTGGGAATGTATTTTTACGAAACAGCTACAGTTTGGATCCCCTCTAAACTACGTCGAGTTGTACTAAGTAGAGTTTCTTGTTTCAGTCAAGCAGTTAAGCAGTAAAGCACATGGAGACTGTTCTGTTTGTTTGGTCTGTGCTGCTATAGACTGTATAAACAGACCCACAAGAATGGAGTTGGAAGGGACCCTTGAAGTCTTCTAGTCCAACCCCCTGCTCAGGCAGCAGGAGACCCTTACAGAATGACAGAGTTGGAAGGGACCTTGGAGGTCTTCTAGTCCAACCCCCTGCTCGAACAGGAGACCTTATACTATCCCAGACAAATGGTTGCCCAGTCTCATCTTGAAAATCTCCATTGATGGAGCACCAACAACCTCTGGTGGCAAGCAGTTCCACTGGTGAATTGTCCTCCCTGTCCAGAAATTCCTCCTTAGTTCCAGGTTGCTTCTCTCCTTGATGAGTTTCCATCCATTGCTTCTTGTCCTGCCTGATGCCTGAGAAGTCCACCGACCAACTGAGATAAGGTCTGCCTTTCTACCCCCAGATTGTACCAACCTGTATCTCCCCAGGTTCCTCTGCTCCCTCTTCTCCATCTCACAGGCCAGTGAAAATCACAACAATGAAGGTGGCAACAAAGACCCACAACATCCATTCTGGAGAATCACCAGAAGATCTCTCCCAGATCTTCTCTCCAGTCTGGGCATTTCCTGGGAGAAGCAGAGAGGAGGAGTCCGGGCACCTTGGAAAACTGTTAAAGATTAACTGATGTCCTACAAGAAGGATTATCTTGGATGGAAGAGGAATTCAGGGGTGGGACCATGGAAATTTTCCATTTCACTTCCAGAAGTGAAAGGCCACTCAATGGAAAAAATGTGGCCTTTGGAGCAAGAGATAATGGAGGAGGTGAACCCAGGAAGTCTGGACTTCAGAAGGAGAAAGGAAGAAGCTGACTCAGATGTTGGGCACCTGTTCTCCTTGAATGGTGACTGGCCAATTCATTGTCTGAAGAAGAGAAAGATTGGGATGACAACCGGTCTTCCAATCTTTGAGGGTCTCCTACAAAGACCGGGGGAGGTCACCTGTTCTCCAGAGCCCCTGAAAGCATTACAATAAGCAACAGATGGAAACTTATCAAGGAGTGAACCTGGAATTAGAGAAACTTCCTGTCAGTGAGGACAATTAACCAGTGGAACATCTCCTAAAGTTCTGGTTGCTCCATCACTGGAGTTTTCTAAGAAGACCCTGGACAAGCATTTGTCAAGGATGCTATGGTCTCCATCAGAAGATCTCAGGTCTTTCCTACCTTATGATTCTATGTTATCTATGTTAATGGTCTGGAGAAGAATGGGCAAAGGTCCATCTGGATATCAAGATGGTCAGGAGAGACCACCTGGAGCACACTGCTCAGTGGGATCAGGAGAAATGGAGGAAGCTCCCATCGCAATCTCCATCTTGCCTGCCTCCACTTGTCCACCCATCTCAGGGGCTGTAGTGGTGGACCTCCAAAAAGAAGATGATTGGTGGACCTCAAAAGACCAGAGAGATGTTCTCCTTCAAAAGAGAATGTAGCCAATGGCCCAAGCAGAGCAGCCATGATACCTGTCCTACCTCAGCTGCCTAAGACTCCATAATACTTGGATGAGATCTCACCAGGAGATCCCAGAGCTGGAGGCGAGACTGGGAGGTTGAAGGAACATCCTTGAAGGTAAGGAGATAATCCTGGATGGAAACTAACCAAGGAGAGAAGCAACCTTCTCTTAATTAAGGAGAAACTTCCTAACAGTGAGGACAATTAACAAGTGGAACCACTTGCCACCAGAAGTTGTGGATGCCTGGAGATTTTTAAAAAGAGACTGGACAGTCACTTGTCTTGAATGATATAGGATATTCTATAGCTCCATTCTGCTTCTGCTTCTCTTATGTTCTGCTAGAGAAAACTAGCTGGAGACATCAACATAGGAACCATGAGTTGAGGTGGACTTGAGAATGACTTTGCTACGGCAAGGACAAACACCGTGAGTGGACAACAGAGTTGTATTTTTTTAAAAATGACTATGCCCCTGGACTATCAGTATTCCAGAAGACCTTTGCTCTCATCTTCCTGAACATAGATGGATGACAGGATGGAAAGGACCTTGGAGGTCTTCTAGTCCAACCCTATTAGCAGGAGACCCTATACCAGTCCGACAAATCTTCCTGTCCAATCTTTTTCTTGAAGACCTCCAGTGATGGAGCACCCACAACTTCTGGAGATATTCCACTGGTTAATTGTCCTCACCGTCTGGAAATTTCTCCTTAGTTCTAGGTGGCTTCTCTCCTTGATAGGTTTCCATCCCAAGTTTTTTGTCCTGCCTTCAAGTGCTTTGGAGAACAAGTTGACCCCCTTCCATCCATCCATCCATCCATCCATCCATCCATCCATCCATCCATCCATCCATCCATCTCTTCTTTCTCCTCCCTCCCTCCCTCCCTCCCTCCTTCCTTCCTTCCTTGCTTCCTTCTTTCCTTCCTTCCTTCCCCCTCTCTCTTTCTCCTGCCTTATAGAATCATAGGGCTGAAAGGGAGCAATCTTTTTCTTGAAGACCTCCAGTGATGGAGCACCCACAACTTCTGGAGAGGTTCCACTGGTTAATTGTCCTCACTGTCTGAAAATTTCTCCTTAATTCCAGGTGGCTTCTCTCCTTGATTTGTGGCTTCTTGTTCTACCTTCTGGCACTTTGGAGAATGACCCCCTCTTCTCTGTGGCAGCCCCTCAAATATGGAACGATGCTACCCCGTCATCCCAAATATGGTCAACAGGATCACTTATATCTGGAAAGTTGGTTGGTTTCTTTATGTGGTTTTATCCCCAGACCTAAGTTGGACCATTTCAGATTGCAGATCAGATAAAGAGGAGAAACCCTCAACATACTGAGAAGGAATTATGGGGAGATGGAGGGGGAGACCAGACCAGGGTTTCTACAGCTTCTTCTGGAACATCTTCATGTAAGGAAGACAGGAAGTAAATTGAAACCGTATTTGTAAAAGATACACATGAAAGAGTGAAAATTCAGAATTTAAACTCTTTATTTGCGAAATCAGTCCATTGAGTATTGTTTGATTGCAAAAGGCATAATCTTGATTTGAGATGTGGATTCTGTTTCATCTTCATGCTTGTATCTGGAAGAGGAGACTCAGCCATACGGCTAGTCCTTGACTTATGACCACACTTGAGCCCCATGCAGGTGTTGCTAAGTGAGAAACGGGTTCAGTGAGTTTCATCCCCTTTCCTGACTTTTCTTGCTGTGAATCCCAGCGGTGCTTAAGAGATTCACCCAGATATTAAGTGAATCTGGATTTCCCATCGACTTTGTTGGTCAGAAGGTCACAAGAGGGGGGATTGCATGACCCCGGGATATAATTACCATCATAAATGTGAATCGGCTGTCTAAGTGTCCAAATGTAAATCGCATGGTACCCATTACGCATGGTGATAAGCGTAAAAAAAGGGTCACAAATCCCTTTGTTTGGGGCCATGTTCACTTCATACGGTTGCTAAGCGAATTTTGTAAGTCAAGGACTGCCTGTATGGGGAATAAGCTCAGATTATTGGAAGAAAATTATGGAAGCAGAGTTGAATTCTTGGTCCTGATCTCCAAGCTCAGAGCCTGCAGGAGAACGAAGAAAAGGTTGGAAGATACAACTCAAAATCTGGAGAAAAAAAAAATCCTGAAAGCATCCAGATCCAAGCATAGTCTATCTGTTTGGGGGTTCTTCCTCATCCAGACCACTCACAACCCACAACCTGTCGCTTCCTTAAAGGATCTAGGTTTAGTGCCTGAGTGTTTTTATGATTAGTGTTTCACGCAATCATGGTTGCTGTGGTCTGTAGAGCACACAAGAAAGAGACTACACAACCACTGTGGTCTGTTTTGGCCAGAAGTGGCACTGTGGGCTGTTCCTTTGATATTTGCAGGCCAGGTCCATGAGCCAGATTTAAGCACTCTGCGGGCCGGATCAAGCCCGCGTGCCTTGAGTTTGACACCCATAGTCCAGGGTCTCCTACTTGAGCAAGAGATGGCCTCCGAGGTCCCTTCCATCTCTGTTATTCTGTAAAATTATACTTATAATCTATATACAAAAATAGATAGAAGACAGACAGACAGACAGACAGACAGACAGACAGACAGACAGACAGATAGATAATGGATAGAGAGATAGTGGTGGATGATGGATGGATAAATATAGATGGATAGATATTAAATGGTTGATGATAAATTATGATATAGATAAATAGATAGATGATAGATCGATCAATGAGAGAGAGAGAGAGAGAGAGAGAGAGAGAGAGAGAGATGGATGGATGCTGAATAGATGGATGGATAAATATAAATGGATAGATATTAAATGATTGATGATAAATTATTAGATAGATACAGTAGATAGGTAGGCAGATAGGTAGGTAGGTAGGTAGGTTCATAGAATTTTTAATATATATTTCTTTTCATTTCTCCTTACTATCTTCAGTTCTTATCTTTTATTACTATAAACTTCCCAGGCTTATCCTGAGGTAAGATGGTCAGCCAATACATTTTATAAATAAATCCGTAAATCAATAAATCCTTCAATCAATAAATCTAAACCCGTAAACCAGTAAATCAATAAATCAGCAAATCAATAAATTAATAGTCTTGTTTCTTTCTTTTTTATTTTTCTTCTTTCCATCCTGTCTGTCTTTTTCTATTTGTTCTTTGCTCTTCTCTGCACCTTCTGTTTTTTCTTTGTATTGTTTTGATATTTTTAAAACTTTTTGCGTTAGCTTTTACCTTTTCCATTTCAACCTTGAGTAAAATTACTTTTTTTTTTAAAGGAACTCCTTTGAATCCCACAAGCCCAACCCGAGACCCTTTTATACCTCTTTGGCTTTTTGATGTACTTGTGCGCCAGAATTCACACGCATCAAATCATCTTGTGTCTTCGTTATCCTCTAACATAACCATAGGAACGGAAAGCTCAGGCTGCAGAAGGGAAGATCAAAATGCCGGGTGTGGGGTTAGCAGGGAGTAGAATGGGATGATTTACAGTGGCCAGGTGGGCGTGAATGGATGGATATCAGTGGTGGGTTTCTATCAGTTCACCCCAATTCGGGCGAACCAGTAGAATTGCCGGGAAGTTCTGCCCACCTGCCCAGATGTCATCAAAAACGCTCTGTGCAGGCAAAACGAGTGTGTGCGCCCACGCACTATCGATAGCGAAGCAGTAGTGCCAGAATTTGAATCCCATCTCTGGTGGATATGGCTGGGTGGTCTCAGCCGGATCGGCACAACCAGCTGGGCATTGTCCAGTGGGCGCATCGTCTGGTGGGTGTAGCTGGTTTGGACCTGCTGACTTGGCATGGCGGGGTCAGTGAGGAACAAATCATGTCGGCTCACTCGACATGGAAATGACTCAGCACCCCCCAAACTACCGTCAGCCAGGACTATGGACCCAAGATAACTTAGGAAAATGGGAGCAGAAAAGCACAGCAATGTGGTGGCTCCTTGGCGCACGTCTCCTGCCTTTTTTGACATACTGTCAAGTTTGAAGCGTGCTTATGCTGTTGCAACCACTTTCGCTCCTCAGCTTGCCAATGAACTGCGGGGACGGGGGGACGGAAGAGAGAAATGGAACGTAGGCTCCAGACTTCAAGTAGACAAATCATGAGAACCAAGGACACTCCCGCAGGTCTTTGCCAAACCCCAAAGGCATTTTCTCATATCAATACCCTGACCTTAATTGGACAGTGCGACCTGCGCTAATAATGGGAGGGGGAATGCTTGATGTATGTGGATTAAGCGGGAATTAGCCAGAGCTGGCTTGGCTTCCGCCGTGTTGAAATGATGTAATCACTAAAATTTTGCATTCGGAGATTGGACCATCTTGAATGGGCTTGCTGAGTTACGTTTTTCAATCAGAACCTTGACACATACCTGTAAAGCAGGTGGCAGAGTCTGGAGGTTGTCCCAGTCATGCATTGGTGAGAGCTCCACCTGGAAAAAAAATGGGCATTAGATGGCAGAACCCAGGGCCAGGCCCCCCAAAAGGTGCAAAATGAGTTTCCTTAGCATACGAAATACTCAGTGTGGGAGATAAGCTGGAGTTCCCCAACCTTTCGGCTAGGTGGGGTGGGGGGAGAGGAGGGTTCCACGTGAGTGGTGGGCAAACACACACAGATTCATTTGCACAGGCGATGCGCACGCATAAATGCCACTTGCACACCCATGCACCTGTGTTTGCCCCCACTGTTTGCAGAAATGGAGCCTGTCCGCTCATTGCACAAATGGGGAATGCATGTGTGCTCACTCCCACATTTGCGGCCCAGTTCCACAGGGCTCAGGGCCTGATAGTGGGCGGCCTAAGGATTGGGAACACCTGGGTTAAGCAAAGGAGAGTTCAGGACTATGTAAGATGGAAACCAGGGGTCGCTCGAAGTTCACACAGAAGATGCAAATACTGCTTTTTTGTCATCTGCGATCCACCACAAGAAGATGTGGCTTCAGAAGCTGAGGGATTCCATTAGAATTCAAATTTTGTCCCAGAGAAAAGGCTTCCCGAGTTCAAAAAAGTCAAGCTGTCAGCCACCTTTATTTTTTTTTAACTGCGCTGCTGAGCTTTGGTTGTGTCAAGCACTGCATAAGTCAAGAGATTCAGGCAGTTCAAATGAGTATCAAGATTTACTGCAAGGTTAAGCTCTCTACAAGAATCTGACCTACTAACAGTCAAGGGAAATGAGTGGGAGATAAGAAAGGCATTCATGGTGGGATGGATTGAGATCGCTTGTGGGCATGCAGGGATTCATGACTGATGACTCCTTTGACCCCACCTTCGGGTTTAGCCTGGTCATCTCCCACAATAGATGGAAGGATGGACGATAGATGATAGATAATTGATAGATAAATAGATAATTGATATAGATAGAAAGACAAACAGACAGACAGATAGAGATGATAGGTAGGTAGATAGAGAGAGAGGACAGAGAGAGATTGATGGATGGATGATCAATTATAAATTATTGAAAAATTAGATGATAGATAGATGATAGATAGATAGATAGATAGATAGATAGATAGATAGATAGATAGATAGATAGATAGATAGAGATAATAGGTAGGTAGTTAGAGAGAGATAGGACAGAGAGAGATGGAGGGATGGATGGATGGATGGATGGATGATCAATGATAAATTATTGAAAAATTAGATAATAGATAGATAGATAGATAGATAGATAGATAGATAGATAGATAGATAGATAGATAGATAGATAGATAGATAGATATGCCAGGAAAATGAGATTCAGGCAGTTCAAATGAGTATCAAGATTTACTGCAAGGTTAAGCTCTCTACAAGAATCTGACCTACTAACAGTCAAGGGAAATGAGTGGGAGATAAGAGTGGGATTAAGATCACTTGTGGGCATGCAGGGATTCATGACTGATGACTCCTTTGACCCCACCCTCGGGTTTAGCCTGGTCATCTCCCACAATAGATGGAAGGATGGATGATAGATGATAGATAATTGATAGATAAATAGATAATTGATAGATAGACAGACAGACAGACAGATAGAGATGATAGGTAGGTAGGTAGAGAGAGAGAGAGATAGGACAGAGAGAGATGGATGGATGGATGGATGGATGGATGGATGGATGATCAATGATAAATTATTAAAAAATTAGATGATAGATAGATAGATAGATAGATAGATAGATAGATAGATAGATAGATAGATAGATAGACAGACAGACAGATATAGATGATAGGTAGGTAGTTAGAGAGAGATAGGACAGAGAGAGATGGATGGATGGATGGATGGATGGAGGGATGGAGGGATGGAGGGATGGATGATCAATGATAAATTATTGAAAAATTAGATAATAGATGATGGATGGATGGATGGATGGATGGATGGATGGATGGATGGATGGATGGATGGATAGATAGATAGATAGGCCAGGAAAATGAGATTCAGGAAGTTGAAATGAGTATCAAGATTTATTGCAAACTTAACCTCTCTACAAGAATCTGACCTACTAACGGTCAAGGGAAATGAGCAGGAAATAAGAATAGAAAGAATTCAAGGCAGGCTGGGCTTATCTGTGGCGTGCAGGGACTCATAACTGATGACATGTTTGACCCTCCCTTGGGCTCAGCTGGGTCATCTCCTACAGGTTGCATCACCTTTGTGACTTTCTTTTTTTTAACCAATCCCTCCAGACATCCTTGCCTGAAACCACAGGGATATGGGAGTGATTTTGTAGGGCAAAGTCGTCCTTTCAGAACTGGGGCACCACCCAAATGTGATGGTGTTAATCCCACAGATTCAATCTGCATTCAATCCCCGTGCGCTGGACCTGATCCCAGGGAATGGATCCTATGCTCCCCAGCAAACCCCAGCCTCATTGGCAGGATCCAGAATGGCTCTGCACCATATTCTACCTTCACTTCATGATTGAAGAGGACAGAGTAACATCCGAAACGATTACGGCAGGCTCTCTTGGCTCGTTCTCGTACCTGCAAAGAGGAAAAACCGTCTCCTTAGCAGCCGGCTGGAGAAACTGAGTCACCTATTCAGGTTAAGGCAGCTTTTTCCAATCCAGCTGACTACAATTCTCATCATCTCTTCAGGCTGAGAAGAGCCAAGTAAACCCATTCCAGATCAGTCCAGGAAGGAAACAACCCCCCTCTCTTCTAGGCCTGACACTGTTACATAGTTGGGTCATGAAATGTCTGCAACCCGACTGAGAGAGCACCAAGGGCACAGTCATCTTCCTCCTCCTCCTCCTCCTCCTCCTCCTCCTCCTCCTCCTCCTCCTCCTCCATCTTCTCCACCTTCTTTTCTCCACAACCCCACTCCCTCCTAGCACTGATGATGTTCCCTAGTTGGCTCATGAAACATCCACAAGGAAAAGAACCCTCTTTTCTTTCTCTCTTCATTCCTCTTTCTCCTTCCTTCCCCTTTCCTTATTTTTCCTTCCGTGTGCCCTCCCTCACTCCTTCCTCTCAGTTCTTCCTTCCTTCCTTCCTTCTCTTCTCTTCTTTTTCGTTCCCTCTTCCTTCTCCTTTCTTCTTCCTTTCCCTCTCTCATTTTTCTTTCCTTGCTCTCTTCGCATCTTTTTCTTTTTCTTTCCCTTTCCCTTTCTCATTTCCTGTCCCTTCTCGCATGCTCAAAGGCAAAAGGGGAAACGTTTCTCCTTTGTTTTTGCTTTCAGTTTGCTTTGCTACCAGTGAAAACGGAGGAAGGAACCCAGAGTCTTTTTCCTCCTCCTCTTCTCCCCAAACCCCACTCCCTTCCTGCCCTGATGCTGTTCCCTAGTTGGGTCATGAAACCACCCAGCTCAGAGAGCACCCAGGACCCCCACAGGAACCATCTTGTAAGCTGATCAGCCCCAAGAAGACCCACTCAGCCCCCCTACCCCGTTAACCACTGGCAGTGCAAACTCACCGGATTGGTGATCGTCGTCTCAACCACCAAAGCCAAGAGGACGATCGAGATCAACCAAAGCTGCTTCATGGCCATCTTTCTCTACAGGATTAGAGTCTGGGGCTGTTGAGCCGAGAACCTGCCCACTTATCTACGCTCCGTCGCTGGACTTTGACTTCTGCTTTCCCGTAACGGGGTGTTGTGGACACATCTGGATTGTTTGCATGAGGCCGAGCAATGGCCTTCAATCTCCGGTCAATGATTAGCCAGTTGGAAGGACAATCCGCTGGACTCCAAACCTTCTTCAGAAGTTACCAGGTGAAGAGATAATCAGATGTTTGCTTGGGGTTCCTGCTTCCGTACTTTCGCACTGCCACATCAAGCCTTGATCCACCTACTATCTACCTATCATCTTATTCCATTTGAGGACAAAGAAGAAGGAATCCAAGAAATGCAAGGCAGGAGAGGATCCTTATAGAACCATAGAATAACAGAGACCTCGGAGGTCCTCTGATCCAATTTTGAATTCCGTTAATTGTTCTGACTTTATGGCCATGCCGTTCAGTTGCATTTCCAGCAAACCACGGTTGCATCCACCATGTCTACAGGACCTCTTCATAAATTGCGTTTATGTTCTTGAAGGTCCATTTTTCTTTTCTTTTTTTTTGGAGGTCCTCCTGAACTTCATCTGATCCTAACCTTCTGGTTTTTGCCATCTTCTCAAGGAAGTCATGGCTTCTTCAAATATTGGTTTGGCCTTTCGGTTCTCATTCCTGACCAAGATAAGAGCCAACCAAGTTTATTCCTCTGTTTGATGTGTGGTTGCTTCCTTGTCCATCAAACTTTCTTCAGTCTCGTTTTATTAAACAGGCGTCTTACATCTCCGGTTCCCATAGCTTCAAAAAAAGCTTTCCCCGATGAGCCCGTATACTGTACAGGCAGTCCTCGACTTCAACAGGTGATTCCTGGTTACAACGGCCCAGAAAAAAGTTGATTTATGACCATTTTTCACAGATACAACTGTCCTTGCGATCATGAGATGGAAATTCTGATCCTCAGCCACTGGTTCGGTTTTACGACTGTTGGTATTTCCCGGAGATCGCGTGATCTCCTCTTGAAACCTTCAGACCAGCCCAGTCAAGGGATGGCAAGCATGATTCCCTTATCAACTGACTGACTGACTTATCAACTGTGGTGATTCTGTTAACAACTGTGGCAAGAAAGGGTCGTAAAACAGGGCAAGAGTCACTTAATAACAGAAATTTGGAGCTCCACTGTGGTCCGTATAAATTGAGGATTATCTGTACCAAAGTAGTCCGAAGCCCCCTCTTCACTTAGATAGTCCTTGACTTAGAACGATTCATTTAGCGTCCATTCAAAGTTACACATGGTATTGGAAAAAGGGACTTACAACCGTTTTTCACACTTATAGATGCTTGGCAACTGACTCGTACTTATGATGGTTGCTGTGTCCCCGGGTCACTCTTTTGGGACCTTCCGACAAACATACTCAATGAGGAAACCAGATCCTAAGAACTGTGTTTCTCCTTAATGGCTGCAGTGATTCACTTAACGACGGGGGCAAGAAAGGTGGTAAAAGGGGGCAAAACACACTGAACAAGTGTCTCGCTTAGTAGCAGAAATGTTGGGCTCAATTCTGGTCATACGTCAAGGAATAGATGCATGCCATTATGCCACCACAATTGGGACAGGAATCTTATGTTGCTAAACTCAGCTGTACCTGATTTTACGTCCTCTTTGGCACAGTTGTTAAGTGAATCCTGTTGTCATTAAGTAGCTAAGTGGGTGATAAAACAATTATAAATAAAACGAAATGATAGGCATTTTTTTCTTACAAGAGGTAAACATTGTACGGGCTGGTCCTGGCCCAATATCAATCCTGCCTCAACTTGAACCTCTAAGCCAAACCAATCCTTAACTTCTTTGGTTGATAAAGGTATAGTCTACTAAAGGTCAAGGGGACTATGGTAAAGCAAAGCCAGAACTGAAGTTTGCAGGCGGCAAATCCCTGGGTGGAACATTCCCATCTTAGGCACATCCCATCATGGCTCCCTCCACCCTACTCCATTGTCCAATGACATTCAAAGAAGATGTTTTTTGAAATAGCCGTTCTGAGTGCAGGCTCTCTTGTGGCTCCATTCCTTTCCTGGGAAAACGGCCTTGAAGCACAGTCTCTGAGAGTCAGGCTTAGGTTGGTTACTTTCAATTTCCCCTACTAAGCATTCCCTCTCCCTTTTTCCCTCTCCCTCCGGGCTTCATGGCAGACCAGTGCCGAACGACACACTTCTTGTGCCAGTTCCATGGGAGGTATGAAAATGGTGATCCCCCCTCCATCCAGATTATGGGTCCGATCCACTTTTTCAATGTACATGGTGCACATAGGCACATCTAACACAAAGAGAGAGAGAACTCGTTTTTCTCCTTTTCCAGCCTTTTCCCTTTATTGCATTTTCTTTGGGGTTAATTTCACACATTCAACAGGTCAGAGGGCTCCTTGGGGGTCCAGTTTTCCTGGATTTGGGGGGGGGGAATGCAGGAAAGGAAGCCACCCCATGAGGTGAGATGGGGGCTAATCCCCTTCGCTGGACCATTCCTCTGACTCCGAGAGGCTCTTGTTTGAAGTCTCATTGTGGGTCCCCTGTCCAGGTGGAGCCACAATGGTCAACCAGGAATAGCAACCTCGGCAGGGGGGCCTGGACCCAGTCCGCTTCCTCCCTCTGCGTGGGGTCAAGGATTCCCTTTTGGACCTCCGGTCCAATCTTGGCTCAACCTAAAATACGAAAACGAGAGAAGGAAGTGAATTATTGGTTCATCAGATGAGCCGAGGGGTCCCTTCAAAGAGACTAGGGGATTCTGGAAGTTGAAGTCCACCCGTCTTCAAGTTGCCAAGATGGAGACACACTAGAGTAGATTGAGGCCTTCAATTAGGTGGGCTCCAAGACTAGCTCCTAGAACGGTGTATCTTGACCTCTGAGATGTTAAGATGGGTGGACTTCAACTCCCAGAATCCCCTGCAGGAAGTGAAAACAGTCAAGATGGTGGCTTGGACGGGGCGACTGAAGCTTTATCCCATGTTTACCCATGTTAAAAAAAATGACAGCGTTGGAAGGGACCTTGGAGGTCTTCTAGTCAACCCCTGCTCGAGCAGGAGACCTTGTATCATGCCAGAAAAATGGCTGTCCAGTCTTTTCTTTAAAACCTCCAATGATGGAATACCCACAACTTCCAAAGGCAATAGACCGCCGGTCTGCTCGAGGCAGGAAGAGGGTCCTTTCAAATTCTACCCTCCCCTTCCAGCTTCTCCACCGCTCAACGTACCAACTTGCCGAATTCCAGGATTGTCAGGGGGGAAACATCTGTTTGGTTCAAAATGGTGCCCTCTGGCTCTACATGTTTCTGAAAGCAAAAGGAACATGAGAGAAGTGGGAGACATCATGAAAATCAATTCTATTCTCTTTTCTATTCTATTTTGTCCTGTCATATTCTCT
The DNA here is from genome assembly GCA_038048745.1 of Coluber constrictor foxii. Classification (NCBI taxonomy): domain Eukaryota; kingdom Metazoa; phylum Chordata; class Lepidosauria; order Squamata; family Colubridae; genus Coluber; species Coluber constrictor. Next base: position 170,288,172 of record CM075961.1, on the reverse strand, counting down.
TCTATTATCTCATCTATCTATACCTCTCTCCATCTAATCATCACTCCCTCCATCTTCTCTCTCTCTCCTATCTTTCTTTCTATCATCTATCTATCTATCTATCATCTATCTATCTATCTATCTATCTATCTATCTATCTATCTATCTATCTATCTATATCTATCTATCTATCTATCTATCTATCTATCTATCTATCTATCTATCTATCTATCTATCTTTTCTGAGGTTTTTGCGGGCGTTTATATGTAGGTCTTTGGTTATTCGGGTGTTCTCCCGCGTAGAATTGGATGTGTCTTGGTGACGTGTCGATGGAGTCTCATTCGTCATCTTCAGGCTGGTGTTCTCAGCTTTGTGCTTCCAGGAGCTATCTGTCTGTCTGTCTGTCTGTCTGTCTGTCTGTCTCTATCATTTCTCTCTCTCTCCATCTCTCTCTCTCACTCTCTCTCTATCTATCTATCTCTCTATTTATTCTCTATCTCTCTATTTATCTATCTCTATCCATCTCTCCCTCCCCCTCCCCCTCTCTTTCACTCTCTCTCTATCTATCTATCTATCTATCATTTCTCTCTCCATTCTCTCTCTCTATCTATCTATCTATCATTTCTATCTCCATTCTCTCTCTCTATCTATCTATCTTTATTTCTCTCTCTCTCTCTATCATTTCTCTCTCCATCTCTCTCTATCTATCTATCTACTTTCCCTCCCTCTCCCTCCCTCCCTCTCTTCCTTTGCTTCTTATCTCAGGTTCAGGTCACGTTGCCCTTCCCTTTGATCCCTCAAAATACTCACCATCCTCAGAATCGAGTAACTTCCAGGATAATTCGTGTTCTTGACACACAACTTGCATTTTCGTTTCTACATGTAGAGAGGAGGAGAGAGTCAGCCTAGACTGCCTCTGTAGCAAAAGGAGCATTAGCCGCCCATCTGAAATGGTAGAGGGTCTCCTGCTTGAGCAATCCAACTGTCTGACTACGACTCCCATCATCTCTTCAGGCTGCAGTTAGTAAGAACTAAGGAAACCCATTCCAGATCAGTCCAGGAAGGAAACAACCTCCCTCTCTTCTAGCCCTGACGTTGTTACATAGTTGGGTCATGAAATGTCTGCAACCCGACTGAGAGAGCACCAAGGACCCACAGTCATCCTCCTCCTCCTCCTCCTCCTCCATCTCTCCGCAAACCTCACTCCTTTCTAGCACTGATGATGTTACCTAGTTGGTCCGTGAAATTTCTTCAAGGAAACAACCCAGTTCAAAGAGCACCAAGGATCCCCCAGTCTTCTTCCTCTTCCCCCTCCCCCTCCCCCTCCCCCCTCCCCCTCCCCCTCCTCTCCACAAACCCTCCTTCCCTTCCAGCACTGATGTCATGAGATGCCTGCAAGAACTCAGAGAGCTCAGAGAGCACCAAGGGCCCCACATTTCAACCCCGAGTTACAGATTTTTCTCCTTTAATCGTATCATCATCAGACTTGGGTTCAGTGAAGGAAGAGTCTGAAATAGGAATGGAGAAGTTTGGCTGCAGAAGGTTGGTGGATGATGGTTTCCCTCGACTTACAGGAGCTGGGGGTCATCCATTCCAGATTCGAGTTTGGATTTTCTGCTCTCCCTCTCTACTTACCGCTCGAATCTCCTCATTCCCCCTTTTGAGCACCCCGAGAGAGCTCACCTTATTCTCTTGTGGGGCGGTTGCCACCAAAGCTAGGAGGACACCCAAGATCAGCCAAACGTTCTTCATTCTTGGTGCTTGTTTCTCTGGTCTTTGTCCTCCGAAGCGAGAGAGGTGGGGCAGGGAGGGCCTGTGACTTTTTCCCTCCCCTGGTTTGGCTCCAATCTCTTCCTCCCATTGGGGAGAGTCTGGCCGGAGGAAGAGCTGTTTACCTTCGGGATTGTCACCAGAGATCAAACCAAGGGACCAGTGTCCACTCGCTCAAAGCAAACTGACTCAAACTTAGCCAAAACAGCTTTGCATGGTGTAGAAGTTATCACGTTTCCCCGTGATTGTTTGTTCTTCCGCAACGCTTCCCGAGCAAAACAGAATAATTCCTGGAATACATTTTGTGGGAATGTATTTTTATGAAACAGCTACAGTTTGGATCCCCTCTAAACTACGTCGAGTTGTACTAAATAGAGTTTCTTGTTTCAGTCAAGCAGTTAAGCAGCAAAGCACATGGAGACTGTTCTGTTTGTTTGGTCTGTGGTGCTATATACTGTATAAACAGACCCAACAAGAATGGAGTTGGAAGGGACCCTTGAAGTCTTCTAGTCCAACCCCCTGCTCGAACAGGAGACCTTATACTATTCCAGACAAATGGTTGCCCAGTCTCTTCTTGAAAATCTCCATCGATGGAGCACCAACAACCTCTGGTGGGAAGCAGTTCCACTGGTGAATTGTCCTCCCTGTCCAGAAATTCCTCCTTAGTTCCAGGTTGCTTCTCTCCTTGATGAGTTTCCATCCATTGCTTCTTGTCCTGCCTGATGCCTGAGAAGTCCACTGACCAACTGAGATAAGATCTACCTTTCTACCCCCAGATTGTACCAACCTGTATCTCCCCAGGTTCCTCTGCTCCCTCTTCTCCATCTCACAGGCCAGTGAAAATCACAACAATGAAGGTGGCAACGAAGATCCACAACATCCATTCTGGAGAATCACCAGAAGATCTCTCCCAGATCTTCTCTCCAGTCTGGACATTTCCTGGGAGAAGCAGAGAGGAGGAGTCCGGGCACCTTGGAAAACTGTTAAAGATTAACTGATGTCCTACAAGAAGGATTATCTTGGATGGAAGAGGAATTCAGGGGTGGGACCATGGAAATTTTCCATTTGACCTCCAGAAGTGAAAGGCCACTCAATGGAAAAAATGTGGCCTTCGGAGCAGCAGATAATGGAGGAGGTGAACCCAGAAAGTCTGGACTTCAGAAGGAGAAAGGAAAAAGCTGACTCAGATGATGGGCACCTGTTCTCCTTGAATGGTGACTGGCCAATTCATTGTCTGAAGAAGAGAAAGATTGGGATGGCAACCGGTCTTCCAATCTTTGAGGGTCTCCTACAAAGACCAGGAGAGGTCACCTGTTCTCCAGAGCCCCTGAAAGCATTACAATAAGCAACAGATGGAAACTCATCAAGGAGTGAACCTGGAATTAGAGAAACTTCCTGTCAGTGAGGACAATTAACCAGTGGAACATCTCCTAAAGTTCTGGTTGCTCCATCACTGGAGTTTTCTAAGAAGACCCTGGACAAGCATTTGTCAAGGATGCTATGGGCTCCATCAGAAGATCTCCAAAGTTCTTTCCTACCTTATGATTCTATGTTATCTATGTTAATGGTCTGGAGAAGAATGGGCAAAGGTCCATCTGAATATCAAGATGGTCAGGAGAGACCACCTGGAGCACACTGCTCAGTGGGATCAGGAGAAATGGAGGAAGCTCCCATCACAGTCTCCATCTTGCCTGCCTTCACTTGTCCACCCATCTCAGGGGCTGTAGTGGTGGACCTCCAAAAAAAAGATGATTGGTGGACCTCAAAAGACCAGAGAGATGTTCTACTTCAAAAGAGAATGTAGCCAATGGCCCAAGCAGAGCAGTCATGATACCTATCCTACCTCAGCTGCCTAAGACTCCATAATACTTGGATGAGATCTCACCAGGAGATCCCAGAGCTGGAGGCGAGACTGGGAGGTTGAAGGAACATCCTTGAAGGTAAGGAGATAATCCTGGATGGAAACTAACCAAGGAGAGAAGCAACCTACTCTTAATTAAGGAGAAACATCCTAACAGTGAGAACAATTAACCAGTGGAACCACCTGCCACCGGACGTTTTGGATGCTCCATCCCTGGAGATTTTTAAGAAGAGACTGGACAGTCACTTGTCTTGAATGATATAGGATATTCTGTAGCTCCATTTTGCTTCTGCTTCTCTTATGTCCTGCTTGAGAAAGTTAGCTGGAGACATCAACATAGGAACCATGAGTTGAGGTGGACTTGAGAGTGACTTTGCTACAGCATTAGAAGGACAAACATCGTGAGTGGACAACAGAGTTGCATTTTTTTAAAAAAATGACTATGCCCCTGGACTATCAGTATTCCAGAAGACCTTTGCTCTCATCTTCCTAAACATAGATGGATGACAGGATGGAAAGGACCTTGGAGGTCTTCTAGTCTAAACCTATCAGTAGGACACCCTATACCAGTCTGACAAATCTTCCTGTCCAATCTTTTTCTTGACGACCTCCAGTGATGGAGTACCCACAACTTCTGGAGATGTTCCACTGGTTAATTGTCCTCACCGTCTGGAAATTTCTCCTTAGTTCTAGGTGGCTTCTCTCCTTGATGGGTTTCCATCCCAAGTTTTTTGTCCTGCCTTCAAGTGCTTTGGAGAACAAGTTGACCCCCTTCCTTCCATCCATCCATCCATCCATCTCTTCTTTCTCCTCCCTCCCTCCCTCCCTCCCTCCCTCCCTCCCTCCCTCCCTCCCTCCTTCCTTCCTTCCTTCCTTCCTTCCTTCCTTCCTTCCTTCCTTCCTTCTTTTCTTCCTTCCTTCCCCCCCTCTCTTTCTCCTACCTTATAGAATCATAGGGCTGAAAGGGAGCAATCTTTTTCTTGAAGACCTCCAGTGATGGAGCACCCACAACTTCTGGAGAGGTTCCACTGGTTAATTGTCCTCACTGTCTGAAAATTTCTCCTTAATTCCAGGTGGCTTCTCTCCTTGATCTGTGGCTTCTTGTTCTACCTTCTGGCACTTTGGAGAATGACCCCCTCTTCTCTGTGGCAGCCCCTCAAATATGGAATGATGCTACCCCGTCATCCCAAATATGGTCAACAGGATCACTTATATCTGGAAAGTTGGTTGGTTTCTTTATGTGGTTTTATCCCCAGACCTAAGTTGGACCATTTCAGATTGCAAAGAGGAGAAACCCTCAACATACTGAGAAAGAATTATGGGGAGATGGAGGGGGAGACCAGACCAGGGTTTCTACAGCTTCTTCTGGAAGATCTTCATGTAAGAAAGACAGGAAGTAAATTGAAACCGTATTTGTAAAAGATACACATGAAAAAGTGAAAATTCAGAATTTAAACTCTTTATTTGCGAAATCGGTCCATTGAGTATTGTTTGATTGCAAAAGGCATAATCTTGATTTGAGATGTGGATTCTGTTTCATCTTCATGCTTGTATCTGGAAGAGGAGACTCAGCCATACGCCTAGTCCTTGACTTATGACCACACTTGAGCCCCATGCAGGTGTTGCTAAGTGAGAAACGGGTTCAGTGAGTTTCATCCCCTTTCCTGACTTTTCTTGCTGTGAATCCCAGCGGTGGTTAAGAGATTCACTCAGATATTAAGTGAATCTGGATTTCCCATCGACTTTGTTGGTCAGAAGGTCACAAGAGGGGGGATTGCATGACCCCGGGATATAATTACCATCATAAATGTGAATCGGCTGTCTAAGTGTCCAAATGTAAATCGCATGGTACCCATTACGCATGGTGATAAGCGTAAAAAAAGGGTCATAAGTCCCTTTGTCTGGGGCCATGTTCACTTCATACGGTTGCTAAGAGAATTTTGTAAGTCAAGGACTGCCTGTATGGGGAATAAGCTCAGATTATTGGAAGAAAATTATGGAAGCAGAGTTGAATTCTTGGTCCTGATCCCCAATCTCAGAGCCTGCAGGAGAAGGAAGAACAGGTTGGAAGATACAACTCAAAATCTGGAGAGAGAAAAAATCCTGAAAGCATCCAGATCCAAGCATAGTCTATCTGTTTGGGGGTTCTTCCTCATCCAGACCACTCACAACCCACAACCTGTCGCTTCCTTAAAGGATCTAGGTTTAGTGCCTGAGTGTTTTTATGATTAGTCTTTCACGCAATCATGGTTGCTGTGGTCTGTAGAGCACACAAGAAAGAGACTACACAACCACTGTGGTCTGTTTTGGCCAGAAGTGGCACTGCGGGCTGTTCCTTTGATATTTGCAGGCCAGGCCCATGAGCCAGATTTAAGCACTCCGCGGGCCGGATCAAGCCCGCGGGGCTTGAGTTTGACACCCATAGTCCAGGGTCTCCTACTTGAGCAGGGGGTTGGACTAGATGGCCTCCGAGGTCCCTTCCATCTCTGTTATTCTGTAAAATTATACTTATAATCTATATACAAAAATAGATAGAAGATAGACAGACAGACAGATAATGGATAGAGAGATAGCGGTGGATGATGGATGGATAAATATAGATGGATAGATATTAAATGGTTGATGATAAATTATGATATAGATAAATAGATAGATGATAGATCGATCAATGATAGAGAGAGAGAGAGAGAGAGAGAGAGAGATGGATGATGAATAGATGGATGGATAAATATAGATGGATAGATATTAAATGATTGATGATAAATTATTAGATAGATACAGTAGATAGGTAGGTAGATAAATAGGTAGGTAGGTTGATAGAATTTTTAATATATATTTCTTTTCATTTTTCCTTACTATCTTCAGTCTTATCTTTTATTACTGTAAACTGCCCAGGCTTATCCTGAGGTAAAATGGTCAGCCAATACATTTTATAAATAAATCCGTAAATCAATAAATCCTTCAATCAATAAATCTAAACCCGTAAACCAGTAAATCAATAAATCAGCACATCAATAAATCAGTAAATTAATAAATCAGCAAATCAATAAATTAATAGTCTTGTTTCTTTCTTTTTTATTTTTCTTCTTTCCATCCTGTCTTTTTCTATTTGTTCTTTGCTCTTCTCTGCACCTTCTGTTTTTTCTTTGTATTGTTTTCATATTTTTAAAAATTTTTCCATTAGCTTTTACCTTTTCCATTTCAACCTTGAATAAAATTACTATTTTTTTTTAAAGGAACTCCTTTGAATCCCGCAAGCCCAACCCGAGACCCTTTTATACCTCTTTGGCTTTTTGATGCACTTGTGCGCCGGAATTGACACGCATCAAATCAGCTTGTGGTCTTCGGTATCCTCGAACGTATTCGCAGTAGCGAAAAGCTCAGGCTGCAGAAGGGAAGATCAAAATACCGGGTGTGGGGTTAGCAGGGAGTAGAATGGGATGATTTACAGTGGCCAGGTGGGCGTGAATGGATGGATATCAGTGGTGGGTTTCTATCAGTTCACCCCAATTCGGGCGAACCAGTAGCATTGGCGGGAAGCTCTGCCCACCTGCCCAGATGTCATCAAAAACGCTCTGTGCAGGCAAAACGAGTGTGTGCCCCCACGCACTATCGATAGCGAAGCAGTAGTGCCAGAATTTGAATCCCATCTCTGGTGGAAATGGCTGGGTGGTCTCAGCCGGATCGGCGCAACTGGGTGGGTGTGACCAACTTGGCGTATCTGGCTTGGCACTGCTGACTCAGCACAGCTGACTCGGCACAACCAGCTGGGCATTGTCCAGTGGGCGCATCGTCTGGTGGGTGTAGCTGGTTTGGACCTGCTTACTTGGCATGGCGGGGTCAGTGAGGAACAAATCATGTCGGCTCACTCGACATGGAAATGACTCAGCACCCCCCAAACTACCGTCAGCCAAGCACATGCAAACACCCACAACCTGGAATTGAGGAGAAACTTCCTACTGGGAGGACAATTAACTGGTGGAACGGCTTGCCACCAGAAGCTGGAGGTGTTTAAGAAAAGACTGGACAGTCTCTTGCCTGCAATGGTATCAGGTCTCCTGCTTGAACAGGGAGTTGGACTAGAAGACCTCCAAGGTCCCTTCAGCTCTATCCTGATGGATGGATTGAGAAGGCAAACGCCATGTTAATTAAGAACTGCTCTCCTGGAGAACGGGGGGGCACCTGAGCAGCCCCCGATCTTCTGTCTGTCAGCTGTCACTTTAGGCTTACTCTGCTACCCTGTTAGGCAGTGACAGACTACCATGAACAGTCTATCTTTGGTCCATAGCCCAGAGGCCAGGATAATGAAGGAGGGGTGAGGGGAGGCATGCTTGGGGAATAAAAAGTAGAGACCTCACCTTCTCGCAATGCTGCCTCAAGGTCATCCAGCTGGGAGAAGAAAGAGGGAGCTGCATATCAAGCTGCACCTGGACTTTCGATCAGAATAGAGCTGGAAGGGACCTTGGAGGTCATCTAGTCTGACCCCCTGCTCAAGCAGGAAACCCTGACAGAATTACTTAATCATAGAGTTGGAAGGGACCTCAGAGGTTTTTTACTCCAACCCTCTGCTCATGCAGGTGACCCTTACAAGTGGTTGTCCAGTCTCCTCTTAAAAGCCTCCAGTGATGGAGGATCCACAAGTTCTGGTGGCAAGCAGTTCCACTGGTTAATTGTTTTCGCAGTCAGGAAATGCCTCCTTAATTCTAGGTTGCTTCTGTCCTGGATTAGTTTCCATCTGTTCTTTCTTGTGCTGCTTTGTAACTTGACTCCGTCGTCTTTGTGGGTCTCCTCCCCCTTACATAACTACACATAGTTAAAAGCTTTCCCATCCATATTTTACAAAAATGCTATACAAAATAAACAAATATTCCAAATGTGGAAATCTATTTATCTAAATAATCAAATTGAACCAATAAATTAATCATAATATATATGTAAAAGAAAAAAAATAGTCAATAGAGTAGCCAAACATTACACTAATCTTCAAATCCCTCTGTTGTTGTTGTTCATCATTTAATGAATCCCTTGCGGGTGGAGTCAGTGCAACTGAATAGAACTGAGTGTTTACTGGCCAGATGCCCTTCCTTTCACCGATGCGGAGTTTTTGCAGCAGATATATTCTCCTTGCGCCCAGAGAGAGAAATATCTGTCTCTACCTAGGATCGAACCCACAGCCTCCTGATTATGAAGCGAGAGCTCGACCTAGGCCACTGCACCACTCCTTCAAATCCCTCTGTTAACAAATCATTGTATTTAATCATAGAAAGTTCACAAACGGTCTCTTATCAAAGTTGTCTAATCCAGGGGTCCCCAATCCCCGGTCCAGAAATCTGTACTGGTCCATGGCCTGCCAGAAACCGATCCTCACAAGCAAACGAAGCCCCATCCGTGAGCATGTAGACAGCATTCAAAAGCATGCTTCCTCAGTCTGCGGAAAACCCCGTCCACAGAACCGGTTGGCGGCTCCCGAAAGGTTGGGGGTGACTGGACTCATCCATTGCCTCTAATCAAGGGACTAAGGGGAATGCTTGCTTTAGCTGAGCAAGATGGCCAGGACTATGGACCCAAGATAACTTAGGAAAATGGGAGCAGAAAAGCACAGCAATGTGGTGGCTCCTTGGCGCACGTCTCCTGCCTTTTTTGACATACTGTCAAGTTTGAAGCGTGCTTATGCTGTTGCAACCACTTTCGCTCCTCAGCTTGCCAATGAACTGCGGGGACTGGGGGACGGAAGAGAGAAATGGAACGTAGGCTCCAGACTTCAAGTAGACAAATCATGAGAACCAAGGACACTCCCGCAGGTCTTTGCCAAACCCCAAAGGCATTTTCTCATATCAATACCCTGACCTTAATTGGACAGTGCGACCTGCGCTAATAATGGGAGGGGGAATGCTATACTTGATGTATGTGGATTAAGCGGGAATTAGCCAGAGCTGGCTTGGCTTCCGCCGTGTTGAAATGATGTAGTCAATAAAATTTTACATTCGGAGATTGGACCATCTTGAATGGGCTTGCTGAGTTGCGTTTTTCAATCAGAACCTTGACACATACCTGTAAAGCAGGTGGCAGAGTCAGGAAGTAGGCCAAGTCACGCACAGGTGAGAGCTCCTCCTGAAAAGAAAATGGGCATCAGATGGCAGAATCCAGGGCCAGGCCCCCCAAAAGGTGCAAAATGAGTTTGCTTAGCATACGAAATACTCAGTGTGGGAGATAAGCTGGAGTTCCCCAACCTTTCGGCAAGGTGGGGTGGGGGGAGAGGAGGGTTCCACGTGAGTGGTGGGAAAACACACACAGATTCATTTGCACAAGCGATGCGCACGCATCAACGCCACTTGCACACTCATGCACCTGTGTTTGCCCCCACTGTTTGCAGAAATGGAGCCTGTCCGCTCATTGCACAAATGGGGAATGCATGTGTGCTCACTCCCACATTTGCGGCCCAGTTCCACAGGGCTCAGGGCCTGATAGTGGGCGGCCTAAGGATTGGGGACACCTGGGTTAAGCAAAGGAGAGTTCAGGACTATGTAAGATGGAAACCAGGGGTCGCTCGAAGTTCACACAGAAGATGCAAATACTGCCTTTTTGTCATCTGCGATCCACCACAAGAAGATGTGGCTTCAGAAGCTGAGGGATTCCATTAGAATTCAAATTTTGTCCCAGAGAAAAGGCTTCCCGAGTTCAAAAAAGTCAAGCTGTCAGCCACCATTATTTTTTTTAACTGCGCTGCCAAGCTTTGGTTGCGTCAAGCAGTGCAGAAGTCAGGAGATTCAGGCAGTTCAAATGAGTATTAAGATTTACTGCAAGGTTAAGCTCTCTACAAGAATCTGACCTACTAACAGTCAAGGGAAATGAATGGGAGATAAGAAAGGCATTCATGGTGGGATGGATTGAGATCGCTTGTGGGCATGCAGGGATTCATGACTGATAGATGATAGATAATTGATAGATAAATAGATAATTGATAAAATAGACAGACAGACAGACAGACAGATAGAGATGATAGGTAGGTAGAGAGAGAGATAGGACAGAGAGAGATGGATGGATGGATGGATGGATGGATGGATGGATGGATGGATGGATGATCAATGATAAATTATTGAAAAATTAGATAATAGATGATGGATGGATGGATGGATGGATGGATGGATGGATGGATGGATGGATGGATGGATGGATGGATGGATAGATAGATAGATAGATAGATAGATAGATAGATAGATAGATAGATAGATATGCCAGGGAAATGAGATTCAGGCAGTTCAAATGAGTATCAAGATTTACTGCAAGGTTAAACTCTCTACAAGAATCTGACCTACTAACAGTCAAGGGAAATGAGTGGGAGATAAGAGTGGGATTGAGATCGCTTGTGGGCATGCAGGGATTCATGACTGATGACTCCTTTGACCCCACCCTCGGGTTTAGCCTGGTCATCTCCCACAATAGATGGAAGGATGGATGATAGATGATAGATAATTGGTAGATAAATAGATAATTGATAGATAGACAGACAGACAGATAGAGATGATAGGTAGGTAGGTAGGTAGAGAGAGAGATAGGACAGGGAGAGATGGATGGATGGATGGATGGATGGATGATCAATGATAAATTATTAAAAAATTAGATGATAGATAGATGATAGATAGATGATAGATAGATAGATAGATAGATAGATAGATAGATAGATAGATAGATAGATATAGATGATAGGTAGGTAGTTAGAGAGAGATAGGACAGAGAGAGATGGATGGATGGATGGATGGAGGGATGGAGGGATGGATGATCAATGATAAATTATTGAAAAATTAGATAATAGATGATGGATGGATGGATGGATGGATGGATGGATGGATGGATGGATGGATAGATAGATAGGCCAGGAAAATGAGATTCAGGAAGTTGAAATGAGTATCAAGATTTATTGCAAACTTAACCTCTCTACAAGAATCTGACCTACTAAGGGTCAAGGGAAAGGAGCGGGAAATAAGAATAGAAAGAATTCAAGGCAGGCTGGGCTTATCTGTGGCGTGCAGGGACTCATAACTGATGACATGTTTGACCCTCCCTTGGGCTCAGCTGGGTCATCTCCTACAGGTTGCATCACCTTTGTGACTTTCTTTTTTTTCAACCAATCCCTCCTGACATCCTTGCCTGAAACCACAGGGATATGGGGAGTGATTTTGTAGGGCAAAGCCGTCCTTTCAGAACTGGGGCACCACCCAAATGTGATGGTGTTAATCCCACAGATTCAATCTGCATTCAATCCCCGTGCACTGGACCTGATCCCAGGGAATGGATCCTATGCTCCCCAGCAAACTCCAGCCTCATTGGCAGGATCCAGAATGGCTCTGCACCATATATACCTCCTGTTTCTTATTGAAGACAGAGTAACATCCATAACGATTATGGCAGGAATCACGGGTTGCTCTCCTGGCTCGTTCTCGTACCTGCAAAGAGGAAAAACCGTCTCCTTAGCAGCCGGCTGGAGAAACTGAGTCACCTATTCAGGTTAAGGCAGCTTTTTCCAATCCGGCTGACTACAATTCTCATCATCTCTTCAGGCTGAGGTTAGTAGAGCCAAGAAAACCCATTCCAGATCAGTCCAGGAAGGAAACAACCTCCCTCTCTTCTAGCCCTGACGTTGTTACATAGTTGGGTCATGAAATGTCTGCAACCCGATTGAGAGAGCACCAAGGGCATAGTCATCTTCCTCCTCCTCCTCCTCCTCCTCCATTATCTCCACTCCTTATCTCCACAACCCCACTCCCTCCTAGCGCTGATGATGTTCCCTACTTGGCTCATGAAATGTCCGCAAGGAAAAAAACCCCACCCCGAGTCTCAGAGACCACCAAGGACCCCATCCTCGTCCCCAAAGTGGCTTATTGATGTGAAAAATCAGCAAATAACCATCGGTGTCCTGGATCCCCCCCAAAATTCACAGCAAAAGAGTTCCCTTAGCGCAACCGTAGCAAAATGTCAGCCCGCCGGTAATGGCTCCAAACCAGCACCCGGGATCGAGCTGAATTAGGAAATCGGGGGCAGAAAGAAACATGGGAAGGGCCACCACTTGGCTAAGCCTCCCCTTTCCTTTCTAGCTGGTGAAAAAGGCAAGAAGTCAAAGCTCTGGCTGGGGAACGCAAGGGGGCCAGAGGGCAGAGCCAGGGGCTTTGGGGCCTGGTCTCTGAAGGGGAAATGCACGCTTGCTTAGCGTAAGTAGCACACGAGGGGAGGTTAAGCAGCAAAGAGTTAGGAAGACACCCGTCAGGTCCCCTTCCACAGATACGGCAGGGGTCTCAAACTCTATTTTATTGAGGGCCTTATCACGGTTGTGTTTGACCTCGCGGTATGTCTGTGTGTGACCGGGATGGCCGTGGCTGTGGCCAGCTGGATGTCACTTGTGTCAGGGGCACCTGTGGTGGCCAAGTTAAGGCAGGACTTCCCTCCCTCACTCTCATTCTACTCTCCTTTCTTCCTTCCTTCTCTTCACTTCTTTTTCTTTCTCTCTTCATTCCTCTTTCTCCTTCCTTTCCCTTTCCTTATTTTTCCTTCCGTGTGCCCTCCCTCACTCCTTCCTCTCAGTTCTTCCTTCCTTCCTTCCTTCTCTTCTCTTCTTTTTCGTTCCCTCTTCCTTCTCCTTTCTTCTTCCTTTCCCTCTCTCATTTTTCTTTCCTTGCTCTCTTCGCATCTTTTTCTTTTTCTTTCCCTTTCCCTTTCTCATTTCCTGTCCCTTCTCGCATGCTCAAAGGCAAAAGGGGAAACGTTTCTCCTTTGTTTTTGCTTTCAGTTTGCTTTGCTACCAGTGAAAACGGAGGAAGGAACCCAGAGTCTTTTTCCTCCTCCTCTTCTCCCCAAACCCCACTCCCTTCCTGCCCTGATGCTGTTCCCTAGTTGGGTCATGAAACCACCCAGCTCAGAGAGCACCCAGGACCCCCACAGGAACCATCTTGTAAGCTGATCAGCCCCAAGAAGACCCACTCAGCCCCCCTACCCCGTTAACCACTGGCAGTGCAAACTCACCGGATTGGTGATCGTCGTCTCAACCACCAAAGCCAAGAGGACGATCGAGATCAACCAAAGCTGCTTCATGGCCATCTTTCTCCACAGAATTAGAGTCTGGGGCTGTTGAGCCGAGAACCTGCCCACTTATCTACGCTCCGTCGCTGGACTTTGACTTCTGCTTTCCCGTAACGGGGTGTTGTGGACACATCTGGATTGTTTGCATGAGGCCGAGCAATGGCCTTCAATCTCCGGTCAATGATTAGCCAGTTGGAAGGACAATCCGCTGGACTCCAAACCTTCTTCAGAAGTTACCAGGTGAAGAGATAATCAGATGTTTGCTTGGGGTTCCTGCTTCCGTACTTTCGCACTGCCACATCAAGCCTTGATCCACCTACTATCTACCTATCATCTTATTCCATTTGAGGACAAAGAAGAAGGAATCCAAGAAATGCAAGGCAGGAGAGGATCCTTATAGAACCATAGAATAACAGAGACCTCGGAGGTCCTCTGATCCAATTTTGAATTCCGTTAATTGTTCTGACTTTATGGCCATGCCGTTCAGTTGCATTTCCAGCAAACCACGGTTGCATCCACCATGTCTACAGGACCTCTTCATAAATTGCGTTTATGTTCTTGAAGGTCCATTTTTCTTTTCTTTTTTTTTGGAGGTCCTCCTGAACTTCATCTGATCCTAACCTTCTGGTTTTTGCCATCTTCTCAAGGAAGTCATGGCTTCTTCAAATATTGGTTTGGCCTTTCGGTTCTCATTCCTGACCAAGATAAGAGCCAACCAAGTTTATTCCTCTGTTTGATGTGTGGTTGCTTCCTTGTCCATCAAACTTTCTTCAGTCTCGTTTTATTAAACAGGCGTCTTACATCTCCGGTTCCCATAGCTTCAAAAAAAGCTTTCCCCGATGAGCCCGTATACTGTACAGGCAGTCCTCGACTTCAACGGGTCATTCCAAGTTACAACGGCCCAGAAAAAAGTTGATTTATGACCATTTTTCACAGATACAACTGTCCTTGCGATCATGAGATGGAAATTCTGATCCTCAGCCACTGGTTCGGTTTTACGACTGTTGGTATTTCCCGGAGATCGCGTGATCTCCTCTTGAAACCTTCAGACCAGCCCAGTCAAGGGATGGCAAGCATGATTCCCTTATCAACTGACTGACTGACTTATCAACTGCGGTGATTCTGTTAACAACTCTGGCAAGAAAGGGTCGTAAAACAGGGCAAGAGTCACTTAATGACAGAAATTTGGGGCTCCACTGTGGTCCGTATAAATTGAGGATTATCTGTACCAAAGTAGTCCGAAGCCCCCTCTTCACTTAGATAGTCCTTGACTTAGAACGATTCATTTAGCGTCCATTCAAAGTTACACATGGTATTGGAAAAAGGGACTTACGACCGTTTTTCACACTTATAGATGCTTGGCAACTGACTCGTACTTATGATGGTTGCTGTGTCCCCGGGTCACTCTTTTGGGACCTTCCGACAAACATACTCAATGAGGAAACCAGATCCTAAGAACTGTGTTTCTCCTTAATGGCTGCAGTGATTCACTTAACGACGGGGGCAAGAAAGGTGGTAAAAGGGGGCAAAACACACTGAACAAGTGTCTCGCTTAGTAGCAGAAATGTTGGGCTCAATTCTGGTCATACGTCAAGGAATAGATGCATGCCATTATGCCACCACAATTGGGACAGGAATCTTATGTTGCTAAACTCAGCTGTACCTGATTTTACGTCCTCTTTGGCACAGTTGTTAAGTGAATCCTGTTGTCATTAAGTAGCTAAGTGGGTGATAAAACAATTATAAATAAAACGAAATGATAGGCATTTTTTTCTTACAAGAGGTAAACATTGTACGGGCTGGTCCTGGCCCAATATCAATCCTGCCTCAACTTGAACCTCTAAGCCAAACCAATCCTTAACTTCTTTGGTTGATAAAGGTATAGTCTACTAAAGATCAAGTGGACTATGGTAAAGCAAAGCCAGAACTGAAGTTTGCAGGCGGCAAATCCCTGGGTGGAACATTCCCATCTTAGGCACATCCCATCATTGCTCCCTCCACCCCACTCCATCATCCAATCACATTAAAAGAAGATGTTTTTTGAAATAGCCGTTCCGAGTGCAGGCTATCTTGTGGCTCCATTCCTTTCCCGGGAAAACGGCCTTGAAGCACAGTCTCTGAGAGGCAGGCTTAGGCTGGTTACTTTCAGTTTCCCCTACTAAGCATTCCCTCTCCCTTTTTCCCTCTCCCCCAGGGCTTCATGGCAGACCAGTGCCGAACGACACACTTCTTGTGCCAGATCCATGGGAGGTATGAAAATGGTGACCCCCCTTCATCCAGATTATGGGTCCGATCCACTTTTTCAATGTACATGGTGCACATAGGCACATCTAACACAAAGAGAGAGAACTCGTTTTTCTCCTTTTCCAGCCTTTTCCCTTTATTGCATTTTCTTTGGGGTTAATTTCACACATTCAACGGGTCAGGGGGCTCCTTGGGGGTCCAGTTTTCCTGGATTTGGGGGGGGGATGCAGGAAAGGAAGCCACCCCATGAGGTGAGATGGGGGCTAATCCCCTTCGCTGGACCATTCCTCTGACTCCGAGAGGCTCTTGTTTGAAGTCTCATTGTGGGTCCCCTGTCCAGGTGGAGCCACAATGGTCAACCAGGAATAGCAACCGCGGCAGGGGGGCCTAGACCCAGTCCGCTTTCTCCCTCGGCGTGGGGTCAAGGATTCCCTTTTGGACCTCCGGTCCAATCTTGGCTCAACCTAAAATAGGAAAACGAGAGAAGGGAGTGGATTATAGGTCCATCAGATGAGCCGAGGGGTCCCTTCAAAGAGACTAGGGGATTCTGGGAGTTGAAGTCCACCCGTCGTCAAGTTGCCAAGGTGGAGACACACTAGAGTAGATTGAGGCCTTCAATTAGGTGGGCTCCAAGACCAGCTCCTAGAACGGTGTATCTTGACCTCTGAGATGTTAAGATGGGTGGACTTCAACTCCCAGAATCCCCTGCAGGAAGTGAAAACAGTCAAGATGGTGGCTTGGACGGGGCGACTGAAGCTTTATCCCATGTTTACCCATGTTAAAAAAAATGACAGCGTTGGAAGGGACCTTGGAGGTCTTCTAGTCAACCCCTGCTCGAGCAGGAGACCTTGTATCATGCCAGAAAAATGGCTGTCCAGTCTTTTCTTTAAAACCTCCAATGATGGAATACCCACAACTTCCAAAGGCAATAGACCGCCGGTCTGCTCGAGGCAGGAAGAGGGTCCTTTCAAATTCTACCCTCCCCTTCCAGCTTCTCCACCGCTCAACGTACCAACTTGCCGAATTCCAGGATTGTCAGTGGTAAAATATCTGTTTGGTTCAAAATGGCGCCCTCTGGCTCTACATGTTTCTGAAAGCAAAAGGAACATGAGAGAAGTGGGAGACATCATGAAAATCAATTCTATTCTCTTTTCTATTCTATTTTGTCCTGTCATATTCTCTTCTATTATCTCATCTATCTATACCTCTCTCCATCTAATCATCACTCCCTCCCTCTTCTCTCTCTCTCCTATCTATCTATCTATCTATCTATCTATCTATCTATCTATCTATCTATCTATCTATCTATCTATCTATCATCTATCTATCTATCTATCTATCTATCTATCTATCATCTATCTATCTATCTATCTATCATGTTTTCTGAGGTTTTTGCGGGCGTTTATATGTAGGTCTTTGGTTCTTCGGGTGTTCTCCCGCGTAGAATTGGATGTGTCTTGGCGACGTTTCGACGAAGTCTCATTCGTCATCTTCAGGCTGGTGTTTTCGGCTTTGTGCTTCCAGGAGCTGTCTGTCTGTCTGTCTGTCTGTCTGTCTGTCTGTCTGTCTGTCTAACATTTCTCTCTCTCTCCATCTCTCTCTCTCTCTCTCTCTCTCTCTCTCTCTCTCTCTCTCTCTCTCTCTATTTATTCTCTATCTATCTATTTATCTATCTCTCTCCATCTCTCCCTCCCCCTCCCCCTCTCTTTCTCTCTCTCTCTCTCTCTCTCTCTATCTATCTATCTATCATTTCTCTCTCCATTCTCTCTCTCTATCTATTTATCTCTCTATCTCTATCATTTCTCTCTCCATCTCTCTCTCTCTATCTATCTACTTTCCCTCCCTCTCCCTCCCTCCCTCCCTCTCTTCCTTTGCTTCTTATCTCAGGTTCAGGTCACGTTGCCCTTCCCTTTGATCCCTCAAAATACTCACCATCCTCAGAATCGAGTAACTTCCAGGATAATTCGTGTTCTTGACACACAACTTGCATTTTCGTTTCTACATGTAGAGAGGAGGAGAGAGTCAGCCTAGACTGCCTCTGTAGCAAAAGGAGCATTAGCCGCCCATCTGAAATGGTAGAGGGTCTCCTGCTTGAGCAATCCAGCTGTCTGACTACAACTCCCATCATCTCTTCAGGCTGCAGTTAGTAAGAACCAAGGAAACCCATTCCAGATCAGTCCAGGAAGGAAACAACCTCCCTCTCTTCTAGCCCTGATGTTGTTACATAGTTGGGTCATGAAATGTCTGCAACCCGACTGAGAGAGCACCAAGGACCCACAGTCATCTTCCTCCTCCTCCTCCTCCTCCTCCTCCTCCTCCTCCATCTCTCCGCAAACCTCACTCCTTTCTAGCACTGCTGATGTTACCTAGTTGGGCCGTGAAATGTCTGCAAGGAAACAACCCAGTTCAAAGAGCACCAAGGATCCCCCAGTCTTCTTTCTCTTCCCCCTCCCCCCTCCCCTCCCCCCTCCCCTCCCCTCCCCCTCCCCCTCCCCCTCCTCCTCTCCACAAACCCTCCTTCCCTTCCAGCACGGATGTCATGAAATGCCTGCATGAACTCAGAGAGCTCAGAGAGCACCAAGGGCCCCACATTTCAACCCCGAGTTACAGATTTTTCTCCTTTGATCGTATCATCATCAGACTTGGGTTCAGTGAAGGAAGAGTTTGAAATAGGAATGGAGAAGTTTGGCTGCAGAAGGTTGGTGGATGATGCTTTCCCTCGACTTACAGGAGCTGGGGGTCATCCATTCCAGATTCGAGTTTGGATTTTCTGCTCTCCCTCTCTACTTACCGCTCGAATCTCCTCATTCCCCCTTTTGAGCACCCCGAGAGAGCTCACCTTATTCTCTTGTGGGGCGGTTGCCACCAAAGCTAGGAGGACACCCAAGATCAGCCAAACGTTCTTCATTCTTGGTGTTTGTTTCTCTGGTCTTTGTCCTCCGAAGCGAGAGAGGTGGGGCAGGGAGGGCCTGTGACTTTGTCCCTCCCCTGGTTTGGCTCCAATCTCTTCCTCCCATTGGGGGGAGTCTGGCCGGACGAAGAGCTGTTTACCTTCGGGATTGTCACCAGAGATCAAGCCAAGGGACCAGTCTCCACTCGGTCAAAGCAAACTGACTCAAATTTAGCCAAAACAGCTTTGCATGGTGTAGAAGTTATCACGTTTCCCCGTGATTGTTTGTTCTTCCGCAACGCTTCCCGAGCAAAACAGAATAATTCCTGGAATACATTTTGTGGGAATGTATTTTTATGAAACAGCTACAGTTTGGATCCCCTCTAAACTACGTCGAGTTGTACTAAGTAGAGTTTCTTGGTTCAGTCAAGCAGTTAAGCAGTAAAGCACATGGAGACTGTTCTGTTTGTTTGGGCTGTGCTGCTATAGACTGTATAAACAGACCCAACAAGAATGGAGTTGGAAGGGACCCTTGAAGTCTTCTAGTCCAACCCCCTGCTCAGGCAGCAGGAGACCCTTACAGAATTACAGAGTTGGAAGGGATTGTGGAGGTCTTCTAGTCCAACCCCCTGCTCGAACAGGAGACCTTATACTATCCCAGACAAATGGTTGCCCAATCTCTTCTTGAAAATCTCCATTGATGGAGCACCAACAACCTCTGGTGGCAAGCAGTTCCACTGGTGAATTGTCCTCCCTGTCCAGAAATTCCTCCTTAGTTCCAGGTTGCTTCTCTCCTTGATGAGTTTCCATCTGTTGCTTCTTGTCCTGCCTGATGCCTGAGAAGTCCACCGACCAACTGAGATAAGGTCTGCCTTTCTACCCCCAGATTGTACCAACCTGTATCTCCCCAGGTTCCTCTGCTCCCTCTTCTCCATCTCACAGGCCAGTGAAAATCACAACAACGAAGGTGGCAACGAAGATCCACAACATCCATTCTGGAGAATCACCAGAAGATCTCTCCCAGATCTTCTCTCCAGTCTGGACATCTCCTGGGAGAAGCAGAGAGGAGGAGTCCGGGCACCTTGGAAAACTGTTAAAGATTAACTGATGTCCTACAAGAAGGATTATCTTGGATGGAAGAGGAATTCAGGGGTGGGACCATGGAAATTTTCCATTTGACCTCCAGAAGTGAAAGGCCACTCAATGAAAAAAAGTGGCCTTTGGAGCAGGAGATAATGGAGGAGGTGAACCCAGGAAGTCTGGACTTCAGAAGGAGAAAGGAAGAAGCTGACTCAGATGTTGGGCACCTGTTCTCCTTGAATGGTGACTGGCCAATTCATTGTCTGAAGAAGAGAAAGATTGGGATGACAACCGGTCTTCCAATCTTTGAGGGTCTCCTACAAAGACCAGGGGAGGTCACCTGTTCTCCAGAGCCCCTGAAAGCATTACAATAAGCAACAGATGGAAACTCATCAAGGAGTGAACCTGGAATTAGAGAAAGTTCCTGTCAGTGAGGACAATTAACCAGTGGAACATGGTTCCTAAAGTTCTGGTTGCTCCATCACTGGAGTTTTCTAAGAAGACCCTGGACAAGCATTTGTCAAGGATGCTATGGTCTCCATCAGAAGATCTCCAAAGTTCTTTCCTACCTTATGATTCTATGTTATCTATGTTAATGGTCTGGAGAAGAATGGGCAAAGGTCCATCTGGATATCAAGATGGTCAGGAGAGACCACCTGGAGCACACTGCTCAGTGGGATCAGGAGAAATGGAGGAAGCTCCCATCGCAATCTCCATCTTGCCTGCCTCCACTTGTCCACCCATCTCAGGGGCTGTAGTGGTGGACCTCCAAAAAGAAGATGATTGGTGGACCTCAAAAGACCAGAGAGATGTTCTCCTTCAAAAGAGAATGTAGCCAATGGCCCAAGCAGAGCAGTCATGATACCTGTCCTACCTCAGCTGCCTAAGACTCCATAAGACTTGGATGAGATCTCACCAGGAGATCCCAGATCTGGAGGCGAGACTGGGAGGTTGAAGGAACGTCCTTGAAGGTAAGGAGATAATCCTGGATGGAAACTAACCAAGGAGAGAAGCAACCTTCTCTTAATTAAGGAGAAACTTCCTAACAGTGAGAACAATTAACCAGTGGAACCACCTGCCACCAGACGTTTTGGATGCTCCATCCCTGGAGATTTTTAAGAAGAGACTGGACAGTCACTTGTCTTGAATGATATAGGATATTCTGTAGCTCCATTTTGCTTCTGCTTCTCTTATGTCCTGCTTGAGAAAGCTAGCTGGAGACATCAACATAGGAACCATGAGTTGAAGTGGACTTGAGAGTGACTTTGCTACAGCATTAGAAGGACAAACACCGTGAGTGGACAACAGAGTTGCATTTTTTTAAAAAAATGACTATGCCCCTGGACTATCAGTATTCCAGAAGACCTTTGCTCTCATCTTCCTGAACATAGATGGATGACAGGATGGAAAGGACCTTGGAGGTCTTCTAATCTAACCCTATCAGTAGGACACCCTATACCAGTCTGACAAATCTTCCTGTCCAATCTTTTTCTTGACGACCTCCAGTGATGGAGTACCCACAACTTCTGGAGATGTTCCACTGGTTAATTGTCCTCACCGTCTGGAAATTTCTCCTTAGTTCTAGGTGGCTTCTCTCCTTGATGGGTTTCCATCCCAAGTTTTTTGTCCTGCCTTCAAGTGCTTTGGAGAACAAGTTGACCCCCTTCCTTCCATCCATTCATCCATCTCTTCTTTCTCCTCCCTCCCTCCCTCCCTCCCTCCCTCCTTCCTTCCTTCCTTCCTTCCTTCTTTTCTTCCTTCCTCCGCCCTCTCTCTTTCTCCTGCCTTATAGAATCATAGGGCTGAAAGGGAGCAATCTTTTTCTTGAAGACCTCCAGTGATGGAACACCCACAACTTCTGGAGAGGTTCCACTGGTTAATTGTCCTCACTGTCTGAAAATTTCTCCTTAATTCCAGGTGGCTTCTCTCCTTGATCTGTGGCTTCTTGTTCTACCTTCTGGCACTTTGGAGAATGACCCCCTCTTCTCTGTGGCAGCCCCTCAAATATGAAACGATGCTACCCCGTCATCCCAAATATGGTCAACAGGATCACTTATATCTGGAAAGTTGGTTGGTTTCTTTATGTGGTTTTATCCCCAGACCTAAGTTGGACCATTTCAGATTGCAAAGAGGAGAAACCCTCAACATACTGAGAAGGAATTATGGGGAGATGGAGAGGGAGACCAGACCAGGGTTTCTACAGCTTCTTCTGGAACATCTTCATGTAAGGAAGACAGGAAGTAAATTGAAACCGTATTTGTAAAAGATACACATGAAACAGTGAAAATTCAGAATTTAAACTCTTTATTTGCGAAATCAGTCCATTGAGTATTGTTTGATTGCAAAAGGCATAATCTTGATTTGAGATGTGGATTCTGTTTCATCTTCATGCTTGTATCTGGAAGAGGAGACTCAGCCATACAGCTAGTCCTTGACTTATGACCACACTTGAGCCCCATGCAGGTGTTGCTAAGTGAGAAACGGGTTCAGTGAGTTTCATCCCCTTTCCTGACTTTTCTTGCTGTGAATCCCAGTGGTGCTTAAGAGATTCACCCAGATATTAAGTGAATCTGGATTTCCCATCGACTTTGTTGGTCAGAAGGTCACAAGAGGGGGGATTGCATGACCCCGGGATATAATTACCATCATAAATGTGAATCGGCTGTCTAAGTATCCAAATGTAAATCGCATGGTACCCATTACGCATGGTGATAAGCGTAAAAAAAGGGTCACAAGTCCCTTTGTTTGGGGCCATGTTCACTTCATACGGTTGCTAAGCGAATTTTGTAAGTCAAGGACTGCCTGTATGGGGAATAAGCTCAGATTATTGGAAGAAAATTATGGAAGCAGAGTTGAATTCTTGGTCCTGATCTCCAAGCTCAGAGCCTGCAGGAGAACGAAGAAAAGGTTGGAAGATACAACTCAAAATCTGGAGGAAAAAAAATCCTGAAAGCATCCAGATCCAAGCATAGTCTATCTGTTTGGTGGTTCTTCCTCATCCAGACCACTCACAACCCACAACCTGTCGCTTCCTTAAAGGATCTAGGTTTAGTGCCTGAGTGTTTTTATGATTAGTCTTTCACGCAATCATGGTTGCTGTGGTCTGTAGAGCACACAAGAAAGAGACTACACAACCACTGTGGTCTGTTTTGGCCAGAAGTGGCACTGTGGGCTGTTCCTTTGATATTTGCAGGCCAGGTCCATGAGCCAGATTTAAGCACTCCGCGGGCCGGATCAAGCCCGCGTGCCTTGAGTTTGACACCCATAGTCCAGGGTCTCCTACTTGAGCAAGGTGTTGAACTAGATGGCCTCCGAGGTCCCTTCCATCTCTGTTATTCTGTAAAATTATACTTATAATCTATATACAAAAATAGATAGAAGACAGACAGACAGACAGACAGACAGACAGACAGACAGATAGATAGATAGATAGATAATGGATAGAGAGATAGTGGTGGATGATGGATGGATAAATATAGATGGATAGATATTAAATGGTTGATGATAAATTATGATATAGATAAATAGATAGATGATAGATCGATCAATGAGAGAGAGAGAGAGAGAGAGAGAGTGAGAGAGAGAGAGAGAGAGAGAGAGAGAGAGAGAGATGGATGGATGATGAATAGATGGATGGATAAATATAAATGGATAGATATTAAATGATTGATGATAAATTATTAGATAGATACAGTAGATAGGTAGGCAGATAGGTAGGTAGGTAGGTAGGTTCATAGAATTTTTAATATATATTTCTTTTCATTTCTCCTTACTATCTTCAGTTCTTATCTTTTATTACTATAAACTTCCCAGGCTTATCCTGAGGTAAGATGGTCAGCCAATACATTTTATAAATAAATCCGTAAATCAATAAATCCTTCAATCAATAAATCTAAACCCGTAAACCAGTAAATCAATAAATCAGCACATCAATAAATCAGTAAATCAATAAATCAGCAAATCAATAAATTAATAGTCTTGTTTCTTTCTTTTTTATTTTTCTTCTTTCCATCCTGTCTGTCTTTTTCTATTTGTTCTTTGCTCTTCTCTGCACCTTCTGTTTTTTCTTTGTATTGTTTTGATATTTTTAAAACTTTTTGCATTAGCTTTTACCTTTTCCATTTCAACCTTGAGTAAAATTACTTTTTTTTTTAAAGGAACTCCTTTGAATCCCGCAAGCCCAACCCGAGACCCTTTTATACCTCTTTGGCTTTTTGATGTACTTGTGCGCCGGAATTGACACGCATCAAATCATCTTATGTCTTCATTATCCTCTAACATAACCATAGGAACGGAAAGCTTAGGCTGCAGAAGGGAAGATCAAAATGCCGGGTGTGGGGTTAGCAGGGAGTAGAATGGGATGATTTACAGTGGCCAGGTGGGCGTGAATGGATGGATATCAGTGGTGGGTTTCTATCAGTTCACCCCAATTCGGGCGAACCAGTAGCATTGGCGGGAAGCTCTGCCCACCTGCCCAGATGTCATCAAAAACGCTCTATGCATGCAAAACGAGTGTGTGCCCCCACGCACTATCGATAGCGAAGCAATAGTGCCAGAATTTGAATCCCACCTCTGGTGGATATGGCTGGGTGGTCTCAGCCGGATCGGCACAACCAGCTGGGCATTGTCCAGTGGGCACATCGTCTGGTGGGTGTAGCTGATTTGGACCTGCTGACTTAGCATGGCGGGGTCAGTGAGGAACAAATCATGTCGGCTCACTCGACATGGAAATGACTCAGCACCCCACAAACTACCGTCAGCCAGGACTATGGACCCAAGATAACTTAGGAAAATGGGAGCAGAAAAGCACAGCAATGTGGTGGCTCCTTGGCGCACGTCTCCTGCCTTTTTTGACATACTGTCAAGTTTGAAGCGTGCTTATGCTGTTGCAACCACTTTCGCTCCTCAGCTTGCCAATGAACTGCGGGGACTGGGGGATGGAAGAGAGAAATGGAACGTAAGCTCCAGACTTCAAGTAGACAAATCATGAGAACCAAGGACACTCCCGCAGGTCTTTGCCAAACCCCAAAGGCATTTTCTCATATCAATACCCTGACCTTAATTGGACAGTGCGACCTGCGCTAATAATGGGAGGGGGAATGCTATACTTGATGTATGTGGATTAAGCGGGAATTAGCCAGAGCTGGCTTGGCTTCCGCCGTGTTGAAATGATGTAATCACTAAAATTTTGCATTCGGAGATTGGATCATCTTGAATGGGCTTGCTGAGTTACGTTTTTCAATCAGAACCTTGACACATACCTGTAAAGCAGGTGGCAGAGTCCGGAGGTTGGCCCAGTCATGCACCGGTGAGAGCTCCACCTGGAAAAAAATGGGCATTAGATGGCAGAACCCAGGGCCAGGCCCCCCAAAAGGTGCAAAATGAGTTTGCTTAGCATACGAAATACTCAGTGTGGGAGATAAGCTGGAGTTCCCCAACCTTTCGGCTAGGTGGGGTGGGGGGAGAGGAGGGTTCCACGTGAGTGGTGGGCAAACACACACAGATTCATTTGCACAGGCGATGCGCACGCATAAACGCCACTTGCACACCCATGCACCTGTGTTTGCCCCCACTGTTTGCAGAAATGGAGCCTGTCCGCTCATTGCACAAATGGGGAATGCATGTGTGCTCACTCCCACATTTGCGGCCCAGTTCCACAGGGCTCAGGGCCTGATAGTGGGCGGCCTAGGGATTGGGGACACCTGGGTTAAGCAAAGGAGAGTTCAGGACCATGTAAGATGGAAACCAGGGGTCGCTCGAAGTTCACACAGAAGATGCAAATACTGCCTTTTTGTCATCTGCGATCCACCACAAGAAGATGTGGCTTCAGAAGCTGAGGGATTCCATTAGAATTCAAATTTTGTCCCAGAGAAAAGGCTTCCTGAGTTCAAAAAAGTCAAGCTGTCAGCCACCTTTATTTTTTTTAACTGCGCTGCTGAGCTTTGGTTGTGTCAAGCACTGCATAAGTCAAGAGATTCAGGCAGTTCAAATGAGTATCAAGATTTACTGCAAGGTTAAGCTCTCTACAAGAATCTGACCTACTAACAGTCAAGGGAAATGAGTGGGAGATAAGAAAGGCATTCATGGTGGGATGGATTGAGATCGCTTGTGGGCATGCAGGGATTCATGACTGATGACTCCTTTGACCCCACCTTCGGGTTTAGCCTGGTCATCTCCCACAATAGATGGAAGGATGGACGATAGATGATAGATAATTGATAGATAAATAGATAATTCATAGATAGATAGAAAGACAAACAGACAGACAGACAGATAGAGATGATAGGTAGGTAGATAGAGAGCGAGGACAGAGAGAGATTGATGGATGGATGATCAATGATAAATTATTGAAAAATTAGATGATAGATAGATGATAGATAGATAGATAGATAGATAGATAGATAGATAGATAGATAGATAGATAGATAGATATAGATAATAGGTAGGTAGTTAGAGAGAGATAGGACAGAGAGAGATGGAGGGATGGATGGATGGATGGATGGATGATCAATGATAAATTATTGAAAAATTAGATAATAGATATAGATAGATAGATAGATAGATAGATAGATAGATAGATAGATAGATAGATAGATAGATAGATAGATAGATAGATATGATAGATATGCCAGGAAAATGAGATTCAGGCAGTTCAAATGAGTATCAAGATTTACTGCAAGGTTAAGCTCTCTACAAGAATCTGACCTACTAACAGTCAAGGGAAATGAGTGGGAGATAAGAGTGGGATTAAGATCACTTGTGGGCATGCAGGGATTCATGACTGATGACTCCTTTGACCCCACCCTCGGGTTTAGCCTGGTCATCTCCCACAATAGATGGAAGGATGGATGATAGATGATAGATAATTGATAGATAAATAGATAATTGATAGATAGACAGACAGACAGACAGATAGAGATGATAGGTAGGTAGGTAGGTAGAGAGAGAGATAGGACAGAGAGAGATGGATGGATGGATGGATGATCAATGATAAATTATTAAAAAATTAGATGATAGATAGATAGATAGATAGATAGATAGATAGATAGATAGATAGATAGATAGATAGATAGATAGATAGATAGATAGACAGACAGATATAGATGATAGGTAGGTAGTTAGAGAGAGATAGGACAGAGAGAGATGGATGGATGGATGGATGGATGGAGGGATGGAGGGATGGATGATCAATGATAAATTATTGAAAAATTAGATAATAGATGATGGATGGATGGATGGATGGATGGATGGATGGATGGATGGATGGATGGATAGATAGATAGGCCAGGAAAATGAGATTCAGGAAGTTGAAATGAGTATCAAGATTTATTGCAAACTTAACCTCTCTACAAGAATCTGACCTACTAAGGGTCAAGGGAAAGGAGCGGGAAATAAGAATAGAAAGAATTCAAGGCAGGCTGGGCTTATCTGTGGCGTGCAGGGACTCATAACTGATGACATGTTTGACCCTCCCTTGGGCTCAGCTGGGTCATCTCCTACAGGTTGCATCACCTTTGTGACTTTCTTTTTTTTAACCAATCCCTCCAGACATCCTTGCCTGAAACCACAGGGATATGGGAGTGATTTTGTAGGGCAAAGTCGTCCTTTCAGAACTGGGGCACCACCCAAATGTGATGGTGTTAATCCCACAGATTCAATCTGCATTCAATCCCCGTGCGCTGGACCTGATCCCAGGGAATGGATCCTATGCTCCCCAGCAAACTCCAGCCTCATTGGCAGGATACAGAATGGCTCTGCACCATATTCTACCTTCACTTCATGATTGAAGAGGACAGAGTAACATCCGAAACGATTACGGCAGGCTCTCTTGGCTCGTTCTCGTACCTGCAAAGAGGAAAAACCGTCTCCTTAGCAGCCGGCTGGAGAAACTGAGTCACCTATTCAGGTTAAGGCAGCTTTTTCCAATCCAGCTGACTACAATTCTCATCATCTCTTCAGGCTGAGAAGAGCCAAGTAAACCCATTCCAGATCAGTCCAGGAAGGAAACAACCCCCCTCTCTTCTAGGCCTGACACTGTTACATAGTTGGGTCATGAAATGTCTGCAACCCGACTGAGAGAGCACCAAGGGCACAGTCATCTTCCTCCTCCTCCTCCTCCTCCTCCTCCTCCTCCTCCTCCTCCTCCTCCTCCATCTTCTCCACCTTCTTTTCTCCACAACCCCACTCCCTCCTAGCACTGATGATGTTCCCTAGTTGGCTCATGAAACATCCACAAGGAAAAGAACCCTCTTTTCTTTCTCTCTTCATTCCTCTTTCTCCTTCCTTCCCCTTTCCTTATTTTTCCTTCCGTGTGCCCTCCCTCACTCCTTCCTCTCAGTTCTTCCTTCCTTCCTTCCTTCTCTTCTCTTCTTTTTCGTTCCCTCTTCCTTCTCCTTTCTTCTTCCTTTCCCTCTCTCATTTTTCTTTCCTTGCTCTCTTCGCATCTTTTTCTTTTTCTTTCCCTTTCCCTTTCTCATTTCCTGTCCCTTCTCGCATGCTCAAAGGCAAAAGGGGAAACGTTTCTCCTTTGTTTTTGCTTTCAGTTTGCTTTGCTACCAATGAAAACGGAGGAAGGAACCCAGAGTCTTTTTCCTCCTCCTCTTCTCCCCAAACCCCACTCCCTTCCTGCCCTGATGCTGTTCCCTAGTTGGGTCATGAAACCACCCAGCTCAGAGAGCACCCAGGACCCCCACAGGAACCATCTTGTAAGCTGATCAGCCCCAAGAAGACCCACTCAGCCCCCCTACCCCGTTAACCACTGGCAGTGCAAACTCACCGGATTGGTGATCGTCGTCTCAACCACCAAAGCCAAGAGGACGATCGAGATCAACCAAAGCTGCTTCATGGCCATCTTTCTCCACAGGATTAGAGTCTGGGGCTGTTGAGCCGAGAACCTGCCCACTTATCTACGCTCCGTCGCTGGACTTTGACTTCTGCTTTCCCGTAACGGGGTGTTGTGGACACATCTGGATTGTTTGCATGAGGCCGAGCAATGGCCTTCAATCTCCGGTCAATGATTAGCCAGTTGGAAGGACAATCCGCTGGACTCCAAACCTTCTTCAGAAGTTACCAGGTGAAGAGATAATCAGATGTTTGCTTGGGGTTCCTGCTTCCGTACTTTCTCCCTGCCACATCAAGCCTTGATCCACCTACTATCTACCTATCATCTTATTCCATTTGAGGACAAAGAAGAAGGAATCCAAGAAATGCAAGGCAGGAGAGGATCCTTATAGAACCATAGAATAACAGAGACCTCGGAGGTCCTCTGATCCAATTTTGAATTCCGTTAATTGTTCTGACTTTATGGCCATGCCGTTCAGTTGCATTTCCAGCAAACCACGGTTGCATCCACCATGTCTACAGGACCTCTTCATGAATTGCGTTATGTTCTTGAAGGTCCATTTTTCTTTTCTTTTTTTTTTTTTGGAGGTTCTCCTGAACTTCATCTGATCCTAACCTTCTGGTTTTTGCCATCTTCTCAAGGAAGTCATGGCTTCTTCAAATATTGGTTTGGCCTTTCGGTTCTCATTCCTGACCAAGATAAGAGCCAACCAAGTTTATTCCTCTGTTTGATGTGTGGTTGCTTCCTTGTCCATCAAACTTTCTTCAGTCTCATTTTATTAAGCAGGCGTCTTACATCTCCGGTTCCCATAGCTTCAAAAAAAGCTTTCCCCGATGAGCCCGTATACTGTACAGGCAGTCCTCGACTTCAACGGGTCATTCCAAGTTACAACGGCCCAGAAAAAAGTTGATTTATGACCATTTTTCACAGATACAACTGTCCTTGCGATCATGAGATGGAAATTCTGATCCTCAGCCACTGGTTCGGTTTTACAACTGTTGGTATTTCCCGGTGATCGCGTGATCTCCTCTTGAAACCTTCAGACCAGCCCAGTCAAGGGATGGCAAGCATGATTCCCTTATCAACTGACTGACTGACTTATCAACTGCGGTGATTCTGTTAACAACTCTGGCAAGAAAGGGTCGTAAAACAGGGCAAGAGTCACTTAATGACAGAAATTTAGGGCTCCACTGTGGTCCGTATAAATTGAGGATTATCTGTACCAAAGTAGTCCGAAGCCCCCTCTTCACTTAGATAGTCCTTGACTTAGAACGATTCATTTAGCGTCCATTCAAAGTTACACATGGTATTGGAAAAAGGGACTTACGACCGTTTTTCACACTTATAGATGCTTGGCAACTGACTCGTACTTATGATGGTTGCTGTGTCCCCGGGTCACTCTTTTGGGACCTTCCGACAAACATACTCAATGAGGAAACCAGATCCTAAGAACTGTGTTTCTACCTTAATGGCTGCAGTGATTCGCTTAACGACGGGGGCAAGAAAGGTGGTAAAAGGGGGCAAAACACACTGAACAAGTGTCTCGCTTAGTAGCAGAAATGTTGGGCTCAATTCTGGTCATACATCAAGGAATAGATGCATGCCATTATGCCACCACAATTGGGACAGGAATTTTATGTTGCTAAACTCAGCTGTACCTGATTTTACGTCCTCTTTGGTACAGTTGTTAAGTGAATCCTGTTGTCATTAAGTAGCTAAGTGGGTGATAAAACAATTATAAATAAAACGAAATGATAGGCATTTTTTTCTTACAAGAGGTAAACATTGTACGGGCTGGTCCTGGCCCAATATCAATCCTGCCTCAACTTGAACCTCTAAGCCAAATCAATCCTTAACTTCTTTGGTTGATAAAGGTATAGTCTACTAAAGATCAAGTGGACTATGGTAAAGCAAAGCCAGAACTGAAGTTTGCGGGCGGCAAATCCCTGTGTGGAACATTCCCATCTTAGGCACATCCCATCATTGCTCCCTCCACCCCACTCCATCATCCAATCACATTAAAAGAAGATGTTTTTTGAAATAGCCGTTCCGAGTGCAGGCTATCTTGTGGCTCCATTCCTTTCCCGGGAAAACGGCCTTGAAGCACAGTCTCTGAGAGGCAGGCTTAGGCTGGTTACTTTCAGTTTCCCCTACTAAGCATTCCCTCTCCCTTTTTCAACTCTCCCCCCGGGCTTCATGGCAGACCAGTGCCGAACGACACACTTCTTGTGCCAGTTCCATGGGAGGTATGAAAATAGTGACCCCCCTCCATCCAGATTATGGGTCCGATCCACTTTTTCAATGTACATGGTGCACATAGGCACATCTAACACAAAGAGAGAGAACTCGTTTTTCTCCTTTTCCAGCCTTTTCCCTTTATTGCATTTTCTTTGGGGTTAATTTCACACATTCAACAGGTCAGAGGGCTCCTTGGGGGTCCAGTTTTCCTGGATTTGGGGGGGGGAATGCAGGAAAGGAAGCCACCCCATGAGGTGAGATGGGGGCTAATCCCCTTCGCTGGACCATTCCTCTGACTCCGAGAGGCTCTTGTTTGAAGTCTCATTGTGGGTCCCCTGTCCAGGTGGAGCCACAATGGTCAACCAGGAATAGCAACCTCGGCAGGGGGGCCTGGACCCAGTCCGCTTTCTCCCTCGGCGTGGGGTCAAGGATTCCCTTTTGGACCTCCGGTCCAATCTTGGCTCAACCTAAAATAGGAAAACGAGAGAAGGGAGTGGATTATAGGTCCATCAGATGAGCCGAGGGGTCCCTTCAAAGAGACTAGGGGATTCTGGGAGCTGAAGTCCACCCGTCTTCAAGTTGCCAAGGTGGAGACACACTAGAGTAGATTGAGGCCTTCAATTAGGTGGGCTCCAAGACCAGCTCCTAGAACGGTGTATCTTGACCTCTGAGATGTTAAGATGGGTGGACTTCAACTCCCAGAATCCCCTGCAGGAAGTGAAAACAGTCAAGATGGTGGCTTGGACGGGGCGACTGAAGCTTTATCCCATGTTTACCCATGTTAAAAAAAATGACAGCGTTGGAAGGGACCTTGGAGGTCTTCTAGTCAACCCCTGCTCGAGCAGGAGACCTTGTATCATGCCAGAAAAATGGCTGTCCAGTCTTTTCTTTAAAACCTCCAATGATGGAATACCCACAACTTCCGAAGGCGATAGACCGCCGGTCTGCTCGAGGCAGGAAGAGGGTCCTTTCAAATTCTACCCTCCCCTTCCAGCTTCTCCACTGCTCAACGTACCAACTTGCCGAATTCCAGGATTGTCAGGGGGGAAACATCTGTTTGGTTCAAAATGGCGCCCTCTGGCTCTACATGTTTCTGAAAGCAAAAGGAACATGAGAGAAGTGGGAGACATCATGAAAATCAATTCTATTCTCTTTTCTATTCTATTTTGTCCTGTCATATTCTGTTCTATTATCTCATCTATCTATACCTCTCTCCATCTAATCATCACTCCCTCCATCTTCTCTCTCTCTCCTATCTTTCTATCTATCTATCTATCATCTATCTATCTATCTATCTATCTATCTATCTATCTATCTATCTATCTATCTATCTATCTATCATCTATCTATCTATCTATCTATCTATCTATCATGTTTTCTGAGGTTTTTGCGGGCGTTTATATGTAGGTCTTTGGTTCTTCGGGTGTTCTCCCGCGTAGAATTGGATGTGTCTTGGCGACGTTTCGACGAAGTCTCATTCGTCATCTTCAGGCTGGTGTTTTCGGCTTTGTGCTTCCAGGAGCTGTCTGTCTGTCTGTCTGTCTGTCTGTCTGTCTGTCTGTCTGTCTGTCTGTCTGTCTAACATTTCTCTCTCTCTCCATCTCTCTCTCTCTCTCTCTCTCTCTCTCTCTATCTATTTATTCTCTATCTATCTATTTATCTATCTCTCTCCATCTCTCCCTCCCCCTCCCCCTCTCTTTCTCTCTCTCTCTCTCTCTATCTATCTATCTATCATTTCTCTCTCCATTCTCTCTCTCTATCTATTTATCTCTCTATCTCTATCATTTCTCTCTCCATCTCTCTCTCTCTATCTATCTACTTTCCCTCCCTCTCCCTCCCTCCCTCCCTCTCTTCCTTTGCTTCTTATCTCAGGTTCAGGTCACGTTGCCCTTCCCTTTGATCCCTCAAAATACTCACCATCCTCAGAATCGAGTAACTTCCAGGATAATTCGTGTTCTTGACACACAACTTGCATTTTCGTTTCTACATGTAGAGAGGAGGAGAGAGTCAGCCTAGACTGCCTCTGTAGCAAAAGGAGCATTAGCCGCCCATCTGAAATGGTAGAGGGTCTCCTGCTTGAGCAATCCAGCTGTCTGACTACAACTCCCATCATCTCTTCAGGCTGCAGTTAGTAAGAACCAAGGAAACCCATTCCAGATCAGTCCAGGAAGGAAACAACCTCCCTCTCTTCTAGCCCTGATGTTGTTACATAGTTGGGTCATGAAATGTCTGCAACCCGACTGAGAGAGCACCGAGGACCCACAGTCATCTTCCTCCTCCTCCTCCTCCTCCTCCATCTCTCCGCAAACCTCACTCCTTTCTAGCACTGCTGATGTTACCTAGTTGGGCCGTGAAATGTCTGCAAGGAAACAACCCAGTTCAAAGAGCACCAAGGATCCCCCAGTCTTCTTTCTCTTCCCCCTCCCCCCTCCCCTCCCCTCCCCCTCCCCCTCCCCCTCCTCCTCTCCACAAACCCTCCTTCCCTTCCAGCACGGATGTCATGAAATGCCTGCACGAACTCAGAGAGCTCAGAGAGCACCAAGGGCCCCACATTTCAACCCCGAGTTACAGATTTTTCTCCTTTGATCGTATCATCATCAGACTTGGGTTCAGTGAAGGAAGAGTTTGAAATAGGAATGGAGAAGTTTGGCTGCAGAAGGTTGGTGGATGATGCTTTCCCTCGACTTACAGGAGCTGGGGGTCATCCATTCCAGATTCGAGTTTGGATTTTCTGCTCTCCCTCTCTACTTACCGCTCGAATCTCCTCATTCCCCCTTTTGAGCACCCCGAGAGAGCTCACCTTATTCTCTTGTGGGGCGGTTGCCACCAAAGCTAGGAGGACACCCAAGATCAGCCAAACGTTCTTCATTCTTGGTGTTTGTTTCTCTGGTCTTTGTCCTCCGAAGCGAGAGAGGTGGGGCAGGGAGGGCCTGTGACTTTGTCCCTCCCCTGGTTTGGCTCCAATCTCTTCCTCCCATTGGGGGGAGTCTGGCCGGACGAAGAGCTGTTTACCTTCGGGATTGTCACCAGAGATCAAGCCAAGGGACCAGTCTCCACTCGGTCAAAGCAAACTGACTCAAATTTAGCCAAAACAGCTTTGCATGGTGTAGAAGTTATCACGTTTCCCCGTGATTGTTTGTTCTTCCGCAACGCTTCCCGAGCAAAACAGAATAATTCCTGGAATACATTTTGTGGGAATGTATTTTTATGAAACAGCTACAGTTTGGATCCCCTCTAAACTACGTCGAGTTGTACTAACTAGAGTTTCTTGGTTCAGTCAAGCAGTTAAGCAGTAAAGCACATGGAGACTGTTCTGTTTGTTTGGGCTGTGCTGCTATAGACTGTATAAACAGACCCAACAAGAATGGAGTTGGAAGGGACCCTTGAAGTCTTCTAGTCCAACCCCCTGCTCAGGCAGCAGGAGACTCTTACAGAATTACAGAGTTGGAAGGGATTGTGGAGGTCTTCTAGTCCAACTCCTTGCTCAAACAAGAGACTCTTGCAGAATTACAGAATCACAACTTTTAAGAGGAGACTGGACAGCCACTTGTCTGAAATGGCACAGATTCTACAAGGCTGAAGAAAGGGAGGGAGGGAGGGAGGGAGGGAGGGAGGGAGGGAGGGAGGGAGGGAGGAAGGAAGGAAGGAAGGAAGGAAGTCAACTATTCTCCAAAGCAAATGAAGGCAGGAAAAGAAGCAACAGATGGAAACTAATCAAGGGGAGAAGCAACCAGGAACTAAGAAGAAATTTCCTAACAGTGAGAACAATTAATCAGTGGAATGGCTTGCTTTCAGAAGTTAGGGGATGCTCCAACACTGGACGTCTTCAAGAAGAGACAGGATAGCCATTGTCTTCTGTTTGAGCAGAGGTGTTGTCCCTGATTCGGGTCTGAGCCTGGTGCCGAAGCCAATGATGGACGCCAGACACGAGGTGCAGGTTTTCTGATTGCTTTTTATTAGCGTCCTCCAAGGAAAAGGGCTCCTGGCCAAAATGCCAAGAATCCAGAACAAAGGATTAAGTAAGCTTTATACCTTTTCCCTAAAAGAGAAGGCGGGGTAAGGCAAGATAATAAGAAATATTATCTAATGAACATTTTAGTAATAATTCTATAATTTGTTCTCTTGGTCTCTAGCTGCCCTATTTCCAAGCCTTGGCTAATGAATTGCCCCAGGAGTTATCTAATACACCTTTTATTGGCTGTAGGCCATCTGGATTCCTAATTTTTAGCTGAGGCCTGCAAGTTGTCTAATTCTTGTTACTTTTATCAGCTTTCTAACTACCCGGAATGGTTACAAGATTCACACATGCATATTTCTGTAGATAAGCATTCTTTGTTCTTGCCAGACACACTCCGCAATTACAGACTTCCTGCATCTGAGTCTTTCAAGTGTGTGTCAAAACCTGGCTTTATTTTAGCGTACAGGCACAAGTACGGCAAAAAGCAAATCAGTTTATGAATTCCCCTCAGGCTTAAATGACCTTTAGCCTTGTAATCCCAAATAATTAAACAAAATTAATCTGGTCTCCTATCCCTTCCCTGGCCGCCTCTCCTGCTAGCTGGCACGCACAGGTCCTGCTTCTGCTGCTTGCAAAGAGCCCCAAAGGCTTTGGCTGGAACCAAAGGGGAAGGATCATGGGATGCGATGGCTCAGTGGCTAAGACGCTGAGTTTTCCGATCAAAAGGCTGGCAGTTTAGCGGTTCGAATCCCTAGTGCCGTGTAACAGGGTGAGCTCCCGTGACTTGTCCCAGCTTCTGCCAACCTAGCAGTTTGAAAGCAGGTAAAAAATGCAAGTAGAAAAATAGGGACCCTCTTTGGTGGGAAGGGAACAGCATTCCGTGCGCCTTTGGCATTGAGTCATGCCGGCCACATGACCACGGAGGCGTCTTCGGACAGTGCTGGCTCTTTGGCTTTGAAACGGAGGTGAGCACTGCCCCCTAGAGTCAGGAACGACTAGCAGGTATCTGCGAGGAGAACCTTTACCTTTACCTTTTTAAAAGGGGAAGGAACCACGTGGGCCCATAGAGAGGAGAAGGGAGGGGCATTCACTGACAGCTTCTCTCAGCCGGACATTGACTTTCTCATCATTTAGATTCATCTCTGTGAATCTAAATTTTAATTCCTACCTGACTACGTGGCTCAGTGGCTAAGATGCTGAGCTTGTTGATCAGAAAGGTTGGCTGTTTGGCGGTTCGAATCCCTAGTACAGGTCTCCTGCGTGACAAGGGGTTTGGACTAGATGATCTCCAAGGTCCCTTCCAACTCTGTTACTGTTAATTCACCATTGGAGGCTTGGCGGGGGAGTTGTGTTGATTCTCGCCTTCTGCCATCTTCCAATGTCTCTCAATGCCCATCTTGGGGGGGTTTAGTTGCCGTCTTAATTGGTGCAATTCTTAGTCTGGTTTAGCGTAGCCCTCAATGGAACTGCATCTCCATGGAGGGAAGTTATGCAGTGGAGTATCTCAGGGCTCTGTTTTAGGCCCAAGACAGGCCTCAACATCTTCATCAATGACTCGGAGGAGGGGACAGATGGGGAACTCATCAAATTTGCAGATGACACCAAGCTGGCAGGAAGAGCCAACACTCCAGAAGATGATAGGCTCAAGAGACAGAAGAATCTTGACAGACTTGAACATTGGGCCCTATCTAACAAAATGAAATTCAACAGTGAAAAAAGGAAGGTTCTAAATTTAGGGAAGAAAAACAAAACACACAGGTACCTTATAGGTGGTACCTCGCTCAATAGTAGTACCTGTGAGAGAGATCTTGGAGTCCTAGTGGACAACCATTTAAATAGGAGCCAGCCGTGTGTGTAGCAGCTGCCAAAAAAGCCAACACAGTTCTGGGTTGCATCAACAGAGGGAGAGAATCAAGATCACGTGAAGGGTTAATACCGCTTTATAAGGCCTTGGGAAGGCCACACTTGGAATCCTGCATCCAGTTTTGGTCGCCATGATGTAAAAAAGATGTTGAGACTCTGGAAAGAAGGCAGAGAAGAGCAACAAAGAGGATTAGGGGACTGGAAGCTGAAACATATGAAGATTGGTTGCAGGAACTGGTTATGCCTAGTTTAATGAAAAGAAGGACTAGGGGAGACATGAAAGCAGGGTTCCAAGATCTCAGGGGTTGCCACAAAAAAGGTTCAGCAGGTTCTGACCAGTTCCAGAGAACCGGTAGCAGAAATTTTGAGTAGTTCAGAGAACCGGCAAATACCACCTCTGACTGGCCCCGCCCCCATCTATTCTCTGCCTCCCGAGTCCCAGCTGATCAGGAAGAAATGGGGATTTTGTAGTAACCTTCCCCTGTCACGCCCACCAAGCCACACCCACAGAACCGGTAGTACCAAAATTTTGAATCCCACCATTGCATATGACCACTTAGCCACGCCCACCCAGCCAGTCAGCCCCCCCCCCAACAGTCTGTGGGACTGTGATTCGCCCCCACCCCTGTTTAAAAAGTTTGAGGACCCCTGGAGTAGAAGATCTCCAAGATCCTTTTCAACTCTGTTATTCTATTTTGCTTGACATTGAAAGACACTTAAAGGTGGGGGGGTGGGGAGAATAGGTTTGGCATTTCCCGCAAGACTGAATCACCTTCAATCCCCGCCCTTCCCTGTTGAACGAAAGTTGAAGAGAGCAAAGTCTCCCTCCCTGGTCAGCCTGCAGGGAGATTCCCCAGGTAGTTTTCTGGCCCAATCTGAGAGCAGCTGAGCACAATCTTAGACAACAGATACAAAAGAGAAGGAAGGTAAGGGGGAATCATGGGGTGGGGTATGGGAGACAGAGAGGGGGGTATGGAGGGAGAAGGCCAGGCTTCTCTGAATGTGGGGGGGGCGGAAATTTGAGACTACAGTGATCAAGGCATCCCTGCACAGTGTGGGGGGAAGCACTGGTCGTAAAAATCCTGAATTTTGTTTCTTCTTCTATATTTTGAAATCTTAGGTAAAATTCAGCGTGATCTATTTCTAACAGAATAATTGTTCTCTCTTGGAATTTATTTGTAGACATCAATTTTTCTTCTAATTTCTCAACCTTTTTTTCTGCTGTTTCTGCTTTTTCTTCCACTTTCTGTATTCTCTCCTCGTTCT
Organism: Coluber constrictor foxii; assembly: GCA_038048745.1. Lineage (NCBI taxonomy): Eukaryota > Metazoa > Chordata > Lepidosauria > Squamata > Colubridae > Coluber > Coluber constrictor. The sequence goes on along the minus strand of CM075961.1, from coordinate 170,250,110 downwards.
TCCCCATAATTTCTTTCTTTTCTTTTAGTTCCTGTTTTATCTCAACAAGAAGAGATTGCATTAAATTCCGTAGTACCATTATCTCTGAAGTTTTCTGGATTTCTGCCACTGAGGAGCTTGATATAGGCAGGGTATGTTTCCTCATTTTTATTTTTCTGGGTATTTATAATCCACTTGTGATTAAATTTATGGTTTAATATATCAAGTTCAACCAATGATTAAATTTACAAAACAGAAAAGAAAAAAAATAGATTTTGTGAAGTAAAGCAAAAGGTCTGGAATCTTCCCTGCCCTTCTATGTTATATAAAAAGGTAAAAAAGAAAAAAGAAAAAAAATAAGATAGTCAAATTAGAAGAAAGTAAAATAAAAATGCAATTAAAAAGTTAAAAAAGTGAAAAAGGCTGAAAAATAATGTTTTAGAGTCAAAATCAAAAATCAAAATTCATAAAAAAGTCAATTTAGTAAAAAAAGAGAGGAAAAAATGGGAAAATTAAAAAATAAAAATTTAAAGAAGAAGAATTCTTCTGACTCCTCAAGTCTTAATCCATGAGGGAACAAACTTTAGGAGTCCAATTTAATTTAATTCAGTATATAGTTTCTAGTCCAAGGAGAATAAAAAATCAAAATTCAAGCCAAAAATCTTCTCTTTTTAATTTTCTTTTTTTAAATTAAATCTTTATTAAATATTTACATTAAAATTAACACAAAATAAACATTGAAAAACAATATAAATGGTGAGATGTAGAAACACATAAACACAAGACTAAAACAAAACGACAAACATGACTAACCGGGAGTTAAGCTCACTCTCCAATTAATAATAACTAGTGTCATCCAAACCAAACATTTCAATAGAGTCAATTTCTACTAACTATCTACAAAGGAGTTAGCCTGTTTTTGTTGAAATTTTAAGAAATCATATAGCCTAATAAATATCTAATTAATCTAAATAGACGATCTTATCACCCCTTTCTTAGGTTTAACCTTCTTTTGAGCCAGACAAAGCATTTGTCCCAACTTCTATTATATATTGAATCTTTCTTGTCTTTTAAAATATACGTTAATCTATCCATCTCAGCACATCGGAGAATCTTGCTTATTATCAGATGATCGGGAGGCGTATCTGCATCTTTCCACAGTTGGGCAAATGCCATTCTCGCCGCTGTTGAGACATGGACAAATATATACCAATCTTTGTTATCAATGTAGTCTGGTCTTATTCCAAGCAAGTAGAGGTCTGGATAAAGGGGAAAGCTCACACCTGTTATTTCCAGCAGCCACTGTTTTATTTTCCTCCAATAGCTTCTAGTTAACGGACAGGTCCACCACTGGTGGAAGAAAGTACCCTTGGCCGACCCACATTTCCAACATCTATCAGAGGACCCTGGGGACATCTTAGCAATTCTGGTGGGGGGGAGATACCAACGGTAGATCATTTTATAGAGGTTTTCTTTGAAAGGGGAAGAAAGGGTCAGTTTCATAGTTTTGTTCCATACATTTTGCCATGCATCAAGCTGAATTGTTGTTCCTATATTTCTCCCCCAGGCAATCATCGTGTCCTTTACAATCTCCTCTGCCATAAAATTGGACAAAAGAAAGTTGTAAACGTTGGAGATAAATTTCCTTTTGTCACCTAGGAGAAGCTTGTCAGAAGTTTGTAAATGAAGGGAAATACCAGGTTCCTGTTTATCCCTAGCGAATCTAGTTTGAATTTTCGCATAGGACCACCAATCTATGTCTAATCCTCTAGTCTGGAGGGAAAACAATACAAGAACATAAACAAAAAAGCTTCCAAAACACAGTTAATCTTCACTTCATTCTCCACAGCTGTTCTATTTATCTATCTTCTCTGTTCTATTTATCTTCTAGCCAGAATGTCAAAGTCAGTTATTTATTCAATATTCTTCAAAGTAAAAAAGTCCTTCTTTATTTGTATTTTTCTGCCACTAGATGGCACTGCAGGTTAACTTTTCATCTCAGTTCAACACTTTCGATTCTTACTTTTGTTTAAACAAAATTTCCCAGAGCAATCAACAATGTAACAATCCAAACAGAAAAATGTTTATTCAGTTCAGTTGTTTAAAGCCTTAATATGATATGGCTGTGGATACACACCCACACCCATTCCTCATTCTCAGCCACTCTTCTCCACCCTATCCGTCTTCCAGGTAGATAAGAGAGATTCTTTATTTGTTTGTTTGTTTGTTTTAGGTAATAAAATTGAATTGATCTCACCTCACCGATGTCACAAGCTGCTTTTTAACTTTCTCTTTTTGGTTCGGCCACCCCAGCTTTTCAGCGACTTCTTGGTCACTTTCCCTCGGTGCCCGATTTGAGGAGCTTCTTCCGACCTCTCCTGGGAGTTTGCCACCTCCCTAGGTTGATTGGTGTGTGCTCTTCTCAGTGGTCGTCCCTACAGGACTACTTAGGTCACAGCAGACCCTTGAAAGAGTTTCCAAAGAGTTTGTCTTGCCGCTGTGGCATTGGCTCTGCCTCTGCGCAAAGCATTTTAGATTACATCTGGGTGGATAGACAGAGCCTCCTGCCACCACCATTACCAGTTTGCCTGAACAGGGGTGAATCGGGAGCAATCCACCACTGATCTGCAATCTATCACACATTTTTCTAGCTTAGCAAGAAGTAGGTTGTGGTCTACTCTGTTGAATGCCTTGTTGAAGTCTAAATTATATTCTGTCCACAGCATTTCGCATCAACTCCCAGAAGGCTCCAATCAACAGGGCCAGCTGAGGAATTCTGGGAATTGAAGTCCACAAAAAGTTGCCAAGGTGGGTGACTACCTCTGGTCTACAGGGGTGCAAACAACTTTGTGGCGTGTCACCTATGGCTTACAAAGTATTGTATACTCCAGCTATCTACAAGGAGCATAAACCATTCTCCCCCATCCAGTCAGAGCTGAGGAAGCTTCTTGGATGAGAAGCGAAATGTCTTCAAAAGAAACAGACAAGAAATTCCAGAAAAAGCACCTTTGGGACTTCCCCAAACTCATTTCTGGTGTGGTCTGCGGTGTACCCAATGGAACACCTTCCTAAGAACTGTTGGAGAGGGGGGACACTCTTGGTTTAGGGAGGGGCATGCACTGTCCTCCACACTCCTCACAGAGGCATCAGTCAGTCTCTGCCTCCCCCAGAAGGTTCTTCTCTCTTGCAGGACAGCAGAAGCATCAGCAACATGCAGGAGCTGAGCACAGCCCTGGAAGAGGACACCATAGAGATAGCAGCCCTGGGCCGCCCCTTCCAGCTGGGGATGCTGTATGATTGTCGCAAGGATGTGCTCATCCCAGGTAGGAAGAGGGGTGTCCCCTGCAGAAACTGGAGGGAGGGAGACAGGCTCAGCCCATGGTCACTTCAGGGCTTGGCTCCTGGACCTACAGACTGCTGGTAGCACCTACCTGGTTTTACCTTAATAAAAACAGAGAGTTTGAAATCCCTCTTGAGATCAATGTATGCAGAGCAATTCAAATTCCTCTCTACTCAGTCAAAAGCCTTTGGAGTTTGCAGGAGTTTGCAAAACAGGCAGGTGGTTCTTTTGTCCATGGCTGGACAGAACAAATGAGAGAAACCTCCAACAAAAATGATCTTCATTGTCTTCTTTGTCTCTGGAGCTCCTTTATCTAGCTGCAGATGTTTTGGAAGATGGTGTTCAATTCATGACCATGTTTTCTTCTGTTCCGTGCAGGCATCACCCTTTGGAACCACAACTCTCTTCAGAAGGAGCTGATCACCAAGCCTCAGCCCAAGACAGAATCAGAAATCATTGCTTCTGATAGCATAGATGATAAGGCCTCCACCCTGGACATCTCAGCGTCCCTCAAGGCCAGTTTCCTGGGAGGGCTGGTTGAAGTGGGAGGGTCGGCCAAGTATCTTTGCGACAAAAAGAAGTCCAAGAAACAGGCCAGAGTCACCGTTCAATACAAAATCACTACCAGGTATGAACAGCTGGCAATGAACCACCTAGGAATCCAGAATATCTCTCACAAAGCCGTCTTTGAGCATGGCACAGCCACCCATGTGGTCACCGCCATCCTCTATGGAGCCCAGGCCTTCTTTGTCTTTGACCGAGAAGTTTCTTCAAAGGAGAAGGTAAAAAATATAGAAGGAAACCTCCGGGCTACACTCATGAAGGAAATATCTATCGGAGGAAAAGCAGAGGTTAAACTGACTGAGGAGGAGAAAGAGAATGCTCTGAAGTTCAGGTGCAAATTCCATGGAGACTTTTCTCTAGAGAGAAATTCAGTGACTTTCCAAGATGCCATGAAATTTTATGAAACTCTACCAAAAGTGTTAGGGAAAAATGGGGAGAAGGCTGTTCCTGTGCGGGTCTGGCTCTACCCACTGACCAAGTTGGACACCAAAGCAGTTAAGATGGACTGTGAGATCAGTGTAGAGTTGGTCTTAGATGCTGAAAAGATCTTGGAGGAACTCAATGAAATCGAGATGAAAACCAACAATCTAGCTAACGATCCCATTGCTGAGAGCTTCCCTGAGATCAAGAGGAAGATCCTGGAGTTCAAGGATCTGTGCAAGCAACACAGGCAGACTTTCCAGAAAGAGCTGGCCAGAGTGTTGCCTTCCATCCGGGGAGGAGGGCAGGAGGAAGAGACCCTGGTGGACATCTTGAGGTCTGTCAAACAGTCACCTTTCCACAATGGAATGTTATGTGAATTTCTGGACAAAAAGGAAAGGGAAATTAACATTGTCAGATCTTATCTGGCTATTCTAAGTGAAATTCAAGTTATCTCATCCAAGAAGCTGGAAGAAATAGTTCTTGACCCTCAAAATTTATATGTGGTCTCCTTTATATTCACTTCTTTGCATGAAAAGGAGCCATTTCTCTTGAGCATACAGAAGTGGCTTCAGGAGCGATCAGCTAGATCAACTAGGTCCCTTCCTGAGGTGAAGAAAGGCCTGGCTTGGTTTGAGGACCAGGAGAGGACCCGCAATGCTCGCCAAGCTGCCAAATCCATCAAAGAGTTTTTCAGTATCAATAAATCCAATGAGAAGATCCGCTTTGTCGTGGCCTCACTCCCAGATGTGGACACCCCAGGACCCTCAATATACCTTTACGAAGATGGAGAGCTGGTCAGCAAGAACTTTAAGTTGCCCTCAAAACCTCTCTGTTTGTTGATTACTGAACTGAGGCATGATGGCGTTCAGCTGAAGTTTCAGCCAGCTGAATATGGAAAGGCTGCCATCTCCAGCTATCTGATATGGTACAAGATTACAGGGGGAAAAAACTGGAAGTTAGTGAGGACAGAGGACATCAGGGAGATGTTCCTACTGAAAAATCTGCTTCCAAACACAGAGTACCAGTTCCAGTACACTGCTTGTTGCAAACTGGGCCTTAGTAAAACCAGTGACCCAAGTCCACCCATAAAGACCCTTCCCCTCAGCCCTCCTAAGAAATTAAAAATGGTCACTGCAGCATCTTCTACCATCTTTGTGACCTGGATGAGTCCCAAAATCTTTGCCTCCAGAGTTGTGGTCAAGGAGTACAAGGTGGAATACAGAACAGTGGAGGCTGCAATCGGGAATGACCAGTGGAGTGAAAAAAAGACCTGGAAAACAAGTTATTTGCTTGAAGGTCTGAAGCCCCAGACGGCGTATAGAATACGGGTGTCAGCCATATGTAATAATGGAGTTCTGAGTGTCCCCAGTAAGGAGGTGGAGATCTCCACATTACCAGAGGAAGAAAGTTATCTGAAGTGGTTCTGGAATTGTTTGCAACCTAAAGGGTTGCAATATTAATTCAGTTTGACACAGGTTGGAACCTTCAGCAATCACAGCATAACTAACCAATGAGTAATGGAATTCTATTGGCTCGCTGGCCTGAGGAAGAGGAGGAGAGAAGTCGCCAATTCACCAGTTCCCATCTTGGTTGGACAATGCGACCGATTGTTTTGGAAACTTGAGAAAACTGAAACATATATTGGTGTGAAAAGCCTGGAAACTTTAGTACTGGCTTTTCACCAGTTAGTGCCAATATGATATGTCCAAATAAATATGTACTGTAAAGGTCCCAGAAGTTTCCCTGAGCCACTGAGATGCCAAAGAGAGTGAGAATTGTGATGAGGTTTGCAAAAAAAAAATCATTTTTATTCTTTGGCCAAGAATAGTATTCTCAGGGTGAATACTATATCCAATACAGATAAAATGCATGTAAGGAATAGCCACACCCTGCAAGAGTGGCTCAGAGTATTATGTACTGAGTTGAAGAAACAACAGATTCCATTTAGATGGGATGCCCCAGTTGGTATAAAGGAGAGAGATACCAATTAAATACTGTGGAAAAAGCAGAAGAATTTTATTTCAGAGTTCTTAAAACTGGTGCAGCATCTCCATGTACATCTTCAGTGTTAGCTATAGAGGAGGGTGTCACAGAGAAGGAATTTGAACAAGAGTCTGAGGAACAGCGGAAACAGATGGAGCTGGAGGCAATGGAAACTCAACGAGCAATAGCAGAAATTCAAGGAGCAATAGGGGGCTCTTTGGATGAACCATTGTGGGATTCTTCTGAGGCTAGAAAAGGGCCACCCAGAAATACAAGAGAGGTGGCACTGGACCTCGAATTGTTGTTGCAGGAACCTAAAAATCAACGTATAACTCGAGCAGCTCACAAGCAAATCCTAGACAAACAACAGCAGCAGAGGTCTATCCCACCACAAGATAAGAAGGTTGCCAATGGTAAACCACAGAAACCTGAAGCCATGGGAGGAGCCAGGCCGAAGACTACTGAAAGGATGGCAGGTTTTGAAATAGCAGCAAAGGTGAAATATCTAGGAGTTCAAGTTGCAGCCTCAAATATAAAACTTTTTCAAAATAATTATGAGGTGTTGTGGCGAAAGGTGCAAAAAGACATGGAAACTTGGAAAAAGCTGCAACTATCTTTACTTGGAAGAATAGCAGCAGTTAAGATGAACGTTCTACCTAGATTTTTATTTTTGTTTCAAATGATTCCGGTGTTTAAAAGTGATAAATACCTGATGGAATGGCAAAAAGGAGTGAATAAGTTTATTTGGAATGAGAAAAAGCCAAGAGTTAAATTGAAAATTATGCAAGATGTTCGTGAAAGGGGTGGCCTTATATTTCCAAATCTACGATTGTATTATGAAGCAGCTGCGTTGACACAAGCGAGTGATTGGTTTGGAATGACAAGGACTGAAATATTGAATATAGAAAGCCACGATTTGGAATTTGGTTGGCATGCATATTTATTCTATGAAAATATAGTTGATAAAGTATTCAAGAGTCACATACTCAGAAACTTTTGATGGGAGCATGGAAGAAGCACCAGCTTAAATTGGATTACAAAGTACCTTTGTGGATGGATCTTGGTCATATTACACGGAATATAAATATAAAGTCACTCGGGGGGATTTTATATAAAGAGGTACTTTTTAATGAATAGGGTAGATGGCAATTAAAGACATTAAACACTCTGTTGGAAGAAGGGATTAATTTAACTTGGCTACAGTATAATCAACTTCAATTGAGATGGAGGGAAGATCAAAAAACTGGTTTAATGTTGCATGAAGAGGAATTGGTAAGACAGATAAAAGAGAAAGGTCCAACGCATATTAAGAGGATTTATAATATTTTGTTAGAAAGAGATTCTGAAAATGAACTGGTTAAAGACTGTATGATAAAATGGGCGCAAAACTTTGCAGAACCAGTTATGATGGAAACATGGGAAAAAATATGGGTTCAGAATGTTAAATTGACACAGTCACAGAACCTGAGGGAAAATTTTTACAAAATGTTTTATAGGTGGCATTTAGATCCTAAGAAACTGTCATGCATGTATCCTAATGTTCAGCCAAAATGTTGGAGATGTGATTGCTTAGATGCTACATATTATCATATATGGTGGACTTGCAGGAAAGTGAAAGCCTTTTGGATTAAAATTTGGTGGGTTATGCAAAACGTTTTGAAGAAAAAACTCCAATTTTCTCCTCAATTATTTTTACCGGGTATAGTTAAGGAATTTTCAGTGACTGAAACAAAATTGATATTACATATGATTACAGCAGCTAGGTTACTGATTGGAAAAAAGATGTTTTGCCTACTATTGAAGAATGGACTTTGAAGGTGGCCAGTTTTGCAGAAATGGCGAAGATATCAGCATATTTAAAAGACCGGACTCAAGAAACTTTTGTGTGGGAATGGAAGAAATGGATAGATTATGTGCAGAATAAATATCGAACAAGGAAGTATCAGATAGCTTTTAGCTGAATGTTATGTAGAAATTTATAGTATAGACAGGGGGTAGATTAGTTGGGGGGAATTATATGGTATGATATGGTTTGCTTTGGATTTCACCTTGGGAAGTCAAGGGGGGGAAGGGTTAGAGTGGGTCAGGGAGGGGAAGGGAGGGGAAATGGAAAAATTTGTATTTGTAAAACTTTTTCAATAAAAAAAAAAAGAAATCCCCTAAGACCAAAAGTCTGGGGATATCAACCGCCACCCCGGCTATCACGTTGAGCAGCTCAGGCAGGAATGTTGCCACGTGGCAGGGAGCCAGGTATGTGAGCAACAAACCCATCTGAGCTCCGCGACCCCACTTCACAAGGAGGGACTCACACCCGACTATCTGTGGTACAGTGGACTCCCTCGGATCCAGAGCTGACATAGAAGCAATGAGAAAAAAGTTTGACATTTCACCTAGAAAAGCTTTGCGGTGAATTCAGTCTCCTGGGAGACGCAGGGGAGGGGTGACATTTCTGTGTGCTGAAGAGACAGAGAAGAGGAGAATCATCTGGAAGACAGCCAATGGGGAGCAGAGAATGGGGAAGGAATAGGAGGGGTTTTGGGTAGAGGGGCCAGTACTGTCTGCATGGTTGCCAGGCACCGCTGCATTGCTCAATAAAGAGAATATTTCCTAAAGTTTAGTGCTTGGAAATTAACTTTATTCTAGAGAATGAAACCGAAATCCTGACAAAGACCTTCTTTTATAATAACCGCCATCCCCCCACCCCTGCCCTGAGCTCTCGGCTGATGGACTGCACGGAAGCCTGGTGGGCACATATCCAAGAGGGGAACTCCCCCCTCCTGTCCCAACCAGGTCTCCGTAATACCTGCCAGGTCTGCTCCCCCCTCCTGAACAAGATCACAAATGATTTTATGTGTGTGTGTATGTTTCCTTTAAGCCAGTTTTTTCCTATGTAGTTAAGATTTTTCTGGAACCACAATAGAGCAAAATCACATTCACTACATACTGGGTTCTATCTCCATCTTTTTCACTCTGGCAGCAAACAGAATCTTGTGCTGCATTCTGGGAGACCTAAATAGCTATTTCTGGCTCGTTAGCCATCATCAGTAGGCCACACCCACATCTCATGTTCCTCCCTGTAAAGGCCCAATGTCTATTTTTCTTACTTTTCGTAGGTTTAATGTGTGTTTTTCCTTTAAGCCAGGTTTTTCCTATGAAGTTAAGATTTAGCCAGAGTGAAAAAGATGGAGATGGAACCCAGTATGTAGTGAATGTGATTTTCCTCTATTGTGGTTCCAGAAAAATCTTAACTACGTAGGAAAAACCTGGCTTAAAGGAAAAACACACAGTATACCTATGAAAAGTAGGAAAAATAGACATACATACATACATACATACATATATACATACATACATACATACATACATACATACATACATACATATATATATATAATAGACACACTAGAAAAAGCAAGAGAATTTTACCGAGCGCACCTTAATCAGGAAAAAGAACAGGAAAGTAAAGAAGAAACAGAGAGTAGAAGCCAGGAAGAAGAGCAAATAGAAGTGGAACAAGAGAAGGAAATAAGGGCAAGTCAAGAGAAAGAAAGGGAGGAAAGAGAAGGTGCAAGAACAAAATCACGGATGGAAACAAGACACACCAAAAAACAGCTTCATTAGGCAATGGAACAGGCAATGCAATTTTTCTTTGTAAATGTAAACGGACTGAACGGACCGACAAAAAGATCTCAAACATTCACAAAATTACGAAAATTAGCAGTCGACGTGATTTGTCTTCAGGAAGTACCCATTAAAAAAGGACACCAGAAAATATTAGAAAATTCAAAACTAGGGAAATTATATCCATCCTTGATTCAAAAACAGAAAAGAGGAGTAGCGGTTTATGTTGAAGATAGGATTCTCTCGAAATTAATATATGCAGATGAGGATGGTAGAAGGGTAATGGTTGAGTTAGTACTGGAAAACAGGAAAAGGTTACTGGTAGTAATAGATGCCCCTAACCAAACCAACAAGAATTCTTTAAGAGACTACCCAATAAAATGGTAGAATTAGATTATGAAGTTATCTGTTTAATCAGGGACTATAATGCGATAGCAGATGTGGGAAAAGATTATAAAACAATTAAAAAGAATAAGAGAAAAAAAGATATACTCCCCAAAATTTTTTTTTATTGAAAAAGTTTTACATACAAAATTTTTCCATTTTTTCTCCACTCCACACACACCCCCACACCCCTCCCCCCTGCCTCCCCCCACCCCCACCCCGTTTCCCCCCCATCCCCCCCATCCCCCCCTTGACTTCTGCTACAAGTTAAAAAAAGAAAAAAAGAACATAACAGAACATATTATATAACAAAATAATATAAAAAATAAACCTATAAGTAATAAAATTTTCCTAAAATTAACTATATTATAATTAAAAAAAGTAATAACAATAAAATTAATCACATTGATCAATATTAATATCAATCAGTACCATATTTATATTTAAACCCAATTAAAATAATCATACCTTTCTTTAATCCGTTAATATTAGCATTACTAATTATTTACCAAAATCAATCCCCCTAATAACAAAATATAATAAATCACATCCATATCCATATCCGTATCAATATCAAATAATTTTGTCCCAGCTACACCCATCAAATAAAAAGATTATCAATCAGTACCATACTTACAATATTTAAACCCAATTAAAAAAAATCATACCTTTCTCTAATCCATTAATATTAATATTACTAGTTATATAGCAAAATCAATCCCCTAATAATAAAATATAATAACTCACCTCCATCCATATCAACTAATTTTATCCCAACTAGGCCCATCAACTATTAAACAAAAACATGAAACATTTCTCTATTCTAGTAAAATATCATATATGATTATACATATATAATTTTAATTATACAATTATTTCCAAAAATTTTCTATCCCAATAATCCATGTTACAATCTTCTCTTGATCTTGATTGAAGTTTATCCAACATAGCTCTAATAAGCTTTATATTCCTGCTGCGTCCATCAGCAAAGAACATTTCTCCATATAAAAATCCCCCCAAGTGACTTTATCAAATAGATTTTCTATCTCAATAACCCAATTTTCATTCATTTTTCGATATGGTCACTGAAATAAATTTGAGAGTTGTTTGGAGGGAAACCCATGAAGATCAGAATCAGTTCACTTTTTTCTCTCATCCTCACCAATCCTGGTCTAGGATTGACATGGCCTGGATGAACGCGAATATTAGAAATGGGTTTGAAAAAATAGACATAGAAGTAAACCAATCGGCAGATCATTCCATTTAAAAGAAAAAAAAACAAAACCTACACCACTTAGTGTGTAATTACTGTCTCTATTCTTCTCATCCCTACAGGAAGAAACCTGGTAAAGGGGGGGGGGCAGCATGTCGAGCAGTGCATCTCCTGGACACAGTACTTTGGACGTGCAGCACAAACCTTGGCCTCTGAAGGTGGGGAGGGGGGGGACAGGCTATTCAGGCGATTAGCTGAAAAGGCACTAAATGGTGGAGGGGGGGGTGCTCGATTAGAAGACACGTTTAGGTGATGGTGGTGAGTGGTGGAAGAACAAGGAAATGGGAGGGAAACGGGCATCAAGAGAGGGACAGCAGTAACCAATGACATCATCTGTCAGGCATGACAGCTCCTGGAATGGGAGGTAACAAGCGGCAAAATTGAATACACTAGTAACTCATCCCAAGGCCAATAAAACCCTGCAGAGGAGAAGCAGCTGGCTACCTCCGTCTGTGAGCTGAAGTCTCAGCACCAGCGTTTTCTCTTAGACGGTTGCATTGCCGAGATTAAACCAGGTTTCTTGCTGATTCCTCACGTGTACGTGTCTTGCATTACCTGGGCTGGGACAGGCAGTTCCTGGGACGCTGAGAGTTGCCTTCAACCCCTGGCCTTTCCTGTTGAACGAACGTCGAAGAAAGCAAAGTCTCCCTCCCTCGTCAGCCTGCAGGAAGATTTCCCTGATAAGTTTCTAGCCCCATTTGACAACAGCTGAGCACAAGGTTAGGCAACAGATACAGAAGAGAAAGAAGGTAAGGGGGAACCATGGGGTGGGGGTGGGGACAGAGAGTGGGGGGGGGATGGAGGGAGAAGGCCGGGCTTCTCTGGATGTGGAGGGGAGGAGATTGGAGGCTCCAGTGATCAAGGCCTCCCTGCCCACATTCTAGTCCATTCTAGTCCTTTCTAGTCCATTCCAGTCCAGTCCAGTCCAGTCCAGTCTAGTCTATTCAGAATAACAGAATTGGAAGGGACCTTGGAAGACCATAATTTGCAAATAAATTCTTTTCAAATCCAACAATGCCCTGCCCTTCTATATCATATAAAAAAGTTAAAAAAGAAAAAAGAAAAAAAATAAGATAGTCAAATTAGAAGAAGGAGAAATGCAATTAAAAAGTTAAAAAAGTAACAAAGGCTGAAAAATAATGTTTTAGAGTCAAAATCAAAAATCAAAATTCAAAATTCATTCAATTTAGTAAAAAAAAGAGAGGGAAAAAATGGGAAAATTAAAAAATAAAAATTTAAAGAAGAAGAATTCTTCTGACTCTTCAAGTCTTAATCCATGGGGGAACAAACTTTAGGAGTCCAATTTAATTTAATTCGGTATATAGTTTCTAGTCCAAGGAGAATAAAAAATCAAAATTCAAGCCAAAAATCTTCTCTTTTTAATTTTCAACACAAAACTGGTTAATTCAAAAAAGAAGATACAAAATCACAGTCCGCACAGCCAAGAAGAAAAAAGGGAAAACAATACAAAAATACCAAAAAAAAGCTTCCAAAATACAGTTAATCTTCACTTCATTCTCCACAGCTGTTCTGTTTATCTTCTCTGTTCTATTTATCTTCTAGCCAGAATGTCAAAGTCAGTTATTTATTCAATATTCTTCAAAGTAAAAAAGTCCTTCTTTATTTGCATTTTTCTACCACTAGATGGCACTGCAGGCTAACTTTTCGTCTCCGTTCAACACTTTTGTTTAAACAAAATTTCGCAGAGCGATCGACAACGTAACGATCCAAACAGAAAAATGTTTATTCAGTTCCGTCGTTTAAAGCTTTAATATACAGTAATTATAACAGTCCTCAGTCTTCTTTTCTTTTTCTTCAGTTAAAGTTTATTAGTCAGAGTTTAATGGGCTCTCAAAGGTGTTTTCTTTGCCGCCCCAGTTTCAGGATATGGCTGTGGATACATGACACCCACACCCATTCCTCATTCTCAGCCACTCTTCTCCACTCTATCCATCTTCCAGGTAGATAAGAGAGCTAATAAAATTGAATTGATCTCACCTCACCGATGTCACAGGCTGCTTCTTCACTTTCTCTTTTTGGTTCAGCCGTCCCAGCTTTTCTTGCTCGCTTTCCCTCGGTGCCCGATTTGAGGAGCTTCTTCCGATCTCTCCTGGGAGTTTGCCACCTCCCTAGATTGATCGGTATGAGCTCTTCTTGGTGGTCGTCCCTACAGGATGATTTAGGTCACAGCAGACCCTCGGGCAGCGGGGATATCGACGACTCTTTGGGAACTCCAAAGAGTTTATCTTGCTGCTGCAGCATTGGCTCCACCTCCACACAGAGCATTTTGGATGATGTCTGGGTGGGTAGGCGGAGCCTCCCACCACTGCCCCTACTGGTTCACCCAAACAGGGGTGAATCGGGAGCAACCCACCACTGATTTGTGGTCCATCACACATTTTTCTAGCTTAGCAAGAAGTAGGTTGTGGTCTACTCTGTCGAATGCCTTGTTGAAGTCTAAATTATATTCTGTCCACAGCATTTTGTGCCAATTCCCAGATACAACAAGACCGGCTGAGGAATTCTGGGAATCGAAGTCCACAAAAAGTTGACAAGGTGAGTTACCACCTCTGGTCTACAGGGGTGCAAACAACTTTGTGGCGTGTCACCTATGGCTTACAAAGTATTGTATACTCCAGCTATCTACAAGGAGCATAAACCATTCTCCACCATCCAGTCAGAGCTGAGGAAGCTTCTTGGATGAGAAGCAAAATGTCTTCAAAAGAAACAGACAAGAAATTCCAGTGGCCTCCTGAAAAGCACCTTTGGGACTTCCCCAAACTCATTACTTATAATTATAAATATATTTATAAATTATAAATATACTCAACGTATTACGGTGGTTCTCGTCCTACCTCTCTGACAGGTTGCAGTCAGTGCTGACAGGTGGACAGAGATCGACCTCGAGGCCCCTTACTTGCGGGGTGCCACAGGGGTCGGTCCTCTCGCCTCTCCTGTTCAACATTTATGTGAAGCCGTTGGGGGAGATCATCCGTGGTTTTGGGGTGCAATGTCATCTGTATGCTGATGACACTCAGCTGTACATCTCCACCACAAACCACCCCAATGATGCCCTTGAAGTGATGTCCCGGTGCCTTGAGGCCGTACGGGTCTGGATGGGGAGAAACAGGCTTCGACTCAACCCTTCCAAGACTGAGTGGCTGTGGCTACCGGCGTCCCGGTACAGCCAGTTAGTCCCATCACTAACTATTGGGGATGAGTCATTGACCCCCACAGAGAAAGCTTGCAATTTAGGCATCCTCCTGGATGCACGACTGTCTTTAGAAGATCATAGAACAGCCGTGGCCAGAGGAGCTTTCTATCAGGTTCGCCTGATTCACCAATTGCGTCCCTTTCTAGACCGGGACTCATTATGCACAGTCACTCAAGCCCTCGTCATTTCCCGACTTGACTACTGCAATGCTCTCTACATGGGGCTCCCCTTGAAGTGCACCCGGAAGCTCCAACTGGTCCAGAATGCGGCTGCGCGAGTAATTATGGGAGCAACATGGTGCTCGCATGTAACACCTCTTCTACGCGAGCTGCACTGGCTTCCGGTGGCCTTCCGAGTGCGCTTCAAGGTGTTGGTTCTTACCTTTAAAGTGCTCCATGGCTTAGGACCTGAGTACTTACGAGACCACCTGCTGCAACCGATAACCTCCCACCAACCAATACGCTCTCACAGAGTAGGCCTACTCATGGTACCATCATTAAAACAATGTCATCTGGTGGTTCCAAGGGAGAGGGCCTTCTCTGTGGGGGCACCTACGCTTTGGAACAAAATACCCCCTGGAATACGAATAATCCCAGATCTTCGCACTTTCCGACGTGCCTTGAAGACCTTTCTATTTCAACAAGCAGGGCTAGCATAAACATCAAAATTCTATGCCAAGGTCTTACTAGATACACCAAGTTGACTTAATTTATTATTTGCTGTTTATAAAATATATTTATATGTATATGAAATCTTAATCTGTTCACCGGCCTGAGTCCTTTGGGAGAAGGGCGGTATAGAAATTCAATAAATAATAATAATAATAATAATTACTGGTGTGGTCTGCCGTGTATCCAATGGAACACCTTCCTAAGAACTGTTGGAGAGGGGGGACACTCTTGGTTTAGGGAGGGGCATGCACACTCCTCACAGAGGCATCAGTCAGTCTCTGCCTCCCCCAGAAGGTTCTTCTCTCTTACAGGACAGCAGAAGCATCAGCAACATGCAGAAGCTGAGCATGGCCCTGGCAGAAGAAAAAATTGAGACCCACGCCCTGGGCCGCCCCTTCCAGCTGGGGATGCTGTATGATTGTCGCAAGGATGTGCTCATCCCAGGTAGGAACTGGAAGAGAGGCATCCCCTGCAGAAACTCTGGAGGGAGGGAGACGGGCTCAGCCCACAGTCACTTCAGGGCTTGGCTCCTGGACCTACAGACTGCTGGTAGCACCTACCTGGGTAGGGCCTGCCTGGAATGCCTATCCAGTCCTTGGCCAGGTACACAGACAGGTCTTCTTGCTCCAAACCAAGTCACTGAAATGCTTTGGAAAATGATTACAAATGGAGGTGAGTTCCCAGCCAAGGTGGCATTAATTCTGAAGATGTGGAGCTGGTGCTTTTGGGGGGTGGGGTCGGATCTGAACACAGAAGACCGCTCTGAACCCTTAATAAAAACATAGTTTTTCCAGAGAGTTTGAAATCTCTCTTGAGATCAATGTATGCAGAGCAATTCTCATTCCTCTCTACTCAGTTAAAAGCCTTTGGAATTCGCTGAAGTTTGCAAAACAGTCATTGGGTTCTCTTGTCCATGGCTGGACAGAACAAATGAGGGAAACCTCCAGCAGAAATGATCTTCATTGTGCCACCTCTCTGGAGCTCCTTTATATAGCTGCAGATGTTTTGGAAGATGGTGTTCAATTCATGTCCCTGTTTCCTTCTGTTCCATGCAGGAGTCACCCTTTGGGATGACAGCTCTCTTCAGAAGGACCTGACCATCAAGCCTCAGCCCAAGACAGAATCGGAAATCATTGTTTCTGACAGCATAGATGATAAGGCCTTTGCCCTGGACATCTCAGCCTCCCTCAAGGCCAGTTTCCTGGGAGGGCTGGTTGAAGTGGGAGGGTCAGCCAAGTATCTTCATGACACCAAGAAGTCCAAGAAACAGGCCAGAGTCACCGTTCAGTATAAAACCACCACCAGGTATGAACAGTTGGCAATGAACCACCTAGGAATCCAGAATATCTCTCACAAAGCCGTCTTTGAGCAGGGCACAGCCACCCATGTGGTCACCGCCATCCTCTATGGAGCCCAGGCCTTCTTTGTCTTTGACCGAGAAGTTTCTTCAACGGAGATGGTAAAAAATATAGAAGGAAGTTTCCAGACTACACTCACAAAGGCAATATCAAAGGGAGGAGAAGCAGGGGCCAAACTGACTGAGGAGGAGAAAGAGAATGCTCTGAAGTTCAAGTGCAAATTCCATGGAGACTTTTCTTTGGAGAGAGAAGCAATGACTTTCCAAAATGCCATGAAAGTTTATGAAAGTCTCCCAAAAATGTTAGGGGAAAATGGGGAGAAGGCTGTTCCTGTGCGGGTCTGGCTCTACCCACTGACCAAGCTGGATACCAGAGCAGCTAAGATGGTCCGTGAGATCAGCCTAGCATTGATCTTTAACATTGAAAAATCTTTGGAGGAACTCAACGAAATCCAGATGCAAAGCAATGATCTGGCCAAGAATCCCATTGCTGAGACCTTCCCTGAGATCAAGAACAAGATCCAGAACTTCAAGGATCTGTGCAGGCAACACAGGGAGACTTTCCAGAAAGAGCTGGCCAGAGTGTTGCCTTCCATCCGGGGAGGAGGGCAGGAGGAAGGGATTCTGGTGGACATCTTGACGTCCATCAACCAGTCGCCCTTCAACAGCCAAAGACTCCGTGAATTTCTGGACACCAAGAAAAGAGAAATGAACTTTGTCAAAGCTTATCTGTCTATTCTAGATGGTATGGAAGTGATCTCATCTCAGAACAAGTTGGAAGAAATAGTTCTGGATCCCCAGAATGTACATGTGGTCTCCTTTACATTCACTTCTTTACATGAAGAGGAGCCATTTCTCTTGAGCTTTCAGAAGTGGCTTCAGGAGCCATTCTTGCCAGAACCACTTAAGTCAACAAGGTCCACTCCTGAGGTGAAGGAAGGCATGGCCTGGTTTGAGGACCAGGAGAGGACCCACAATGCTCGCCAAGCTGCCAAATCCATCAAAGACTTTTTCAGTATCAACCAATCCAATGAGAAGATCCGCTTTGTCGTGGCCTCACTCCCAGATGTGGACACCCCAGGACCCTCAATATACCTTTACGAAGATGGAGAGCTGGTCAGCAAGAACTTTAAGTTGCCCTCAAAACCTCTCTGTTTGTTGATTACTGAACTGAGGCATGATGGCGTTCAGCTGAAGTTTCAGCCAGCTGAATATGGAAAGGCTGCCATCTCCAGCTATCTGATATGGTACAAGATTACAGGGGGAAAAAACTGGAAGTTAGTGAGGACAGAGGACATCAGGGAGATGTTCCTACTGAAAGATCTGCTTCCAAACACAGAGTACCAGTTAAAGTACGCTGCTTGTTGCAACCTGGGCCTTAGTACAACCAGTGACCTGAGCCCACCCATAAAGACCCTTCCCCTCAGCCCTCCTAAGAAATTAAGAATGGACACTGCAGCATCTTCTACCATCTTTGTGACCTGGATGAGTCCCAAAATCGTTGCCTCCAGAGTTGTGGTCAAGGAGTACAAGGTGGAATACAGAACAGTGGAGGCTGCAATCGGGAATGACCAGTGGAGTGAAAAAATGACCAGGAAAACAAGTTATCTGCTTGAAGGTCTGAAGCCCGAGACAGCATATAGAATACGGGTGTCGGCCATATGTAATAATGGAGTTCTGAGTGTCCCCAGCGAGGAGGTGGAGATCTCCACATTACCAGAGGACGAAAGTTATCTGAAGTGGTTCTGGAATTGTTTGCAACCTAAAGGGTTCGAACACTAATTCAGTTTGACAAAGGTTGGAACCTTCAGCAACCACAGCATAATTAGCCAATGAGTAATGCCAAATAACTTATTGGCTAATTATGCTGTAAATATAACTGTAAAGGTCCCAGAAGTTTCCCTGAGCCCCTGAGATGCCAAAGAGAGAGAGAATTGAGACGAGGTAAAATGATTGAAAAAATATTTTTTATTCTTTGGCCAAGAATAGTATTCTCAGGGTGAATACTATATCCAATACAGATAAAACACATGTAAGGAGTAGCCACACCCTGCAAGAGTGGCTCACAGTATTATATACATTTTACCCCAATACAAACAAAGTTTGATTTTGATTTGATTTGATTTGATTGAATTTATATACCGCCCTACTCCCGAAGGACTCAGGGCGGTGTACAGCTATAAACTAAAACGTATAAATACAAAATTTAAAATAGACTAAAACGAAATTAAATAATTTGGCTGAAAAATTTAAAATCCCAATAATTTAAAACAAATTAAAATTCCCATTTAAAAAGGGGAAAAGACTTAGGTCAGGCCGGCTTGATGGAACAAATGAGTCTTGAGCGCGCGACGGAAGGTGCGCAGGTCCAGAATCCTCCGTATCTGTGGGGGGAGCTCGTTCCAGATGGTAGGTGCTCCCACAGAGAAGGCTCTCCCCCTGGGGGCCGCCAGCCGACATTGTTTGGCCGACGGCACCCGGAGGAGCCCCTCTCTATGGGAGCGTACTGGCCGGTGGGAGGGTATTGGTGGTAGTAGGCGGTCCCGTAAGTTTATCCAATCAGACAAAGGTTCCTCACCAACGTTATCGTTAAAGCTTTCTTTCTTTAGGCCTATGTCTCTGTCCACGCTTTGCTATCTTACAGAGTATCCCTTGTCTTTGTGCTCCCCTCCCCCTTATCTATGGAGCAGGATGTTCCTGGGAAATGTCTCCAAGGACCTGCCTAGCTTTGAAGCAAATGACAGAAGCGCCAAAGCAGATAGAAAAGGATGCAATTCTCTTGCAGAATGAATTCCTAACAAATGGCTCCTAACCATAGCGTGAGATTTAAAACCCCCAATTTTGATACTCATGACTTCAAGACAAGTCTGGTTATCAAAATCAAAGATTTATCTGAGAAAACCATGAAAAAAAAAAGAAAAGCAGTTCCAAGAGTGGCCTCTTAGACTCTTCTCAAGTGGATTGAGTTCAAAGAGCGTAAGAAGCAGTTTTCAATGCACGCCACGCCTAAGAAGCCCTCCCAATTCCCCCTTATTCTCTTTAAGTCATTCTTTCAGTTGTTTTACACTTGAAAGGGTCATCTTGACCATTTCCATCCATCCCCTATTATCTTATCTTCTTTACTTGCAATTTTCACCTTGGGCCAATGTTCCTGTCTTACTGACAGCGATTTTTACCCAAGGCTTAAGTTCTTGTCTCCTGGGGAGCTCTTAGCAAGTCATCATACATTGTCTCCACTTTGTGTTCGCTTTGCATAAGCAGGAAACAGCAGACAGATAGTATCACACTTTGGTATTACATTTGTTTCAATTTATAAAAGAATAACCTTTATTTCCTTTAATAGCAAAATACTGTTTAAGAAAAATAGTAGAAGCCATTTCTTTAACAGAAGCAAAGAGCAAAGGCTAGATAGACTGCTATCAATAGGGCCTTTCATTTTCCTCCCTTTCCTTAGGATAGGATGCTTCCTGTCAATGGTGGACTAGGGGAGCATTCAAGGACCATGGCTGCTGTTGGTCTAACGGGGTGGCTGGAGGGGTGCACATTTGCAGAAGGTAAAAAACACATTTTTAACCAGGAGGTAATGACACCCGGGAGGGTGGACGGAGCCTCGCACCGCCATCGCTACCAGTTCTCCGAACCACCTGCCACGATCGCTACCGGATCGCCCAATCTGGTCCGAACGAGGAGCATTTCACCCCCGGGTGGGTGTGTATGTCAGTGGACACTGAGGAGGCCAAGACTGACATCCCAGTGATGGGAGATGTAACCATATGCTGGATCATAGGGATGAAACGGGAGGAGAAGGAGATCTCCAAAGGCTAAAACACTAGACACCCAATCCTTTTCCAGGGGGAGAAGATACTGTCAGACCAGTTGAAGCCAACTGCCCCAGCCCAAGTCTGCACTGGCATCCTGGCAGCAATCTCCTGCATAACTTCTCCTGGACCATCTATCTGTAAACCACAATTTGTGAGATAAAATTTTCAACACACACCTCCTCTGTTTCTGACAATAAGTGTAATGCAAGTCTCTACTAAAGGATGGGACCACCTGAAGATGCACCTCACATGACACCACGGGGGGCTGGGGGTGGACATTCAGCCAGGGTCCTTGGGGAGGGAGGGATTTGGGGGATCCTTTCAATATGTAATTTTCGCGCCTGTTGACTTAGACTTTGCTTTTCTTTCGTTGTATTCAGTTCGTGCTCAGTAAAAATACTTTTCTCTACAAACATGGAGTTTTTCTTTCTTGGGTTTTGAACGGAGGCACGCCTGACATTCTGCTATTTAGCCATTAAAGTTAAAGCAATAGCAGTTTCATTAGTTCTTATTTCAAGCATAGCCTGTAACCTTATAAGTCTATTCAACATATAAATGGGAGTTCTATAACTACACATTCCATCTTCTGCCCAGGTGGCTGGTCTGTATACCTGAATTCTGGAGGCCACTCATTGTAGATTCGTGGCCTGCTTCCACATGAAGAGGTACACCCAGGCTGTAACCTTGTTGTATGGACAGTAGGAGGGAAAAAAGATATATGCTCTATACCAACGGCTCGGTAACTGAACGTAGGCAAACTTGTCACATACTCAAAGTATTATTTGTTTGTTTGTTTGTTTGTTTGTTTGTTTGTTTGTTTGTTTGTTTGTTTATTTATTCATTCATTCATTCATTTGTTTGTTTGTTCAACTTGTATGCCGCCTTTCTCCGAAGACTCAAGGCAGCTTACAATGCATTTAAAAACCATATATAAAAACATTAAAAATTAAAACAATTAAAACCCATTCACACCATTCATAGCCAGATCTCACCAGATCGCAACAGTGAGATCAACAGCCCCAGGCCTGCCGGAAAAGCCAGGTCTTCACTGCTTTTCGGAAGGCCAATAGGGTGGAGATGGTCCGGATCTCAGGAGGTAAATGGTTCTAGAGAGACGGGGCAGCCACAGAGAAGGCCCTCCCCTGTGGGCCCACCAGCCAGCACTGTTTAGCTGATGGGAGACCAACTCTGTGGGATCTTACCAGTCACTGGGAGCTATGCAGTAGAAGGCGGTCTCGAAGATAACCTGGCCCTGAGCCATGTAGGGCTTTAAAGATAATAACCTTGAATTGCGACCGGAGACCAATAGGGAGCCAGTGCAGCTCACGGAGAATTGGTGTAATGTGGGTGTACCTAGGTGTACCCACA
This sequence comes from Coluber constrictor foxii, assembly GCA_038048745.1. Classification (NCBI taxonomy): domain Eukaryota; kingdom Metazoa; phylum Chordata; class Lepidosauria; order Squamata; family Colubridae; genus Coluber; species Coluber constrictor. The sequence continues at coordinate 170,228,112 of CM075961.1, read as the reverse complement.
AGAGCTCTCGCGGCTGCGTTCTGGGCCAACTGTAGTCTCCGAACACTTTTCAAGGGTAGCCCCATGTAGAGCGCGTTGCAGTAATCTAACCGTGAGGTGACAAGGGCGTGAGTGACCATGAGGAGAGCCTCCTGATCCAAGTAGGGTCGTAATTGGCGCACCAGGCAAACCTGTGCAAAGGTCCTCCTAGCCACAGCTGAGAGATGTTGCTCTAATCTTAGCTGTGAGTCTAGGAGGACACCCAAATTGCCAGCCCGTTCTGAGGGGGACAATTCCTCCCCCCCCCCAGAACCAAGGATGGACAATCAACATAGTCTTTAGGAGGCAATACCAACAGCCACTAGGTCTTGTCTGGGTTAGGTCTGAGCCTGATTGACTCCCATCCAGACTCTCAGGGGCTCCAGGCACCGGCACATCACATCCACCACATCACTGAATTGAATTGATGTGGGGTAGAGATATACAGCTGGGTATCGTCAGTGTATTGCTCATACCTCACCTCACCTTATAGATGTAAGCCATCTGTAGCATGCCAGTAAAGAATTTCATTAGCCACATCCGTCCATAACCCACTCAGTCTAGGTCAGTGGTGAAATCTATTTTTTTTATTACCGGTTCTGTGGGCATGGCTTGGTGAGCATGGCAGGGGAAGGATACTGCAAAATCTCCATTCCCTCCCCACTCCTAGGGCCAGCCAGAGGAGATATTTGCTAGTTCTCTGAACTACTCAAAATTTCCGCTACCGGTTCTCCGGAACCTGTCAGAACCTGCTGGATTTCACCCCTGGTATCTGGCCTGCGGAGTGGTGGGATTAAGCCCTGCCCCCTTACTGTCAGCCTTATCTTCCAGTGAGCATCCACTCCAGCCAGCCTTTTTTCACCGGTTGAGCTGCACTTCTGATCACACAGCTGTTGCCGAAGGTGAGGCCGAAGGGTGCGGGGTGCGGGGGGCAGCCGAAGGGCGATCTCACTGGTGCAGCTTAAAAAGCTTGCAGAAGTACTGCCTTCAATTAAAAATCTTTGAAAACAATTTCAAAGGGATCTTTTTCACAGCCATGTAAACCAGGGCCAGTGTTTGAGTAGGGGAGGGGCTGTTTTTAAAGTAGCACTTTAAACGTGGGTGGGTGGGGGACGTGTCTCCCATGTCTCCTAGCTTTTTCAAAATCAGTTGAAGTTGGCTAGCGCTAATTCAAATGCAACTGCAGTAGAAAAGAAGAGAAGAGAAGAGAAGGGAAGGGAAGGGAAGGGGAGGGGAGGGGAGGGGAGGGGCGGGGGCGGGGAGAGGAGAGGAGAGGAGAGGAGAGGAGAGGAGAAGAGGAGAGGAGAGGAGAAGAGAAGAGAAGAGAAGAGAAGAGAAGAGAAGAGAAGAGAAGAGAAGAGAAGAGAAGAGAAGAGAAGAGAAGAGAAGAGAAGAGAAGAGAAGAGAAGAGGAGAATTTTTTACTGGCCAAGTGTGATTGGACACACAAGGAATTTGTCTTTGGTGCATACACTCTCAGTGTCCTCCCCAACTTCCCAGCCAAACTTGGAGACGATTTTGGGAATGGCAGGCACATGATGGCCGGCAAACGATAGGTGGACCAGCCACGAAAAGAGTTCCAGCTCTGGAAAGGATGACCCTTGACTTGGTGACTTCAGTAGTAAAACCTTTTATCTACAAGAAAGAAAGAGGAATTAGCACATTTGAATCTGTTTACAACAACAGGGGGAAGGACCAATAGCTGGAATTCCTCCTGGCAGGATCCAAATTCAGGGGATTGGCGGGTGGGGGAGGGATGTTTATGACCACAGGAGCTCCACAATGCCCCCCTCCCACTGTGGGGTAAGACTTTGACTGCACAAGACTCCTTCCCCCACCTTCCAGGAAGTCTGGCTTTCTCCCTCCCTCCCCTCTCCCACTATTCCTCCCTCCCTCCCTCTCCCTCTCCCTCTCTCTCTCCCATTGGTCCTCTGTCTCTCCCCCCACCCCCTTACTCCTGAGTCCCCTTACTTCCCCTTTATTGAATCCAGGCTGGGCTAGAAAGCTGCCAGAGGAATCTTCCTCCAGCCTGGCTGCTCACTTTCACTTTCACTCAAGAGGAAACGGACAGGAATTGAAGGCAGCTCCAAGATGCGCCTAACCAGAAGTCTCTCTTTTCATCAAGGGGGACGGAGGCTCCTGGGGTATTTGGGGAAAAGATTTTGGGGGGTAAGGGGTGGGTGGGACAAAACCCCACAGCCGAGATCAAATTGAAATGGTTTCCTTTCCCCATCCAGAGCTTCACAGCCTCCGGGAAGGTGATTCTTAAGCTTGGCAACCTGAAGGTGGGTGGACTTCAACTCCCAGCCTGCCTCAGTCAGGATGTTGAAAAGCTCTGGTCTCTTTCTCTCCATCCATCTTTCCTTCCTTCCTTCCTTCCATTCGTCTATCTGCCCATCTAGCTGTTCCTCATCCTTTGCATCTTGAAGGTGGGTGGACTTCAATGCCTAGAATTCCCCAATTCTTGAGAAGGACCGTTTTTTGTGTTTTCTTCTTCCCTTCCTCCCTCTTTCCCATCCATCCATTTTTCCAATTCATCCATCCAGCTGTCCATCCAGCTGTTTCTCATTCTTAGCAAGTTGAAAGTGGCTGGGGTCATCTAGTCCAACCCTCTGCTCAAGCCGGAGATCCATACAGAATAACAGACTAGAAGACCTCCAAAGTCCCTTGCAGCTCTATTGTGATTGATTGGTTGATTCCTTCCTTCCCTGTTTTCCCTTTCTTCTCCTTTCCCTCCCAAATTGCCAAGGCTGAGAAACATGGCCGTAAATCATTGAACCTGTTTAGGAGCCTTCTAACTCCCTTAGTTTGAAACTGAGGCTCACAGGAACCAGGTGACACCCCCAAGCCATGATCAGAATCCATGGTTCAAATGAACTATGGTTGGATGCAAGGTGGGAAGCAGCACCAGGGATTGCCACTATCTTTGAAGAGGGTGTGGCTGTCTTTCCAGGTTTTACGGGGTGTCTGCGAGGTATATTGCCCATGAGAAGAAAAATTTTGCAAAGGAACATGGATGTGGTAAAATCCATTGCCCGTTGAGGCAGCCAAGGAGCAGATAATTTGGAAGATCCATGTGAGGGAATTGTGCAGCCGGTGTCCAAATGGAATCAGAGATGCTGACATGAACTTGTGATTTTAGGATAAATAAGTGTATTTGACACCTATGTTTACCACAAACAAGATAGGCAGGCAAACAGGAGTGTTGTGAGGTAAATATTGAGGTAAATCATGAGGTAAATGACAGAGTGCACAGTGCAGAGCAAAAGAAAAAAGGCAGGAAAAAAGAGAAACTTCTCCTCCACCCCCAAAGCGACCAATCACAACGCAGATTGTCTCAGGCAGGAGCCAGCACTCACCAACTGATCAACTACATAGGGCAGTTGAGAGTTATATTGCCCACGAGAAGAAAAATCTTGCAAAGGAATGTGGACAAGGTGAAATTTGTTTCCCATTCAGACAGCCAAGGAGCGGATCACTGGCACATTGGTGTAAAGGAATTGTGTAGCCGGTGTTCCAAATGGAGTCAGAGAAGCTGACATGAACTTGTCATTTTGTATAAATAAATGTATTTGACATCTATGTTTACCACAAACAAGATAGTCAGGCAAACAGGAGCATCATGAGGTAAATCGTGAGGTAAATCGTGAGGTACATTGTGAGGTAAATAACAGAACGCACAGGGGAGACAGAACAAAAAGGGTGGAGAAAAAGGGGAACTCCCCCTCCACGCCCAAAACAACCAATCACAGTGCAAATTGCCTCAGGCAGGAGCCAGCACTCACCCACCGATCAACTATAACAGTGAGTTTCTGGCTCCACAGCTCCAGCTTTTAAATTTAAATACAGGCAGTCCTCGACTTACGACTGTCTATTTAGTGACCATTACAACATTACAACAGCACTGAAAAAGCGACTTACAACCATTTTTCATAGTTATGACCTTTGTAGGATCCCCGTGATCATGTGACCAAAATTTGGACGCTCGACCAGTGCTTCAGGCTTACAACTGTTGCTGTGTCCCAAACTCACATGATCCCCTTTTGCAACCTTTTGAAGAACAAAGTCAAGGGAGAAGCCAGATTCACTTAACATAGGGGCTGCTAATTAATCAACTTCAGTGATTCACTTAATAACTGGGGGAAGAAAGGTAATAAAATAGGGGCAAACTGTCAGCCTTCTGTCCTTCTGAGGTCACTGAAATGAAGACCTGGATTATTATGACCATTTGTCACACTTAACGAACATTGCAGCATCTCCACAGTCACCTGATAGAATTTCCGATGCTCGGCAAAAGACTCACATTTTTGACAGTTGCAGTATCCTAGGGTCAAGCGATCCTCTTTTGTAAATGTCTGGCAATTGGGAAGCCCAATTCACTTAATCCCCTAGCCAAAAATGATTGTAAATGGGGCAACTCTCAGCCATCTCGCTTAGCAATAGAAACTTGGGGGCTCATTGGTGGATGTAAGTTGAGGACTGCCTAGAAATTCTGTTAGAGTTTGCAGCAATCCAATCAGCACACGAGTAAATAATTCAGCAGGATTCATTTATATATGAAACTTCTTTATGTACAATAATATAAAGCATGATGCATGTATACAATACTCATGCAGCAGAAGCCAGAACCAGAGATCACAGAATCCAGAAGCACAGAATCAATATAATCACAGACGCTATATAATGTAGAGGCTATATTGCAAGGACAAAGCAACTCTTATATACAAATCAGTCAAGCTAAGCCACGCCCAGGCTCCGAGCCATCTGCGTCACCAAACAGTCCCCATTGGCTAATCTGTCACCATGTCTATTCCAATTCATGAACTCTCATACACTGACACTCCTCCCTTCATGACTGGAATAGACATAAAACTGAATAACTTAATATTCTTCCCATGGTGCTCTCCACCCAATGGCTTGGTCATTATAGCTGCCAAATTGTCCTCTGAAGAACAGTGAAGCAAGCTAATTAATTTACATTTGATGGTTTATTTTACATTACAGTATTTAATATCCACATGCTTGCTTCTATTCTTTACTCTGTCACCTGCTGCCATATCCTCAAACACTGTTACAGCTTCATTTACTTTTACGTTTAAATCCCTTAACAGCTGTACATACCAGGTTACCTCTGAACAGAGTTCAGACAGAGCAATAAATTCTGCCTCCACCATAGAAATGGCTACAGTTGTTTGTTTTCTGGACTTCCAACTTAATAAAGCCGTTCCAAACAATACTACAATCCCAGAATTGGGTTTTTTGCTTTTTACATCATTGGCATAATCACTGTCAACATAGCACTTCAATTTCAATTCTCCAGAATCTTGTATTTGAATACCCAGATTCATAATTCCCTTCAAATACCTGAGAATCCTTTTTACAGCCATCTGATGCAATTGCATTGGTGCAGCAGTAAACCGATTTAAGATGCTTACTGCACAAGTTATGTCTGGTCTGGACCACTGTGACAGATATAACAAGCTCCCTATTACTTACTGATATATCTCTTAATCACAGGCTTCACTTTTGTCCTCACCCAAATTGTTATGAAAATCTGTGCTTATAGGTGTTGGAGCAGAATTACAACCCTTCATGTTATAGTTTTTTTTATTTCTCCCAAATCTTTTAATTCAAATTTTTTCTCTAATTGATTAGCAGATTCTTTTACCTGTGACAAATCTTTTGCAATGAAACAAAGATCATCCACAAATGCTAATAGTTGACAATCCCCACCTTGTAACTTTCCAGTGTATATGCAACCATTAGCCTTGCAACTCTTGAACCCAAGACTGTGCAATGCCTTATCTAGACAGATATTCCACTTCCTGGCTGACTATTTCAGCCCATAAATGGCCTTGTTCAATTTATATACCCTGGGGCTTGAACCATGTAAATTTCTTCCTGTAATTCTGCATTGAGGAATGCTGTGGTTATGTCAAAATGCCAAATTTTATGGCCACGTGCCACTGCTAATGCTAGTGCCATCCTGACGCTTATACTCTTTACAGTTGGTGTGCATCATACTGCACATTTTTCATCTGTGAAAAATCTTGTGCCACTAAACTTGCTTTATATTGTACCTCATTATTGGACAGTACTTTCTTCTTGTATGCCCACTTGCATCCTACAGCTTTGCTACCCTGTGGAAAAGTCATAGATGTGAACACTTTATGTTCACCCATGGAATACATTTCTTTGTCCATGGCTTCTTTCCACTTTATTTGTTCAATTTTGGATGGTGCCAATACTTCCTGATAGTTTCTTGGCTCATACCGTACACTACACACTTTAACTTTACCAGCACAAAATATCTGTCAGGTGGAATCCCCATGTTCCATCACTCTGACCTGCGTGGCATTGACTGCTTTCGTGTTTCAACCCTCTCTTGCTTCTTATCCGACTCATCATCTACTCCTGACTCCTTTTCTCGCTCTTTTTCAGTTTCTCCTCCCTGAACGCTGACACTATCACTGAGTTACCATCACTAAGTGGGTCACTGTCACTAAGTGGATCATTCCAAAGATTGGCATAAATTCTGTTCCAATTTTGCTTTGTAAAGCTAGCAGACCTGGAAATCACTATTCTTTTGCTCCCATCATTAAAGCAATAGCTCTTTGAGCCAGGCTCATAGCCCATAAACCTGAGCTTTCTAGCATTTGGTGGTCCCTTTCTCCTAATTGCCTGTGGAATATGTACCCATGCATTGCTTCCAAAAACCCTTAAATGTGCCAGAGATGGCTTTCTTCCATATAGCACTGCACATGGAGTATCATTAATAGAGGAACTCCATAGACTATTGGTTAATAATTAGCAGTCAACATGGCTTCACCCCAATATGACCTGCTCAGACCAGAATCCTCCAGCAGTGAGTCCTTCATGGTTTGTAAGACACCATTCCATCTCTCAACCACACCATTCACAGCTGCTGTGTACGGATTTGTACATCTGTGTTTTCTACTTAACTGTCCCAACCACTGCTGAAAACTCGCTGACATTAATTCTGAACTTGCAGCTGATATACCTGCTGTTTATATCGCCTTATTACAAAGCTTACCCATTGCTTAAATTTCTCTAGCACCTCTATTTTACTCTTTAGTAATATCAGAACCCAAACCTGCTGTAGTCATCTACAATTATCAGTGCATATTTTGCTCCTCCCAAACTGGCTTGCATTGGCCCCACCAAATCTGCATGTACCAGCTCTAGAGCTCTTGTTGTCTGCCTTGTGCTACTCTTGCTTACAGGGAATGCCTTGGACTTTGATGATTTACATACTGCACAGTCCAAGTATGCCTTACACCCTTTTAAGTTTAACTCTTCTCCAAACTGTTGCATCTTTTTCAAAACTCTGAAGTTGGCATGGCCAAGCTTTCTGTGCAAAAGATGAACACATGAATAATGTTGTACCACATTTCCAAATGTTTGGGCACATTGAACCATTTGTTCCTGCAACACATAAAAGATTATCCTGTTTTATGCCTTATGCACATACATTCCCATTTCTCTTTATGAGACACCTCCCATTTGCAAATGTGGTCTCAAACCCTTTTTGGTCTAGACTGGAGACACTCAGTAAATTATGCTCCATTTCAGGCACACACAATATATTCCACAATATATTGCTAAACATTTCCTTCAGACATGGAATCACCACTTTCCAGTGACTTCAGCCTTCTGGACATTTGCTAAGGCTACTGCATCTCTTCCAACTGGATCCATTCTGAAAAACAATTTAGAATTATTAACAATTGTTTCAGTAGCCCCACTGTCTATTAACCATTTGTCTCTGCTATTACAATAGCTGACTTTTGCAATAGCAACTTGTCCATCTGTTGGTTCTTTTCTTTGCAAACAGTCTTTCTTTAAATGAGTCTTATCATTACAGATGAAGCATCGCCTTTGCTGTTGCTGTTCTGTCTTTGTAGAAAATCTTTGCTGGGCTGTAATCCAATCTCTTCTGATACTCTGGTCTTTGCAGACATCCTGTCTGTTACTTTTCTCTCTTTGTTCCTTGGGCCCCCACTTCGGGAGTATTTTTTTTACACCATTTTACACCATTTTTTTTCTAAAATGGTGTTTGTTTTCTTCTGAAATCAAACAGGCTTTAAGGGCTTCCATTTACAAGTCCTGTTCTGGTTTGCACTCAAAAATAGCTGAAACAATGACCCATGTTTCATCAAGACTATTTATCACCAACAGCACCTTCTGAGATTCAGGAATCTGCATTTCACACTGTTCCAACTCAATAAATAAAGTTTGCATTTTCACCAAATGCTTCTCCACAGTCTCATGTGGCTCTAGCCGAGCTCTGTACAATTGTCTCGATAATTGCACAATATTGCATGCTGATGTACTCACATACGCACTTCTTAATATCAGCAAGACCTCCTTTGCAGTCTTTAAATTAGCTACATTCAGAAATTGTTCAACTTCTAAACTTAAGATGATGTAGGCCAGTGCCTTATCATGCTGTCTTTGATATGCTGTTGCTAATAGCCTCCGGGGTGGATTAACAACAATATCCCAGAGTTCCTCAGCCTTCATGAAGCATTCCATTTTTGCAGCCCAAATAATATAATTCTTCTGTCCAATTCGAGGCAGAGAATTCTTCTCGAAATCCACAGCCATCCTGCAAGCCTTCTCAGTTTTGTTCTCTTTTACTTATAATGCAGGCTGTCCTTCAGCTTAATTACAGTTCAGTGTCTGGGCCCATAACCTGTTAAGAGTTTGCAGCACTCCAACCAGCACACAAGTAAATAATTCAGCAGTATTCATTTATAGGAGAAACTTCTGTACATACAATAATATAAAGCATGGTGCAATACAATACCCAGGCAGCAGAAACCAGAATTCAGAAGACAGAAACACAGAAACAGAGAAGCTATATATACAGAGGCTATATTGCAAAGACAAAGCAACTCTTATATACAAATCAGTCAAGCTAAGCCACGCCCAGGCTCCGAGCTATCTGGGTCACTAAACAGTTCCCATTGGCTGACCTGTTACCATGTCTATTCCAATTCATGAATTCTCATACACTGACAAATTCGCCGACGAAACGGTGAAAATGCGAAACCTAATTCCAGCACCGGTTGTGGCTCAATCCTCCCTGAGTTTAAAACCCGCTCAGGATAAACACACATCAATCATCCAAGAAATAGGGGAAAAATTATAAATAATAATTAAATAAACGAAAAAAGAAAACAATGAATCAAAATGATGGACCACTAGAGTCTTTTGCCGTCGGTTTTCTGTGTTTCTTCCATTTAGGGAGTAGGCTTTCAAGGAATGATACGGGAGGGGGTCTTGGGAATCCCCTGGCTCATTTCCAGCAAGTCCACCTTCCCATGTTTCTGCTGTGAATGATGGGTGATGTCTTCCTACCAGATTTTATTTTTAAAAAATTAGCGCATCAGTCATTCCAGGATCCTACGGTCACCCCAAAGGGGTTTTCCCTGTTGAACTTCTGCCTGTCCAAAGCTACCAAGAATCACACCAAAGTCCGTTCCCTCCGCCCCACCCAAAAAATTAGGGTTGGGACGCTCTATTTTAGGAAAATAAATTAAAGAAAATTGAAAAAAAATTAAAAATTAACAGCCACCCCCTCCCCTGGTGCTTATATCTTCGGGAACCCTCAAGACATCCATCCGTTCGAGGGAAGAATTCGACAGCAAGTCAAACATGGTCGGTTAATTACCACTCTAATGGCAGAAAGCAAAGAGGAACGAAAGAGCCTCTTGATGCGGGTGAAGGAGGAGAGTGCAAAAGTTGGCTTGAAACTCAACATTAAGAAAAGTAAGATCATGGCATCCGGCCCTCTCAATTCCTGGCAAATAGATGGGGAAGAAATGGAGGTAGTGACAGATTTTATTTTCCTGGGTTCCAAAATCACTGCAGATGGGGACTGCAGCCAAGAAATTGAAAGACGCTTGCTCCTGGGGAGGAAAGCTATGGGAAATCTAGACAGCATTCTAAAAAGCAGAGACATCACCCTGCCAACAAAAGTGCATATAGGCAATGGATGGCTGTGAAAGTTGGACCATAAGGAAGGCTGAGCACCAAAGAATGGAGGCCTTTGAACTCTGGTGCTGGAGAAGACTCCTGCGAGTCCCTTGGACTGCAAGGCCATCCAACCGGTCAGTCCTAGAGGAGATCAACCCTGACTGCTCTTTAGGAGGCCACATCCTGAAGAGGAAACTCAAATCCTTTGGCCACCTAATGAGAAGGAAGGACTCACTGGAGAAGAGCCAAATGCTGGGAACGATGGAGGGCAAAAGAAGAAGGGGACGGCAGAGAATGAGGTGAATGAGGGATGGTAAAGGACAGAAAGGCCTGGAGGAACGTTGTCCATGGGGTCACAATAGGTCGGACACGACTTCGCAACTAATAACAACAACAATATCACGGGGACGTACTGAGGACTAGCAACTTGATTGTGTCTGTCTGGATAGATGTCTATCCAGGAAAAGTGGATGCGGTGCGGTGGAGTCTTCGGGGCAAATAGTAGCCCCAGGATTGTGCCCAAACCATCTTGCAAAACACATTCTTTTATTTCTTAGATAATTTATTAGATATTTATATATATATTTTTAATCCCAATTTTATTACTTTACAAGGAACTCAAAGGTGGCGGATATACATAACATTCCTTCTTCCTCCTATTTGCCTCACAACAACAACCCTGTGAGGTGGGTCAGGCTGAGAGAGAGGAAGTGGTCAATGTTACTTCCCCACCCACCCCCAAGCTGGCTTGTGGGCCTGGGATAGGCTTCAACTCACTGCCACCTGATGATTGGTCCAAAATGACCAGCCAGCTTTCGTGCCCCAAGTGAAACTAGAACTCCACAATCTCCTAGTGATTGGTTCAAAGACACCCAGCTAGCTTTGGTGGTTAAAGCGGGACTAGAACTCACCATCGCCTGGTGATTGGCCTAAAAGTCACCAAGAAGTATTTCATGTCTGTGTCAGGACTAGAACTTGCCGTCTCCTGTTGATTGGCCTAAAAGTCACCCAGCTGGCTTTCCTGTCTTTGAAGGAACTAGAACTCCCAGCCTCCTGGTTTCTAAGCCAGGCTCTTCACCCTTAGAGCAAATAACTTGGCACCCAGCAGTCCCTTCTCCCATTTCCTTTTCTTTTGAGACTTCTGACCTGCCCGATTTCGAAAAGCTTAACTTAGCCTCACAGCTAGAAGCTGAAAGCAAAATAGGTTAAAATATTCAGAACCAAACCAGAAATATCCTTCAACCCTGAATTCTCCCAGGCCAGCCAATGCCAGCCAACCTAAAAGAGTTTCGACTCGTACAATGCAAGCATTCCAAGGCCTCCCTGAGGCCATCTAGTCCAACCCTGTCTGCTCAGGGCATGAATCTAACCTGAAACATCTCCGCTAGGATGCTAAAACGATTCTCCCCAAAGGCTGCTTCCGATTCATGACAAAAATTGTGACTATGGAGGTTCCACACTTATATTTTTGGTCAGACAATGGTTTTCAATCTTGGCCGCTTTAAGATTGGTGCACTTCAAATCCCAGAATTCTCCAGCCACCATGCTTTAAGGGGGTGGACTCCAACTCCCAGAATTCCCAGTCAGCATGATTTAAAAAGGATGGACTTCAACTCCCAGAATCCCCCAGGTAGCTTGGTTGCTTTAAGGGGATGGACTTCAACTCCCAGAATCCCACAGCCAGTGTGTTTTTAAGAGGGGTGGGCTTTAACTGCCCTTGCTGGCTGGGGAATTCTGGGAGTTGAAGCCCACCCCTCGTAAAGTAGCCGAACTTGAGAAACAGCTGTTTAATGGGGTCTTTTGACCCCTCTTTCTCATGCACCCTAGATCTGCTCACTCAGAAAGGGTCTTTGGGGGGGGAACGGATGTGGGAGAGAGTTTGGAGACCCTGGCCCAGGGGTGAAATTCACTTACCTTCCCTACCAGTTCGCAAATGTGTTGATGTGCAGCGGCGGCTGTGCATGCTTAAAGCCTTCTGTGCATGCGCAGTCTTAAAATCATCGCAAAAAAGTGACATCATGATATCTGCGCAGGTGGGAGGAGCCTCCCGCAGTTGTTGCTACCGCTTTGCCTGAGCCGGATAGAACCGGCTGAATTTCACCCCTGCCCTGGCCCCAATTCTGCCAATATTTTGTAGGATCTCCTACACAGCAGTGGAGGGGAGAGGGACAGGACGCAACTGCCCCCCCAATTTTTAAATCCCCTCCTGTCCCTTGCAAAGAAGCTATGGAAAAGCAGACAGAGGGTTATTTAGCCCACCCACCCGTGCCCGATGGGAGAAAGGAAAGTCACCCTCCAGTGGTGGGATTCAAATCATTTAACAACAGGTTCTGTGGGCGTGGCTAGGTAAGCGTGGCTAGGTGGTCATGTGACTGTGTGAGCATGGCCAACTCTTTACCCAGCAGCGGGGAGCGAGAGGGAGAAGTGGGCAGCGGCGGCCAATAGCATTATCTATGGAGCTAGCAGGAACGGCAGCACACTGGAATGCTGCCGCCTTCTCCCGCTCCCGCCTGGCTGCTGGGCGATCCCGTGTGAAGAAGGGAATGGCAGCTTTAGCAAAGGGATAAAAACTGATTTTGCTGCTTCCCCTTGGCTAACGCTCAGTGAGGGAGAAGTTGCTCTGCCACGAACTGGCAGAGACGGGCGGTGAGGGGCGTGCTTGAGCGATGCTGCTGCGCCTTCCCCTGTGGAAAGATTGGGGCCTTTTTACTTCATCCTAGGCCGAGAGGATGCTCCGGGCGCAGGTCGCCATCGAACGTATGGGCAGACCAGCCCTCAGCTTCTGCTGGTCCTCCAGGTGGCTGCCACCCATTCACCCTCCTCTCTGCCTCAGATCCTGCTACTCACAATGGGGAACGTACTTTTGGGCCAGCCTGGCCAGTGAGTGGGCAAACCAGCAGCCCGCTCTGTGCCCGCTTCTCTGCCGTTGCCAATGGGCCCGTTGGGTGCCATCAGCTGGCACAAATATACCGTGATGAAGGCTCCCACCCACAAGAATGGGCAGTGCAAAGGCAAATCGTACTTCGTTCTTGCACACTTAGGCTTTGGCATTCGCTACCCGCCATGCTGCTCACCCCCCCTTGTTGCCACAGCACCATTACCTTTAGGGAACTGCCTCAAAGATCACATGGCAAGAGAAAAGACAGCCGTGTGCACTGTCGTTGCCTTCCAGACCGGAGCCTGCCCTCACAATTGGACTCCCTTTCTTTCAACGCTCGCGCAAGGACCCTGGAGCTTAGTGGCAGTATATTGCATGCCTTAACAAGCCCGTCGGTGGCCTCAGTGTGGCTCTAATTCTTAAAAACTTTGGGTTCTCACACGAGCGCTGGGAGAAAGCACTCGTGCGAGAAAGGGAGTCTGATTGCGTGGGTAGGCTTTTCCAAGGCTGGTCCTAGAGGGAGACAGAGATCAGTGCGCCTTTCCTCCCCATGGCTCTAATTCTTCGCGATCTTTAGATGGGCATTTATTTTGTCAGCCCAAGTGGCGGGGGGAGAAGGGACTCAGAGTGGCATGTAGGAAACCTGTCTCTGCAGCATCCATTGCTTCCCAACAGGCAGGCAATGAAGCGGCAACGGCAGGCAAGCACGCTGGGCCTCGGAGACTTAGGGGGAAGGCAGTGGGGAAGGCAGGCAAGCTGGTGGTGTCACGTGGGAGGCAGCTAGGCCAGGATTCAGGCCTGGCTGCTTGCAGTCACTTACCCTGGCAGATCAGGACAGGTCAGCTGGGCCGCGCGGAGAGCACTGCGTGAGATTCAGCCATGCGGAAGGCAGGCAAGGTGGCTGGGCCACGTGGGAGGCAGCTAAGGCAGGGTTTGGGCCTTGCTGCTTGCAGACTCACCCAGGCTGCCTGGCAGATCAGGGCAGCTCAGCTGGGCCACGCAGAGAGCGCCATGTAGGATGCAGCCGAAAGGAGGCAAGCTGGTGGCCCTCAGAGACCACGTGGTCAAGGCAAGCGAGGGAGCTAGACAGAGAGCAGCAGTAGCTATGCTGGGCAAGCGGGCAAGATGAGGAGTGATTGGGCAGGACGGGGTTGGGCAGGACAGGGCCAGCACAGAATTTTAACAACCGGTTTGTCCAAAACAGCCCAAACCAGCTGAATCCCACCACTGGGACCCTCCCTCAGCAGTGCCTCATGGGTTATGTTGCTCATGAGACCCCAGCGTCCCCGAGGCAGTTTTGGCTGCCAGGGATGCACAAGGGACAGGGGGCTCCCGCCATGCCGAACCCCTGCCCAAGCCCCATGGGGAAGGGGACTGCCCCCCCAAAAGTAGGTCGACCACCCAACGGTTCCTCCGGAACGGGCCAGGCAGGGGTCTCCTCCGCGGGGCGCCAAGGTCAGATAGGATGGCAAGTTGCGCCTCGGCGAAACGTAGCGGTCGGGCACGAGCCGCCTCGAGCACAGCGGCTTTGTCGGCTGAGCGCAGCAGGCGGAAGAGCAGTGGGCGCGGCTTGGCAGTTGAATCCTGGCCATGGACTCTCCGGGCACTCTCGATCTCCAACGCCGGCACTCCTGGTGGCCAGCCCAATATCTCTGGCAGGGTCCGTCGGAGGAAGGACACCGGGTCGCCTCCTTCAACCCCCTCGGGCAAACCCAAGAGGCGCAGGTTCAGACGGCGGGAGCGGGTCTCTAGAACCCGGCAGCGGCTCTCCAGGCGCCGGGCGTACTTGGCCAGGCGTCGGTTCTCCAGGTGCAGCGCGGCCAGCTCCAGTGCCCAGCCCCGTGCCTCCTGCTCCAGCCGCCAGACATGGCTCTGAAGGCCAGACAGGTCCCGACAGAGGCTGCTCACATCAGCAGCCAGGCGGCCCAGCTGTTTGGAGAGGAGGGGCTGTGCAACTCCCAACTCAGCCCCATGGGCACAGTGGCAGAGCCGGGCCACTTCGGGGTGCCTCTTCTTTGCCTCTGGTCCTGAATTTGGAGTCGGTGGGCTCCCCTTGTCTCTGGCTGTGAAAAGGAATGGGAGAGAATCAGCGTGAGACCCTGCCCTTCTTTCTGGTGGGACTTCATCAATCAATCAATCAATCAATCGAGCTGGAAGCAATCTCGGAGGCCATCTAGTCCAACCCCCTGCTCGAGCAGGAGACTCTTACTGAATAACAGAGTTGAAAGGGACTTTCGAGCATTCCAGGGGTGGCCTTACTAAGGCTTTATAAAGTGGTGCTAACCACTGATTTTGGTTCTATGCCTCCGTTTATACAACCCAGAATTGCTGGTTCATGTTTAAGGGATCGTTCACCAGGATTCCAAGGTCCCACTTGCAGTTACTGTTTTTGAGCCAGGATTTGAGTCGGAATCCCTTAACTGGGTGTCCCTCCCACCCCACCATATTAATGGCACCGTAGTCTCACCTGAGAGGGTGGGCCTCCATCCAGGGGTTCCCATCCTGAACCCCTGCTTCTCCCTCCAAAAGAAGCAATCTTACTTAAGTGCAAAATGCCATTTCACTCCCAATTTCCCCCCCACCCCACTTTTCCCTGGCAGGGGGTGGGAGAATCAGCCTTGCCAGGGACTCCAACTCCCATCTACGCTTCCCAGCTTTTGTTCAGTCTCTGCTCTCCTCACCCGTCGCAGAAGCTCTTCTGGCGCCCATCCGAAACGAAACCGAGGGACTCCACCTGGGAGGGTCAGTCTGCTTATGTGCAGAGGTCCTCGTGTTCAGAGAACAGGAATGGCCATTCTGCTGGGCCCCCTCTGCTTCAGAGATGGGGGAGCTGGAGGCCACAGCACCTATAGAGAAGCCAGGAGACTCAGTCTGTTGTGGTCTGCCAGTGGCCAGCAGAGCTGGCAGCAGAGTCGGACAGTGAGGAGCTTGGGGAGGAACATGGACCAGTCCTGAGAGCTGGGGAAAGCTCAGACGAGGGCAATGCATCAGAGGCAAGAGGGAGATAGTCAGCAGTGAGGCAGAGGAACAGCTGGAGCTTGTTCCCAGTGTGCACATACACAGAGCTGCCAGAAGACGAGAACAATTAAGAAAGCAGAGTCGACTTGGGAGTAAAGCCACGCCTTGGAGGTGATTGGCCCCTCCCATAGGAAACAAAAGAGGAGTGAATGGGGAGGGGGCTTTTGCAGGAAACAATTCGTTCGGTTGGTCGTTTCCAGAGTGGAAAGTTCTGTTTGTGACTCTCGTCCATGCCAAGTTTTGCCTTATATTGCGTTTGGAAACAAGTTACGTGGCAGCTTGCAAGCGAGATAAATATTCCTTTGAAAAACTGTTTGGACAAGCCTTGCTGACTGTGAATGAAAGTGATTCACAGTCGTGTAAATAAAAGAGGTTTTGCTGGGACCAAGACTCTGCTTCCTGCTTTTTAAGGGAGCCTCGATCAGAGCACAGTCTGCTTAGATGGTGGGCTTTAAAAGGGGAGACATCAACTCCCAGAATCCCCCAGCCAGGTGGGCAACCCCATCTCACTGGAGATGCAGCCTCCAATACTTACCTTGCCAGGATTTCTTCTTGCAATGGGCTGCTTCCTCTTCTTCTTCCTCCTCCTCCTCCTCCTCTTCTTCCTCCTGGGTGTGCCTGGATTGTCTGGGCCTCTTCCTGGCCGAAGAGGGGCAAGGACTGGGGGTGCTTGGGTAGGTGATCTCCTTGAGGCACCTGAGCAGACCCTGGAGAGGGCTACTTCTGGTCTCCCCCTCTGGGCAAAGAAAGACACCATCCTGCGAATGACTAAGGCAGATTAGAGTCCACGCCTCCCTGTGCTAAGTCCTTCTGAGAAAACTTTGCCCAATATGGCGGCAACACATTGGCACTCTCTCCCTTCCGAAGGGAAGTGGGATTTGAACTGGGGGCCACAGCAGGTAGAGCCCTGTCCTCTAATAGGAGCTCAGAGTTGAACTGGGGGGGAGGGTCTCTGAGTTAGGTTGTTTCCTTGCAGATGTTTCATAAGCCAACCAAGCCTTATCATCAGTCTCAGTTGAGACTACCTACCTTTGTCTCCAGGCTGTGGCTGAACCTGGTCTTCTCCTGGACTCCAGCCTGTGTCTCCTTCGGGTGTCCCATCCCGGGAATTTTGGCTTAGGGGGCTAGAACATGTTGGGGTCTGGTCTGGTGCTGTGTCTTTTGGGCTCTTCTGCCGCTCACAAGTGAAGATCTTGTTGGCAAGAACTGCACCGAGAAGAAGGAACTCCGGTGAAGAACATAGGGTAGGTGGCTACCATGGTTGGACACCCCAAATCTCAGAGATGGTTCCTTACTCCAGAAATCCTCAGAGGTCACACCCATAGTGGTTATTTTAGGAGTGGAGTAGATCTAGGAAGGTTTTCTATCTTCTCCTCTGATGGGTGGACGATATGAGTCAAAACGATTGGTTTGGACTGACTTCTCCTGACCTGGTTTGGTTCCCTTCCAGGTTGTGAGAGTCGATCGTGAGATGTTCAATTAAGTTTCCTTCTGGAAACTTCCTTCTCCTTACTCTACTTTAGGTCACCTGAGATTTGCCCGTCATTATCCAAGGGGTCCAAGAAGATACCAAGGAAGGAACAAGAGGTCCCCCCCAACAACCAACCAAGATCTCCCAGACTCTGATAATCTGCTCCATTCACTGGAGGTTTTCAAGAAAAGATTTGATGATCAAACATCTGGAATGGAAGAAGGACCTCCTGCTTGGGACAGGGAGTGTGTCTAGAAGACCTCCCAGGTCCCTTCCTGCCCTAGGATTCTATCATCTACACATTGGCTGCTGTGCAGAATGCTGCTCTCACCCGTGGGGCCCTTGAGGTTCTCCAAAAAAATCTCCCCCTCCCAGCAAACCAGGATCCTCCTCCCGAGATCCTGGTTTGAGTCTCCAAAGAGGTCAACTCATTGTCATAAAAGTCACCTCTATGTTACATACATGCGGAAGGTGGCCCATCTTCTCTTGCTTCAGATGCTCTGGATGTCACATCCTGCGGAGCTCTGGAGTGACGTAGAGGGTGGATGGAGGGAAACATCTGCTTAACATCTGCAGTGTCCTTTGCGTCATTCTCTGAGTTGCCACGGAGAGAGGCAGAAGATGCTTCACCGCCCCGGTCGGCAAAGTTGGCCTCTTGCATGTAAGGTAACCGCTCTTCCTCTTCTGCAGGAAGTTGGGCGGATGGACGCTTCCTCTTGGCCTCCATCATCACCTTCGGTCCTACAAGAACATCCCTCTCGGATCCTGGGAACATGTATAGAAAGTCGAGAAACCATGTTAGCGGGAGGTGTCCAAAATGGAAGGTCTCATGTCTGATATTCTGGACTTGAGAGATCTTTGATTCAAGATGTTCATCTGGATCAGGGTCCCCAACTGCATGAGCCACGGCCTGCTACCGGGCCTCGGCCTGTTCTGAACCAGTCCACACAAGAGTCGGAGGAGCACATGCACAGCTCCGATGGTGTGAGTGGCGGTTGGAGCTGCACAGGCTCGTGTGCATGCCCGCCACTTCTGCAAAAACCCATCCCTTCTTCCTTCTCCCCTCCACCACCACTGCTGGTCCACAAAGCCAGAAGGGTTGGGGGCAGTGGTGAAATCCAGTCGGTTCTATCCGGCTTGCACGAACCGGTAGTGCTGGTGGAGAGAGGCTCTGCCCACCCGCCAGGACATCATTACATCCTGTTTTTTACCCTCTGTGCATGCACAGAAGAGGCGCACATGCATAGCGCATGCACGCTCCCACAAGCTCCCGTTCCTGAACTGGTAGCAAAGGTAAGTGGATTTCACCGCTGGTTGGGGGACCACGGATCTGGTCAGCTTCTACTCCCACTCCTCTTAAACATCCAGGATTTCACCAAGCCCACCTGGCGGTTGATGCCGACTTTGGCCCCCGTCCCACCAGGTTGAACTTCCTGGGCTTTGCTGGTCCCTTTCAGTTTCACTGCAGCTGGAGGAGGAGGAAGAAGAGGAGGAAGAGGAGGAAGAGGAGAACGCGTTCGGCGGGTTGAGATAACTTGGCCGTTGTATCGGGATTTCCTTCAGGCAGTTCATCAGCCGGTGGAGGGGAGAATTTTCGGCAGCCACTTCCGAAGCAGAGGCGCATGGTGGAGGAAGGCTCCCTGTGGGGAAAGAGAGAGAGGTGGACCTACATCGGTTCTGAAAAGGAGGGTGAAGCGGGGTGGCTTGACTGCATATCGAACTGTGTCCTCTCCAAAATGTTGGTCTAATCTGATGCAGCCCCACAATCACATCATAAAGAATTCTTATCTATCTATCGATCTCTATCTCTGTCTATCTTTGTCTATCTGATCAATCTATTCTTCCATTGTATCTATTGCATCTATCATCCATCAATCCATCCATTGCATCTGTTCATCAATCCGTCCATTGTATCATCCATCAATCCATCCATCATATCTATCATCCATCCATCCATCCATCCATCCATCCATCCATCCATCCATCCATCCATCCATCCATTTTATTTATCTTCCATCTACTTACAGTATCTATTGTCAATCCATCCATTGTATCTATTTGTCAATCAACCCATTTTATCTATCATCCATCAATCCATCCATTGTATCTATCATCCATCCATCCATTCATCGTATCTATCATCCATCCATCCATGCATTTTATTTATCTTCCATCTATCTACAGTATCTATTGTCAATCCACCCATCATATCTATCATCCATCCATCCATGCATTTTATCTTCCATCTTTCTACAGTATCTATTATCAATCCATCCATTGTATCTATTTGTCAATCAACCCATTGTATCTATCATCCATCAATCCATCCATCGTATCTATCATCCATCCATTAATCCATCCATTTTATTTATCTTCCACCTATCTAAGTATCTATTGTCAATCAACCCATTGTATCTATCATCCATCAATCCATCCATCCTATCTATCATCCATCCATCCATCCATCCATCCATCCATTGTATCTATCATCCATCCATCCATCCATCCATTTTATTTATCTTCCACCTATCTACAATATCTATTGTCAATCAGCCCATTGTATCTATCATCCATCAAACCATCCATCGTATCTATCATCCATCCATCCATCCATCCATCCATCCATCCATCCATCCATCCATCCATCCATCGTATCTACTATAATCCATCAATTCTTCCATCCATTGTATCCATAATCTATTTATTTCCACCTGTCTGTCTGTCTATCTAATCGGTGGACTTCAACGGTGGAGTTGTAGTTCACACATCTGAAGGTGGTTAAGGCTGTGAAATGCTGGTTTGTTGCACCTCAAGAGCTGAGGAAGATGACTTGAGGGCAACCACAGAAGAATTCCATCTTCCTGCCCACATACCCAGCCTCGATTCTCTAGTCATTACAGAGGACTAGAATCTTGATGATAACTATTAGGCCAAGCTCTCAATGACCTCCGGAACCTGATCTTCTCCCAGATTCCCTCTTTACCTGCAGACCATGGCCTTGGTGAGTGAGCCTCCTCCGTTCCTGGCCGCTTCGGAGTGCAGATGCTACGCCCTGCAGGGCTGGGGGCCACGAGCAAATCTCTGTTCGGGGCAATCTCTTTCAGGCAATTTTCCAGGCCCTGAAGTGGTGGGACCCTCAGGGGGCTTCCTCCTGTTTGCAAAAGGTGAGTTGTTGCACATGGTTCACACACACACACGCACACCAGTGTTCCCTTTAGCAGGGCGTCCTGGTCTTATGATGAGTTGCTTAGCAACTGTTCCAAGTTATAACACTGCCCCCCCCAAAAGGGTTTGTTAGATGATACATAGATGTCAGGGAGAGAGATGATGATGAGAGAGAGAGAGAGATGAGAGAGAGAGAGAGATGAGAAATGGACAGATAGAAAGACAAAGACAAAGATGAGAGATGAAAGAGAGATATGATGGGTGGGTGGATAGGTTAGATAGATGATAGACACAGAGATAGATAGATAGATAGATAGATAGATAGATAGATAGATAGATAGATAGATAGATAGATAGATGATGAGAGAGAGAGATGATGGGTGGGTGGGTGGGTGGACGGATGGATGGATGGACGAAGGATTATAGCTGAGCTCAACTGGATCCTTCCTTCTCTGCCACCCATAGACACTGTGATGACAGAACTGAGGTCACCCCAGAGGAGCATTCCCAGAAGATTGGACTTCCTCCCCCTTTCCCCACTATCAAAGCATCCCACTGGGGAGTGTGGGGCAAGGAGCTACCTCTCACCTCCCTCCCTTCTGGCCCACGGCACTGGCTCTGGCGTCCACTGGCGGAGTCTGTCCGGCGAGCTGTGGATGGAGGAAGTGACGGCTGGGGACCATCGCTGGTTTTGGATGTCCTTCAAGCATTTCTCCAGGCCTTGCAAGGGGTTGCTGCTTTGACCGAGTCCTACAGAGTTGGGGTCCTTAGGTTAGCATGGCAACTGGGAATCCACCAGACCTGAGCCCCCAACCCTCTCACCTTCCTCCCTCCTTGACCGCTGCGTTGGCCCCGACGTCCATCTTTGGAAACCATTCGGGGAGCTGCTGATGGCCGGTGAAGAAGCCTGGTTGGGGGAACTCAATGGGGTCTCCTTGAACCCCTTCCTGAGGCTTTGCAAAGGACTCTGGGCTTGGCTGAGCTCTGTAGAAGACAGGTAGATAAACAGGCCAAGCTACCGTGGCCAAGACCAGTGGTGAAAGCCCACCACAGTGGTTGATCGTGAAGACTTTTGAGTTGGCTGCCAACTTCCCTCACTGTCATCCCTGCTTGAAATCCCAATCACAATCCTTGACCCATGGAGATGTTTGGCCAAAAGATGGACACCAAGGTGTCCTGGTTCTTGAAGGGTCAGGGTCTACCTTGCTACCCCAGGCCAAGAAGAATCTCACCATCTTCCTTCCTCCTCCATCTGGCAGGTTCCGGAGTCCACCAGGGAAGACAATCTGGGGAGCTGCTGACAGATGAATTGACAACAGGGGACGCAGGCTGGATGTGGGTGCTTGGAAGATGCTTCTTTATGATTCCAAGATCTGTGAGGAACAGAGGAGGAACATCAGCAGAACACCCACTGAAGGAGAACTGGGGCCAATGGGGTTGAAGTCCAGTTTCAAGGAAGGAACTTCCTTAGATGACTTCTGGGCAATCAACCCAGCCTACCTCGCAGAGTTGCTGTTGTAGGGGAAAATGCCAATGGAACAATTGCTCCTGGAGTAAAGCTAGGGTAGATATCCAGCAGACCAACTGAACAGACTGAATGGACAAGTTTTCAGAACAAGGTTGTCCTTTGAAGATGTGAAACAACCCTGATGCCGTTTTCTCCTAGGACCAAGGATTCATTGTGGGATATGTGTGCTGGCTGAGAGCCAATCACCAGGAGACTGTGAGTTCTAGTCCCGCTTCAGGCAGGGAAGGTGGTTGGGTGACTTTGGACCAGTCCCTTTCTCTCAGCTCAGCCCAGCTCACAGGGTTGTTTGTTATTGTGGGGAAAATAAGAGGAGGAAAAGGTATTCAGGATGTTCACCACCTCGAGGTATCAATACAATTAATAAAGCCAGGTTCGCTCCCACAGAGAGGGCCTCCTCAGGGTGCCGTCAGCCAGACAGTGTCGGCTGGCGACCCCCAGGGGGAGAGCATTCTCTGTGGTAGCCCCCACCCTCTGGAACGATCTCCCTCCAGATCTGAGAACTATCACTGACCTCCGGACCTTTCGTCGGGCGTTGAAGACTCATTTCTTCCAACTTGCTGGACTTGCCTGATCCCTCCTATTTTTAATATACTTTTAAATATTGGTAAATATTTTTAAATATTTTAAATTCTAAATTATTTTAAATTATCTAAATTCTTAGAGTTTTAGTGTTTTATTCGATATATTTCAGCCTAAATTTATATGGACTTTTAGTACGTTTTAACTCACTGTATTGTTATTGGTTTTTAAATTGGCTGTTCACCGCCCTGAGTCCGGAAGGAGAAGGGCGGTATAGAAATTTGATAAATAAATAAATAAATAAATATAAATGAGATAAGTAGATGATAGATAGATAGATAGATGGATGGATGGATGGATGGATGGATGGATGGATGGATGGATGGATGATGGAGAGAAAGAGGGAGATGGGTGGATGGATGGATGGAGAGAGAGAGAGATGATAGACAGAAGAGAGAGAGATAATGGACAGAGATGGATGGATGGATGGATGATGGAGAGAAAGAGAGAGAGATGGATGGATGGATGGATGGATGGAGAGAGAGAGAGAGATGATAGACAGAAGAGAGAGAGATAATGGATAGAGATGGATGGATGGATGGATGATGGAGAGAAAGAGAGAGATGGATGGATGAATGGATGGAGAGAGAGAGAGAGATGATAGACAGAAGAGAGAGAGATAATGGATAGAGATGGGTGGATGGATGGATGGATGGATGGATGATGGAGAGAAAGAGAGAGAGATGGATGGATGGATGGATGGATGGAGAGAGAGATGATAGACAGAAGAGAGAGATAATGGATAGAGATGGATGGATGGATGGATGGATGGATGGATGGATGGATGGATGGATGGATGATGGAGAGAAAGAGAGAGAGATGGATGGATGGATGGATGGATGGAGAGAGAGAGATGATAGACAGAAGAGAGAGAGATAATGGATAGAGATGGATGGATGGATGGATGGATGATGGAGAGAAAGAGAGAGAGATGGATGGATGGATAGATGGAGAGAGAGATGATAGACAGAAGAGAGAGAGATAATGGATAGAGATGGATGGATGGATGGATGGATGGATGGATGATGGAGAGAGAGACAGAGAGAAGGAGATGGATGGATGGATGGACAGACAGAGAGAGAGAGAGAGATGATAGACAGAAGACAGAGATAATGGATAGAAATGCATGGATGGATAGATGGATAGATAGATAAATAGACAGATAGATAGACAGACAGAGAGAGAGATGATAGAAGAGAGAGAGATAATGGATAGAGATGGATGGGTGGATGGATGGATGAATGGTTAATGGAGAGAGAGAGAGAGAGGAGATGGATGGATGGATGGATGGATGGATGGGTAGGTAGGTAGATAGATAGATAGATAGATAGATAGATAGATAGATAGATAGACAGACAGACAGATAGATAGATAGACAGATAGATGATAGATGAAAGACAGAGAAGAGAGACAATGATAGGTAAGAGGAAGAGAAAAGATAGCTAGATAAAATGAGAGAGAGGGAGGGAGAATGGATAGACAGATGATAGATAAAAGCAGGCCACTGAACAAGCTGGATCTTCAAGGCTTCTCCTGTTGACGGAACTTACCTTCCTGCCCCATCGCCATCTCCACTTTCCGCCCTGCCAGCTGTCTCTCGTGGGGCCCTTTGGCATATCCCTGGGGCAGGAAGGACTGCTGAACTGGCTTTTCCATGAGACCAGCTTCTGATCCTTGGAGAGGACAAGTATCGGATGGAGGGCCTGGCAAGAGACAAGGAAAGGAGGAAGAGGCAGGCGGGCCCTGGGTTCAGGAATTGCCCTCCATGTCGAAGGTACCTAGGGTTGCTTTCAAGCTCTGGTTGAAGACGCTGCTCCCCAGGTCGCTTAAGGGACCCTCCACATTCAACCCGGGGCTCTCGGGAGCTTCTGTGTCTCACTTTGGGAGCCAAAGATTAAACCAACCTGGTTTACAGATTGGCAACTGCCCATGTGTTGGGATGATGGGATGGGATGATGGAAGTCGGAACACACAACATCTGGGAAAGAGTGAGATGCATGGCTGAGGCTGAAATTTGGAAATGTGGGATGGAGTGGACCTCCCTATGTATGTTCTACCTATCTCGGAGTCCTCCAACCTTGGTTGAATTGAAGATGAGTGGACTTCAACTCCCAGAATTCTCATCAATGGCTACTGCAGAATTCTGGGAGCTGAAGTTCACCTTCCTGGAAACTGCCTAGGTTGGAGAATCCTTCCCTTGTTATCTGGTCACCATCTTCTCCCAACCCCTGGCCTACCAAAGCGTCCTTGTCTTCCTCCTCTTCGTCTCTCCTTCTCCCCAGTTGCTCCTCGTTTCCCCGGCAAGATTTGGGGGGGCGGCGGTCTTGGCACAGGGATGTCCTTCAGGCAGTTGAGCAAGCCGTGGAGAGGACTGGTGGCTGGGCTCGACTCTGGGAGAAGAAGGAGAAGGAGGAAGGAGGAAGGAGGAGGAGGAGGTGGTGATGATCAAGGTAGATCTTGGCATCATCATCGGACAACCACACTTGGAACCTGTCCTTCAGGGATGGGAATGGGAGAAGCTCTCCATTTGTCCCTCACTACAGACACCTAGGCTGGGCAGGGACCTTTGAACCAACTCCTTCCTTCCTTCCTTCTCCAACATCTGACCTGAGTTTGGCTTCCCTTCCGGACTTCCTAGGATTGAAACTCCCAACACTTCCTGCTTCTTCTCTGAGCTACCTATGTGAGGTCTCCCACTGCCTGCTGAAGTGTCTCTGTTTACATCTTTGACCCCCAAAATGTCCTCTACCCTAATTCAGCTCATATGTTCTTCTTGCCATTCCCAGGTCAGCCTTGACTTTTTCTTCACCTCCTCAGGTCAATCTTGACTTCTTCATCTCCCCAGGTCAACTCTGACTTTTCTTCACTTACTTGGGTCAACTCTAACTTCTTCTTCATCTCCCTAGCTCAATCCTGATGACTTCTTCACCTCCCCAGCTCAACCTCAACTTCTTCATCATCTTCCCAGCTCAACCTGAGTATCCAGAAGCCTGGATAGCTCAGCAGACTAATGCATTGTAATTTAACTCTAGCTGTCTGCAATTAGTAAGTTCGAATCTCACCATGCTGAAGGTTGACTCAGCCTTCCATCCTTTCTAAGGTAGGTCAGTTGAGGACCCAGTTTGTGGGGGCAATAAGCTGACTTTGTATAAATATACAAAAGTATGAAGGCTATTGCTTAGCGCATTGTAAGCCACCCTGAGTCTCCGGAGAAGGGCGGCATAGAAATCTAATAAAAAAAAAAACCCTCGACTTCTTCATCTTCCCAGGTCAACCTTGGCACAATCACTCAAACATGGAATGCAAAATTGTGGGGTAGAGATGAGAGCCTTCCCACCCACCAGAGGTGCCCCTCTCCCCACCCAGACTGTACCCTAAACCGTCTTTGTCTTACCAGCCGAATATGGCACCCATAGTCCCAGCTTGGATCCGGGTGACAAACTGCCCCTTGGATGGCTGAAGTGATGGTAGCTCTTCTCTTCCAAGATGTCCTCGTGGCCTCGTAGGGAATGATCTTCCTCAGATTTAACTTGGGGGGGAGGGAGTAAAATGAAGGCATCTCTACTGCAGGGACTTGGAGGAGGGTGGAAGAGATTGCTTCCATGCCACCCCTCCAGGCTGCCCCCCAAGTCTCCAGCCCTCCTGCTGCTGGTTGACCCCAAGCCCTTCACGTCCATCCACAGGTGGGCAGGGAGCAACGCCAGGAGGAGAAGGGGGACTGAGAAACAGACCATATGATGATCCCATTTCCAACCAGCATGGGCTTTGAGCCACCTGGCTGGGAGGGATGGGCTTTGTATTCCAAGATATTGAAAGGATGCTGACTGAAGGAAGATTGATCGTGATTACTATTATGGGACCCAGAACATTTCCAGTCCTGCCTGAAACACCCAGACATTTGCCTGCAAGGGGTAAGTAGCTCCCTTCTCTTCTCTTCTCATCCTTTCTTCTCTTTTCTTTCCCTTCCTTCTTACAGTTCTCTTCCCCCTTGTTTTTCCTTCTTTCTTTCCTACCTTCCCCATCTCTCCTTCCTTCTTTTTCTTTCTCCTTCCTTTCTTCCTTCCTTCCTTCTTTATTCCTTCCTTCCTCTCCTCTTCCCTTTTCCCATCCATCCTTTCTTCCATTTCCTTCCTTCTTCCTCCTTCCTTCCCCTTTCTGCTATCCTTCTTGCCATTCCCTTACTCTTTCCTTTCCCTTCTCCTTACTCCTTTCTTCCTTCTCGTATCTCTGCTTCCTTCCTTTCCCCTCTCTCCCTTCTTTCTTTCCTTCTTTCCTTCTTTCTTTCCTTTCTCTCTCCCCCTTTTCTTACTTTATTCTTTCCTTCTTTCTTCCTTTCCTTCCTTCTTTCCCCCTCTCTCCCTTTTCTTTTTCTTTATCTCTCTCCTTTCTTTCTTTCTTTCTTTCCTTTTTTCCTTTCTCCCCCCTTTCCATACTTTTTTCTTTCCTTCTTTTCCTTTTCTTTCTTTCCTTCCCTTTCTTCCTTTCCCCCTCTTTTCCTTTTCTTTCCTTTATATCTCCTTTCTTTCCTTCTTTACTTTCTCTCCCCCTCTTTTCTTACTCTTTTTTTCTTTCCTTCATTCTCTCTCTCCTGCCTTCCCCCTCTTTCTCCCTTTTTTCTTTCCTTTATTTCTCCTTTCTCTCTCTTTCTTTTCTCTCTCTCTCCCCCTGTTCTTACTCTTTTTTCTCTCCTTCTTTCTCTCTGTCCCTTCCTTCCTCCCTCTCTCCCTCCTTCCCTCTCTTCCTTCCCAACCATCTCCCCTTCTCCTAATGTTTCAGGTCATCCATGAAACTCAACCCCAAAACCAGACCTGGACGCTTACCGCGAACAGCCGAGATGCCGGATTGCTCTTGGGCTTTCTCTGGGCTTCCATTTTCACGGACAATCACCAATGCAAGATCTCCTTGGAGGTCCTGATGTGAGAAGCTGCTGGTCTCCTGTTCCGTTTTGACTGCGGACACCCACAAACGCTGCCCTTAATTCTGGCTTTGCCAGAGACAAGAACAGACAGAAAAATCCCTTCCCTGCCAAGGCAGCCCCCTCCCCTCAGCAGCCAGGAAACTGCACTTAGCAAGATGGGATCTGTGATCGTCAGCCGCGGTGCCACTGGCAAGTCACGTACCTGCTGGAAAGTTGTCTTCCTCTTTTCCACCTGGGGAATTTACTCTCCTGCTTCCTTCAGGCTGGGAGATGGAGGGGTCCCCCCTGGTTGCCACAGAAGACCCAGGTCCTTCTCTGGGGGTGCAGACCCCCAGCTCCTCTCCGGAAGCTTCCATCTTAACTGCAGGCAGGATCAATAGGTAACAGTAACAGAGTGGGAAGGGACCTTGGAGGTCATCTAGTCCAACCCCCTGCTCTCACGGGAGACCTGTACTAGGGATTCGAACCGCCGAACGGCCGACCTTTCTGATCAACAAGCTCAGCTTCTTAGCCATTGAGCCACCTAGTCAGGTAGGAATTAAAATTTAGATACATGGAAATAAAAACCCAGCTGAGAAACCCGATGCCTTAATTCTAACAGTGACCGTGTGGGAAAGTTGAAAAGAGTTCATTTCGGCAGGCATGAGATCATTTTACAATTGTTTCATCATCATCATTATGATCATCATCATTATCATCTTTTAACGACCCCATAATCCCTTGTGGGGTGGAGCCTGGGCAACTGAATGGAGCTAGCAGAGAGTGTTACTGGCCAGATGCCCTTCCTGTCGCCAACACGGAGTTTTGTTCAGCAGATATATTCTCATTGTGCCCAGAGAAAAGAATATCTGCCTCTACCTAGGATCGAACTCACAGCCTCCTGATTATGAGGCGAGAGCTCCACCTCTATCATTTTACAATTGTTTAACAATATATTCACACAGGTTTGTAAAACAATCCTAAGAGAGCCGACACCTTCTGTGTCCCCGTGGCGAAAAGTTAAATAATGCAGACAGTCCTCGACGTACGACCACAATCGCACCCACTATTTCTGTCGCGAAGTGAAACATGGGTTGAGGGAAGGTTGCCCCAATTGATGAACTTTCTTGCCAGGGTTGTTAAGTAAACAATATTGGTGGATTTAGTTAGGAACCTGGTTGTTAAGTGAATCTCATTTCCGCATTGATTTTGCTAGTCAGAAGGTTGTAAACGGGAACTATATGACCCCGGGACACTGCAACCGTCATAAGGATGAATCAGTTGCCAAGGATATGAATTTTGATCATGTGGTCATGGGATTCTGCAACGGTCATAAGTGTGAAAAACTCTGTTATTCTGCGGAGGGGGAGGGGGAGGGGAGGAGGAGAGAAGGGTCTTCTCCTTGAGCTCCTTTTTCAAGTCCGCTACTCTGTTATTTTGTTATTCTGTAATTTGCTTGTAACTGTGTAATTATGTTATTCTGTCATTCTGCCATTCTGTTATTATTCTGTAATTCTGTTACTCTACTCTTAGAGTATTTTGTTACCCTTCAGTTATTTGATTATTTGGCTATTGTGTTATTCTGTTATTTTATTATTCTGTGAATGAGTGCATCATTTTCCCTCCTTAAGTTTATAAATATAGGTACATCCTTTTGTTGGTAGGAGTCTGTGTTACTATTTTCTGGAGAGAAATTCCTGCAATGCAGACTGAAAACAAAAATTAGGGCAGTGAGGCTTAATTACAGGGACTCCCCAACTTACAACACTGCATTTAGGGATGGCTCAAAGTTACAACAGCATGGAAAAAAGGGACTGACAACACTTTTTCACACTTAACAACAGTTGCAGCATTCCCAACAATCGCATGATCCCAATTCAGACGCTTGGCAAATGACTCCTATTTACGACGGTCACACTGATCCCCTTTTGTGACCTTTGGGCAAGTGAAGTCAAGGGGGAAGCCGGATTCACTTAACAACTGGGTTACTGATGTCACCCCTGCAGGGAACTCACTTAACTGTCGTGGCGAGAGAGATCGTAAAATGGAGCGACAAAAAGTGTTTCACTTAGCAATGGAAATGTTGGGCTCAGTTGTGGTCGTAAGTCAAGGACCACCTGTGTTCGTTTTGGGGAGGGGGCTGTGTTTGATCCCAGAACAGAAGGTAGGTGTCTGAGGAGAATCAAAAATTCAGGTAAATTGTCCATGAAGATCAAGACTTACCTTGGATGGGTAATGAGTCACTCCTGCCTCCCCATCGCCCACATCCGGGGGTCCGTGGCTGCCTCCCTATGGAAGCCTTGAGGGGCGTTTGGCGGCCACGGCCAGACTGCAGGGTAACCAGATCCTTCAGGCACTTCAGCAACCCCTGCAGTGGGGGTTTTTCTTCGGACGCTGCTTCTACAAGAGAGGAAGAAGCTGATAAAATTCATAAATAAATAACATCATAAATGACTTAGATGAGGGAAAAGTGGGGGAAGTCATCCAAATTCACAGATGACACTAAAATGGCAAGAACAGTTGACACCCCAGAAGACGAGCTTGGGATCCCAAAATATCTGGACAGACATGAACAATGGGCCATATCCAACAACAGGACATGTAACATGGGTTTTATCCCACCGAGTTTCAGCAATTGCAACTGTATCATCTCTAGAAACAAATACAGTTATAACTAGTAGCCAGCAGCAGGACTTCTCGACTTATGACAGGTCCTGGGGGAGGGGTGGACTAGAAGACCTCCAAGGTCCCGTCCAACTCTGTTATTCTATTATAATTCCTTTGTCCCTCTCCAAGTTTGTAAATGACAAACCTGGCCCCAACTTTGAAGATGCCTTGCGAGAACTTTTCGGAAGTTCCTTCTCAGCAATGGCCTCGGGCATCGTCTTTCTGTCCTCGGATCGACCGTCCGTCTCAGAGATGCTTCGCAAAGGGCCTGGTGATGTGGGTTGCTCTGGCCCTCCATTCCCCCAGGGATGGGATTGGTCGAGACAGCCGGAATCTGCAGAAGAGTGTTTACAACAAAGGAGGTGGATAGGATAGGATAGGATAGGATAGGATAGGATAGGATAGGATAGGATAGGGTAGGGTAGGGTAGGGTAGGGTAGGGTAGGGTAGGGTAGGGTAGGGTAGGGCAGGGCAGGGCAGGGCAGGGCAGGGCAGGGCAGGGCAGGGCAGGGCAGGGCAGGGCAGGGCACGGCAGGGCAGGGCAGGGCAGGGCAGGGCAGGTGAGAAGAGAGACAAGGGAAGGGAAGGACAGGACAGGACAGAACAAAAAGAAAGATACAGTAAGAGGAGAGGAGAGGAGAGGAGAGGAGAGGAGAGGAGAGGAGAGGAGAGGAGAGGAGAGGAGAGGAGAGGAGGGGAGGGGAGGGGAGGGGAGGGGAGGGGAGGACAAAAAGAAGGATAGGGTAGGAGGGGAGGAGATGGAAGAATAGGACAGGACAGGACAGGACAGGACAGGACAGGACAGGACAGGAAAGGACAGGACAGAGGTTTTCAGTATGAACCAAACATACTGTTGTAAAGGTAACGATGAATATATCTTTTTCTCCATTATTTTCTGGAGGGAATTCCTCCAGGGGGTACCATTAACTAAATTAACCCTGAAATAGCCTTGATTTTTGCTATTTCAGTCCTGCGTTCGAATCCACATCTCTCCAAGTCTTTAGACATCAAGGGCACCTTTGTGGTCGCCCCGTCATCTCTGCGAGGAGATTAAACTGACGGTCAGGAGGTTTCATCCCATTTTTTGCAGCAGAAGGGCTCTCAAATGGGTGGGAAGGGCCGGGCAAAGACAAGGGGACCCAAAGACCCTCCCTCAAACTCACCATTGGTATCCAGCCTCGTGTCCATTGCTGGGCTGTCCTTCTGCTCCGTTGAGAGATGAGGATGCCGAAGTCCTTCTTCAGACTTCAGTTGCCCTTCGGTCAGATTCTCCTTGGTTGATGGCTCTGCGACAGTCGCTACCTCTGCACCAACAGGAAGGAAGGAAGGCAAAACTAGAATCAACATCACCTGAAGTGTTAGTACAGGCAGTCCTCTACTTACAATGGTTCATTTAGTGACCGTTCAAAGTTACAACAGTGCTGGGGGGGGGAAGACTTAGGACCATTTTTTCAGACTATTTCACTTCAGAATCAAGTTGCTGGTCCCTATTGTGATAGCAGGACCAGAAGCAATGGAGGTCAACTCAACGAGGAGAGAGCCATCCTAGAACGAAGGAGAAATTTCCTGACAGCGAGAATAATTACCTAGTGGAACTGCTTGCCACCAGAAGTTTGTGGCTGCTCCATCACTGGAGACCTTCAAGAAGAAATTAGACCTCCACTTGACTGTGATGTGGTGCAGGGGTGAAATGCTCCCGGTTTGGACTGGATCTCCCGATCCGGTAGTGATGGTGGCGGGTGGTTCAGAGAACTGGTAGCAAAAATCCCTCTGCCCCGCACCCATGCCCAGCTAAGCTGCATGATCATTAGAGGCTTTTTTTTTTTACTTTTAAAGCATTTTTTCTACAACCTCTTCCGACGAAAAAATGCTTTGAAAAGTCTCTGACGATCCCAGCTGAGTTGCCTGATCAGCAGAGAGGCTTTTCAAAGCATTAGAAAAAATGCTTTGGAAAGTTAATAAAAAAAAAAAGTTGGCCACACCCACCCAGTCACATTAACCCCCCTCCACCAAGCCACGCCCACAGAACCGGTAGTAACATATTTTACATTTCACCCCTGATGTGGGGGTCCTGTTTAGGCAGAAGGTTGCACTAGGAGACCTCTAAGGTCCCTCCCCATGTTATTCTTTTAACCCCAGAAAAATGAATCAGTGGAATGGCTTTCTGTCTGAGCTTGTGGCTGGAGCTCACTGGAGCCTTTAAAGATGAGATTGGACATGACATTTGTCTGAAATGATATAGGGTCTCCTGGTGGAGCAGGGAGTTGGACTAGATGACCTACACGGTCCCTTCCAATTTTGTAATTTGGTAGCCAGACACACACCCATTTGTCGCCCTGTTTTCACTGAGCCTAAAATTTCTGTAGCTAAATTTCTATGAAACAAGTCTGACTATTCCCCCTCTTATACTCATGTGAAGTAGGGTGGTATCTATGACTCATGTACAGATAGTCCTCAACTTACAACCACAATGGAGCCCAAAATTTAGGCTGCTAAGTGAAAAATTCAAGTGATTTTTGCCTCACATTACGACCTGCCTTGCCGCAGCTGTTAAGCGAATCAATGCAGTGTAACATGGTCGTTAAGTGAATCTGCTGACTTTGCTGGCCAGATGGTCACACAACAGGATCATGTAACCCTGGGATGCTGCGACCTTCATAAGTAGGAGTCCGTCTCCGGGCATCCGAATTTTGATCATGTGACTGTGGGCATGCTGCAACAGTTGTTAAGGGTGAGAATCTGTTGTAAGTCGCTTTTGTCAGTGTCGTTGCTACTTCAGACGGTCACTAAATGAATGGCCATAAGTTGAGGATTACCTGTATTGTTCCAGTGATGGACCCACCTGTTCCCTTCCATCCTTGAGCATCGCAGGGGACAAATGTGCCTTGAGTGGTGGCCTCCAACCATTCTCCCTCTGGGCTGCTGCTGGGGGTCCCCCCTGGGCTGGAGACGCTCAGGGAAACCGAATCAGTGAAGTGTGGGAAACTCTTCAGCTGGACAATTGGACCCGCTGGAACGAAAGATCAGAAGCTCAGAAATTCCAACAACTCTCCGTTTAGACGAGACGCCTAGAGGGCTGTTGCAGATCTTCCCATTCCGAATCTGACCGAACACAGTTAAGAACCCATATTAGGTCTTACCTTATGGCGATGGAAGCGGCGAAATGTGACTATTTCGCTGCTCTCATTGCGTCTGCAGAAAATCGCCCAGTGGCCTTCTTCCGTGTGACCCGCTCCCTTCTCAATCAGGGAGCGAGGGAGGACCCCTTACAAGGAAGTGCTGAGCACTTTGCACAATTTCTGCAAGACAAAGTCGCTCAGATTCGGACGGGCTTAGACTCTGACTGGGCAGGATCCGACGAGGAGGTGGGAGCAAGTCTTGAAGGTAACATCTGGGTTGACTTTGACCCTGTTTCCATAGATGAAGTGGACAGGATTGGGGGTAGATTGGGGGCCACCACATGTTTGTTGGACCCATGTCCCTCCTGGCTGGTTGCAGCAACCAGAGAGGTGACTGGAGACTGGATCCAGGCGATTATCAACGCTTCATGAGGGATGGGGTCTTCCCTGCCATACTTAAGGAGGCGGTGGTTCATCCCCTTCTCAAGAAGCCTGCTCTGGATCCGGCCTCCCTGAATAACTTTTGTCCCGTCTCCAACCTCTGCTTTATAGCGAAGGTTGTTGAGTCTGTGGTGCCATACCAACTTCCACAATTCCTGGAGGAGACTGATTATCTAGACCCATACCAATTGGGTTTCAGGCACGGATACAGCATGGAAACGGCATTGGTCGCCCTGGCGAATAATCTCTGGTGGGCCCAGGATGGGGATTATTCCTCCATTCTGGTGCTACTTGACTTCTCAGCGGCTTTCAATACCATTGACCATGGTATCCTATTGCGACAGCTCCGGGAGTTGGGGGTGGAGGGCACTGTTTTACAGTGGTTTTTCTTCTACCTCTCGGGCCGTACACAGTTTGTTTGGGCGGGGGGGTCAGAGGTGGAGAGAATGCCCCCAGGATGAGGGCGTTCTCTGTGGCCACACCGACCCTCTGGAATGGGTTACCCACTGGGCTCCGGATGACCCCCGACCTCTGCACTTTCCACGCCGACCTGAAGACATGGCTTTTTCAGCAAATTCCCTGATCTGCCGTGGGGGTTTTAATTGTCTAGGGATTTGTAGCTTGTTCTAGCATTATTTTATTGTTACGCTGTTTTTATTCTATCCCGAGTCTTACGGAAGAAGGGTGGCATATAAATTTGATAAAAATATAAATACATACATACATACATACATACATACATACATACATACATACATACATACATAAACTCTCCTTTTAACCTGCAAGACACAGAGAAATCTGGGGAGGGTGTTCTTCACTTCTGTATATGTGGTAGGGGGCTCCCAATTTCTGGGAGCCAAGGACCACTGAAAAGAAGATTGAAGAGGAAATCTCTCCTAGCTCCATCATATCCCAATTCGGAGGAGGAGGAGGAGGTGGAGGTGGAGGAGTTTGAACCAGGACTGTCTGATGGGGATGGCAATGTCTGAGTCCATGGACTGAGGACGATGCCGGATGGGCTGACCACAAACTCAGGGGAGGATCAGCTGCAGACAGGTGGCAGGGATGAGAGGCAGCAGTTCCCCTTCTCACAAGGAACAGCTGCCTCCCACACTCACTCCGAGAGCAGGAGAGCAGAGCGGAGGCAGGTTAGGAGGAGATCTGTGAGGTTGCTGGTGAGGAGGCAGCCCTGTCCCTCCTTACACCTGAATTGAGCCAATTTAAGCAGAGGCCAGGGAGGGTGTATTTGCCAGGAACAATCCTTTGGCTTTGGCACCCCATTTCCCCGGCCTTTGTAAACTCCGCTTTGCACCTGTTCTGACCCAGCTCCCCAACCACGACAAACCCTCTGAACTTCAATCAATGATTCCTTTATTAGGCATATCAGCAGCCCCGGCAAAAAGTTTCTCTCCCACTGTAGGCTAACAAGTCTGTCCGGCAGGGAGATGAATAGTTGTCTGCCATACCTATTCATCTCCACCCCCTGCCTTTTATCCCTATAGCTACAATGCCGCTTCACTAGCAGTGGTGGCTCTTCCTTCCCAAGGATGGGCCCACGATTTCCACTGCTCTCCTCTCCTCTGCTTTCTGTGCATCTGCACATCAGGCACTGGACTCAGCTGTTCCTCCTCTTCCTCCTCAGCCACCTCCAGACCTGGGAGTTGTTGACTCTCCATCTGAGGGCTGACAGACGGCCCAGGTTCCGCCTCTGTCTCTCTCTCTCTGCTAGCTCCATTCCCTCTTCCCCCTCAGAGCTCTCAAGTTGCCTTGATGCTGACCCAGACTCCCACGCCTCCTCCTCCTCTCTGATTTGGCTGCTGGAGGGGCCAGCGGTCAACAGGCCACAAGAGCACTGTGTTTCTGCCCCGAGGATCCTGACCATTGTCGGTGGACTACAGGCCTTGCCTGGTGGACTTTATATCTTGTTTTGGCACTCTGGACTTCCTCCTCATCTTGTGAATCAGCTCTGGTCACTATTGGCTTTAATTTGGGGGCACCTGCACTGTACTGACCATGGGGAGCTGCTGTTAGGAAAGTTTGGGGTGGAGCTCCATCGGCTGTGATAGGGCCATTTGTCATGAGGTAGCAGAGCAATAAAACAGGGGTCCCCAATCCCTGGTCCACAGTCCGCGGCATACCAGAAACCGGTCCATGCAAACAAATGTGCAGGATGCAGGCAATACGCAAAACCACACCCTCTCCAGTGTGTGGAAAAACCACAGAACCAGTCCCTGGTGCCCCAAAGGTTGGTGGCCACTGCAATAAAAGACACCATCGAGGCCTGCCTCGGCCTAGTCCAGTGGTCCCCAACCTTTCCCTCTTTGTGGACCAGCAGGGGGAGGGAAGAAGAATGATCCAGTATGCGTGGCAGTGCATGCGCTGGCATGCAAATCTCCAGTTGCGTGAGCGGCCGGCACTGCTTCATGAAGCTTTGTTTGTGCCTGCCGCCCCACACAAATGGAGCTTCACGCACATACGCGAGTGGCCACTGCTTATGCAAATGGAGCTGTGTGCACACGCTCACCAGCCGCTTGTGTGAACCAGTTCCAAACAGACTGTTGCCCGGTACTGGCCTAGGCGGAACAAAATCTGCTCAGCCGTGCAGCCAGCGTACTCACCGTGCCCTCTGCTTTCGCTGCCCCCAGCAGGCGTGGATCGATCCAGGTTCGCGTGTGCGTGTCCACAAAGGAACTCTGGGATTTCATTGACCAGTTTCATGAGTGCACAGAGGTGGTGGCTGCTTTGATCCTTACCTGCGCGGGAGAGAGAGAATTTAGGGAAAGGCCAGAACAGGTGAGAAACAGAAAGCCGCTCAAATGTGGCCAGTTCTGAGCCAAAATTACGGAGAAAATGGCCTCGCTCTTAATCCGCGACTCTCCTGTGGGCTCCCCTCAAACTGGGCTGTGACTGCAATGCTCAGAAGCCTCGGTCAAGGCTTAAACCAATGGGCATTCCTGTCCCCGCAGATCTGGACCGGACTGGTTTGAGAAGGAAGACGGAGAGACACATTGCCCTTCGTTCTCTGCCACTCATACCCTCCTCGTCGCTCGCTACGGCCAGGCACTCCTCAGCCTTATCCTGCTTCAGGTTGAAGGGTCCTTCCATGCCCTCTGGAAAAGGAGGCTCTTCACCTGTGAGGAAGGGAAGAGAGAGGCAACAGCCTAACAATGTACCGGCTTGGCACATTTAAATAATCAGCAAAGAAACAAGGGAACAAGCATGGCTTAAATCAAAAAATAAATCCTTAAATCCTCTGAATGTTCTGTAACTGGGCCTGGGAAAACTACTTGGGGAATCTTGGGGCTGGAAGGGAAAGTTAAGTGAGAGGCGAGTGTGGTGATCCCTCTCCCGCAGGTGAGAGCTGGAAGGGGGGGAAGGAGTGGCTCCATGCTTGGCGGGGGTGGAGCAACCGGGAGGGGCAGGCTGCCGTTTGTACATTGGGTGGATGTATTTGGAGTGTGTTGGGAGATAAATGGGTGCTGGACGTGACCCGTCTGTGGCCATGAGGAAGGGGTGCTGTGAGTTTGAGAGCAAGTGGTATAGTGCCTGTAAGCAGCAGTGAAATGCACTTACCTTCGCTGCTGGTTCGGGAGTGAGTGTGGGCACATCTTCTGTGCATGCACAGAGGGTCAACAATGGGATGTAATGGCGTCCCAGCGGGTGGGCGGAGCCTGCCACCGGCACTACCGGTTTGTGCAAGCTGGATAGATCCCGCCAGATTTCAACACTGCCTGTAAGGCTCACCTTGCCCCCCAACAGTTTTGTCGGTGGGAGGAGGTTTTCCCCTTTTTAAGGAAGAGTGTTGGGGATGGGGGATGGGATAGTTCTCGGGGAAAGCAGAGGAGGGCAACCTTTTTCAGTGGTGTTGGTTAACGGGAGATACGGGAGGCAAGGGGAGGGGGGAACGCAATCTCGGTGTTTAGTACCGGTCTCATGTTCTGCCCTCTTGCACTCACCTCATTTTACCTGGTCAACAGTTCTGTGGTGGTCCTGGTTTTAGGCTGCTGCTTTTAAATGTCAGATCAGCCTGCCATAAGTCTAGCCTTATTGCCGATTTGATCCTCAAAGAGAAGGCCGATCTGGCTTGTATAACCGAGACCTGGCTGGGCCCAGAGGGAGGTGTTTCCCTCATAGAAAAGTGCCCAGTGGGTTATTGAACATGGCAACAGTCTAGACCTCAAGGCCGGGGAAGGGGTTCTCTGTTATTATCAGAGAATCTCTAGTAGCCTCCAGCTCTACAAGTGCCCAGCTGCGAGACCCTTTTTCTTAGGTTGGACTCCAGGGATCAGGTGGGACTGCTGCTGCTGTACCAGCCTCCCTGCTGCATGGCAGCTCCTGGACCTCACCGCAGGGCTGGCGGTGGAATCCCCCCGGCTTATGGGTCTGGGGTATTTTAACCTGCCATCCCTGGTGGGGGGGGCAGAGGTAGCCCGAGATTTCATGGAAACCATGACTTTCATGTCATCCGCTAGGAATAGTGGTCACACACCTGTTTTGGTGTTCTTGTCGGAGCAGTGCTTATGTGGCCTGGGATTGGCGGACCAGTTCGTTTAGTGACCACTGAAAGTTACAACAGGACCGAGCAAAATATGGCCGTTTTTCACACTTATGACCGTTGTGGCACCTCCATGGTCACATGATCAAAATGAATACGCCTGGCAACTGACTCATATTTATTTGTGACCTTCTGATGAGGAAAGTCAATGGGGGAGCCCAATCCACTTAACAGCCTTGTTATTAACTTAACAACTGCTTGGATTCACTTAACGACTGTCGCAAGAAAGGTTGTAAACTAAGACAACCTCACTTAAGAAATGTCTTGCTTAGCAACATAAATGTTGGGCCCAATTGTAGTTGTACGTAGAGGACTAGTTGTATAGGATTCATAGACACCACCCTAATTTACAGGAGTATAAGGGGGGAGGGCACACAGCCAGACCTACAAGATTTTATTTGAGCAATCCAAAGTAAAGTATATGTGCTTCATACACATCTCCCTGATTCATAGGAGTATGAGGGGGAGATAGGAGTATAAGCCAGATTTGCAAGATTTTGACAAATCCAAAATAAACCTCCCTAATTCACAGGACTATAAGGGGGGACACCGTCAGATTTGCAAGATTCTGTTACTACAGTCAATCAATCATTTGAGCCTTCTTGTAGAGTGGATTTCTTGGTGTGATCTCCCTAATGGGGCTCATTATGATCTTCCACCCCATTCGAAAGGATGAAGGCAGCTTTTGAGGGGCAAGACCCAAGGAAATAATTCACCCCAATTCTTGTTCCAGCAGGGTAAGTGAGACAGCACAACACAGCTTGAATCTACAGGCGACAACCTCTCTCTGCACCCTGAACTCTTGTTTGGAAGGATTATAGCAGGAGTCCCCAACCCCTGGGCCGTGGACCATGGGCCGGGCCGTGGCATGCCAACAACCAGGCAGCACAAACAAGTCACGCCTCATCTGTGGGATTCAGGCAGCATGTGAAACCACATACCCTAAGGTCCACGGATAAATCTTTCTCCACGGAACCAGTCCCGGTCTCTGGTGCCCAAAAGGTTTATTGGGCGATAAAAGGGGTCTTTGTTGAATGACAAAAGGGTGGGACATCTTCCCACTTCAACCTAGTTTTAGTGAAAAGCTGTGCTTCAGTGCACAATGCATACAAAAAAAGAGCACCCCATTGGCAGGTTCTTTCATTGACGTGTCCCTCTGTGGAAAAAGGAGCTTTCTTACGATGGGTTTTGTCACCTCCCGCCACCAAAGGCAGCCGTCTTCTCCAGCTGGGCTGGGGGGATTCAGCGGTCCCGTCTGGCCGGCAGGTCAAGGAGGAGAAATCCAGGGTGGGGACCGAGTGACCTGTGCAGAAAAATGAGATGCAAGGGAGACAAAGTTGCAAAAGGAGAATTCAAATTGGACCTCAATGGTGCAACTAAGAGCTTGAAAGGTTCAGGAAAGATTTGGGTTGGGGATCAGTGGCCTCACACTCACACACACACACACACACACCACAACTCAGAATGCAGGCCTCCAAATATTCAGGATGAAAAAAAATATCCCTTCAGGAACAGGAGGTGGTAACTTCAAGCAGAGAGAGAAGAGAGGAGAAGAGAGAGGAGAGGAGAGAGAAGAGGAGAGAAAAAGAAGAGAAAAAAGGAGAGGAGAAGAGAGAAGAGGAGAGGAGAGAAAGTGAAGAGAAGAGAAAGAAGAGGAGAGGAGAGGAGAGGAGAGAAAGAGAAGAGAAAAGAAGAGGAGAGGAGAGAGAAGAGAAGAGAAAAGAAAAGGAGAGGAGAGAAGAGGAGAGGAGAGGAGAGGAGAGAAAGAGAAGAGAAAATAAAAAAAGAAGAGGAGAAGAGAGAAAGAGAAGAGAAAAGAAGAGGAGAGGAGAGGAGAGAGAAGAGAAGAGAAAAGAAAAGGAGAGGAGAGGAGAGAAAAGAGAGGAGAGGAGAGAAAGAGAAGAGAAAAGAAAAGAAAAGAAAAGAAAAGGAGAGGAGAAGAGAGAAAGAGAAGAGAAAAGAAAAGGAGAGAAGAGAAGAGAGAGGAGAGGAGAGGAGAGGAGAGAAAGAGAAGAGGAGAGGAGAGGAGAGGAGAGAGAAGAGAAGAGAAAAGGAGAGGAGAGGAGAGGAGAGGAGAGGAGAGGAGAGGAGAGGAGAGGAGAGGAGAGGAGAGGAGAGAAAGAGAAGAGAAAAAAGGAGAGGAGAGAGAACAGAAGAGAAAGAGAAGAGAAAAGGAGAGAAGAGAAGAGAAGAGAAGAGAAGAGAAGAGAAGAGAAGAGAAGAGAAGAGAAGAGAAGAGAAGAGAAGAGAGAGAGAGGAGAGAAAAGAGAAGAGAAGAGAGAGGAGAGGAGAGGAGAGAAAGAGAAGAGAAAAGAAAAGGAGAGAAGAGAAGAGAAGAGAAGAGAAGAGAAGAGAAGAGAAGAGAAGAGAAGAGAAGAGAAGAGAAGAGAAGAGAGAGGAGAGGAGAGGAGAGAAAGAGGAGAAAAGAAAAGGAGAAAAGAGAAGAGAAGAGAGAGGAGAGGAGAGGAGAGGAGAGAAAGAGAAGAGAAGAGAAGAGAAGAGAAGAGAAAAGGAGAGAAGAGAAGAGAAGAGAAGAGAAGAGAAGAGAAGAGAAGAGAAGAGAAGAGAAGAGAAGAGAAGAGAGAGGAGAGGAGAGGAGAGAAGAGAAAGGAAGAGAAGAGAAGAGAAGAGAAGAGAAAGAGAAGAGAAAAGAAGAGGAGAGGAGAGGAGAGGAGAGGAGAGGAGAGAGAGGAGAGGAGAGGAGAGGAGAGGAGAGGAGGAGAGGAGAGATTTGTGACTCAGGGTTGAAGAATGGTGTTCTAGAGGGCTCTCTGAACTTGGTGGTTTTCTGGCTGACTTTTCATGACAACTTAGAGAACGTTGGTGCTAGAAAGAGGGGGCTTTGTGGAGAAGAAGGGGAGGGGAGGAGGAAGAGGAAGAGGAAGAAAAGGACAATGGGGACCAGGAGATCTCTTAGCTTGGTGATTTTCTTGCAGATGCTTTATGACCCAACTAGAGAATGTCATCCGTGACATTGGGGTCTGTGGAGAGGGAGGAGGAGGAAAAAGATTGTGGGGACCATGGTACTCTCTCAGCATGGTGTTTTTGTTGCAGACCTCTCACGACCCAACTAGGCAACATCATCAGCACTAGAAGGCTTGTGCCAGAAGTCTTCTAACACTGATGATGTTACATAGTTGGGTCGTGAAATGCCTGTGAGGAAAACCACCAAGCTTAGAGAGGAAAAAGGAGCCCAGAGAGAGGGAGAGAGTTACAGGACAAGGAGGGCCTGGTCTTCTTCTCTATCTTCTGTGATTTTTTCCTTCTCGGGTAGATTCATTGCAAGGGAAGCCAAACCCACTTCTCTTCTCCGGGGGCCACTTGACAGAGCAGGGGCCGATTTCCCAGCAGCCCCTCCTAACTCCTAGGAGAGCCTCCAGTTGCAAGCTGAGTCCACAGAAGTCATGTCCACCACCACCCCGAATCACCCCCAGGGCTGTTTCTTCCACCCCATCACGAAAGACGAGGAAAAAAGGAGAGAAGCACTGAAGGGAACAGGGGCTCACCGAGCGAAAGGAGCAAAGAGCACGTCTCCAGCATCACTTCCTGGTGGAGCTCCTTCTGACTGCCTTCCAACAGAGACCACTCCTCCAGCGAGAAGCCCACCACCACGTCCTCAAAGGTCACCCGGTCTGGAGCCGCGCCGGCTGTGCCCACTGCTCGAAGGGCCTCATTCTGTGCCTGCACCTGAAGCCAAGAGATACACATGTGTGAGAGCGAGGTTGACCCATCGTTTCCATCCCATGAGGAATTCCGGACATGGGAGACTTTTCCCTCAGATCGGATCTGACTGCCATTTGTAGGGTCTCCTATTGGAGCAGGGGGTTGGACTAGATGACCTCCAAGGTCCCTTCCAACTTGTGATTCTATTCTATACTGTACTATCTTCCGGTTAATTTATTGGCTAGTGCAGCGGCCGCCAACCTTTCGGGCACCAGGAACCAGTTCCATGGAGAGAGGTTTTTTGGCGGACTGGAGGGAACCGTGAATGGGGCTTCCCTTGTTTGTGTGGCCCAGTTCCTGTCCACAAACTGATGGTTGGGCTCCCCTGGGTAAGTAGTCATGGCGGTACTTGGAGACAGCCGAATAGGAAAAAAGGGAAGAATATAAGCAATCACAAAGGCCTCCAAAGAATAAGAATGCAGCTAGTCCTCAAACTACAACTGCCATAGAGTCCAATATTTCAGTTGCTAAGGGAGACATTTGCCCGGTGAGTTTTGCCCTGTATTATGACTTTTCTTGCTGATCCTACTTGGCAAGATGGATAGAGCCTGTCACAGGAAGAGACAGGATGATGGTTTCCAGAGCTTCCTCCTCCTCCTCCTCCTCCTCCTCCTCCTCCTCCTCCTCCTCTTCCTCTTCCCCTTCAGCCCCCTTCTACTCTTCCTTCTTTTCTTCCCACTCCCCCTCTTTGTGCCTTCTCCCAAGGGGATGCCCTTCCAGATCGCCGTGGGCTTTTTTGCATAAACAGACAGACAGGCACATACACATACGCACAGACCCCAAATGCCTCCGCTTGCAAGAATGGGGGAAGACCCAACGACCTTCCCAGGAGAAGACCTGCGTGGCCTCCGGTCCGGACCTGATGCACTACCTGTGGACCCCCCGCCCCCCGAGAGGCTGCCGGGGAGTTCGACGACCCCTCCTCGCCCTGAGCCTTCCTGGCCTCGTCCCACCGCCTCCCCGCAATCTGAACTCCCACCCCCGCCCTCCAAGCAGTCCGAGGACGAGCGATGCTTTTCTCCCCCAGGGGCACTCCGAGCGCAAGCAGCCTTACCCTGCGCGCAGCCTCGCCTGCGTCGCTTGTCTCCGCCGTCCACAGCCATCCGGACACCGGGTTCATCCTGCATTCCCCCCACCCTCCTCGGGAGTGGATGATGGGGGAACTCCGCGCTGCGCCCGGCCGGGATGCTCCGGCAATTGGGACAGCTCGACAGGTTCGGTGGATCGCGCGCAAGGCCCGGCTGGGAGCCGTAGTTCCTCGGGGGCGGGTGCTCTGCAACCCTCCCCGAGTGGTGAACTACGAGTCCCAGCGGCCACCGCGGTGAGGAAACCCCCTCCCCATCTTTTCCTCTCACCCAGCTGATGGGCTGGACAGCGCCCGGCTTTGCCCGGGTGG
Source organism: Coluber constrictor foxii (assembly GCA_038048745.1). Classification (NCBI taxonomy): domain Eukaryota; kingdom Metazoa; phylum Chordata; class Lepidosauria; order Squamata; family Colubridae; genus Coluber; species Coluber constrictor. The sequence continues at coordinate 170,184,653 of CM075961.1, read as the reverse complement.
CTTCGGGCCAGGGCTGCGGAGGAGCGCCGGTTCAAACTGGGAGTGGAGGGTGGGGGTTGGGTTTCCTTCTATTCTTGGTCGGTGGGTTTCGCTCCAGCAGGGCTAAGAGAAGGTGGGCTATTCCCTTGGATTGTTTTATTCCGCCCTGCAGGCTTTCCAGTTTGACTCTCACCTCCCCACGTAACAGCCTCGCTAGGTTTTTGGGGATGGGGTCTTCGTCCCCGCTACCGCACCCCAGTGGGTCGACCCTTCGGGAACCCCCCTCCCCAAGCCCTTCCTCACAACTGGGTCTTTGGGTTGCCGCGCCCCGCCGCGTGAAGAATCAGAAGATTCCCCCGGGAAGATTTGGCGATCTTAATTCCGTTTGGTCTCGTGATTTTAAGGGGGGGGGGCGTATTTATATTTGGTGGTTTTAAGGGAGGAGGGGTGTTATCGCGCTGTAAACCAGAGAGATAGAGAGAGGAAGGCAGGAAGGAAGGCAGAAAAGAGAGGGAGGGAGAGAGAAAGAAAGAGGGGAGGGAAGCAAGGAAGGAAGGAAGCAAGCAAGCAAGCAAGGAATAAAGAGAGAAAGGAAAGGGGAAGGAAAGAAAGGAAAGGAAAGAAAAAAGGGGAAGGGAAGATCCAAAGGAATCTGGAGCATTTCCCCCCTCATCAGAACCGATGAAGCTTTTTGGATGAGAAGTGAAATGTCTTTAAAGAAAACATCAAGAAAATCCAGTTGCCTTTTGAAGAACAAAAAACACCTTTTAGAATTATCCTCAGTGCTAGAAGCAAGGTGGGGATGGCTCTCTGTTTATACATCATCCCTCCAGCACTGATGCTGTTCTCTAGTTGGGTCATGAAACATCTGCAAGAAATCCACCCAGCTCAGAGAGCACCGAGGCCCCCACAATATTACTCCTTCTCCTTATTATAAATCCCTTCGTTCAGTAATGTTTTTTTAAATTCTTTATTATAAATTCCCGCATTCAATATTTTCTTTTTTAAAAATGTGCTTGATTATAAATTCCCCCAATCAATATTTCCTTTTTTTAGAAAAAGACTATTGGTGATAAATTCTCACATTCAATGCTTGATTATAAATTCCTGCATCAATATTTTGTAGGATTTTTTCCCTTTTTTATAGTAATATTTTAGATAATAACAATAATTAAAATGACAAAAATAATTTAAAAAGTAACAATTTTAAATAATGTAATTGTTTTTAAAATTATTAAAATTGTTATTAAATAATTTTAAAAAATAATTTTAAAAACAATTTTAAATAATTTAAATAATAATTTTAATGATGATGATGATGATATGAATCAAAGTACAAAAATATAGCTACAGGCTGTGAAAATGGAGAACATTATAAAAACAATAGAAACAAAGGCAGAATATAAGGAAAAACAGCTAGACGACAGATTAAATACATGGAAAACCGAAGCTTTGCATGGACAGCACTTGAAAAACACTGAAGGAAAATGTGGTGACAACTTTACATAGGCATCAGAGCTGCCCAGCAGGTTCTGACCAGTTCTGGAGAACCGGTAGAGGAAATTTTGAGTACTTTGGAGAACCAGTAGTAAAAATTCTGACCTGCCTGCCCCCCCCCCATCTATTCTCTGCTTCAGAAACAGATGGGAGACATCTGGAACAGATGATTGGGAGGAAATGGGGATTTCGCAGTAACCTTCCCCTGGAATGGGGATGGAATGGAGATTTTACAGTGTTTTTCCCCTGCCAAGCGCACAAAGCCATACCCACAGAACCAGTAGTAAAAAATTTTGAAACCCACCACTAATGGGCATGGCTTAAGATGGAACCATCAAGAGAGAAATGGAAGGTTTAATACTTGCTGCTCAAAAACAAGCACTACAATCTAATAACACCAGCGGAACTGCAAAAAACTGTGCTACTGGGAACACCGTACATCTTAAGAAGATACTTGGTTGATCCCTAGGACGCTGGCAGCAACCCTATCAACCTTTAGCACCAGTCAATAATATTTGTGATACATTTTTAAATGTTCAGTTGACTGAGTTTCATGTTTAACGAATAAAAGAATAATAATAATAATAATAATAATAATAATAATAATAATAATAATAATAATAATAATAAAGTGAGGATACAAAAAACCACCAACAATACAAACTGCCAACTTTGCAACAACAAAGTGAATGCAGCAAAATTGCACAAACTGATTACAAAGCTAGACACGATCAAGTTGCTAACTAAATCCACTGGTCATTATGTAAAAATTTGATTTACCTGTATCCAAAAAGTCATGGGAACATAAACTGGAAAAATTTATCAAAAATGAGAAGGTGAAGATTTTGTGGGACTTTTGAATACAGACGGATTGTCACTTGGGACACAACACACCAGATATCACAGTTGTCGAAAACTGAAATGTACAATTTATTGATACCGCCGTACCAGGAGATGTTAGAGTTGAAGAAAAAGAACTGGAAAAAATGACAAAATATCTCGAGCTGGCCATCAAAACTAACGGCTATGGATGAAACATGCAACAGTGATACCCACTGTCATCGGGGCACTTGGTACCGTGTTCAAGAATTTTATAACATACATCAAGAAATTGCACCTTCCTGATACTTGGAATATCGTACATCTTAAGAAGATACTTGGTTGATCCCTAGGACGCTGGCAGCAACCCGCATTAACCATCAGCACCAGTCAGTGGTATTTGTTTTGCATTTTTGAATGTTTAGTTGACTGAGTTTCATGTTTAATGAATAAAGATAATAAAGTTCATAATCATTTATTTCATAATTAAAAGTTCATAAGAAGAAGCAAAAAAGGGATTTTAGAGAATGGGGGGAACAGATGCAATTTTATATATATATATATATATAAAAGATATAAAGGAAGACTGAGGGCGCAGGTTGGAGTTCCGCTCTCCGGACCCTTTTGATTGGTCTCGGCTAGGCGGGCGGTGTATTCCTCCGGGCCTCCAGGGGCCGCTGCTTCCGACGGGAGCCGCCGCGGTGCGCATGCGCGCTCCTCGATCCGCCCTGCGTTGAGGTTCGCCCGACGCCGGAGCCGCGTCCCAGGGCGCATGCGCAGAAGTTTTACCTAGCGGGCATCGGCCATGGCTGAGTGGACGCCTGCCCAGGTGAGGGTCAGCAATGCCCTTCCCGGGCGGGGAGGGGGAGAGAGGAGGGAGGGGCAGGAGGCGGGTCCTGCTGTCCAGGTTGGCTTGGGGGAGAGGACTGGGGGGGTCTCCAGATGTCCCACATCGGCTGCAGCCTCTTTGGGGACCTCCGAACTCCTTGATTGACAGTATCAAAGGGTGGGGCAAGAGGGCTCCTGAGCATGTGCAGAGTGCTCAACAATGCACAAAGCCCCCCATTTGAGGAGGGGCTGTTGGGAACAGCAGGCAGGATCCCTCTTGGGCGGGGAGCTGTTGATGGCCCTTTTGGCGGGGGGGGTGGCATTGGGGGTCCAGGTTGGCTTTGGGGGCTGGCTCCATAAAGACCTGCTTCCTGCTGCCTCTTTGAGGACCCTGAACTCCCGCATTGACAGCATCAAGGGGTGGGGCAAGAGGGCTCCTGAGCATGTGCAGAGGAGTTTGGGGTGGGCTGTTGGGAGCAGCAAGAAGGATCCCCCTTGAGAGTGGGAAGAGCTGTCAGAAGCTCCTTTTGTGAGGTGGGGGGCATTGGAGGGCCCTGGCTGGTTTTTGGGGGGAGGTCTGGGGGGCTCCAGATGCCCCAGACAGGCTGCTCTCTGTTTTGGGACCCCTAAACTCCCTGACTGACAGCATAATGGAGTGACAAGAGGACTCCTGAGATGTACAAAGTGCACAGCCTTGCAGCAATGCACAAAACCCTCCATTGGGGGAGCTGTGGGGAGCAGTAGGAAGGATCCCTCTTGGGAGGGGGAAGATGGCTCCTTTTTGGGGAGGTCTCCCACCCAAAAAGGGGTCCTCTTGGGCTGCTGAGCATGGCAGGATGGGAAGCCTTGTTGAGAAGCCTTGACAGCATTGGGATGGGGCGGTGAAAGCAAGAGGGCCCTTGAGCACGTGCAGAAGGCATGCAAAAAAAGTCCCCTTTGGGGAAGGGGTGGTGATGAATTATGCCCTTCAATTGTTAAATGTGTCACCCGGTTGTTAAGTGAATCTGGTTTGTCAGAAGGTTTGAAAAGGGGATCATCTGAGCCCAGAACACACATAAATATGAATCAGTTGCCCAGTGTCTGAATTTTAATCACTATTAACTGTGGGGATCCCACGATGGTCATAAGTGTGAGACACGACTTATGACAGTCATAAGTCCCCTTCTTTCAGGGCATTGTACCATGGAATGGTCACTAAACAGACACTGCAACTATCATAAATATAAGCTGGTTGCCAAGCATCCAAATTTTGATCACATTGACTGCAGGAATGCCACAACAGTCATAAGTGTGAAACACAATCCTAAATCCTTTTTTCAGGGCCATTGTACCTTGGAATGGTCACTAAATGGATGCACAACTGTCATTAATATGAGTTAATTGCCAAGCGTTCAAATATTGAACATGCAACAGCAGAGATTCCGTGACGGTTGTAAATGCGAACAACGGTCCTAAATCGAGGGGGGGTGGGTGTTGGGTGCATCTTCGAGCTGTCGCTAAACGAACGGTTGTAAGTTGAGGACTCCCCATCTGCCCCGTCCATTCTCTGTGTTGTCCCCACCTGACACTTTTTCCCGTCACCGAGCACGGGTGCTGACTTCTGATCTTCCTTCCTGGCTAGGCGTGGGAATGGGAGGTGGAGCCTCAGCACCTGGCGCCGTTCCAACCTCCCGCCATTTTCGACCAATCAGCCGAGCGAGAGATCTACCCGGCAGCTGAGATCTCCCTCTGGACGGTGGTGGCCGCCCTCCAAGCAGTGGAGAGGAAGGTGGACACATCAGCAGCTCGCCTGCTCAACCTCGAAAGCCGCACGGCCACTGCCGAGAAGAAGATCTTCGAGTGCGAGAAGACAGAACTAGAATTCAGCAGCCACCTGGCGGCTTTGGGCACCTTGATCCAGGAATACCGGGTGCTCCAACGGCGCCTGGAGAACGTGGAGAACCTCCTGAAGAACCGCAACTTCTGGATTCTCAGGCTCCCCCTCGGTCCAAAGGGGGAGATCCCCAAGGTAAAAAAAAGGAGCATACAAGTTGAATGCAACCACGCAACAGATACGAATTCTGCCTGCACCTGGCTGGCTGCAGATGCGCCCAGTGTGACATGGGTGGCTTGCTCGATCCCATGGAACAGGGTCTCCAACCTTGGGAACTTACCGGCTGAGGAATCCTGGGAGCCCGCCCCTCTTAAATCATGCCGGCTGGGGAATTCTGGCAGTTGAAGTCCACACTCTTTCAAATTGCCCTGTGCCACGACTGTCCTTTGAATCTGCAAAGCAGGTGATCTTGGTGAGATCTTGGATGGCTGCTTCTCATTTCAGGTCCCTGTGACGTTTGATGAGGAGCAAGCGGTCCATTTTTCCACACCGGAATGGGCCAAACTGGAAGACTGGCAGAAGGAACTCTACCGGAACATCACAAGAGGAAGCTACGAGCCGCTGGTCTCTCTCGGTAAGTGCCGAGTTTGCCTTGAGGGGAATTTTTATTATTGCTTTAGGCCAGGGGTCCACAATCCGCCAGCTGCAGTCTATGACTGGGCCTGAACCATTCTGAACTGGGCCGTAGAAGTGGAACCATCCCCTCTCCCCTAATAACTAATCGGACAGGACCCCACCATCTGTTTCCTCTTCCTCCATCACGTCTTTCTCCTCCTCCCTCCCTCCCTCCCTTCTAGCACTGATGTTGTTACCTAGCTGGGTCATGAGATGTCTGCAAGCACAGCACCAAGTTCAGAGAGCACCAAGGACCCCACTGTGTGTTTCTCTCCCTCCTCCTGCTCTGCAGCCTTCCTCCCTTCTAACACTATCCCTGATGATGTAACCTAGTTGGGTCATGAAATGTCTGCAAGAAAACTACCAAGGTCAGAGAGCACCAGGGACCCCACAGCCCTCCTCCCCCCTCCCCAGGAACCTCACACCCTTCTAGCGCTGATATTGTTCCCTAGCTGGGTCACGAGACATCTGCAAAAAAACCCTCACCCAGCTCAGAGGGCACCAAGGAGACCCCCACAGTTCAACCCAGAGCTACGAAGATTCCTTTCCATCGGCTTCACCTCTTTCTTTCTGTTCTCCAGACTCTGCCATCGCCAAAGCTGACGTCCTTCCCCCCCAGGTGGGTCTGGGGTCAGCACCCCACATTGCGGATCAGCCCTCAGCGGGGGAAAAGGGACTCCCTCCGCCGCCCAAACTAGGTGCGTGAAACATCCAAACAGAGTGTAGCTTTTGCTCGGCAGATTTCTCTCCTGATCCCAGTTGGTTTGAAATCATGGTTTCTTCTTCTTTTAACCCATCTCTGATCCTTCTTCAAAGCCCCCATCCCAATCCCTGGAGAAAAAGGGTCCTCCTTTGGGAGCGAGGGAGGCAAAAATCACAGACTCTCATCCCTTTCCATGGTGGTTTGTGTGGCTGAATTTGGGAGGAGGGCGCTGGGTTAGGCTCTGGCACCAGAGCTTTCCCCCTCAACACTTCAGGCCAAGAACGGGGTATCTTGCAAGCATTGGGGAGCCCCGAGGTCCCCCAGAGACAAGCTAGGAGTCAGTCCTTCATCTGAAGCATTCTTTTTTTAAAATAATTTTTATTAAACAATTTAAAAAAAAAATTTTACCATTTTCTTCTGTTCAACATTTTTGCATCAGTAAATATTTCTTACATATCCTTTTTTCTCCCTTACTTCAATTTACCATTTATATATATATTTATAAAGATAACAATGTACTTAATTTCAATCATACATTCTATGTCCATTCCATTTCCACTTGTTACATTTCAATTTTTATATCTTCCTCATTTACTTTCCTTGCGCTTTATACCTCTTCTCTAATTATTCATACCATTTCTCCCATACCATATAGTATTCTGTTTCCTTTTCTTGTCTTGTCTTTCGTGAGCTTGTCCATCTCTGCACACGCCAAAACTTTTCTAATCAAATTTTCTTCCGTTGCTGTATTATTATTTTTCCAATTTTGTGCATATATTATTCTTGCCACTGTTGTAATATGTATAACTATTGTCTTTTTTTGTCTTATATCCCTGGAAGTATTCCTAACAAAAATATTTCTGGCTTCATCTCTATACATTGTCTGGTTATCTCTTCTAAATATATTCTAATTTTACTCCAATATTGTTTTACCTTGGGACACGTCCACCACATGTGGGAGTATGTTCCCTGATTTTGTTTACATTTCCAGCAGGTTGATGAGGTATTGATGAACATTTTGGCCAGTCTCGCCGGTGGAAGTACCTCCTATAATACATTTTATATATGTTTTCCTTGTAGGCTACAGACATTGTCAATTTGTAATTTTTATTCCACAATTTCTTCCACTTCTCCAATTCAATGTTTTAAACAAAATTTTTGGGCCAAATTATCATATTTACTTTGACTACCTCCTCTTCCATTTTGTATCTCAATAAATAATTATAATTCTTTTTATCAATTTGTCCTGTGTGCCTTGAAGGATTTTGTCTAATTTGTGTGTTTTTTTGAAATCCATATTATTCTAACTCTGTCCTATATCTAGATTGTATCTATGTATATGGCCACCAATGTCTGTACCCTGTTCTTTTAATTCTTGTCTTGTTTTCAGTTCCCCTTGACCGTTTAATAAATCTTTATATCTTTTGTCAATATCCAATACGTTGAGTAAATTAGTGCCTCCATTGTTGATACCCAATCTGGAATTTTATTGTAATGATTCTGTTTTATCCTTTGCCATATTTGTAGTAGCGCATTTCTAATTAAATGTCTTTGGAAGTAGCTATGTTGTTGTTTTTTCCATCCCATCAGAAGGCATGCCCCCCTATCTGTAAATCGTGCCCCTCTAATGTTAAGATTCTTTTATTCCTTAATTCAATCCAATCTTTGATCCAGGTGAGTGTTGTAACCTGGTAGTATGTCTCCCAATCTGGGAGCCCAAAGCCTTCTGAAGCATTCTTGAAGGGCTCAAAAATATGAGATGCTCCTTCCGGGCCTGTATCTGTAAATGTAGACCCCGCCTTCCATTTTCCCTTCCCTGACTTTCCAGGGCACGCCATGATTCGGACTCTTTGCCGTGGTTTGCCTCTGGGATGACAGCATTTAGAAAGCAACTTTGGTGGTCTCCGAGCTGGGTGGCTTCATTGCAGACGTTTCATGACCCAACTAGGTAACTCAGTGCTAAAGGGAAAGAGGTTAGAGACCATATCCTGTTCCCTTCTAGTACTGATGTTACCTACTTGGGTTATGAAACTTCTGCAAGAAAACCACCCAGCTGAGAGCCCCAAAGACCCCTCACTTCAACCCTGAGATACAAGAATCTTCTATCAGTAGTTCTATCAGCAGTGCCTAATAGAAAGTCCCTACAGAGAGTGGCGGGGACAGCGGAGATGATAGAAAGCTCGCTTCCCATCATTCAGAATGCTGCTTATAAATGCTGTGTGCTTAGAGCTCAAAGCATTGTTAGATACCCCCCCCCACACACACACACACACAAACACCACGGTCTGTTTCTGTCGCTCCCCTCTGGGAGGAGGTTTCAAAGTATTTCTAGCAGAACTTCCCAATTCTGTAGCAGCTTTGTTCCCTAGGCCATCCATCTGGGAAACTCGCAAGATTCGTTTTTCTCGCCATGTACAAATATACATCCGAACTAGGTTGTGTTTTCTGTGTCATGTAATATATGTAGGTATATGCATAATTTTGTATTGATTGATTGATTTTGTCATGTTTATATAGTGTATATTAGAGACCCTTTGAGAGCTGCATGCAACAATATTTTATTTTAATGTATGGCAATTAGTCTACATTCAAAGTCACAATAAAGTTATTCTGTAGTTGTGTTTCGGTACCTACCTGTGATCCTCTTTCCTAACAGCAGAACCATTGACTTCCAAAGACGATCTTTTGTCCTGGATTAAGCAGGAGGAATCTCCCGGTCCTGGGAAATGGAATCTGGAGAGAGAGATCCCTGCCACCCTCGGCTACGGTTAGTGTGGTCAAATGATCACAGGCCTCCAGGAGAAGCCATGATGCCATCTCATCTGACATGATGTTATCACACTTCCTGGCATGGTCAGCTGGGGAATTCTGGGAGTTGAAGTCCATCTTCATCTCTTAAAAGCATGCTGGCTGGGGGATTCTGGGAGTTGAACTCCACCATTCTTAAAGCATGCAGATTGGAGAATTCTGGGAGTTGGTCCACCCCTCAAGTGCCTATGGCTGAGCAACATGCCTTCAAAACATTTGCACCTCTCTTGTCTTCTTCCAATGACAATATCAAATATTAGCTGTCCTCCTTCGCTGCAAAATCCGTCCATTTAAGGATTCCCTTTGTTTCAGATTCCTCGGGGGAGGAGGGTTTCAAATGACTTGGCTCCAGCTTCTACCTGTTTTAACTGAATTATTTCCCCGCTCCCCCTCGTTCTTCTCTCTTCCAGATGAGAGCACCAGAATCAAAAGTGAGGAACAGAAGCTCCAAGAAAGTTTGAAACAGGCTTTGCCTGTCCGGCTCCATGCAGCACCCAGCGACGAGGTCTTTCAGACCTCCAGATGTTGCCAGAGGCAAAGCTGCCCTCCGGGTCAACCTGCCCCTCCTCCTCAAAAGCCACCAGAGGAGCTACCCCACCCCGGTGAGAGAACCTGCCCTGAACCTGAGGCCACCCCGCCAGCACCCTGCTTGAAGGAAGGCCAGCTGAAATGTTTCAAGGATCTGGATGAGCTTTCCTTGCCCCCAAGGATCCCCGCAGGAGAAGAAGTGTACGGGGAAGGAGTCGCACCAGTGACCGAATCCAGTGTCCCCCAGGTCCCTGAGCCCTACCTGTGCCCAGAGAATGACAACAACTTCAGCAATGTGGCCGTCTCCGAAACAGCCAGCCGGCCACATGCCTGCTCCCTCTGCCCAAAGAGTTTCCGGCTCAAGACCAGCCTGCTTATCCACCAGAAGACCCACACGGTGGGGAAGAGTGACAGCCCCTTTGTGTGCTCTGAATGCGGCTGCGGCTTCAGCCACCAGGCCCAGCTGACTCGACACCAGGCCATCCATGCCGACCGTCCGCACCAGTGTTCGGAATGCCACAAAGCCTTCAACCGCAAGTCCAGCCTGGTGGTCCACCAGAAGACGCACCGCGAGCGGCCACGCCCTTTCCAGTGTCCCCAGTGCAGCAAGACTTTCATTCGGAAACAGCACCTGGATGATCACACCCGCACCCACACGGGGGAAAAGCCCTACCAATGTCCCGAGTGCGAGAAGCGCTTCGCAGAGAAGTCCAAGCTGACTAACCACTACCGGATCCATACTGGGGAGCGGCCATACCGCTGCGGGCAATGTGACAAGCGCTTTGTCCGCGCCCACCACCTGGTCAAGCACCAAAGTAGCGTCCACCAAGCTGGGGCTAAGTTGTACTCCTGTCGCGAGTGTGGACAGAGTTTCAGCCATGCGCAGGCCTTCCTCAGCCACCAGGCCAGCCATGCCAATGGCGAGAGGCGCCACCGCTGCACCGAGTGCCTCAAGACCTTTGCCCGCAGGAAGTACCTCCTAGAACACCAGCGCATGCACACGGGAGAGAACCCGTACGCCTGCCCACACTGCGGCAAGCACTTCCGATACAAGCAGTCACTAAAGCAGCATCTGCGCACGCACCGGGAGCAACCACCGCCACCACTGTCTGGGCCTGCTGGGCCACCAAGCCTGCCAGTCACCAACCCCCTGGAGAAAGACCCTCTCTTTGAGGCCAACCCACCCAGTGGGACTTGAAGCTAGGCCGGAGGAAGTGGTCTTTTGTGCCAAATGAACCACTGGGCTACAATTGGCCTGTTGATGGGCCACTGAAATCCTCGTTGCCTTCCATGGGCTTCTTCTCCCTCCACATGGAGAGGCTTTCTTCTTGCTTGCTGATTAGGACCATGTGGGGCAGACTCTGGTTCTGTGGAATAAGCCCAGCTCCCTGTGATCAGAACACACGGATTGTCTGAAATATTTCTTTGATGGAGACAGCTGGCAAAAGACTATTGCCGTCCTGCACTGCAGTCCGAGGAGCTGCAAGTCCTGGCCAAAGTGGGAAAAAATGCGCCTAAAATTTGATCATATCCACTTACCTTCTTGGTTCCATTAGCCTGTCCAGCACTGGAGGCCAGCCTGCTGGAGTCAAAAGGGCTGCACCCCAAGGCCATGGTTCCCTCGCCTGCAGGGGGAAAGACACAGACCCCAAGGTCGCCGTGCATGGCTGTGGTTTTCTGGCCTCACCCTCCATGCACTTAGCTAGGCGATCAGAGAAGCGTTTGAAAGCACTTTGTGTGCAGCGGCTACAAGACAGCCGAAAGTTGGAATTGACTCCTACCTGCCTCTCGTCTCCCGAGGACCACGCAAGGCAGCTGTCCGTGGCCAAAATTCAGAACAATTCCACACCCTCCGTCTACGAGAGCTGCCCACTCCTCAAAGATACCCTTCCTTATTTGGCTGCTGTTGATCAAAAGCTGCATTGTCTGGTACCAGTTTTCTGCCAGTGTCGACCTATGCCAAAAAGCTCTTTTGCCGAAGGCCCGCCTGCGGTTTTCCACGTGATACGTTTATCGCCACGACTCTGATGGGCTCCAGGTTCTTACGCCCTGCCTGCCTGCCTGTTCAGACAATGACATGAAATTGCCCTGTCTGTTCAAATTTGTCACCAAGAGGCTGTACCCTTCACATTAGTCTCCTGCCCTGAAAATGCTCCCCACCCCACCCCCAAAAGAAAGAAGACTTGGTAAGCGACCCTAAAATCATGGCCATAAGCCGAGACCTCCAGCCCACTTCCACACCAGGTTCTCACTACTTTAAATCCAACTGTACTACAAATAGTTCTCAATTTACAACAGAACTACCTGTATTACTCTTTAATACAGGTAATCTTCAACATACAGTTCATTTAATGACTGTTCAAAGTTGCAACAGCATGAGAAAAGTGACTTATGTTTTTCACACATGCAACCGTTGCAGCATTCTCGGAGTCACCTGATCCAAAATATGGGCATTTGGAAACTGGCGTGTACTTACAACAGTTGCAGTGTCTCTTGGTCACGTAATCCTCTTTTGCAATCTTCTGACAAGCAAGGTCAACGGGGAAGCCAGATTCACTTAACAGTGTGACTAACTTAGCAACTACATTGATTTACTTAACGACTGTGGCAAGAAAGGTTGTAACATGGGGTGGGGGGGGAACGTAAATTGGAAAAGGCTGCATCCCCTAGTGGCATCTTGCAAAGTGATAAGTGGTTCTGAAGTTGCATGCAAGCATGCTGGATTGTCCATTCGATACTCTGCAATGTTATCGGCCCCCGTTCTCGCCTCATTCCAAGGCTCCACAACTGTGTAGACATTATGTGTGGGGGTGGGTGGGGTGGAGGGAGCTCTGGCAATTCCATCCCTCCACCTACTGATTGCTAGCAAGCCTATCTCTGCTCTGTTCTATGTCTGTTGGCCAAAACAGTGAGGCATGGCTTCCTAAAGCCCAATACAAGTAATTCTTCACTTACGACAAGTCACTTAGTAGCCATTTGGAGTCACCACCAGCCTTGAAAAGGGGACTTACAACTCAGATCCTAAGTTCCGGCAACTGCCCTCTTGTATGGTCACATCATCATCATGCGTCAGGTCATTGGCAATACAGCCACATTTGCAGCCATTTTACAGCATCTCGCGGACACATGACTGCATTCGGCAAAGGTGTTGTTGAACACGGATACTTAATTTCTGCTTTTCGGCAAAACAGCACTGTGGCGAATGAGGGGTTCACTTATTGACTGCGGTGACAGGCCGTACTGACGACCAAATAAATTGTGCTACATGTGATACCAAACCGACATTGTGCATCCATTTTCCCACACAAGATAAATAGTTCTTCCTACAAAATCTTTTTTCAACTCTTTCAGTTTTTTCTGATATAACTCGCACAGCTTCCAGTACATCCTAAACACAGACACACACTTTCCCTGAATATGATCAAGGGGGAAAATATAAGGAGAGAGACCATTTGATCTAGTCTAGTGGTTAAGGCACTAGGTTAGAAAGCAGGAGACAGTGAGTTCTAGTCCTTTTTTTAGGCATGAAAGTTAGCCGGATGACGTTGGGTCAATTACCAGGAGATGGCATATTCTAGTGCTGCCTTAGCTATGAAAGATGGCTAGGTGAATTTGGACCAATCCTGGTGATTACCCATACCACTTTGATGGTTTAAGGTGGGACTCACTGTCTCCTGGTGATTGGCCCAAAGTCACCGAGCCAGCTTTCACACCTAAGGTGGGACTAAAATTCATTGCCTCCTGGATTCGTGGTCAGCATCTTTACACAATTATTTGCAACCTATTAAAACAATTATTTTATTACGGAAGAACAATTTATAAGCAATCCTGTTTTAGGGACCACAATTGGCACCAACAACTTGGTCACTAAATAATGCAGTCCATAAGTGGAGGGAAAAAAATCACAATTTTACTTTTTCCATTCATACGCAATTTAACTCACAATTCTTCCTTTCTTACGCAACTTCTTTTAGCCTTCAAAGAACTGAGCTACATTTTTCATGTTTTAAAACATCTTTATTTCTAAAGAAATCAATTTCGTCCTCCAAGGAATCGAAGATCATTTCCAATATTTTAAAACATCCTTTATCTAACGTGTATTATTATTATTATTATTATTATTAAGAGCCATCATGTTGTGTTACAGTACAAAAATAAAAGAATACAAAATTAGCGTTTACAATTACAGTACTGTACCTGTAAACATCAATAGAAATCCCCTTCCAAAGATTAGTCTTTTGCTGCGTTTTTGGAAACGTCAGACATGGAGGCCTAGAAGGCTAATGCATCTTCTGGGATCTGTTCTTTTTCGGGATGGGGAGGAAGGAAGAGGTGGGCAAGAAATGACTGTACGTAAAGAATTCATTAAATTCTTTGCACATTTTTTTCTTCATCTATTTTCCTAGAACACATGCATTTCCCAATGTAGCTTTCCGAAACGTTCTACATTCAGATCCATACTTCCTAATTTTTGTAGTGTTTCATTAATATCTGAGAAAACACCAATCAATATTTTCACATGAACTTCCTGGCTCCCAATATACTTTTCCAAAATATTCTACATTTGGATTCATTCTTCCTAATTTTCGTAACATTTCATTAGCATGAGAAAACACACGTCAATATTTTCACATGAACGTCCTGGTCTCTCAATGCAACTTTCCAAAATGTTCTACATTTGGATCCATAATTCCTAATTTTCGTAACATTTCATTAACATCTGAGAAAACACTGATCGATATTTTCACATGAACTTCCTGGGCTTCCTATGTAACTTTCCAAAATGTTCTCCATTGGGATCCATAATTCCTAATTTTCGTAATGTTTTGTTAACATCCGAGAAAAACAACAGTTGATATTTTCACACTGAACTTCCTGAACTTAAGTCTAGAATTTTATTTCTTCTTCCTCCTCCGCAATGCCTTGGGCTTCCAATTCTTCTTTAAGCTCGATCAATTCTTCGTTGGAAAGCTCTCCCTCGGGGTAAGCAATCCATTTTTTCACATCTTCTGCATCTGCCTCTAAACTAAGGGCTCGGGCGAGGGTCAAAATGTTGTGACTGATTTCCTCCAAATCTTCATTCGGATCAAAGCCTTCAAAATTATGGACGAGGAGAGCAAAGCGTTTTAAGCACCGTTCCCAAATCCCTTGCATGCATTTCATGCTGACATCCTTCCAGGCCGTTGCAATGTTTTCAATGCAGTGGCTGATATCGTACGCTTTCCAAAACTCACGCAAGGTCATCCCGTTGTCCTCCAGCGTGGCGACGGCTGTGGCCAGTGTGGCTCGTAAATAGCACGCTTTGAAGGTTGAGACAGCTCCCTGATCCATGGGCTGCAAGAAAGGGCTGGTGTTTTTTGGCAGATAAACGACCTTCACGTCTGGATGGACATCGTCCAAGTGCGGGGGATATCCAGGGGCGTTGTTGAGGAGCAGAAGGATTCTAAAAGGGAATCTGTTTTGAAAACAATATTCCTGCACTTGAGGGATGAAACAATTCACAAACCAATCCTCGAAGAAGACTTGGGTCATCCAAGCCTTCTGATCAGATTGGTAATAAACGGGCAGAGTCTCCTGCCCGATATTTTCGCACATTGGGGGATCCTCTGATTTGTGGATCAGAAACGGCTTCAGCTTGAATCCGGCAACGTTTCCACCCAACAGCAAAGTGATCCTGTCCTTAAAGGCTTTGTATCCAGGCGTAGCTTGGGCCTCTTGGTGAAGGTAGGTCCGTTCGGGCATTTTTTTCCAGAATAACCTGATTTTGTCCACGTTGAATATCTGTTCGGGCAAATAGTTCCCTTCTGTGAGGAGATCGTCGAAATCGTCAAGGAAGCGTTGGGCTGCCATTTCGTCAGCACCTGCGGCTTCGCCTGGCGGGTGCATAGTGTGGTAATTAAACCTTCGCTGGAAGCGCATGAACCAGCCACGGCTGGCCGTGAATGTTTCAGTGCACTCCTCGCCCGCTCGTTCCTTCAGGGTCGCAAAAAGGCTGCGCGCCTTGGCCTGAATGAGAGGGAGGCTGATGGGAATCCTTTTCTGGATCTGATCCTCGATCCAAAGCATCAGGAGTTTCTCCGTTTCGTGGATGAGGCCTTTGCGTTGCCTGGTGATAATGGCTTTCGTCCCCGGTGACCCTTTCATGGCCTCCCTGATCCGCTCCTTGTTCTTCAAAATGGTGGAGATGGTGGAATGGGCCAGGCCTTCTTCTTGAGCGATGATGTTCACCTTCTTCCCAGCGTCATAGGCTTTGATGATCTTCATCTTCAAATTCAAACTGATGGCCTTCCTGTGCTTCTTGCTACGCTCTTCAGATGAACCGTGGCCCTTTCTCTTCCCCTTTGAGGACATGGCAAGTGAAAATAAGAGCCCGTTGCAAAATACTGTAGACAGAGAGAGATGAGAGATACATTTTTTTAAAAAACAAGACTTTAATTGTTTGAATTTAACTTCAGGTGGGAGAAGTGTCAATATATATTTTCCTAGTTTGGTAACAATTTTATTCCATGGATCAAAGAATATAAATCAGTCCAACCGTGGCAACTGTTAAGACCTGTGGACTTCAACTCCCAGAATTCCCCAGAAAACAAATATATGGATCACCAAGACAATCGGGAGCATGATGGCTTGCCTGGTTAGGACGCTAGGTTGGAGGTCAGCAAGCCTGTGTTTGAGACCAGGTGCTGCTCTAGGGCAGGGTGAGCTCCCACCCTTCCCTCCAGCTCCTGTCAGGAACATGAAAAGACCCTTCAAGTGGGTATCCCCCAGGCAACCGTGATGTCACCGGCTAATCCAGTCAATACTGAAGCACCTCGGTGTTGCTGACACAAGTGCGATGCAATCAGGCCATCAATCCAGACTTCTCCCTTGAGGCACAAATGACCAGGCTTAAATTATCATATTATGCAACAATTCCACTTGCTTGGAAGTCCATAAGGACTGGAAACACAGAAGGAAAGAAGAGAGGAGGACAACCAACACAAGATGAATGAACTCAGAGCAGTCATGGCTGCATTACTTGAAGAGTTGAAGGGCCAAATTATGCTGGACAAGTCATAATTAATGGCCATTAATGGCCAACACTATCATCATTAACGGTGATTAATAATTACTGTTATTAACAGCCAACCCTACCTTGATGGCACACAATCAAGTAATCAGATAAAGGAAAAACTGATTCCTCCTAGCACAATGGTTTGTCAAGTTGCCACTGAGCCCAGTACTTACAACCATTTGTTTACTGACCGTTGGAAGTTACAACGACACTGGGGAAAAAAGGGACTTATGACTGTTTTTCAAACTTACGAGTATCACAGCACCCCTGTGGTCACATGATCAAAATTCGATAATTGGCATGTATTTATGACAGTTGCAGTGGCCCTGGGGCAAGTGATCACCTCTGGCGACCTACTGACAAGCAAAAGGGGAAGCCAGATTCATTTAACAACTGTTACCAATTTAACAACTGTGATTTGCAAAAGCTGTGGGGAAAAGGTGTAAAATGGGGCAAAACTTCCTTAAGGGTGAGCAATGGAAATTGTGGGCTCATATTACGATCATAATTAAAGGACCTGAAGTAGGTCCTGCCCTCCCCAAACTCTGCTCCCTGACATTTTTGACCAGGAATTGTGGGTTTCCTAGCACATACCATGGCAAGGTGGAATTATTTTGGTTAATTCAGTGGGAAGGCCACATCTCAACAAATAAACTACTGTCACATTCAAAAGGGACATCAGAAGAACCAAAAATTATCCTCTTACCAGAGCTAGGGCCTTCCCCAAAGAACAACGGGTCCTGAGCACATTGGTCTTCCTGAAGTCCACAGAGATGTTCTTCAGAAATGGTAATGGTCTGATATTCTGTCAAGAAAGAGGGGGGGGGAGGGAGGGAGGGAGGGAAGAAAAGGAAGGAAGAAGGAAGGAAGGAAAGAAAAAGAGAAAAAGAAAAATGGGATGGAGGAAAGGAAGGAAGGAGGAGGAAGGGAAAGAAAAAAGGAGGGAAAGAAAGGAAGCAAGAAAGGGAAGGAAGGAAGGAGGGAGGGAGGGAAAGAAAGAAAGGAAAGGAAGAAGAGGGAAGGAAGGAAGAGAAAGAAAAGGAGGGAAAGGAAGAAAGGAAAAGAAGGGAAGGAGGGAAAAAAGGGAGGGAGGGAAGGAAAGAAAGGAAGAAAAGGAGGGAGGGAAAGAAAGGAGGGAAAGAAGGAAGGGAAAGAAAGAAAGAACGAGGGAGGGAGGGGGGGAAGGGAAGGAAGGAAACAAATAAATAAGGGTTCTCCAATTTATTGCCTTGATGAAATGCACAATACCTGAAAAATTAACACCCATGGAAATTGAGGATTGTTGAGATGTTGACCCAAACATAAAGTGAGGACAGGAAGCGGTATGGGGATCTTAAATGAGCTTAATATAGCAATGATTGTGGGGTGCTTGGTGCTCTCTGAGCTTGAAGGTTTTCTTGTGGGCATTTCATGATCCAACTAGATAACATCATCAGTGCAAGAAGGGAGTGGTATTTGCTCTCTAATCTCATTCCTTTCTATGACTGATGATGTTCTGTAGTTGTGTCATGAAATGTTTACAAGCAAACAACCAGGTTCAGAGAGCATCAAGGACCAATCAGCCCTCCTCCTCCTCCCCCCTTTCTCCTCCTCGGCAAACCCCACTAACTACAGCACTGATAATGTTACCAAGTTTGAGTCATAAAACGTCTGCAAGAAAACCACTGTTCAGAAAGCACCGAGGATCCCACCATTCAAGTCTTAGTTTCAAATACCGTCCTCTACTGATAACAGCAACAATCAGAATGAAGGAATATCTAGATTCCACAGCCCAGTAGGACTTCAAACATATGAGTTAAAAAGGGGACCCAGATTGTTGGGGGCAATAAGCGGACTCTGCAAACGAGTTAGAGTGGGCTGTAAAGCACTATGAACCAACATAGTTTAAGTGCTATATAGTTCTCGACGGAAAGGGGTACTTACCCTCACTAGGATCATATTGCATGTGTTCTCTGTGAGATTCCCCGGGGCCCAAGCACACCTCCTCCATCTCCTCTTTAATCCCGGAGGGTATGTCTATATACTCCACTGAAGAACCTGGACACAGAAGAGAGGAAAACAGGGGCGTTGCTCTTCTCTAACGTCAAGGAATCTCATGGACTGGAAGAGGTGTGCAGAAACAGAACCGAGGAGGCAGAACAGAAGGATGCTGCCTGCGGCGTTAAGAGTCAAGGAGAAGATGGTTGGCAACAAGCTGAGATGAACTGAAAGTTGGTGGGACAGAACTGGAGAAGAAAAAGGCCCACTGAAACCAACCTGAAGTATTTGTTGTAGGACAGGGGTGTCAAACTTGATTTCATTGAGGGCCACATCAGGGTTGTGTTTGACCTGGGGTGGGGGGGTGGGGCACGGTGGATGTGGCCAGATGACGTCACTTGTGTCGAGGGCGCCTGTGGTGGCCCAAGCGCTCAACCAGTGAAAAAAAGGCTCCCGAGCCCCATTTTCGGTTGCAACCTGCCAGCGAAACGGAGCTTGAGAAGGCCACACACCGCTCTCCTGAGCTCCATTTTCGCTGGCAGAAGCACCGTGGGCTGTTTCCCTGGCAGCCCCGCGGGCCAGATCCAAGCACCCTGAGGGCCGGATCTGGCCCCCAGGCCTTGAATTTGACACCCCTGATCTAAGAGATCATGGAAAGGTATCAAGGGATAGTAGGGGAGGGATATTGTAAAGAGAAGGTTTGATAGAAAATAGGATCACACTTATCACAAGAAATCAGGTATAAGGAAATTACAGGGAGTTTAAATTAATGTTCAACTACAATTCATAGCAGGTAGGTGCCAGTTTGGTTAGTTGTTAAAGTACTGTCCCCAACATCAGGAGACAATGAGTTCTAGTTCTGCCTTAGGTATGAAAGGCAGCTGAGTGACTCTGGGCCAATCACCAGGTGACTGTGAGTTCTAGTCCCGCCTCAGGCATGAAAGCTGGCTGGGTGACTTTGGGCCAGTCCCTCTCTCAACCCAGTTCACCTCACAGGTCACTGTGGGAAAAACAAGAAGGGGAAGGAATATTACAGATGTTCCCCACCTTGAGTTACCATTTCCCCCCGAAAATAAGGCCATAGGTTTTACCCTGCAACATATCTGTCTGTAGACAATGGCAAGACATGCGACAGAGCTACAAGGCAAGTAAGACGCGCATCTCGTGTCTCCCTTGCCCCACCCCTCCCCACCTGCCATCCCCAAATTGCATCCAATTGGGGCAGGGACAGGAAGCCCTGCCATGCCCGGCGAGAGGGGGAAAAGAGATGGCAAGAAGAGTCTCACTCCATGTCTCTTGCTTCTCCCCTGCCCTACCTGCCATCCCCCTTGACAAAGAGATGGTGAGAAAGGGCAGAAGCCAGGCTGCTGTTACCATTGGGGTGCGTGGAGCTGTCTTATCTGCCTTGCAGCTCCGTCACGAGTCTTGCCATTGTCTGCATTTCTCGCGAACTCACGAGAAGTTTGGTTTTACCCTACATGTTTGCCTGCAGACAATAGCGAGACACGCGACAGAGCTGCAAGGCATGTAAGAAGCGCCTTGCGTCTCCCCAGCCACTGGTGGGGGTGGTGGAGAAGAGACAGCAATACGCCTCTTGCTTCTCCCCCACCCTACATGCCACCCCTCTCAATAAAAAGTCGGGTGCTGTGGAAAAGGGAGCTGGGCGGGTGCAGGCTTTGGGCATCTGGGGTTACCGGGAGTTGCCCAGCAGAGAAGTGGAGGGGGATGAATGGATGGATGGAAAGCAGGCAAGTGCCAGAGAACAGCTGATGCTTGCTGTTTCCTGCACCCCAAAAATAGTAAGATTCCCTCCCCCCCCCCCTGAATAATAAGGCCAAGCCCTTATTTTGGCGTTCAAAAAAATATGACAGGATCTTATTTTCGAGGACACATGGGACTTATAAAGTAATCAAGGTGGGATAAAAATCTAATGTATCAATAACAAATAAGCAGTAAGGACTTCCGGTTGGTGCCGCCGTTGTCGCAGACGGTCTTCTATGACCGCCAGCCCCGCCGCCCATAAAAAAGCCATCCCGAAGCTGAGAGGCGGCTTGAAAAACTCTCATTTGGAAGATAAACGAGAGTAAAGCCGGCGAGTGCAGGTAGAGCCTCCTGCAAAGCCCCTGAATTATTTCTGGGGAGGAAGCAGGGAGAGGCTCCCTAAATAGGTTGCTTAAGATCTGGACTCCGGGACAGCTCTGCATTTATGCAGAGCCAGACAACGCGACCAACTTTAAGCAGCAAAGTTCAAGAAAGTTTAAAAATAAGCAGGGTGAAATCTGGACTGCAAATCTAAAATTGCAAGTATTTGTACTAGCCCTGTTATTATACTTAAGAACGGAGAAAGAGTGAAAGTGATTTTAAAATGGGTTACAGCGGAGAGAAGAAAGCTAAAAGCGAAAGTGATTATGCTTGTCTGTTTTAACGCGCTACAAAGCAACTAAAGTAATTGAACTTGCCAGAAGAAAAGGAAAAAATTCTTTAAAGGGATTTCCATCTGTTTTTTCTCCCTTAGAGACTGGATTAAAGCTGAGGAAGTTTTTGAAAAGATTCTGTGGTGGTGAAAAGGGGAGGAAGACTTCTTTTCTTGAAAGAATAAGATTGTATAGCAGTATGGCTTCAAAGCAAACAAAGTCAGCTCCTAAAGGTGCCGGGGAGGAGGGGGGGGGCTCCCCTATACACCAACAAAAAGTGCAGTCATTAAGCTTGCAGACTCAGAGTCAAGAGCAGGAGACTGGATTTAAAGATTTGAAGGAATTTATTGCTGGGGCTCTGAATAATCAGACTAAAGCTATGGAAGATATGAACAAAAAATCTGAAAAATCTCAACAGAAGATTAAAGAGGTGGTCCAAGAAAAGTATGACAAAATGAAAAAGGATATATTGACAGCAGTGACCAGTTTGTCAAAAGTGGTTGTTCAGATTGATAAAAAAGTGGGAGAAATCAGTTCAGAATTGGAATCTAAAATGATGGAAACTGATAACAAAATTACTAATGTGGATAATAAAACCCAAAGAATTGAAAATGAACTGACTATGATGCAATTTAGATTTATGGAGTTTGCTGTAAGACTGAGAGGAAGAAAAGAAAATAACAGAGAGGATCTGAGAGCAATTTGTGCTGAGGCCCTGGCAGTGATGTTAAAGATTAACCCTGATGATGTTCTAAGTAGAATTGATAAGGCTTACAGAGTGAATTCTCGGGTGACAAAGCAGACAGCTGCCTAGAGATGTGGTGATTTATTTTACAGACAGAAGAATAAAAAATGATATTTTGCAAAGATCTTTTGTTTCTACTGCCCAAGTGGATGGAAAGGAGATTGGGATCTACAAAGAGCTGCCACCGAAGATGTTAAGAGATAGAAAGGACTTTGGATTCCTGGTGAATGAGTTGAAGAAACAGCAAATTCAATTTAGATGGGATGCTCCAGTTGGCATAATATTGAAGTACCAAGGAGAGAGATATCAATTAAACACTGTTCTAAAAGCTGAAGAATTCTATTTTAATGTTCTAAAAACTGGGACAGCATCTCCACATGTATCCTCATCTTTATGTGTAGAGGAGAGTGATAAAGAGAAGGAATTTGAACAAGAGTCTGAGGAACAGTGGAGGCAAACATATGCAGAGGTGGCGGAAACTCAAGGAGCAACAGGAGGGGGGTTACTGGATGAACCATTGATAGATTTCCCCCTGGAGATTACAAGTGGATCACCTAAGAATACAAGACAGGTAGCATTGGACCTTGAACTGAAACTACAAGAACCAAAAGATCAACGTATAACTAGAGAAGCTTACAAGCAACTTCAAGAGAAGCAACAGCAGCAGAGGTCCTTGCCACTACAAGATAAGAATGGAGTCAATAGTAAATCACAGAAGTCTGAAGCAATGGGAGGAGCTAGGCCGAAGACTATTACTTTGGAACAGAAACTTCAGCAAATGCTCTTAAGGCTTCAAAAGACCACAAATGACAATTAATTTTTTATCCTGGAACGTGAATGGATTAAACTCACCACAGAAGAGAAGAAAAATATTTCACTATTTGAAACAATTTAATAATGATGTTATTTGCCTGCAAGAAACTCATATCAGATTACTAGACCAAAAATACCTGATAAACTTTAAATTAGGTGCACAATTTATAGCATCAGACTCAGAGAAAAAGAATGGCATTGTGATTTATGTAAATAAAAGACTATCAGCCAAAATAATAGAGGCAGATAATTGTGGAAGATATTTGGCAATTGAATTAAATACACAAAATGGACCAATTTTGGTGATTGGAATTTATGCCCCCAACCAACAACAAGAAAACTTTTATAAATTATTATATTCCAAAATATTGCAATGGGACTATAGATCTATTTTGTTTATGGGAGACTGGAATGGAGTAATAGATATTAAAAAAGATAAGAAGAGCCTGGCAAAGTCATCAATACGTGCTAAACGACCACAAATATTTTTTGATATGAAAGAAGATTTGGAATTGAAAGATATATGGAGAGAGCAAAACCCAAGAGAATTGGATTTTACTTTTTTTTCAGACAGACATCGATCCTTCTCTAGGATTGACTTCATTTTAGTCACAGCTGATTTACTTTCTAGGACAAAGAAAACAAAGATATTTCCGAGGACTCTAACTGATCATAGCCCAGTGTGGATGGAAATAGAAATGGAGAAGAATGAGAGAAGATTGTGGAGAGTAAATGAAAATTTGTTTAGATATGAAAAGAATGTAAATGAACTCAAAAAAACAAATGAAATAATTCTTTGAAATTAACTTGAATAAGGGTACCCCTATTGAAATTGTTTGGGACACTAGCAAGGCCTATATGCGGGGGGTACTAATACATATGAAAGCTAGACATAAGCTGAACCAGCAAAGAAAAAGATTAGGAATGGAAGGAGAAATAAAGAAAAAAGAACAATTACTTATAAAAAATCCGACAGACAAAAAATTACAAGAAATTATAAAACTTCTGAAAGATCAATTTCAAATGCTTATAGCGGAGCAAACAGCAACTAACTTACAATTTGCAAAACATAATACATTCTGTAATGCTAATAAACCGGGCAGGTGGTTGGCTTATGTATTGAGGAAACAGCAGAGTTCTCGAGTCATTGGTAGAATTGAGTATGGAAGGAAAGAAGTTTTCCAACAAAGTGTAATTAAAGAAGCCTTTTTAGATTACTATACAAAATTATATGCTAAAGATGATATACAGAATGAACTTATAGATAAATACTTAGAAGAAGGGAGAGTTACGAAAATTGCCAAGGAGCAAAAGGAAAGAATGAATCAACTAATAAATGTTGAGGAGATTATTATTGCAATTAAACTGAAAACAGCTAAAGCTCCAGGGATGGATGGTCTAATAGCAGTGTATTACAAGACCTTACAAGCAGAAATGATTGAACATCTCAGAGATTTATTTTGTAGCATACAAAAAGGGGGTAAAATACCCCCTTCATGGAAAGCAGCCTTTGTATCATTGATACCAAAAGAGGAAACAGGTTGTACAAAACCGGAAAATTTTAGACCAATATCCCTCCTGAACACGGATTATAAAATTTTTGCAAAAGTATTAGCCAACAGATTAATGCCAGTTATGCAAGAAGTGATTCATCATGATCAAGCAGGATTTATAGAAGTCAGATATATGAAGTATAATGTGAGGCAAATTATAGATTTACTGGAATATCTTGAGAAGAGTAAACAGATCCCTGCAGTGCTGGTGTTTTTGGATGCGGAGAAGGCCTTTGATCAAGTTAATTGGAACTTTCTATTAAAGACATTAATAAAGATGGGTTTTGGGGACGAGTTTTTGCAAGCTGTTACAGCAATCTATCAAGATCAAACAGCACAGATCATCATTAATGGAAGTTTAACTACAAACTTTAGTATAGAAAAAGGAACAAGACAAGGTTGCCCACTATCCCCACTGTTGTTTATTTTAACTTTAGAAATCTTGTTGAACAAAATACGAGATTCGAATATTTTGAATGCAATAGCTATAAGGCAAGAGAATTACAGAATAAGGGCATTTGCAGATGATCTAGTTGTTACCCTAACACGGCCTATGGAATCGGTAATCCAGATGAAAGACATTATAGAAGAATATGGTATGGTATCAGGATTCAGATTGAATCAGAAAAAAACCAAGATGATAGTTAAAAATGTGTCAGAAGCTCAAAAGAAGGAACTTGAAAGGAAGGCAGGCTTTGAAATAGTAGCAAAGGTGAAATATCTAGGAGTTCAAATTGCAGCTTCAGATACAAAACTTTTTAAAAATAATTATGAGATGTTGTGGCAAAAGGTACAAAGAGATATGGAAACTTGGAAAAAACTGCAACTATCTTTACTTGGTAGAATAGCAGCAATTAAGATGAACGTTTTACCTAGATTTTTATTTTTGTTTCAAATGATTCCGGTGTTTAAAAGTGATAAATACCTGATTGAATGGCAAAAAGGAGTGAATAAGTTTGTTTGGAATGAGAAAAAGCCAAGAGTTAAACTGAAAATTATGCAAGATGTTCGTGAAAGAGGTGGCCTCAAAGTCCCAAACCTACGACTGTATTATGAAGCAGCAGCTTTGACACAAGCGAGTGACTGGTTTGGAATGACAGAGACCAGAATATTGAATATAGAAGGCCATGACTTAGAGCATGGGTGGTATGCATATCTATTTTATGAAAGTAAAGTTGATAAAGTATTCAAGAGTCATATACTTAGAAACTCCTTAATGAGAGTATGGAAGAAGCACCAGGATTTTGTAATTGGATTACAAAATACCGTTGTGGTTGAATCTTACTCATATTGCACGGAATATAAATATAAAGACACTTCGGGGGGATTTTATATAAAGAGGTACTTTTTAATGATGGGGTAGATTACAATTGAAGACATTAAATGCACTGTTGGAAGAAGGGATAATCGTAACTTGGTTACAGTATAATCAACTTCAATTGAGATGGAGGGAAGGTCAAAAAACTGGTTTAATGTTGCATAAAGAAGATTTGGTAACACAGATAAAAGATAAAGGCCAAATACACATTAAAAGGGTTTACAACGTTTTGTTAGAAAGAGATTCTGAAAATGAGTTGGTTAAAGACTGCATGATAAAGTGGGTGCAAAACTTTGCAGAACCAGTTATGATGGAAACATGGGAAAAAATATAGGTTCAGAATGTTAAATTTACGCAATCACAGAACTTGAAGGAAAATTTTTATAAAATGTTTTATAGGTGGCATCTAGATCCCAAGAAATTATCATGTATGTATCCTAATGTGCAGGCAAAATGTTGGAGATGTGAATGGTTAGATGCTACATACTATCATATATGATGGACCTGCAAGAAAGTGAAGGCTTTTTGGATTAAAATATGGTGGGTTATGCAAAATGTTTTGAAGAAAAAACTGAAATTTTCTCTTCAATTGTTTTTACTGGGCATAGTTAAGGATTCTTCAGTGACTGAGACAAAAATGATATTATATATGATTACAGCAGCTAGATTATTGATTGGCCAATATTGGAAAAAAGAATCTATGCCTACTATAGAAAAATGGACTTTGAAGGTGGCCAGCGTTGCAGAGATGGTGAAGATATCAGCATACTTAAAAGGCCAGACCCAAGAAACCTACATGTTGGAATGGAAGAAATGGATAGATTATGTGCAGAACAAATACCAAACAAGGAAGTACCAGATAGTTTTCAGTTGAATGTTAAGATGTAGAAATTTATAGTGTAGTCAGGGGTTAGGGTTGTAGGAGGGTAATATATGATATGGTATGATTTGGATTTCACCTAGGGAAGTTGTGGAGGGGGGAGAAAGTAGGGGGGGGGTTGGGGAGGGTAGGGTAGGAGGAGGTGAGGTTACGGGAGGGGGGGTTATGGGATGGGGGGAGGGGGGAGGAACGGGAGGAAAAATTTGTATTTGTAAAACTTTTTCAATAATAATAAAAAAAAACAAAAAAACAAATAAGCAGTAAGGAGATGTCTGATTCATCCATACAAGTTTCCCATTTCTCACCAGAATATGTCATTCCAGCAAAGTCCAGAGAGAAACAAGATTCTGGGATGCTCATCTCCCTGGTCAACAAGGAAGACGAGGAATTTCGGGTTAACAAGGAAGACTTCCCTTATGGGGAAAAAAAGCACAATCAAAGGCTCCCTTCTTTCTAAGCCAAATTCCAGGACACTGTCTATTCACCCTCGTGAATTCCAGCACTGATCTCCTCAGGAGGCCTGGCGATGCCACCGTCTTGAGGTCCTTCTACTTCTTCTTTCAGCCACAAAGAAACATCGACTGGAGCAACAGGGGACTCTGAATGGAGGAGAGAGAAAAGGTTGCCGTAAACCCCAAGGTCAAAAACCCCAGGGTCTGAAGGCAACCGACCCTAGACAAGTGTCCAGGTTCAAAATTTGGTGGTCGACCTGGTTTTGGAGAAGCCGAGATTTGCAAAGAGGTCAGCTGTCTTATCAGTTCCCGATTTGCTTCAGCGTCCAATTCACAGTGCTGGTTGTTAAAGCCCTATCATCATCTTTTAACAACCCCATAATGCAGGGGTGAAGTCTGGGCAACTGTGTTTACTGGCTGGATGCGCTTCCTGTCACCAATGCGGAGTTGTATTCAGCAGATATATTCCCATGCCCAGAGAAAGAAATATCTGCCTCTACTTAGGATCGAACTCACAGCCTCCTGACTGTGTGGCAAGAGTTCTACCTCTAGGCCACCGCACCACCCTACCAAAGTTTGTTTAGTTCGAATTTACTAGGCAGCGAAAAAAGTGACTTAGGGATGATGTTCCCTAGTTGGGTCATGAAACATCTGCAAGGAAACCACCCAGTTCAGAAAGCATCAATGACCCCACAATTGTCCTTCCCCTCCCTCTCTTCTTCTTCATCCTCTTCCTCAACTTCACAACTCACCCTCCTTCTAGCACTGATGATGTTCCCAGTTGGGTCACGAGATGTTCGCAAGGAAACCACCAAGGACCCCACACACTCCTTGTCCTCCTCCCCCCTCTTCTTTTTCTCCCCCACTCTGCAAACCCCACTCCCTTCTAACCCTGATGATGCTGCCTAGTTGGATCATGAAACATCTGAAAGAAAACCATCCAGCTCGGAAACCACCAAGGGCCCCACTACTCTTATCAAGAAAAGGATTAAAAAAAGAAAAAGCTGTATATTTCAAGAAGCAGTGAACTTACCTGTGCCAGGATGTGCCGGTGTGTTATTCTCAGGCATGGTTTCAACGTTTGTATCACACAAGGAATCTCCTTGTTCAATCCGGGTCAGGATTTCAGGCTTAGCAATCGCATAATCTATCCACACAACAAATGAAAATACACTTCTGTTAACTGCACAAACAATTTTTAGGGGAAAGACAAAATAAGTGGAAAAGACAACATTGTCTCTAGAAATGGGGCGATGTTGTGTTTGTTTATGTTTATTATATTTATATACCGCCCCTCTCCCGAAGGACTCGGGGCGGTGGACAGCCAGCAAATAAAATACAGAAATACAAAATTTAAAACAGTATTAAAATCCAATTTAAATCAATTTGGCCCATAGTTAAAAACCCTATATTAAAACCCCTAATTTTAGTAATTGAATTAAAACAGTTTTTTTAAAAAGAGTAGGTCATGTCCATCTAGCGACGTCTTGCCCAAAACAGTACAGGTAGTTCTCGATTTACAATGGTTCGTTTAGTGACCGTTCAAAGTTATAATGGCACTGGAAAAAGGGACTGATCATTTTTCACACCAATGACCGTCATAACATCCCCGTGGGCACATGATCAAAATTCAGATGCTAAGCAACTGGTTTGTATTTATGACCATTGCAGCGTCCCAGGATCAGGTGATCCCCTTTTGTGACCTCCTGACTAGGTCAAGGGGGAAGCCATTCACTTAACAACCATGTCACTAAATTAACAACTGCACGGATTCACTTAACAAATGGGGCAAGAAAGGTTGTAGAAATGGGACAAACCCCATGTCACACCATCTCGCTTAGCAACAAAATTTCGGGGCTCAATTGGGGTCGTAAGTCGAGGACTATCTGGACTGTGATTGTTTCAAGTTATTCTATGTTGAAATGATGGTTTTCTATCGAGTCTGAAGAAATTGGGGTGGCCTAAAATTTATTCAGGGACACTGCGACCATCCACAACCAGTTGCCAAGTGTCCAAATATTGATCATGTGACCATGGGGATGCTGCGGCGGTCGTAAATTAAAAACCAGTCATGTCACTTTTTTGGGTGCCTTGAAAATTCGAACGGTCTCTTACAAACTGTTGTAGAGTGGTTTGGTGGCCTAAAGGTGGAGCTCTTGCCTCACAATCAGGAGGCTGTGAGTTCAATCCTAGGTAGAGGCAGATAGAGGCATAATGAGAATCTATCTGCTGAACAAAACTCCGCATTGGTGACAATGTGGCATCCGGCCAGTAAACATTCTGCTCGCTCCATCCAGTTGCCCAGACTCCACCCCGCAAAGGATTATGGGGTCGATAAAAGGAGATGACTACCCTGTTTCCCCCAAAATAAAACATCCCCTGATAATAAGCCCAATCGGGCTTTTGAGCGCATGACAATAAGGCCAAGCATTTATTTCAGGGTTCAAAAAAATATAAGACAGGGTCTTATTTTCGGGAAAACACAGTAAATGAACTGTTGTAAGTTGAGATCTGTAGTGACTGTGAATAAAACCTCCCAACCCAGGAAAACCCACAATTGGCACAGAAGATACAAAAGGCCTTCTGGCCACAACCATCATGCCAATTCCTCCAACTCCTAAACCTCTTAAGATATAATTTTTATAAACCAAAGTGAATAAAAATAACACCATCTTATATTCTCACTCTGCACATAGATTAGAACAGGGGACCACAACCCCTGGGCTGTGGCCTATTTAAAACCGGGCTGCAGGCAATGAGCAAATGCATGTGCATGAAGCTGAACTCGTGTGACTAGAGGGCGCTTGCTCTCATGTGCGAATATCCATATCTGTGAGCTGAAGCCACTTGAACTTGCATGTGAATCTCTTCTCAGAGAGGAGGATGCTCGCACAAGTGGAACCGCACGTGAGGGCAAGTGAGCAACTCTCAGCTTGTGCATGAAGCTCCATTTGTGCAAGGGGAGGGTGCACACGTGTGAGCCACTCGCACGAGTGGAGCTGTGCGTGCCCTTGTCTGCCACTCACACACACACCGTGCCATTAGAGAACAAAGGAAAATATACAATGTCCTCAAAAGAGAAAATAAATGGAAATGGAAATGGAAATGGGCTGGTCACATTGAACAAGGAGAACTGAGAGTAGGTGAACCAAAGCAGTCATAGAATAGATCCCACTTGATAAAGAAGCGTCCACGAAAGAGACCTAAAACAAGATGGCATGACAGGATCAACAAGGACAGCGGGCCCAATTGGCAAAAGAAAGCTCAGGACCATATTGGTTGGAAACCTGCAGAAGATAAACAGTGGCTGGAAAAATGATGAATTATGATATATTCTCACCCATTGAGACCAACATCTCATAATTGCTTTTCATGACTGTCTTATACAGATCCTTCTGCAATTCATCCAGATTGCCCCATTCTTGCTCATTGAAATGAACAGACAGGTCATCGAAAGTGACCGGAACCTGGAAATAAATAGCAGGGTTACAGTTTTGGTATTCTCTGGCCTCCAAATCCTGTATGTTTAATAGCAAGTTGACAAATACCTGTTGGATAAATTGGAGTTAAGTTGCATATGGGGGGAAAAGCAATATTTTATAATTAGCACAAAAAAGCCTACTAGCTTCCTCTAGATTAGGGGTCTCTTGGCAACTTTAAGACCTGTGGACTTTCAATTCCCAGAATTCTACAGCCAGAATGCTTTAAGAGGGGAGGATTTCAACTCCCAGGATTTAATTTAACAGACCACCACCTTCCTTCATATTTGCAGAATTCAGGCTGTACAGGTAGTCCTTGACTTATGACCACAATTGAGCTCCAAATTCCTGTTTCTAAGCAAGAGTTTTGCCCCATTTTACAATCTTTCTTACTACAGTTGTTAAGTGAAACATTGCCTGGCTAGCTGGGGAATTCTGGGAGTTGAAGTCCCCAAAAGTCTTAAAGTTTGGAGATCCCTTATCTAAGTAAACAAATCTAATTGAAAAAAAAGCTCAGAAAGGAAGTGTCAAAATCTCCTAAATGTGTCTATCATTCACGCCTCCCCAAACCAACAATGAAGGACTCAGCCTGATGCTGAAGCTGGTCAAGGCAGTCTCTGGTTTAACCCAACTAGATAACATCACCAGTGCAAGGAGGAAATGGGGTTTGGGGAATGGCGAGGAGAAGGGGAAGGGGAAGCCAATGACAAGTACGTAGTGCTCATTGAGCTTTGTTGTTTTTTCCAGACTTTTCATGGCCCAACTAGGCAACATTAGACAGGAAGAGGAGGAGGAAGAGGATGATTGAGAGTGGGGGTAGCCATATAAATGCTCTTACAGCTAGTCCTCACCAACAATTTAGTGTCTGTTGAAATTAAACCACTGAAAAAAGTGACAATTTTTCACACAACTATTGCAGAATCCCCACAGTCACAAGATTAAAAGTCAGACGTTTGTCAGTTGACTCATATTTAGGACAGTTGCAGTGTCCCAGGTCATGTGATCGTCTTTTCCCACTGTCTGACAAGTAAAGTCAACAGGGGAAGCCAAATTCACTTCACAATCCTGTGACTCATTTATTTCCAATGATTCCCTTAATCACTGTGGCAAGAAAAGAGCTAAAAGGGGGCAAAATTCACTTAATGTCTCACTTAGCAACAGAAATATTGGGCTAAGTTGAGGACTAACTGTATACACCTTCCAAGAATAGCTGCTCCCCGTCCAAATCTGATCTAAGCAATCCCGACATGCTTAAAATTGAGAGCAACGGCATTGATCACCAAGCGCAGAGAAACACCAAGGATCCCACAGCATCCCTCGCCTCCTGCAGAAACCACCCACTCTCTTCTAGCAATGATGATGTTACCCAGTTGGGTCATAAAATGTCTGCAAGAAAACTGCCAAACTCAGAGATTACTAGGGATCCCGCAATCCTTAGAAGACTTAGAATAACATCATCATCATCATCATTATTATTATTATTTATTAATTTATTATTTATTAATTAGATTTATATACCGCCCTTATCCTTGCGGACTCAGGGCGGTGAACAGCCAAATAAAAACCAAGTATACAAAAGTTAAAATTTCATAAAAAGAACAAATATAAATTAGCCAATAATTAAAACGGATTAATTTAAAATAGATAGTAAACTCTAAAAATACTAAAATATTTAACAGGAATCAGGCTAAGCCGGCAAGCTGAAAAAAAGTATGTTTTTAAAGCCCGCCGAAAAGTCGGGAGGTGGGAAATTGTTCTTAACTCTGGAGGAAGATCGTTCCAGAGGGTAGGAGCTGCCACTCCAACTTTATTGCCACTTCGAATGTACAGTAATTGGCATACATTAAAATGAAATTCCGCTGCACACAGCTCTCACCACCTCCAATGCACACTATATAAACATGACAAAATAAATAAATGAATAATAAATAAATGATGTATATATCCACATATATTATAAGACACAGAGAAACAACACAGTCTAGTTCGGATGTATACATATACACGTTAAGAAAAACAAATATTGTGAGTTTTCCTACTCCTCTTCTCCACCAACCTCCTTCCCTTCTGCCATTGATAATATTGCCTAGTTAGGTCATGAAACATCTGTAAGAAAACCACCCAGCTCAGGGAGACTCCACCCCCAATCCTCCTCCCTCTCCACCCTCACCACAATCCCCCCTTCCTTCTAACACTGATGACGTTTCCTAGTTGGGTCACAAGACGTCCGCAAGAAACCCACCTAGCTGAGAGAGACCCCCAAGGAAACCCCAAGTTCTCCTCACCCTCGTCCTCTCCACCAACCACCTTCCCTTCTGCTCTGATGATGTCCCCTATCTGGGTTACGAGACGTCCCTAAGAAATCCACCAAGCTCAGAGAACACCAAGGACCCCACCCACAGTCCTTCCTCCTCCTCTTCCTCCCAACCCTGATGCTGTCACCTAGCTGGGTCTCGAGACGTCTGCCAGGAAGCCAATTTTCAACCCCTCCCCACAACCTCCTGTCAGTCCCCCTGCCCCACAGCCAAGCCAACCAGCCCCCCCCAATCCCTTGGCCCATCATCCCCGCCCACTCCCCCCCCCAGGCGAGGACCGGTCTCCCCTGCCCCCGCCCCCAGTGTCTCTCCCCCGGCCGACCTTGGGTGTCTCCCCCTGTCCGCTCGGCGGGAAGCGGAGGATCCAGAAGTTGCGGTTCCTCAGCAGGTTCTCCAGGTTCTCCAGCCGCCGTTGGAGCCGCCCGTATTCCTGAACCAGGCCGCCCAGAGCGGCCCATTTGCCTTCCAGCTGGCTGCCCAGCTCGGTTACCGACCTCTGGCAACCGCCCAGCTTCTTCTCGGCCGAAGCCAAGCGCCCTTCCAGGCCCAGCAGACGAAGCCCGGGCCCGTCCAACGCCTCCGGCCCTTGCAAAGCCGCCCCGACCGGCCACAACGGCGCCTCCATCTCCCTCGCTCTGAGGTAAAAAGAAAGGCGGAGAAAGGGGTGGGGGGGAGAAGAGAAAAAGACCGTCATGCCCCGCGGCGGAGGGCCTCAAGCCCCGCCCACCCCGCTCCCCCGGAGACGCTCCGCCCGCCCCCTCACCTGCCCCGCCGCCCCGCCGCCCTTGAGAGGAGGCGGGGAACAAGAGCTGTGGGAAGGCCTAGAGCGGCCGCTCCTTGAGCAGCGGGCGACCCCTGTCGGCGGGAAGAGCGAGAAGTCGCGTGCGTTCTCCCTCCCTCCGCGCTTTTTTTTTTTTTTTGGGCGGGAAAACTGCCCGTCTCCGCCTCAGAGGGAGCGTCGTTCGCCGAAGGGAATGGTCGCGTCAGGCTGAGGGGAGATTCCTGAGGGGGGCGGGAAGAGAGACCAAAAAAAATTTGGATCTGATTTTCTTTTCTCTTCTTCTCTTGATTTATATTTCCCCTTTTTCTACCTCTTTCCCTCTCTTTTTCTCTCCCTCTGGTCTTTCTACCTTTCCTCTTTCTCTCCCTCCTTTCTATCTTTACCTCTCCCTTTCCTTCCCCCTTGGTCTTTCACTTTCTCCCTCGATTTCTATGTCTCCCTCTCTTCTCTCACGAGCCCATCACCCATAAGCAAGGGAGAGACTGGGGCCATGACAGGCTATGAAAGTGGAGGGTGAAGAGCTGTAACGGGGGGGGGGAGGGGGGAGCAGCAGGCAGGCCACTCCTCAGGCACCCACCCAGCTTCCCTCAAGAAAATGGGGGGGGAGGGGTTCCACAATGACCCTATGGCCATCTAGGGTTGTTGTGAGGTTTGCTTCCCATCCAGAAGGAACCCTCTTCAAAAGTCCATTTGGGAACATTTGGCCTTATCTATCCATCCATCCATCTATCTCATCTATCAATCCACCCATCCATGCCTATCCTATTCATCCATCTATGCCATCCATCCATCCTACGGTATTCTTCCATCTATCAGGTATTCTTCCATCTATCGTTATCTATCCATGCTACTTATCCACTTCATCCATCTATCTCATCCATCCTATCTTATCTAGTTCATTTGCTACACATCTCACAATCCAGGTGATTATGAGTGGACAATCTAAACATCCCCCACTCCTTGGCGTCCCTCAATTGCCCATCACTTGGATGGAAATGTTTGACCCAGGATGAGCACCACAGAAGGATTTGGACAGGAGATGTTTGAAAGAATTAATCATCCAACAGTTCTGCAGGTGCCGTTCCATCTGCTGATTCATGGTAGTCCTAAGAACGTGAAGGTTTCCAGGATACATGAAGTCCTTAAGTTATGACTAATTCATGACAATTTTAAATGGAACAGTCGTGTGATAGGCTTGATTTTACGGCGATGGTTAAACAACCACTGTGGTGGTTAAGCAAACTAGTGGTTCGCTATAGGCATAGTTTTGTCAAAAACCAGAAGCAATTTTTTGATGAAAGCAGCATAAAACGTGATCATGTGGCTGCTGCAAATGGCCATTAATGCAATCCAGCTGCCAAGTGCCCTAAGTGTGATCATGTGATGCAACTGTGAGACCATCGGAACGAAGTCTGAGTCATGAGTGCCTCCCCAGGTAGGTCCATCAGAATTTTGAATGGTCGCTATTCAACTAGTTGTAAGTCAATTTCTACCTATAATGTAGCTTTTTCAAGGCTTCTCCAATCATTCTCCAAATCTCTTGTTTCCCTCAGTCTTTCTGAGCATAATCTTGAATGGCATGCAGATATTTGTCTTTCTCTGAATTAATTATGATCTCAGAGGAATCACATCTGAAATTCATTTGATAAAACTCATCCCAATCCATGGCCTTCCAAATATTGGAAATCAGGTCTCCCTTTAATTGAAAGGTCCATAGAATAATAAAATAATTTTTATTCTGAAACACCTTGTCAGCACATGGCCATTTTAGAGTGCCTCTGTACCAAAAGAAAAATGTTGCAAGGACTGAGGGACAAAACAACTTGGGTGAGACTGGAGGAACTGAACATGTACAGCCTGGAGGAAAAAAGAGAAAGGGGATACAAGATTGAAATCTTTAAAATATATTAAGGCTGTGAATAAGGTTCTAGAAGGCAGAATTTACAATATTAAATAAAAACCAAGAACACAAGGGCATAAACTGACAGGAGGGAAGTTCAAAAGTAATGTTAGAAAGGATTAATCCAGAGGAATAGTAGAAGCTTGGAACCAACTACCAGCAGATGTAGTTGGCCAATCATTAGTAACTGAGTTTAAGCATGCTTGGGATAATATGTCCATCACCCGCCAAAATAAAATAAAATAATTTTTTTAAAAAATAAAAACAACCACAAAAATCTCAAAAGGGACTAATCTGCCAACACTGCTGATACCCAAGACTAGAACAGTTGATAATACAAACTCTGCTAAGATTTTATTGGCAGAACTCCAACAGAATTTGAAGCCAGTAAGTTTAGCACCTTGAGTAGACCGTAGGACTAAAATAAAATGAAGTTCTAAATTAGGAAGATATGTAAAAATACCACAAAATCCGAATCCGATATTTTGGAGAGAAGTAACCATTTAATGATGAAGCAAATATTAAAAACACTCACAAAAGCGATGAAGTACTTGATGGAGGCAAGTTGACTGATTTCCTCCTTACTATAAAGCACCTTCAGTCGAATCAATCAACCTGGAAAAAGTATGGTT
Organism: Coluber constrictor foxii; assembly: GCA_038048745.1. Taxonomy (NCBI): domain Eukaryota; kingdom Metazoa; phylum Chordata; class Lepidosauria; order Squamata; family Colubridae; genus Coluber; species Coluber constrictor. The sequence continues at coordinate 170,148,690 of CM075961.1, read as the reverse complement.
TGGTATATTTCTCAAATGAGGAACAGCCTTTAGGAAAATTAATGGATTAAGAGCAAAGGAAATCATGGGAAATCATGAGCACACAGGATAATCTTTTAGCATACAATGCACTGAAACCTCTTAGTGACTGCTTCAGGAAAAAATAATATATATATATATATATATAGCAACTCCAGAAGTGAAAACACTAATATATTCTTCCTGATGTGGAGTAAAAAAATAAAGCAACCTTCTGCAACCTGAAATCCTCAGGATATGTTGGATTACATCACATACATCCAGCCCACTTTGCTGTTGTCTAACACATATGGAAAAGCTCAGACCAAGGAAAGCTGAAAGCATAGGAAGAATACTGAGTATAAATGTGCAATAGTGAAATCAGAAAATATTTCAGAGATTATATATCCAGATTTAGCTTGCAGCTTGTTTTTCAACCATTGCCAGACCATTGTGAATATTCCTTCTACAGTGACTATGGTTATCTATCATGAGAAAGTCCAGACAGACAAGTGGTAAGAATTCTCTACAAGGGGGATTTAAGAGTGAAAACGAAAAGATGATTTGGATAAGTGGATGGTAAAAATAGCAGTCCAATTGCAACGAGCTCCTCTCCTATTCATGCCTAAGAAGCAAACTTATTTTACAGATAGCAAAGCAGCCCTCATACAATGCAAGAGGTTGCAATTTCTGACACTTATTCATGGTCAAAAGAAGAAAACTGCCCACCTGATCACAAGAAAAATCAAATTTGGATGTCCTGAGGGAAGAGGGATTAGGAGATTGCAGGTAAGAAATTAAAGAAGCACTAATTGCTAATAGGAGCAGGAGGTCTTATTCCACAGCAACAACATCCTTTCTGGACCAATCCAATGTTGCCTAATCCTCAAGAATTAGGAAGACTTCCATGCTATCACCAAAAATAATCTTTGCATCTGACTTGGGATACAGCCTAACGAGGGCTAAGAACTACCTTTGCCTGGCTTCTTTGCATTTTTAACGCTCATAGTCACTGTGTCAGACCCCTGAACCTGGCAAGAAGTATTACACTTCTTGCAGTGATACAACTGGGCCCCAGTATGCTTTAGCAATCCCTTGTAGGATAGCCATGAGCCACAGATGTGGCAGCGGCGACTCCTTGTCCGGCTATGATTCTGAAGGTGTTCCAACAATAAGCCCTCATGGACAAAAGTTCGGTCGCACTGAGCACACCGGAAAGGCCAGTCTTCTGAGTGCATTCGCTTGTGTTCTGCCAAAGCTGCTGGATCGGTAAAGTAAACACTGCACTCCACACACCGGCAAACCTGGCCTGGAGCATGAGATAGCTGGTGCTGGTCAAATGCTGCTGTGTCCAAAAATGTCCTGTTGCATGCAGAACAGTGCAGTGGCCAGTCCACTGCATGAACACGCTCGTGCACAGTAAGCGCCTTTTGGCTTGAAAAACACAAATTACATTCAGTACAATGGAACTGTGTGCCAGGTACGTGTATTAGCAAGTGTTGGGACAGCTGTCCCTCAAAAGCAAAACTCCTGTTGCATTCTGTGCACTGGAATTTTCGTTTGCGGCTATACTGGTGATCAGTCAAAGTCTCCTGATGCGCAGAGTTCTTAGTGCATCTGCCACACTGAACAAGGCATCCTTTTGCATATGCTTCTTTCTGCTCAGGGTCATCTGTGGCATCATGCAGAAGAGCATTCCTACAAGCCATCAAGGATGTTGGAGTCTTCTGTCCCTCTTCTTCAACAGATTGCAGAAGCACTGGGTGCCCAGCTAAGGCAAAAAGGAACCACTCTTTAAGGGAAAAAAATCTCTATCCACATTTCAAAAGACTGCACTTTACAAACCAAAGTATGAAAAGATGTTCTACAATTCATTTTTATGTGAAGGACAAATAACAAGCTAAACTCACTTGCAATGAAAACATCTATGATAACATTACAGGTACTCCTTGCGTTATGACAACAATTGAGACTTGAATTCTCATTACTGATAAATTGTGACAACACTTGAACATCAGATCACTTAACAACAATCCCAGCAGTCCCAATTGCCATTGTTACTCCAGGATTGCAGAGTTAAGTGGGAAAAGATGGGAGTCACAGGTGGGAACAGCATGGGTGGCACATATTGGGAGCACGAGTGGGTTGGTGGGGACCGCAGGCAAGTAGGTTGGTGGAGGTGTGCTGCAGATGGACCCATGCTTGGAATGTTATGGAGTACAAGATCCCTGGGATCTCCATAATGGGGCTTCGCAGGAGTGACCTTCCAAATTGTGACCTTCCCTGCCAGCTTCCCCATCAACTTTGCTTGTGGGAAGTCAGCAAAGAACTTTCCAAATGGAGATTGTCACTACAAGGTACTGCAACAGCTAGAATTTCAAGGACCAATCTAAATACCACTTGTTCAGTGCCTTATAACTTCAAATAGTCGCTAAACAAGAGCTCATAATCCAAGGATTACCAGTGTTTCCCAAAAAATAAGACCAGGTTTATTAATTTTCCCCCCAAAACACACATTAGGGCTTATTTTCAGGTGATGTCTTATTTTTTCATTTACAACAGCCATGTTAAAAACAAGGCCCGTGTGCCCGATGGTCTTACATCTGGTCCAAAGGGCTGCCCCAGAGTTGGCAAAGGACCGGCTCCTGTGGCCCTCTGTCCAGGTCAACAGGGCACCCTCCCAGTGCACAGATAGGAGGCAGCAAGGGTGTGGCAGCTGACAATGTCCAGCAGCAGCCTATTCTGCCAGCCCCTTGGTTGGCATACTAGGGCTGCACAGCCTGCGCAGTGCAGGTGAGTCCAAGCACTGCAACCGCCAGGTCAGCCCTCCCAAGCATCAGGCGCTCGCTTTCTCTATCCCACTGTCTGTTGTCTAGCCATGCCCACCCCCAACTCCCCAAGGGCAACCACAATTCTGATGTGGCCCTCGATGAAATCAATTTGACACCCCTGATGTACAACAATCTATTTTTATTCAAATACAGTCATGTTGTCTTCTTTTGGAACATCGTCATAACTCTCCAAACCTCAAATTCCAGCCTGAATTTCTTGCGACTCCATTTCCTGTAGAACTATTGGCCCCAATCTGTCATGTCTGCAATAGAGCTCTCCTTAAATGAGCACTTCTTGTCCATGTAGCCTGCTCTTAATGCATTGGCAACACAGCTGTCAGTGATTTTATCACAGGAATTCTTCACTCAAGTCACAACCTCTAGCAGACTAGGCTTCACAAAGTTTCCACACTGATTTCTCTCCATTCTATTTTCAATGTAGTCATTGATTTCCATGTGCAAATAGTCCTTGAATGGCTTGTTTATTGCAATATCAAGAGTCTGGAGATAGGCAGTCATTCCTGCAAGAATCATTATTTGATCTATTCTTCTCTCTGCAAGGAAGTTTTTCATGTCTTTAGCGCGGTGAGTGCTGGCTGAATCCCAGACTAGCAGACCTCTTTGGCCACCTCGCAAAACAAGTGGCAGCATTAAATCGATCCACTTCCTCAAAACTGCTTGTGTGCACCAGGCTTTTTCAGTTTCAAGAACGTAAATGCCTGAAACACGTTCAATCTTATTTTTCTTGCCCTTAGTGATGATTAAAGGTGGGGCTTTCTTTCCATTCAGACAAATCGCTAAAATACAGGTAACAGGTGCACTTTCGTAACCAGTGAAGGGAATGTAGATAGATGAGGCACCCCTCTGATCAGTTGTTGTTTGATATCCTTGGCCCATAATCACTGCAGTTTCATCCATAGCAATCATGTTGGAGAGTTGGTATTTAGAAAAGTCGATACCATCAAGAAAGGACTTGAATGCAAGTGCACGTTTAATAAGTTCAGTATCTTCCAGCTTGAACAGTCGATCTTCTTAGAGACAGTTCATATCGCTGAAGGAAGTCATCAACCCAGCGTTGTGATGCTTTGAATTCTTCTGGAGATATTTCTAACTGTGGTGCCATTGCAAGGGCAAATGCTTGAATATCAGCCCTACGCACAACCAAAGCCTTTGCTCTCCTGTCAGCAACCCATTCACAGATGATGTCTTCCAGTTCAGGAAATAATGGTTGCCGACCTGATCCACACTTGCGCTTCTTAGCATTTCCTTTGTCCAACTGTTGACTGAGGTTATTGTATTCTGCTCGCCATTTTCGGACCATTCGGAGATCCAACTTCTTCTCATTGCAGAAAGCCGTAAGATTCTTGCCCCAAGAGTCCTCCACAATTCCTTTCTTGAACTCGACGGAATAGCTCTTTCTTTTTGCACTCATCTTGTCTGGGGGTGAAAATATTATTCCCTTTAAATCTATCATTAAATCAGGGGTGACAAACTTGATTTCATTGAGGGCTGCATCAGCACTGTTGCCCTTGGGGGAGGCGCGGTCCCTGCCCCATCACAGTCATGGGCAAGCAAAGACTAATGGAGGGATGGAGTGGGCAGGTGGTCACCTGCTGCTTGGAGGGCCAGCCCGGCAGTCATTTGTGCTGTGGGCTGTACAGCCCAAGTGCTCCAGCCAGGGGGGTGGTGGGTTGCAGCTACTATTGGACACCGTTGGTCCCTGTGTGCTCACTGCCTGGGCACATGGCAGGGGGACAGCCGGCTAAGCTGGGCCAGGGCCGCAGAGACCGGTCCTCATTTCCATCTGGCCTGCAGGCATGTTTGATATGTCTGCATTAAATCAAGTTTTAATTGAAGGCTAACAAGACAGGAGTGGCAACAAAAATGTTGACAGTTAAAAATGGTGACAGTTAAGAATGACACAAAAAAGGGATGAAAAATTGCAGGCTTTAAAATTCAGAAAATGTTTATTTCACAGGAGTGCATTAAGTATGTCTATTATAACATACATATGTTGTGTCTGTACTCTGGTCATTCAGGAATAAGTCTCAAGTTCATCTGTTTACATAGGCATTTACCTCTTGTCCAAAGACGCTCGCTTGGGTATTTACGAATACTTAATTATAATTTATATCGTTTATCTTAAGTATTAATGTCAATATTTTTCATATTTAATTATATATTATTTTATAATTATAAATTATAATTTATAATTATAATTTAATTATATATTATTTTATAATTCAAAACATCTGTCGTGTGTTGCAACGGATGTACTAAATGTCTCCATCTGATTGACAATCTCCACTGGGGCTTATTTTTGGAATAGGGCTTAAATGAGCATCCTGAAAAATCATGCTATGGCTTATTTTTTGGTTGGGTCTTATTTTTGGGGAAACACGGTATCTATATTTGTGCACTTAACGTTTTCAAGGTATGTAACCAAAAAATGTTATACTTACCACGTGGGATTCATTTTCTACATCATTAAGGACTAAATACTCCTTCAACTTTAGGAAAGCCTGGTTATACTAAATAATTGCTGTACTTTGCCATTATTACCCAGCACTCACCAAGTGAAGCCAAACCCTCTTGATCCACGACACACAACTCCTCTTCTTGTTTAATGGTGACTGCAACAGGTGGATCTGTGCACAAGAGATACGAATCAGAAAGCTCAACTGTTTCACCTCTCCAGATCCCAATGCAGCAGACAGAAGGTCTTCCATGAGCTATCAGTGGAAACCAAAGTAGCTTGAAATACTTGTAGACTCCACGTTTTTCCCTGCCACAATTTAAATTGTCTTGGGATGATATTCTTTGCCCTCCCACTTCACAAAATCTAACATTATGAAGAAAATGCCAAATCCATTTCAGAGTAATCACATACGAGTTTATCAGGCAGTAATGAAGGACAGCAATTCGAATTCCTGGAATATTCCACTCACCCCAATTAAGATTCCCAGGAATACCAAAAATTTCCACTATTATTACACTCACATTCATCACTGCTGGGGCTTCCAGGAGACCATGGTTCCTCCTTAATATGCAGTTCTTCTTTTTCTTCCTTGATATTATGACGAACAATCTGATATTCTTTGTGGAATAAAGAGAATTAGACCCCAAATGATTTCAACTGGGATTTTAAACATCTTTTTATTTGATATAACATAGAGTTTACCTAGTACCAACGTGCATAAAATGCATTACTATGATATTGTGGGATCAAATTAGATTTCCTACCTCAAGATCCTAAAAGAGCTGCCTCCGCTGCAGTTTAGCTTAAATGCTTAAGGAAGAAATAGATCTGTATAAAGTCATTCCTCTAGTAACATCCTGACCTAAAAGCAGGACTTTGTGGTAGACAAACTGGTAAATACCAAGTATTTTTAAAGCATGATAAATCATTGATTAAAAAACCCATCATGTTTGCCTGGCCAAGCAAGCAAGAAAATGTTATCACATTCTTCCATCTGAAAGATATTAACAACATAACAACACAAAGACTGGATCAGGCTAACAACTATTTTGTAAAACGGCTAAGAAGCTTGCAAGTTTGCAAGCACAGAAGAATGACAGCCTTCTTCCATTATTGTTGCTTGATAGCTGTTACTGAAAATATGGCATCTGCGGGCAATCATCAATCATTGGATCCTCCATTCATTTTTCCAATCTTTTAGATATAACTAAATTGGTTATTGTCGTATCCAATAGCAAATTTCATAGTTTGATCTTGGCCACCTGGCAGGTCAACACATGAATAAAAATTACCAGCTTTGGGGACAGGATCCAGTAAACTAGCCACATCGTAAGTGGGTTTGGGTACGATTTGTTACATTACATCAGAAAAGGATGTGGGTCGATGGCTGAGGCTCAGCGGGCAAATATTAAGGAACAAAAACTCACCAAGGCCAGCGCTATCAATGAAGCTCATTTCATAGCAATTCTCTTGATCAACGAACAGATTACTTTCTTCCTCCGCTTCTCCATCTCCAGAGGAAGCATCTGCTACATCAACAAACAGGTTTGTTCCTTCCTCAGCTTCTCCATCTCCAGAAGAAACCTCTGCTACATCAGCAAACAGGTTAGTTTCTTCTTCGGCCTCTCCATCTCCAGAAGAAACCTCTGCCACATCAACAGGGGAAGCTGCCCGCAAAAAAGGAAAACAACAACCGAGATTAATAAACAGAAGAGAATATCTATATCCAAGAATTGTTTAATCCTTGGTTGTTTTCTTGCAGACATTTATCTGACTAGGTAACATCATTGGTTTTGGAATGGTTTGCTGTGTTTACACAAGTAGTCCTTGATTTATGACTATAACTGAGCCTGGAATTTTGGTTATAAATTGCGGTGGTTGTTAAGCAGGGCATTATGATCCGTCTGATTTTACAACCTTTTTTGAGGCAGCTCTTAAGGAAACACCGTAGCCATATTGTAAATGCCTCAGTCATTAAACAAATAAATTTTACTGAATGAGCACCTTTTGCCAGAACCCAGGAGTAAATGCTGGAAAGCAGCAAAAAACACCAAAAATGCGAGCTAGTCACCAAGTGCCCAAAATATGATCCCTATGATCATAGGGAAGCTGCAGCCATCAGAACTTCAGAACCAAACTGGAAGTAGCTCCGAAGAGGTCCATCATAATTTTAATTGCTAAGTGACTAGTTGTTAAGAGAGGACTACCTGTATAGGGTAGTTTCTCCTGCCACTGTTGGTTGGGGTATGTTTTCTCCTAATTGAGAAAGTACAAAGTACAAAATCCTCCACCTTCCAACATTACAAGGCAGGTTACTGTATATAAACAGCGAGTGAACCCCACTCCATTCTAGGACTGATGACGTACTTTGGTTGGGTCATGAAATGTCTGCAAGAAAACAAGCTCAGAGAGCACCAAGCATCCCACAGTCCTCCTCCTCCCATACCCTCCTCCCTTCTAGAACTGATGGGTTATGAAACGACTGCAAGAAACAAGCTTGGACAGCAACAAGGACACAGCAGACTAAAAAAAAATGTATTATAGTGTCAGGTTCTGTGATTGTCCATTCCATCAGAAGCACAGGGTATTCTGAACATGGGGCATTTATTTTTATTATAACTTCTGTCTTTCAATGCTTACGGGCCAACATATCTAAGACCACAGGAAAGTAAATAGTCAATAATGAAGTAAAATACAAGTTCAGGCCCTGATATAAGGAACCAGCGGATAAAAGGAAACCGCAGTCCAGAAATTGGCTTGGGTTGCTCTTTCTCTTCCTACCGACAACAAATCCATCAATAAACTGGAAGGACTATTTGGAAATGAGTAAGTTTCATCTGTCAGTGCCACTAACATACCTGTGCAGCTGGGATCTTTAGGTATCTCCCTATTCTCCAAGACTTCTGACTCCTCCATGCGCACTTCCTCCCCTTGGTCCATCTGGGATAGGATATCAGGCTTGGAAATGGCATGATCTATACCATAGGAAAGGAAACAGGTTGTTATGGAATCAGGCCATTTAAGCAACATGCACAGAGGATACATCAGTCAACGTATAGACGAGATTTAAGTACTCACCCAGCGAGACCAGCATGTCATAGTTGCTCCTCATGACAGTTCTGTAAAGCTCTCTCTGCCACTCTTCTAGATTTCTCCATTCCTGCTCATTGAAATGGACCGATGCATCACTGAAGTTCAAGGGCACCTAAAAAAGCAAGATGGCTGAAAAAAAATCACTGTGCATCTTCCATCAAGTCAATTCCATTTCCCTTTTGCATTTTCATACTAGATCCCAAGCGAAATATTAATCTTTTTGGTTCTAAAAACTCGCAAACCTCTAGCTGGTAACATATTATTTATTGATATACATTTTGAGAATTTGTGTGGCCATCTACTCACTTTTATGGACTCTAGGTGGCTTATAAAAAATTTAAATGACCAACTTTTAAGCAAGTAGTTTGTTCTTTGACAGACTATGGTTTACAGCTACAGAATCTGAGGATGCCTAAATTCTAAATAACTCCATCTGTCGTCATTTTTTTCCTTCCAGTCATAAATTGGAGAGTGGATGATCTTGTTTTCAACTAGCTAATCTGCCTTGTCAAAAATTAGAGCAAACTGATTTCCTGCGAAGATACCCTGGCTTCTCATAATGAGAATCCAGAGAATGGGAGAGATAAACCATAATGCTAACTGAATTCCACATAATTTCTTTCACAGGCTGAGCTGTAAGGTAGAATTAAACTTTACTGGTGATGGTTCACCTACAAGTCCAGTCACGCTTTGTAGCCTCCTCCCAAACCATTTCTGCTGATTTCTGACTCTTCTGTAGATCAGGCCACTCCAGTGGGACAGAGGTTACCTTAGGGACTTCGCCTTTAAATCCTGGAGGAAATCGCAAGATCCAGAAGTTCCGGTTCTTCAACAGGCTCTCAAGGTTCTCCAACCTCTGCTGCAACAGGCTGTTCTCCTCCAAGATGGTTCCCAATACGGCCAGTTTGCTCTCCAGCTGGCTCCCCATTTCCATCACGGCTTTCTCGCAGCCCATCCACTTCTGCTCGGCCGCCACCATCCTCTGTTCCAAATGGAGCAACTGGGCATTGGGGGGATCCATCGTGGCCTCCTTGGCTTCTCCTGCAGACATGGCGGACCCAGCAGATGTTTCCGAGTTCCTGACCTTCATTTCCCCATCCCACGCTGGTTTGAAGTCTCAAGGCAGAAGGGAGGACAACCCTGAGGCTCACTTGCACCCCACAGTTCGCTTTTCAAGCTAGAGGGAAAGAGGAATTTGCACGCAACTCTTCACCAAATTCAGACACGCATCTTTTCAAGAACTGCAAAGTTCAACTGGGCTACTTGTCACCCACTGCTAAGATTTAACCATCTGTATTCTGCTTGAGAAGTTTAAGTCATCCAACTCCAGTCCCTACGTTTTCCAGTTCTCATTGTTTAGCTCAAGGGTGTCAAACTTGCGGTGTCACATTGTCAGCATGTGACGTATCATGACTTCTTTCCCCTTCGTAAACCAGGGGTGAGTGTGTCCAGACATGACATATCCAGCCCACTGCCGTGAGTTTGTTACCCCTGGTTTAGATAAAGTTTCTAGTCCTCATGGGTAAACATTTGCTTGTTAACATTCGGGAAACATTAGGAAAGGCCTAGTACCAGCGTGGTCACATAAACCACACCTCACGTTTCTAACCCCCTTCACTCAGAAAATACCGTCTAATCATCTGACCCCACTGCCAATGGCGCACTCTCAAAGACTGGGGGACTACAACTCCCATTGGCCATCCATGACAGCCAATGGCAAAGGACCAAGAGCAATGGAGTATGCTCTGCTTAATATCCTAGAATAGAATACTTGTATTTGGCCAAGTGTGATTAGACACACAAGAAATTTGTCTCCAATGCAACTTAAGTGACAGAAAAGAACTGTCACTTAAGTTCTGGGTTCAACTTCACTGACTCACCTAGCCTATATTACAGGGTCATCGTAGGGGAAAACCGAATCATGCGGGATATAAACCCCATGGACGAAGGATACTTACCTCTCTTCCTACCGCAGAATAACCCAATGATGGAAAGGATTGCAGAGAAAAAAAGCCCAAAGGGCACCGCTAGGTGAGAATTAGACCTTTGAGCTGTTTGTAAATGGAAACAAGAAAAAAAAAGACAGTCTGGGGAAAAAAAATCTGTATTTTTCCAGCAGAACCCGACATATAACCCTCCTTTACTCAGGTGAATCCATCACTGCAACTGATGCCTCGCTGAACAACCAACCCCCACTTTTTCTCAATGCAAAAAAACCTCAAAACATTCCCAGGGCAGATCATTTATACAAGGCCGAGTCAGGAAGAGACTTTGGAGGTGTTCTACTCTAGCCCCACCCTTGGAAGAATTGTTAGGATAAACCTCTTCCTTCAAAAGCTTGAAACCCTCCCCCACAAAAAGGGGAGGAGGGAGACAGGAGCGCAGGAGTGCCGGAAAGGGGGAGGGGGCAGTCTAAATTCGGACGCGAAGGTGAAGACCTGCAAAGCCAGGAGAAAAAAAAATTCCCAGCCAAAAAATGGAGATTTCCGGGAGGGGCCACGCCGTCAGGCGCAATCAGGCAAAGACGCGCCCAGTGAATTCGGGTAAAAGGCACCCGGGGCCCCTCGAGGTCTTCTAGAAGAGCTTCCTCCCCAAACTTTTGGGGGCGAGGGTCTTGCAGGGGAAACATAAACCACCCGTTTTTCTAGACAGGCTAACCCTCGTTACCAAACGGCGATCCCAGAAGACCCCCTCCGCCCTGCCCGCCGCGGAGGATTCTGGGAAGGTATCCGAAGGGCGCCTGGTTGCCTATGAGCGGCTGGCTCCTGAGCCATAGATCCACCCTCCCTTAGTACTCGCGACCCCTGGTTCTCCACCCGCGCCCCGTTTTGCGCTACCTGGCCTCGCCCCTCCCCCGCCCGGACGTTCCCGTGGGGCCGCCTTTGTCTCGACTGCCGCAACGCCGCGCACTCGGAAGGCTGGCCGCTTTGCGCGCATGCGCCGGGTCCGACCAGCGAGCCGAGGCGGCCAAAGAATGTCTCTTCTTAAGAGCTCGGACCAGCGTCGCCCTGGCGGTCGGGAGGAAGATCGCCTCGGACCTAAAGAGCTGATACCAGATAGTCCTCAAACCTACGACCAAAATGTCTGTTGTTGAGACAGAGGTTCATTCCGCGAGTTTTGTCCCGTTTTACAACCTTCCTTGCAGCCTCAAACGTGAAGCGTTTACACAGTCGATACCTTGATTTACGACCAAATTTGTGTTAAGTGATACAAAGGTCCATTTTACAACCTTCCTTGCCACCATTTTTCAGCGAATTGCCATAGTTGATAAAAGCCAGGAACAATGGTCATGAAGTGAATCCGCCTTCTTCATTGACTTTGGTCATTAGAGGGGATTACGGAACCCCCGGGGGATGCACGAACAGTCATAAGTATGAACCAGTTGCCAAACGTCTTGAATTTCGGTCCCGCGATTATGGAGCTCCTTATGAAGTCAATAAGTATGAAACATGTTCACAAGTCCTTCACAAGTCCTTTTTTTCTCCAGTGCCATTGTGATTTTGAACGGTTGCTAAATGACCATTGTTAATTGAGGACTACCTGTATGTGCATCCAGACATCTCACAGGCGAAATTGCAGGCACATCTTGGCAGACTACTCCCTTTGCACAAAGCAGCTGCAACAGGACGGCAGCAATGTGCGGTTCAGGAAAGTCTGAAATTCTTTGGTCACCTGGCTTCCTCCCAACCCCCCCCCCCACAAGCCAACATGGTTTGTACAAGCCACTATGACTCTCCTTTAGGGGTCCAGGATGGTCCGCTCTACCACCAGGATAAGAACCTTCTGGCTCTCTTAGACACTCAAACCAGAAGCTGTCAAACTATTCCCCTTTAAGACGGGTGGACTTCAACCCCCAGAATTGAAGGCCACCCATCTTAAAGGGGAGGAGGTTGAGACAGACTGCACAGGGAACTTCACCCTGAAGAAAAGCAAATTCCCCTTCCCTCTCTTTCCTTCCTCACACAAATAGGAAAAAACCCGACTCCCTTTCAGCCACTGGACATCCAATCCACTTTAGCCAAATCCTGAAAAACAGGCTGCATTGTATTATTTCTGTACTGTTGTTGGCTTATGACAGTTTGCTTAGTGACCATTCGAAGTTACAACAGCCTGAAAACGGGACCATTTTCCACACTTGTGTCTGTGCAGCATCCCCCTAGTCGCATGGAATCAAAATTCAGATTGACTTGTATTAATGACAGTTGCGGTGTCCTGGGCTCAGGAGACAAGCGAAGTCAACAGGGAAGCTGGATTCGCATGCCTAAATTTAACACCTGCAGCAATTCACTTAACAACTGCGTAACGTGGGACGAAACTCACCTTCAACACATTCCTCATTTAACAACGTTAAGTCTGCCTTGAGTATGGTTGAAAGGTAAAGACTTGCCTTTATGGATTATACTACCTTGATCTTCCAGCAAGGGAACAAAATGTCCGGCCAGCGAGGAATTAATGCCTCTTCTGTCGTTTTCACTTTGCAGCACCTCAAAGCTGTTGGTATCCATCATCCCCAACCAAGCACATCCTAGCAGTGTTCAGAGAGTCAGTTCATTCCTACCCTCAAGCTAAAAAAGTTAACCGGTTAACCGGAAAACCAGAGGATTTTCTCCTCTGAGCTTTTTTCTCTTCAATAAATTCCCATTAATATTGAAGGGATTTGGGGCCTGGGGGCAAACCATAAACAGTTCTCGAGTTATGACAGCAACCAAGCCTTTTCCATTTGTAAACAAAGCTATTAGGGAAGTTGGGCCCCTTTTGAAGAACTTAGTTGCTATCGCTAAAACCAATCACTGTGGTTGTTAAGCTACTAAATGGGCCGTTAAGTAAATCTGGATTCCCCACTGACTTTGCTTGACAGGGCACATGACCCCAGGGATGCTGCAATGGTGTGAATGCCGTACATCGCTTTTTTCAGTGCCATTCAACTTCAGTCACTAAACAAACGGTTGTTGAGGGCGTACCTGTATTAATAATTACCAACTGACTAGCCTTTGGATGTCCTTAACCCCAAACATTGTTTAATAAGCGGCACTGTTTGATTATTTATTAAGCTGGCATTTCTGAACCTGTCAGTCTGTTCACTAATCTCTAACCATCGGTCTTGGTCAAATTGGCATCCGGCAGGATTTTCAGCAATTTTTGCCAGCTTGTTTCATCGCACCAGTGTGAGCAGCAAAGAATGTGCTAGAACCATAGATTTGTTCACAAATTAACACAATTAAGGGTGTTGTGAAAATATAATTGCCTAGGTTCACACAATCCCAGACACCGGCCGCCTTTGACCCAACACATTGACCTGTCTGAAGAGACACAGGTCCTATGTTCCTGTTTCCTGTTTTTACAGCTTTCAACATCTATTATCAAAGGAATTATTTGCAGCTCAGGGTTGAACTGTGGGGTCCTTGGTGCCGACAGACGGTTCATGACCCAACCAGTGCTGTAGATAGTGGGTTTTTTGGAGGAGGAAAGTGAGGAGGAAGGCTGGGTAGTCCTTGATACTCTCTGACTTGGTTGCTTGTAGACGTTTCATTACCAAACTAGGGAACATCATCAGTGTTACAAGGGAATGGGATTGGCAGAAAGGAGTAGGGGTACGAGGAGGGGGAAAATGGGAGTCCTTAGTGATCATTTGAGATTGATTTTCTTGCAGACATTTCATTATCCAACAATGGAACATCAGTACTAGAAGGGAGAGGCATCTGTGGAGAGGAGGACTGGGTGGTCCTTGGTGCTCTCTGAACTTAATGATTTTCTTGCAGATGTTTCCTGTCCCAGTTAGGGAACATCATTAGAGCTAAACGGGAGTGGGGATTGTGGAAGTGGGGGATTTTGTGTTCTTGGTGCTCTGTGACCTTGGTTGTTTCCTTGCAAACATTTCATGAGCCAATTAGATAACATCATCAGTGCTGGAAGGGAACAGGGTTTACTCTTTCTTTACATACAATGCCTTGTCCTGGTCAATGTCTATGGGAGTGTTCTTAGGGGTCCTTGATTAGACTATTGTTTACTGTTTGATTTTTGGTCTGGTATTAAACTCAGTGTTGATCTCTGCTTATCTGGGTGTTGATTGCTGGCAGGGAGGTGTTTTGATCTTGTTTTCTTCTTAGCATTTGGATTGTCAGTTTTGAATGGTGGATAAAGGTCATTTATCACAGTGTGCCTGTTGATGGCCGATTTTAATAAGTGCCAAATGACCAGAAATTGTCCAATGTTTTGAGATGTAGCTTAGTCAAAAAGGCTCAAATTTCCCAGTGGAAACTGGTGGAATTTGTTCATGTGTCATGCAATTGCTTTTTTTAAAAAAATTTGATTTCTATGCTGCCCTTCTCCAGAGACTAAGGGTGGCTTACGGTGCGTTAAGCAATAGCTTTCATACTTTTGTATATTTTATACAAAGTCAGCTTATTGCCCCCACAAACTGGGTCCTCAATTTACCCACCTTAGAAAGGATGGAAGGCTGAGTCGACCTTGAGCCTGGCTAGGATTGAACTCGCAGTAATTGCAGGCAGCTGGATGTTAAATGCTGCCTTAGTAGGAGGCATTAGCCTCCTATGCCACTAAGGCTCTATTATTATACTTACAGGCCACCAAATAAATTCATTGCCCTCCTCCCTTCTACTGTCTTCCCGGTGGCCTTTTCTCCACCAGAACCAAATATTTGTAACTAATTTGCATCTGAATTCTGTATCTTGTCTGATCTTTACTCTCTGGGAGGTAGCCCTAGATCCAGGGGTGAAATCCAGCAGGTTCTGACAGGTTCTGGAGAACCGGTAGCGGAAATTTTGAGTAATTCAGAGAATCGGCAAATGCCACCTCTGGCTGGCCCCAGAGTGGGGTGGGAATGGAGATTTTACAATATCCTTTCCCCAGAAGTGGGGAGGGAATGGGGATTTTACAGTATCTTTCCCCTGGAGTGGGATGGGAATGGAGATTTTGCAGTATCCTTCTCCTGCCATGCCCAAGCCACGTCCACCAAGCTACATCACATCCACCAAGCCACACCCACAGAACTGGTAGTAAAAAAAATTTGGATTTCACCCCTGCCCAGATCTAAGGTTGTCTTCCTAGCTCAAGAAGAAATGGTGGACCATCGATGGTCAAAATGGGTGGCCCCAGAGCAGTTAGCTGAACAGGGAAGACAGAGATTAAAATCCATTGAAGCTCCCTAGAGAAATCATGCTTTCTCATACCACAGGATTGCAAGAAAAAAAAACCCATAGCAAAAGGGGCCTTGAATGCTACATGGTGTGAAACCATATAAATAAAAAAATCCAGCAGGGCTTCACATGGATACAGTATTCCTTCTCCGGCATTTTAAGGTTCTCCCTTCTTTTTGTGAAGATCTGATTTTCAATGGCTTGACAAAAGTTCAGGGAGAATAAAAAAACCATATCATTTCCTCACATGCACGAGCTCATCTTAATTTTTTAATCAAGGAAAAAGAGCACGGAAAGCAGAGACGTTACACAAATTAAAAAGAAAAAAGAAAAAAACAAAGTACTATTTTCTTTCGGTCAACCATCCCCAAGTTTCAGCTTTTTGGGAAGTTTTCCCCCCAAGAGTTACACAGTGCTTATAAAACAGCATACAAATCGAGCATAATGAAAAACAACGTAGTCCAATCACACTTTGGGCCCTCCTCGTCTACCGTCTATATCTCTCCCCATCACGACAACCAAGTTCCCACACATGATCTCAGAGGAGCAGCTGAGACACAATGGCATCTTCTTTTAGGTCTTTTGAGTCTTGAAATAAGAGGGGAAAAAACTGCAGGTAATTCGGAAAGTCTAGCAGTGATCTGATTAAAATCCTATCTTGTCCTGTTTACTTGGGAATTGCAGAATAACAGAATAAGGGCCCGTGGAGGTCTTCTACTCCAACTTCCGTTTGAGCAGGACATCCTTACAGAATCATGGAATAATAGAGTTGGAAGGGACCATGGAGATCTTCTACTTCAAACCTCTGCTAAAGCAGGAGACCCTATAATCATTCTGGACAAAGGGAGATCCAGTCTCTTCTTGAAAACCTCCAATGATGGAGCACCCACAAGTTCTGGAGGCAAGCTGTCCCACTTCTCAAACTTGGTTTCTGGAAAGACATGCCTGGTTGGGGAAGCCAAAACAGACAACAGGGGAATTCCTTTCTTGATCTAACACCCACGCCAATGAGTCACCAAGGAAGACTTCAAGATAAAGCAGCCTCTGCCACATTCACTTCCAGGTCTGCATCCTTTGGGACTTTCTAAAAGATGAAACACAGAGTTGGCCACAGACAGACTGAATGAAGATGAAGGTAATCAGTCAGCACATTTGCCTAATGACAAAGGATCTTCCGTGGCTTATCAAAGGCTGACTCGGGATCTTCAAGAACTGATTGAAGGCTGATTCAGGACCTTCTAGGAATGATAAAATATTTTTCTTTCCAATTGAACAGAATCAGCCTGATTCCCCTAGGAACACAGTCCACAAAGAAGGGAAGCTACAAACAGGAGTTCAGCCGCATCCCCCGATGACGCCCAGCCCAGTGAGTTGAATTTCTGCACTTGAATTACGGATGAGCTGAACTAAAACAGCCCCAAAGGGTGAGGTGGGGCGAAGTCCCTGTTGCATTGGTGGGTCAGGAAGCAGGTGTCCCTTTCAGGAGAGCCAAGGGCCGTCCCGCAGTTTCGGAGGCAGGCACCGGAGGCAAGACGCAGCTGTGCTGCAGAAGGCGCTGCTTGCAGGCAAAAGCCTTGGGACACAGGCCGCACTTGTAGGGCTTCTCCCCCGTGTGGGTGCGGAGGTGCTTCTGCAGGTGGTGCTTCTGCATGAAACTCTTCGGGCAGAGCGGACACTGGTGGGGTCGTTCCCGTGTGTGGGTGCGCTGGTGTTTGGCCAGATGGTGCCGTCGGACGAAGTGCTTCCCGCAATCTGTGCAGTGGAAGGGGCGTTCTCCAGTGTGGGTCCGAAAATGATTGGTCAGCTTGCTTTTGTCAGTGAAGCTCTTCTCGCACGCCGGGCATTGGTGAGGCCGGGCACCTGTGTGGCTCATCTGGTGACGTAGCAGATGATCTGAGCGCCCAAAACGCCGGGGACAGTAGGGACAACCCAGGGGGTCCTTAGGGATGGGCTCGGCAGGTGTTTCCCGGTGGGTGTTCTGATGGAGCAGCAGCTGGACGTGAAGCCGGAAGCGTTGGTGGCACAGAGGACAAGCCCACAGCTCCTCTCCTGGCAGTCCGGCTGATGGCTGCCCCATTTCTTGAGGGGACATCAGAGGGCTCCCGTTCACGAGCGGTGAGGAGAGATTTCGCCTTGAAGGGGTGAGGCTTCTGTAACTTTGTGGGCGCTCTTGGTGGCCAATCTGACACTGCCGGTGGACATTGGCGGCTGCTTCTTCGGCAGGACTGCTCTCGTTGGCGCTGAAGTCGGCCGTTTCTCCTGGAGAGTCCCTCGGCCACATGCAGGAATCGAAGTCCTCTTCTTTCTTTATAATTCTTTCCACAAATGTTTCTCCCGCCATCATCCAGGTCTCGTGGGCTGCAGAGTCGTCCTCTGGCTCCATTTTGATTAAGATGTGATTTGTCGTGAGGGCTGCGGGAAATAAGGACAGCATAAACCCAACATTCATCATAGTTTAGTCTCACCAAACAATAGGAATGCACAGCACACCCCCAAACCAGTATTTTGCAACTTTGGCAAAATTCAAGATGGGTGGACTTCAACTCCCAGAATTTTCCAGCGGCCTGGAGAATTCTAGTTTAAGTCCACCCATCTTGAAGGTGCCAGGGTTGACAAATACTGTCCAGAACACTACCATTTTCTTTAAAAAATATTTTTTAAAATATAACAATTAATGTAAATGAGCATTTCTCAACATCAACAACTTTCAAATATGTGGATTCCAGCTCCTATAATTTCCTAGCATGCTGCTAGTTGGGGAATTCTGGGAGTTGAAGACAACACAACTCACAAGTTCCTGAGAAACCATGCTGAGGATCATCGACAATCCTTTGCTGAGATTTGATGTCAAGGGATTTGACAAAACCTAAAACTCTGCAGTAAACTTGAAAAGACCGAGGAGAAGAATTGGGGTGAATGAAAAAAACAGACCAATGTTTAGAGATTTTGAGTGAATGATTCTGGGAGTGGCTTTCACAAAATGGCTCTCTCTCTAATATAAGACACAGATACTACCAGGCTGAATGAAGATCACGCCCAGCAAATACAAGACAAAAAGGCTTCCTAATTTTACAATTGTGTTTGACTTTCATGGATGGTGGCGCATGAGGACAGCTGAAGGAATATTCTCGAGTCTAGGTCAGATCGTTTGATGACAACAATAATAATTTATTAAATTTACAGGCTGCCCAACTCTGAGTGAGTTTGGGCAGTTTACAAATTGTTACAAAAAGACTTTGAACACCAAGTAGCAATACAAAAAGCAAAAGGAAAAAGATGGCGAAGAAATAAACCCAGATCGAATGAGGGAGGAGGAGGAGGACTGTAGGGTCGTACATGCTCTCTAAGCTTGGTGGTTTTCTTGTTGGGTCTCAGAACCCAACAAGGTAACATCATCCATGCCAGAAGACTTATGTTAGAAGGCTTCTAGCACTGATGCTCTTACCTAGTTGGGTCATGAAACGTCTGCAAGAGGGTCGAGGACCCCATAGTCATCATTGCCCTCCTCTTCCTCCCTGCAACATCACTCTTCAAGCACTGATGTTGTTGCCTATGTAGATCATGAAACATCTGCAAGAAGACTGCCAAGTGAGTGAGGCACTTGGAGCTTCCGTTATTTCAGAGTTCGATTCCAGAGGGTTAAAAGGAGCACCAATTTTGGTGGATACGACATGTGCATTTAAGGTCCCGCTTTGGACTTTTGAAAACTATAGATACAAACATTTTAGAGCAAATAGAAAGGTTCATTCAAAACTGACATGCACAGATTTGCAATTATTTCAATGGCTGGAGTCACTCTGCAACTCACACGTGACTTGCCAGTTTGGGTTTAACCAGCAAATCACGGCAATTTGGGGAGCTGAAGAAAGAATTTCTGGCTTGTTTAGCAGGTGATGCAACCTAGATACTGGTTCCCTCTGAGAGGAACAAACCAGAGTAACTGGTTTGTACAACATCCTAAACCTTCCAGACCAAACCATTTCCATGTTTGCCAGGCTGAAAATGTCAGTAGGAAAAATGATGTTTGTTTAAGGGTAAGTCATATCATTTAAGCCATCCCCCTCCCCCCCGCCCCCAAAAAGACAGTTTTCCTTAAATTCTTTCAATTTGTTTTAAATATATTTATCAGAGTTTTTTTTTAAAGCATCTAAAGAATCAACCACTTAATGTATTTTGGAAAAGGATTTTGGGGCAGTTATAAGATGCTCCTGTTTGAGTGGTAGGGTGGCTTAGAGGTGGAGCTCTCGTTCTCACAATCAGGAGGCTGTGAGTTCGATCTTATATAGAGGCAGGTATTTCTCACTCTGAGCACAATGAGAATATATCTGCTGAACAAAACTCCGCATTGGCGTCAGGAAGTGTATCTGGCCACTAAACACCCCTAGCTCCATTCAATTGCCCAGACTCCACCCCACAAGGAATTATGGGGTTGTTAAATGAAGATGATTATGTTAGATGCCCTGTTTAGGCAGTTTTTACACAATCCAAAAATTAACACAAATGCCCCTCAATTCTGATCCAGGGTCAGAGGGAAAAACAAGGATCGCACACAAAGCCATTTCTTCACATCTCTAATTTATTTCTCAGTTTACACAGAACGACAAAAAAAGAAATCCAGGAAATATACGTTTAAAAAAAAAGTGTCCTCCTCAGACCCATTTGAGTTCACCCAACAGCGAACCAAGAGGTCTGGACAGTCCCCCATCTCCAGGACTTTGACATGGAGACCTTGTGGTTAGGGGAACAACACAAAACCTACAGTATTGTACACTGCAAAGAAGACCGAAACGACAATCCTGGAAGTCCTTGGCTACTACCCCTTTTGTTAGCTTTCGCCGTTTGGAAGCATCGTTAGAGACCCCATACAAAAATGTCCTCGCTACAACGGAGCGCCAATGTCTCCGGGAATCTGAACTCCGGGCTAGAGAGTGGGAGTTCACCCAGAACACGTCTTTTTGAGGTAGCCTGGCGTCCTTGCAGGAGCGGACTAAATGAAGATGGCGTCCAGCAGGGCTTCCCGGACAGCCGTACCCATCAGCCTGTTCTGCTCACGCAGGTGGATTTTCTGGTGCTGGAGAAGATGTTGCTTCTGGGTGAAGCTTTTATCGCACTCGTCGCAACGGTAGGGCCTCTCTCCAGTGTGGATGCGCTGGTGCCGGACCAGGTCCGAGGGATGGCTAAAGTTCTTGCCGCAGTACAGGCAGGCCAGAGAGCTGCCGCCACGCCCAGAATGCAGCCGCTGGTGCGTGACAAGGCTCTTCTTTTGGGAAAAACTCTCCGGGCACCGGCTACAGCGGTACGGCCGTTCACGCCCGTGGCTCTTGGGGTGCTGCCGATAGGCTGACTTGACATTGAAGGTCTTCACACACTTGGCGCCTCCGTACGGCTTGTCTGCTCCAGGACCCCGAGGAAGGGGCTTCAAATTATGGCTTTGCTTGAAGGTCTCCTCACAGGCCACTGAGGTGTACCCTCCACCCCCGGTGTGGATGTGCTGGTGAAGGGTGAACTGCTGCTTGTAGGTGAAGCTCTTTTCACAGGACGCCGGTGCAGCAGTGTGGCTTTTCTGGTGGCACACAAGGCTCTTGTAAAGGCGAAAACGTTTCCCGCAGTCCGGGCAGGCGAACATTTTGTCCTCTGGGCGGTCACGGGAGTCCATCAAGGCATCAGGACTGCCGAAGCCGCCTTCTCCGGCCAAGGCCTCTTCTTCCTGTCCGGGATTCTCGGCGTGCCTTCGCTGTTGTACAAAGTACCGGCTGCCGATGGAGGCTGCTTGGGGGTGAGCGTGGAGGAGCGTCTCATCTGTGCACTTGAGCCCCAAGCTTTCGCACAACGCTCGCTGAGCTTGGAGCACCTCGGCTTTGAAGGCCAACCCGTCATCTGGGGGGATTGAAAGAAAAAGTCATGGGGCATGCTTATCCCAACGGACACGGATTTATCCACCCAGCGGGATGCCCTGGTCAATGGGCTAGGAGGACCCTCTTTGTGCACAGCTGGAAGACCCTGCGTTCCAGCCTCGTCGCAGGACACCTGCCTATATGCCACACGAGGGAACCCAGCCTCTTCCCTGCCCTGCGGCAAATGTAGTTCGCTTTCCTTCTGCGAGAAGGAAATGCCGCTGGATCTGGCTGCGCATGATGGGAGGAAGCCAATCAGCTCTTGCAGGGACCTCGCGGGGGAGAAAATATGCAGTTGGTCGCAAGAGTGAACAGATACACAGACGCTATGACAGCCATTAACTCCAGAACTGGGTTGCATAAGTCAGTTTTGATAGATCTGGCATACTTGTGAACCATCACTATGGTTATCCCAAAAGTGCTTTGCCAAAAGGCAACTGAGAGTTAGAATAACTTTATTGTCACTTTAAATGTACACAAATCGGCATATATTAAAATGAAATTTCATCACATACAGCTCTCACAAGGGTCACCATCTCCAGTATACACTACATAAACATGACAAAATAAAAAAATATGCATATACCCTGACATATTATATGACATGTATAAAGTCCACAACTGGACTTTCTTGCTTGCTTTCCTTGAAAACGTTTTGCTTCTTTGGTTCACTTCACTTCACTTCACTTCATTCTTCAGTTCGTCCCTGAAGAAGCTTCTGCGATGAGAAGCGAAAGGTTTTCAAGGGGGAAAGAAAAACCTCCAGAAAATCAAGTTGCCTTTTGGAAAAAGAACATCTCTGAGATAAACCTGACATGGAGGACTGAGACTCCCCATTAACGTTGCTAAGGTTGAAAGTCTACCTGTAATTCATAAAGGATTCACTTTATGCCCAGGTGTACTGGATACATCATTGGCATCACTGTCCACCTCACCCTGGATCATCATATTGCACCTGGTTGGGAACGTGACTGTGTTCCCGGAGCAGGGGCCAAGCAAGTAAGTGTGTTTTAGCAAGTCTTGAATACGGAAAGACAAAAAGGAGAGAAACAACAAGGCCGTCCTTTGTCCCCCACCCCAGGCACCTGCGGGAAAAAGTCCAAAACCGAAAGGGGATTAGCTTTGTTCTTACATGAAGTTCTTTGCTCTCCCGGCAACTCCTTGCAGCTCGCCGACCTGCTCCTCCCAGCCTAGGTCTTTGTCCAGGTGGCCTCTAAACCAGCCTCGCCCAATCTCCGGAGTCTCCACCTCAGAGCCTCCAAGCCTCTCGGCCATCCTCACCTCTGGCCTCTGCCAACCGCTGGGACCACCAACTCCACCCTGGGGACACGCCTGGAGGTCCTGCTCCCAAGATGGACCTGCATTCATTGTCTCCGTCCCAGGGATTGGTTTCCCCTTCCCAGATCAGATGGGGTATCTGACCCACAACATCTGAGCAGTTAAACCATGTCAATAGCTCAGCCCAAGACAAGGGGCTGTGATCTAGCAAGGAAAGGCAGAAAGCAAACATGATCCACTCCTGACCACGGACGTGAACTCCGAGAGGCTTCAATTTGCCCCATTAAAGGATTGAATGAAGACAATGGGTAAGGGGATCTAGCAGAGAATCTACAGCTAGAGTAGAGGGTAGTGAAAAGAGATCCTTCCCCTTAAGACCACCAAAGCCTTTCTCTGCCCCTTCCCATATGAATGTAGTTGGTCTGGCAAGATTCTTGTAAATAGGCAAGTAGCAATCAAAAAGCAACTTGGATCGGCTCACGGCATTATTCTGGTTTTTTGCGCCTGACGAAAACCCAGATAACAAGATTGCCTTTTGCTAGCTTGTTCCTGGGAATGCAGACCCACTCCTTCCTCCATCCTCACCTGCTCTGCCCTGCCTAAAAGGAACCCAACGGTGTCTGTGTGTGTTAAATACACTCTGGACATAACGTGAAATTAAGTCCACTCCCTTTGGACGCCACATCCACACCAAAGCTTCTAAGGTAACTGCATCATCTTTTATGCGCCTTGCGCGTTAGAGGCAGCGGTCCCCAATCATTCTGGCTTGGCAGCCTGGGGGGGTACAGGGGTCCTTGTGAGTAGCAGGTAGGCACATGTAAGCACACGCAAACTACATTTGGGTGAATGATGGGTGCTTGCAGCTGCTGCTTGAACAAAGGGAGCTTCACACGTGAGCATTTGGGCGAGGAAGCTTCATGTTCTAGAGCAAGTGGCTGCCGCTCATGTGAAAGA
The DNA here is from genome assembly GCA_038048745.1 of Coluber constrictor foxii. Lineage (NCBI taxonomy): Eukaryota > Metazoa > Chordata > Lepidosauria > Squamata > Colubridae > Coluber > Coluber constrictor. The sequence continues at coordinate 170,125,007 of CM075961.1, read as the reverse complement.
GCTTCACATGTGTGCATGCACTTGCCTGCCACCTATGCGGCCCAGTTCTAAACAGGCCACAGCCCAGTAGTGGACCATGGCCCAGGGTTTGGGGTCTCTTTGGTTAGGGAGATGGCCACATCTCTGGACACGTCCCAAGATGCTTTTTCAAAACGCAACTGGAGTTATCTTGGCATTTTTTTCCCCCTTGAAAACATTTCGCTTCTCATCCAAGAAGCTTCTTCAATTCTCTGAGAATGAGAAGCAAAATGTTTTCAAGGGGGAAAAAGACCAAGAGAAGTCCACTTTTGAAAAAGCACATTTGGGACAGCGGTGACCTGGATGGTGGAGAAGCTCCATAGACACCTTTAGACACAAGTTCTAAACATTGTGATGGGCATCCCAGGAGGGTCCGTTGGAAAAAGGAGATGAGACACAGAACACCCAAAATGTTTTAGCCTGCACAGGGAATCCTCGACTTATGACTACAATTGGGACCAGAATTTCAGCTGCTAAGCAAGATGATTGTCAGTCATGCCTGATTTTTACGACTTTTCGGTCGCAGTTGTTAAGCAAATCATTGCAGCTGTTAAGCAGATCATGCGGTCATTAAGTGAATCTAGCTTCTCTCATTTGCTGGTCAAAAGCCAGCTGGCAAGGTCCGAAATGGGAATTCCACAATCCCCGGGATGCTAACAACTGTCGCAAATACATGCTTGAATATTGATCACGTGACTGAGAGGATGTTGTGATGGTCGTAAGGACCGGTGCTTAGTCACTTTTTTCTTTCAACCGTCGCTAAATGGATTGTTGAGTCGAGCACTCCCTATATCCAGAGGATACTAGCGCACCCTGAGCTTCCTCCAAAAATTTACACAAGGGAGAAAGCAAGAAACCAGAAACAGAGAGGCCAATCAAGGGAACATAACCGGGCCAAAGGACCATGACGAGCTTCTCGCCTCCCAAGTCTTTGGGCTACAAGATGGGTGGGGAGACATGGGTGAGGATGGTAGAGCTCATGGGGAGTGGAAAATGGCCTACAAAGCAGCAGAAAGAATGCCTGCCCCCTGCCTAAGTCACAGAGACCATTCTCCACAGCGGACAGACAGGCGGACAACCTGGAAAGACGAAGTCAACGGTGACCATCTAAAAAGAAAGTCTACAGGCTGGAAAGAAGAAAACTACAGAAAGCCTCAAAGCATTGATAATCACCACGCCCCCCAAAGAGGACCGTCTTCTCAGGTGGGGCGGAGTGAGAAGATGCAGCCCTCCACCACCACACCCCCAGCAGCTAGAGTGGAATACAGGTACTCCTCAACTTATGACTATAATGGAGCTTAACATTTCCGCTGCTAGGCGAGACAGTTGCAAAGGGAATTTTGCCCCATTTTCCAACCTTTCTTGCCACCATTGTTCAGTGAATCCCTGCAGCTGTCGAGATCGCAACACCAATGTTAAGTGAATTTGGCTTCCGGCTGGTCAAAAGATCGCCAAAGAGGGACCATGTGATCCCCCCAGGACACTGTAACCATCCTAAATAGGAACCGTTTGCCAAGCATCTGAATTTCAATCCCATCGCCCTGGGAATGCTGCGACAGTTGTTAAGTGTGAAAAACAAGTCACAAGTCCCTTTTTTCAATGCTGTTGAAACTTTGGTTGCTAAATGAAGGGTCGTAAGCCGAGGATTGCCTGTATTCAAGAGCGTGTCACCCACCTAAAGGAGGTTTTTATGAGTTTAAATGACAGCAAATGGATCTCAGTTTTAGCAACCCAGGAAACAGCTCGCAGTTTGAGCCCGGCGACAGGAAACAAAAATACAGGGGCGCAAAATGAAATGCAGGCACAATTTGAACCGTCTCTGGTGTTCTTACATCTCCAGGCCTGAAAAACAATGTGGTTTCATCCAGCAAAATACTCACCCATGCTCGGCGGGGCATGCATCTCGCCTTTGTCCGAGAGGTCCGGGCCCTCCACATTCCGATCCAGATCTCGCTTCCCTTGGGATCTGAAAGATGTCTGAGCGACTTCATCATCTGTTCAACCAAAGAGAAGGTGACACTTGTGGTTGGTTTGGAACCTTCCTCCTCTTCCCACCGAACATCTGTATCCTGCATGCATCCCACCAAGTCAACCAAAGCTCTTCTGAGCTCATTTCCCTTGCTAAGCAAGTCTTGGAGTTCGGCCCCATTTTATGACTTTTCTTGCCACAGTTGTTAAGTGAATTATTGCAGTTGATAAATCAGTCACAGCTGTTAAGAGAAGCGGGCTTCCCTTTTGATTTTGGTCATCAGAAGGTCGCAAAAGGGGATCACGTGAGCCCAGCAGACACTGCAACTGTCGTAAATGTGAACCAGTTGCTAAGTGTCGGAATTTTGATCACGTGACTGCAGGGAGGCTACAATGGTTCTAAACATGAAAACGGATGTAAATCTCCCTTGTAACTTTGAACAGTCACTAAATACCATATTTTTCAAACTATATGAGGCACTTCCCCCCCCCCCCCCCGCGCCCAAAGAGGGTAGAAATGTCTGTGTGTCTTATAGAGCGAATGTTGCCAAAGCCCGGCCCACCCACTGGCCTTTCAGTCTCTGCCTTCCAGCATTTGCCTCCTTAGAGCAAACAGCTGGTCCGCTTCAGTACAGACTGACTTAGTCCAAGCAGCTGATTGGTAGTTGGATCTGCCTCCCAGAATACCTTCAATCAGCTGTTCCAGGCTGCCGGGATTGCTGCCACCCATCGGCGCTGTCGCCGCCCATTGCCACTACCACCAATCGCTGCCTCAGCAGATCTCATTTTAGGCCTCCACATGCCCTGTTTTCAGCCTTCACGTGTCCCATTTTTGGTCCGTTCCAGGTGGCAGGATTCCCCACCGCCAGGAACAGCTATCAGAGGTATTCTGTGTTAGAGTTTGCAACAATTCAACCAGCACACAAGTAAAGAATTCAGCAGGACTCATTTATATAAGAAACTTCTTTATATACAATACCATACAGCAGAAGCAAGACCCAGAACTTAGAATCCAGAAGTACAGAATCCAGAATCACAGAAGCACTCACATATCTTCAGATCAGTGAACCAAAGCCATGCCCGGGCTCTGAGCCGTCTGGGTCACCAAACAGTTCCCCAATGGCTGACCTGTTACCCTTATATACTGACATTCCAGGAGGCAGGTCCAATCACCAATCAGCTGCTTGTGCTAAATCAGGCTGTGCTGAAGTTGACCAGGCTGTTTATTGTTTTCTGCAAGGAGGCAAATTGCGGGAAGGCAGAAGCAGATTTTTTTTTCCTCCCCCAAAGCTAGGTGCATAGTCTGGAGCATCTTATAGTCCAAAAAATACAGTAAATGGTTATAAGTCAAGGACTATTATTATTCAACTATGTCAATATATTTTGCACTCAATGTTTTTCTAACAAATGAAAATCGGGTCGAACAGACATTAAGTGAACAGTTCTTAAGTTGAAGACTACCTGTATTTAATTATAGGTAGTACTCAATTTACGACCACAATTGAGCCCCAAAGTTATGTTGCTGAGTGAAACACTAATTGAGTGAGTTTTACCCAGGGGTGAAATCTAAAATTTGTTACTACTGGTTCTGTGGACGTGGCTTGGTGGTGGTGGGGGTAATGTGACTGGGTGGGCGTGGCCAATTTTTTTTTTACTTTTAAAACCATTTTTTACATGTAAAACCATATACAAAAATGCTTTCAAAAGGCTCTGACGATCCCAGCTGAGTTGCCTGATCGGCAGGCAACTCAGCTTGGATCGTCAGAGCCATTTAAAAGGAAAAAAGGCTCTGATAATTGTGCGGCGCAGCTGGGCATGGGGGGCGGGGGCAGGGATTTTTGCTACCGGTTCTCTGAACTGCCCGCTGCCATCGCTACCTACTCGCCCAATCCGATCCGAACCAGGAGCATTTCACCCCTGGTTTTACCCCATTTCACAACTTTTCTTGCCAATGTTAAGTGAATCAGGGCAGTTGTTAGTCACATGGTTGTTAAATTAATCCAGCTCCCCCACTGACTTTTCTTGTCAGATAGCAAATGGGAATTATGTGACCCCAAGACACAGAGACCGTCGTAAATATGAACCAGTTGCCAAGCATCTAAACGTTGATACCATGAACACGAGGGTGCTACAATGGTCGTTAAGTGCAAAAAACAATCCAAGTTATTTCTTCACTGCTGCTGTAACTTTGAACGGTCACTAAATGAACAACAGCAGTTGACAATTACCTGTACTGTAATATATTTTGCATTCAATGTTTTTCTAAAACAGAAAGCGTGCTTTCTTCCTTAAAACATTTCTTTAATCCCCATGTATTCAGAATTCCCAAATATCGCAACATCTTGACCAGCAAGGGAAACCCGAAAAAAAGATTTTATTCAGCATTTGGCAAGATTCTTATTGACACGGAGCCCCTTTTTGGGCACTGCAAACCCCCCAAAAAATCTGCCAAGTTTCTAAACGCGGTTAGTTGCCACTTACTGGTGCCGGATGCTTGCGGGACCCCCCGTCCTTCCCCATGTTCCCCTTCTCGACCTCCTTGCGCGTGACCCCCTTCTTCCGCTGGGGAGGTGAGGCAGGGTCTAAAAACCAGGATTTCTGTGTTGGGTGACATAACAGAGAGGTTATAATGATCCGGGACAAGGCACAAAGGCCTCACAGTCAACTGAGAGTTCAAACATCCCTTTAATGCTCCAACTTTCCTCCCAACGCTCCCACATAAGGCGCTTTACACACACAAGAGCAGCCTCTGGCTACGCGCAGTCCAGCGAACGCTGTTAGTACAATAGGTTCAAAACAAGAAGTCCAGCAAGGCAAAGGAACAAAGAAATGAATCCACAAAGCAAGGAAGAAGCAAGAAGTCCTGCAAACACAGACGTCGGCAACAGCACACAAAACTTCATAAATTCAGCATTTCTTCCTGACAAATCCACCCTCCCCACAGCTTCTCCTTTAAGTCTCAATCCCCAAGTGTGCCTTGTGAAGAGAGGCAGGATGCTCTCCTCCTGAGTCATCGGGTCGGCTTGCGTTGTAACAGTCTCCTCTCCACTCTCAATGTTTGGAGATAAGGAAGGGGAGGTCTTTGCTTGTTGCCTGAGCTCTGTCACTCCTCATTTCCACTGCCTGCCCTCCCTTGGTCATCCTGCCCCTGTTCTTCCTTGATAGCAAGCCATCCCAAGCCAGACGGGCCTGGGTTTGTCTCATCCTGCTCTCTGCACATTCCTCCAAGGCTGCCTCCTCGACCTCCGTAGGCCCCAGCTCATCCTCCTCTGCGGATTCAGGCGACGGGGGCATGACAGGATTTTTCGTTGGAGAATCGGGCCCTGGCAAGACTTCATGGCTTCACTCGATTGTAAAATTCACAGACGATCACAATTCAGTCCAAAACCTCCGTGGGTAAGCAAGTGAGCTTTGCCCCAGTTTATGTATTTTCTTGATACGGTTGTTAAGCGAATCGCTTAAGCTGTGATTACGTCAGTCATACGGTTAAGTGAATCTGCCTTCCCTATTGACTTTGTTGGTCGCAAAATACGAGTCAGTTGCCAAGGGTCCAAATTTTGATCACGTGACCGCGGGGATGCTATGGCGGTAGGTATGATGAAAAATTGTTGTGAGTTCCTTTTTCCAGTGTCGTTGTAACGTTGAACGGTCACTAAATGAAGGATCGTAACTCGAGAACTGCCTGTAAATGCCAGTTTAGGGTAAAACCCTTGTAAATTTTGGTCCCAGGACCACAGGCCAGGTGCCGAATGCCAAAAATGCAATTTTGCATGTGATTCTGTGTGTCTGACTGATTATCAAACCTGGGTTGTTAGCATCCTTTGGAGAATCTGCTGTCACTTTGCATGGTCACTAAACAACTGGTCACAAATCAAAGACTACCCACACTTAACAATCCCACCTCCTGTTTTGCACCCTGTGAACTGGGTTGGGCTGAGTGGCTAGCTTAGGAATTCTGGGAGTTGAAGGACTATCAGGTTTGGTGAGCCTTGATTCTAGTCCTTCCTCCTTACCTGGACTGGGTTCCGAAGGTATCACCTTGTCCATCGTGGCTGCCTCCTCTTCCTCAGCACAGGGACGTTCCCCTTGTTCGAGCCGGGACAGAAGATCCGGTTTAGCAATGGCATAGTCTGTTGGACAAAAGAGCACACCCTTCACAAGATAAGCTTGATAAGTATGAAAAATACGGGCAGTCCTTGACTTATGACCACAATCGAGCCTAACTTTTCCGCTATTAAGTGAGACATTTGTCCAGTAACTTTTGCCCCATTTCACAACCTTTCTTGACACAATTGTTGCAAAAGTCAAACACCGCAATTGATAAGTTAGTAACCCAGTTGTTAAGTGTACTTGGCTTCCCCATTGATTTTGCTCAAGACTGCAAAAGGGGATCACGTGACCTTGGGACACCGCAACTGTTGGAATTTGTTGTTGGAACGTGGTTTTATACAACAACTACAGTAGTATTCAAGCCAGTAGATGGCAGTGTTTACAAGTTTGGATCTATGCTCTTTTGTTCTCAGTAGAGTTTCTTGTTTCCCCTAACAGTTAAAAACAGTTGAACAGTAAAGCACACGGTGATGGTGCTCTTCATTTTCTCTAGTGCGATATATAAACAGAATTCCTAACAGCAATGGTTGTAAGTATGAGTCAGTTGCCAAGCATCTGAATTTTGATCAGTTGACGTTGGGGATGATGCAAAGGTTGTAAGTGTGAAAAACATTCACAAGTCCATTTTTTCAGTGCCATTGTAACTTTGAATGGTTATTAAATGAACTGTTGTAAGTGGACAACTAGCCGTACATCAGCCATCTACCCTGTTTAGATGCCAAGTCTTAAGAGAATCCTCTTTTAAGCCACGAGGTGCTTTTAAAAATAAGAAGCACTTCACTTCCGTTAAAAAAATACAGGTAGTGCTTGATTTACAACTACAATGGAGTCCAAAATTATGTTGCTAAGCAAGACATTGGGTAAGTTTTGCCCCATTTTACTACCATCCTTGCCACAATTAAGTATACCACTCCCATTCTTATCGTGTTTCCCCGAAAATAAGACAGGGTCTTATTTTCTTTTGAACCCCAAAATAAGGGTTTGGCCTTATTATCGGGGGGGGGGGATGTGTCTTATTTTCATGGAGCAGGAGACCCAGGCGGCGTGTGCACTCACAGCTGGGAGTCCGGCAGAGAGAGGTTTCCTTTGTGCGCATCCATCAAGCCCCTCCCCTCCCGCAGGTGTGTATGTAGAACGTGAACACCAAGCCGTGCGAGTGCCTGTCTCCACCCAGCCCCGCCCGCACGCCTCCCAGGCCTCACCATGTTGATGTGGGCGAAGCCGGTGAGTACCAGGTCCTTGAGCTCATAGCAGAAGCCACAGCCTGGCCCAGCTCTCCCTGCAGGCTCCAGCTCCAGCCGTCACCATAGAGTGGGAAGCACATTCCCAGAGCGGCCACTGCCCTGGCTAGGGTTTGGAAGCCGTAGAGGCAGAGTTTGGGGAAGAAAAAGAAAGACTTCTGCTGCTTTCCTTGCATGCAGCCAAAAGCAGAAGCAGCAGAAGTCTTTCTTTCTCTCCCCCAAACTCTGCCTCTGCGGCTTCCAAACCATAGCGCAGGCTATGTGGACATGGTGCCTGGGCACGAGGGAGAAAGCGGGCTGGCCGCTACCATGGAGCAGGAGCTCGAAGTTTATGGTTGGTACCACGGGCGGCGAAAGGGGCAGGGGGATGCAGGAGTTTGCAGGGATGTGGCTGCCTTGGGTGGGTTGGGGAGGGTGAGGGACTTGTGTGTGTGTGAGGGGGGGGCTTATTTTGGGGGAGGGCGTATATTTAGGCCCACCCCAAAAATAAAGCTTGGCCTTATTTTCAGGACATCTCTTATTTTCGGGAAAAACTTGGTAATTTAGGAACATAGTTATTAAATGAATCTGGCTTCTCCACTGATTTTGTCAGAAGCTCGCAAAGGGGGGACTTCCGGTGGCGTCTCCGTCATTGTCGGACGGTCGCTCCATGACCGCCGGCCTCGCCGTGCGTAAAGAGCCGCCTTACAGCTGGCAGGTGGCTCGGAAAACCCGCTCTTCAAACGGAAGAGCGGGTAGAGCAACTGGGGGTGTGGTAGAGCCCCCTGAGTTGCCCCCAGGATTTTTTTTTTGTCCTGGAGGGGGCTCAGGGTGAGGGCTCCCTATTCACCCCAGAGAAGCTCCGCGCAGCGAGGGACCTCTGCTCGCAGTAGCAGAGCCAGACGTCGTGAGCAACACCACTAGAACGACTGAAATTTACAGCAAGCAAGTAAGCTGGTGAAACTTGGACTAACTAAAAAGGAAAAAATGCAAGTATTGTTTTTTTACTAATTTTTAGAAAAAAAGAGAGACTTGAGAAAATGTCCTGGAAAATGGCGACTGGCTGTGCTCGGAAAATGCTTGAGAAAATGGAGAGTGGAAAGTGAAAGTGAGAGCTAAGCCTGCCCTGAAGTATTTAAAAGAAACATTCTAGCTGGATTCTAAAAAGAAACAAAATTGATTTAAATAGAACTTCTTTGTTTTTTTGAGAAAAGTCAAAACTTTGTGAAGTATGACTCCTAAACAAAAATCAAGGGGGGGGGGGCGGCTCCCTTACAAGCCAGACAAAGGAAAAAGCTGAAAAGATTCAAATGTAGTTGCAGGGAACTGCAAATGAGGACTTAAAAGATTTTATAACTAGGTCTTTGGGAAGTGTTGTTGATAAGATAGAAAGCTCACAGAAGCATCTTGAGGAACTGGTACAGGGAAAATATGATAAATTGAATCAAATTATTACCAAAGTAGTTTATGATCTTTCAAATGTGGTGATGGAAATGGGGAAGAAAGTGGCTGAAATTAGTACCAAGCTTGATTCCAAGATTAAAGACACAGAGGAAAAACTTTCTGAAGCTGATGCCAAAAATCAGAAAATTGAAAATGATGTGATGATGCTTCAATTTAAAACTATGGAATCTGCTTTAAGATTAAGAGGTATAAGAGAGAATACTAGAGAAAATTTAAGAACACTTTGTGCTAAGGCATTAGCGGCATTATTAAACTTGGAAGATGATCAAATTCTTGGTTGTATTGAAAAAGTCTATAGGGTTAATTCACGTGTGGCCAGACAAAGGAATCTGCCCAGAGATGTTGTTGTATATTTTACTGATAGAAGATTAAGAAATGATATTCTGCAGAAGTCTAATTCTGCTACTCTGAAGGTAGAAGGTATACAAATTAGTGTTTATAAAGAGTTACCATCCAGGATTTTAAGATACAGAAAAGATTTTGGATTTCTGGTGAAGGAATTGAAGAGAAGCAAGATTCCATTCAGATGGGATGTACCAGTTGGTGTAATTTTGAGATATCAAGATGTGAGATATTGTTTAAATTGTAATTTTGAGATATCAAGATGTGAGATATTGTTTAAATATTGAAAAAGCAGAACATTTTTATAATAATATTCTTAAGGGAGCTCCCATATTTTCATCCTCTTCTATGTTATCAACTATGGAAGAAGACATTAAGGACAAAGAATCTGAAAGTGAGACTGAGGAACAATGTATGCAGATGGAATTAGAAAATCAAAATAACCAAAGTGTGTCAGAAGATAAAGGAGTATTAGGTGGTTTTTCAGATGATTTTATTATGGACTTTCCAGATTTGAAAGTAAAGCATTTCAGAGATTCAAGAGATGAGGAGCTGGACCTTGAACTGTTGAAGCAAGAATTGAAAGATAAACATATAATTTGAGATGAGAAACAAATATTAGTGAAATAGCAGAGGCCCAGTATTCCACAAGTGGAGAAGCATGAAAATGATAAGCAACAGAAAGTAGAAGTTAAGGGAGGAAATAATCTGAAAACCACTGAAACTGAAGTGCAGCGGATACTGCGTCTGATGATTGAATCGATTCATGAAACCTAAAGGATATTTATGAATAGATGGAATCCATTATAGAAAGGATGGCAGATACTTTATTATTTGAAATAGTTTAAAAGATAATCATCGTTATACTTGACTTATACATGAAAATGGATTAAAAATTTGTTACAAAACTCATCCTGAGTTGGATCTGACATCTTGAGAAAGGTAAACAGATCACTGCAATATATGCGGAGGATCTGTGGTTACCCTATTATAATTTATTGGAATTAATCATCTAGATGATGAAAATGAAGATGAAAACATCTTGGAAACCCGAAGGAAGGAGGTGGAAAGGTTGGCAGGATTTGAAAGAGTTTTAAAGGAACATCTTTAAGATGTTTAAGATACCTTTGTGGTTGGATTTTATAAACATAAAGTCACTCGGGGGGGATTTATATATGAAGAGATGTTTGTTGCTGATGGGGGCAGCCGGAATAAGAAGTAGTTTATAAAAATTATGCTAGAATAAGACAGTTATTCAACTTCAATCAAGATGAAGATGAAGAGATGACAAAAATTTGGTTACTGAGATAGAAAATTATTTGATATAATTGTTATACACTTTGAAAGAATATGAAGTTTATAAAAAATATGTTGGATATTATATTTATGAAGAGAAGATTAAAATTTGGATTATTAAGATAGAAAATTATTAGATATAATTGTTATATATTTTATTAGTATATATTAAGGGGGTCTGATCTACGTAAATAATTATTAATATTTTTTTTTTTGTTGAGGGAGGTACTTGGAATGTACTTAATTTTAATCAAGATGAAGAAAAAGATTAAAAATCGATTGCCTGATATAGAAAATTATCTGATATGGATGTTATATATTATATTTAGGGGGATTGATTTAGGTAATTAATATTAGATTAGAGAAATGTTAACATTTTGTAGCGGGGGTTAAAGATTAAAAGAGTAGTACTGATGGATAATTGAGTACCTGAGGTAAAACTAGTAATTGAGGTAAATATTTTTATTATTAGTCTTTTTACTATACTATTAAAATTTTCACTGTATTTTCTTTAGTTTAATATAAGCAAGGTTTTTTTTTTAAAAAATTGTAGCGGAAGTCAAGGGGGGGCGGGTGTGGGACTGGGGGTTGAGGGGGATTTGGGGTGTTTAAAATATTTGATAAGTTTATGGTTAGCAAATATTTGATAGAATAATTTTATATATATCTATTATATTGTTACCTAGAAAAATTTTAATGTTAAAAATATTTGATAAGTTTATGGTTAGCAAATACTTGATAGGATAATTTTATTTTATCCAATGTTAAAATTTAAGATATGTTAACTGGATTGCACTTATATTTCTTGTTTAATATTGATAGACATATAAGAATAATATTTCTTTTAGTCATGGAAGTCAAGGGAGGGAAGGGAGGGGAGGGGAGGGAAGGGAAGGGAAGGGAAGGGAAGGGGGGGTGGGTGGGAGAGGGGAAAATGGGGGGAAATGAAAAAATTGTATTGTAAAACTTTTTCAATTAAAAAAAAGCTCGCAAAGGGGGGATCATGTGACCCTGGGACACCACAACTGTCATAGATACATATGAGCTACTAAGGGTACAAATTTAGATCTCACGACTACAGGGATGCTGCAATGGTCGTTAAGTGTGAAAAAGGTCCCAACTCCCTTTTTTCGGGGATGCTGTACCCTTGAACCATCACTAAATGTATTAACTCAAGGAATAGCTGTAAAATAAAATCTAACCCTACAAGAACATCCAATAGGAACCGAGAAGATTGTTCAGGTACACAAACGTCCCTCGCTTCCCATCATCTTACAAATCCTTCCACAGAGATGCCAAAAATTGCAATTTCAAAATTGTATTCAATTAGAAAATGTCAAGACATTAAAATTATTTCTGGTGGCCAAACACAACTCTCATTTGTCAAACTTCACATTAAGCTCCGTTCCCCCTAACAGGTCCTCCTGATTTACGAATTTCTTCACAGGTTTGAGAGTCAAGAGCTGTCCAAACTACTATATCCAACCCTTGGTCTAAATGAGAACAAACCCGGAGGGTGCTTCAAAAGGAAACTGAAAGGAAACAGGAAAATTGGATGAACAGGATTGGAAATCACAGCAATGTTCTCCAGATGTTCTCCTGAGGAACTTCTAGGGGCCAGTCTGAAAGAAGCCATCATCTAGAGCAGGGCTCTCCAACCTTAGCTACTTTTGGACCTCACCTCCCAGAATTCCCTGGGGAATTCCCTGAAGAATTCTGGGAGTTGAAGTCCACAAGTCTTAAAATTGACTACATTGGAGACCTCTGATCTAGACAGTTCCTCAGTGCTCATCAAAGAAGCCAAGATTCATGTTTTCAACCCATGAGGAGCAAAAGCTGATTTTTTGGTTTACCCAAGGAGACCAGTGACTCGTAGTTACTCTTCATCACGTTCTTATAGAGTTCCTTCTGCCATTCCTCCAGGTTGCTCCACTCCTGCTCCGAGAAGTAGACGGTGTTGTCTTCAAAAGTCATGGGCACCTGAAAGCACATCAGTTAACGTGGTTTGGATCTTCTAGAAGGAGCTGCTGGTGTTCAGATGGACCACCCTGGGCTCCAAAATTGACATTGTTTGGAGGGAGAGGTGGCCCGTATCTCCTCCATTTAAAACAAGCCTGGCTTAGCATGACATATAGACAGCAGCCCAGGCCAATATGCAGGAGACGGGCTGAGCCTGCTTTGTCACGGAATCCTAAAACAGAAAAAGGCCATTTTGTTTTGGGGTCGAAAGTGTGTTCACCACCCATGATTAAGACTCACAGTTCTGCTGGAGGCAGTTGGGTATCTTAAAAAACCAGTTTCCAAGTCAGATTTAATCAAACACTGACAGGACAAGTACTGAATATACATTGGGAGTAAACCTCATGCTCTCTCGCACTGATGATGTTACCTACTTAGTCTGCAAGAAAACTCCTCCTCTTCTTCATTCTCTTCCTCCTCTCCACATCCCCCCTCTCTTCTAGCACTGATAGTTACCTAGCTGGGTCATAAAATATCCACAAGAAAACCCCCAAGTTCAGAGAGCACCCTGATCTCAATTCCTCTAACACCTTACAAATTAATAAGTTCTCCCATCATTGCAAACCCTGCAAGGAAAACCAAGCAACTCCCATCCCAATCCTCCGACCTTGGGCGTTTCTCCCTTGGATCCTGGGGGAAGTCTGAGGATCCAGAAGTTCTGGTTCTTTAAGAGGTTCTCCATGTTCTCCAGCCTCCTCTGGAGCAGCCCGTATTCCTGGATCAAGGTGCCCAGAGCGGTCAACTTGCATTCCATCTGATTGCCGAAGTCCACCACGGCGTTCTCGCAATCCACGTATTTCTTCTCATTGGTCATCACGCGGCGCTCCAGGTTCAGCAACCGGCTGGCATGAGCGTCAACTTTCCTCTCCACCGCTTGGATGGCGGCCACGACAGTCCAGAGAGAAAGCTCGGCCATGTTTTGCTTGACTTCCCGGTCAAAAGTTTGCTCGGGGAGAAGAGGGACTGGCTGGCGGGACTCCATCTTCCAATCTGGGAATTCTTTATTGACAAAGAGAGAAAGGCCGCTTAAAGAGTAGCAAAAGGAGAGAATATTGGCTGCCGTGTCGGGTCCTTGGTTGTCGTTGAGTTGCTGGACCAGATTGTTTTTCCCGTAGATGTTTCATCACAGATCTAGGGAATGTCATCAGTGCTAAGAGGGAGTGGAGATGGTTCGTTAAAAAAAAAAATCCACAGCCTCCTAAAACTGATGATGTTATCTAGTTTGGTGATGAGACGCCTGCAAGAAAACAATCAAGTTCAAGGAGCATCAAAGACCCCACAGCCCTCTTCTACCTCTCCACAAGCCCCCCTCCCTTATAGTCCTCTCCACCTTCCTCTTCCTCTCCACAAGCCTCCCCTTGAAGTCCTGTCCACCCTCCTCCTCTCCACAAACCCTCCTAGCACTGATGTTCTCTAGTTGGGTCATGAAACGTCTGCAAGAAAACAAAGAAGCTCAGAGTGGACCAAGGATTCTACAGTACTTTTCCTCTTCTTCCTCTTCCTGATTGCAAAGCCCACTCCCTTCAACCATTGGTAATGTCACTTAGCTGGGTCATGAACGGACGCCATCAAGGCCAGAGAAGAGCAATGACCCCCAAATTAAATGGAATCAATTATTTTCACTTGCTTCAGGTTGACCTCCGAGGTCCCTTCCAGCTCTGTTATTCTGAATGGTATTGGTCTCCTTCTTGGGGGGTGAGGGGGTTGTACTAGAACACCTCCGAGGTCCCTTCCAATTTCGTTATTCTCTTATTCTGAATGATATTGGTCTCCTTCTGGAGCAGGGGGTTGGAGCAGAAGGCCTCCAAGGTCCCTTTCAGCTCTATTCAGAGAGCGAGAGCGAGCGAGAGAGCCAGACAGACAGACAAGTATATAAAACATATACAGCATAATATCCAACAGTATTTTTCCCCGTTTGTATTATAATTATTTGCATTCCATCGTTTAGTTTAAAAAAAAAACACCTTCCTGGTAAAAGACAAAAATTTAAATTAGCAATAGCCCTTAGACTTATATACTGCTTCATAGTGCTTTTACAGCCCGCTCTAAGCAGTTTACTGAGTCAGCCTCTTGCCCCCAACAATCTGGGTCCTCATTTTACCCACTTCAGAAGGATGGAAGGCTGAGTCAACATTGAGCCGATGAGATTTGAACTGCCGCAACTGCAGCTAGCAGTCAGCTGAAGTAGCCTGCAATGCTGCACTCTAACCACTGCACCACCTCGGCTCTATATTGAGCTCTTTGTTTCATTTTGCCTACATTCATTAGCAGATAGCTACTGGATTACAAGCAGTCCTTGATTTACGATGATTTGCTTAACGACCGTTGGAAGGTACAACGGCACTGAAAAAAAGCCACCATTTTTCACACTTAACCATCAAAATCAACATGCTCCGCAAAACTGACTTGTATTTATGACAGTCGCAGGGACCTGGAGGTGGGTTGGTCACGGAATTCCCCTTTTGCGAGCAAAATCCATGAGGATTCACTTAACAACGAACTTCGCAACAGCGGTGTTCACTTAATAGCTCTGGCAAGAACAGTCATAAAATGGGGAAAGAACCATCCTTTCACTTGGAAATAGAAATTCAAGGTTTGATTGCAGTCGTAAATCAAGGACTATTATGCCAGAAAGGTAACGTCTTAATTGAGTTTGATTTTTTTATTTTTCCCCCTTAAAATAGCTGGCATATCCATAATATTTGAATAATTCAAAGTCCTGGTAGGGATAAATTTAAAAATTTCATAATTAACAGAGTTGGAAGGGATCTTGGAGGTCATCTAATGCAGTGGTCACCGACTGGTGGTCCGTGGAGAAATCTTTGTATTTTTGCATTTTTTATATTGTGCTCATCTTCAAGCCAGGGTCCCTGGGCCCGAAATGGCCAAAAGCAATTAATCTGGCCCATGCATGGGAACAAAATCACATGGCATCGCCCATATCACCCCACCCACCCGCGGACCCCCACTCTTAAGGCCAAACGCAAACCTCACCTTGAGTAGAGTGATGCGAGCCACACGAGCTGGAACTGGAAGGTAAGACCAAGAACTTGCCACGCTCAGCTGAATGGCTGCCTGGGTGGGGGTGGGGGGAGGTACAGCCGCTTGGACCGGACGCCCGGAGCAGTCCGGTCCGGGGAGCAGCCAGAGTTTGCTGTCCATTGCAGCAAATAGACAGCAAAATCTCATCTCTTGAGCACTCACTGAAGCGGCGTGGGAAACTTCAGATGGACTCCTTGAGAGACGAGAGTTTGCAGGGGGCCGATCTAGTGTCCGCAATGGACAGCAAACTCCAGCTATTCCCGAGATTGGATGCTGTTTACCATTCCAAGTCCAAGCGGCAGAAGACAAGGGCTGGCTTGCACCACCAGCTGGTGCAAATATACTGAGGCAAAATGCTGATACCATCAAATGCAAATAGCGCTTTGCTTCCAGCCTTCGCAACTGCTGCTTTGGCCTGCTTGTGCTCCCCTTACCGCCGCCGCAATAGCACCATTATTTAGTTCCAACCGGCAAAGGCTACACTCCTTTTTGCATATTGCACCACCTGCAAAGTTGCACATTGCACGTGCCACCCCAGGGCAGACATTTGCAGCCCCGCCACAGCCGGGCCCATATTCCAGAGCTGTAGTAGTCACATTCACAGGACTGACCCATTGGTCATCCCGGAGCAGCTCCTCCTCCCAGGTGCACTGGCCTGCTGGGGAACAAGCAGCTCCCCTGCAAGCCGGTGCACCCAGGCGGAGGAGCTGCTTCAGGATGACCAACAGGCCAATCCTGTAACTATTACAGTGATGAGACTGACTTTCCCACTGTCATCAAGCCACCGTCAGTGTGCCCGTCTTCGTTTTCCTTCACTCAGATTGACCAAGTTTCTTGAGAGAAGGAACATAAAAGAGATTTCCAGGCTCTGTGCCTGGACCAGGCGCTTTCTCTCCAGCCTCCCACCCGGAGGCCTAGAGAAAGTGCCTGGTCTGGACACACAGCGTCCCAGCATCAAGCTAGCTTGATTTTGTTTGGTTTTAGATTTGAAGGGTGTAATTCTTAAATAAACTTCAATTATTTTGTAATAATTACACTAACTTTAATAATTTTGTTACAATTAAACAACCTTTAAAGATTTTGTTATGATTAAATAAGCATTTATAACGTTGATATATTAAATAGGTGCATTTCATATTAACAAAATGGAAGTTGTCGGATCATTACTTTAACAAATGTATTTATCTTTTTTAGAAAGATAAATACCACAGACCACTTCATATAAGTGGTCTGTGGGATTTAAAATTATGAATTTGGTGGTCCCTGAGGTCCAAAAGGTTGGGGACCCCTGATCTAGTGCAACCCCCCCCACCCAAGCAGGAGACCCAGCACCATTTTGGACAAATGACAGAAAACAATGATGAAGCTGCCACAATTTCACAGAATTAATCCGAATTTCTTAGGCTAATTTTCCCCAGAATAGAAATACAAAGATAATTTTTTTTCATTCCAACCCATGTGATGTACAACATCACACACACACAAACAAACACACACAAAAGAGATAATTTGAACTCTCAAAACATAAATGTACAAAGGCACGAGGTGAAATAAAGTTCGTTTAGCAACTTTTCCAAGCTGAAAAATGTGACTTATCGCCCTGGTTCACGGTTACGACCTTTCCAGGGATCCAAATTCGGACGCGGGGCAACTGATTCACAATTATGATGGTCACATGATCCCCTTTTTGCGACCTTCTGGCCGTAGAGGAACAGCCAGGTTCATTTCACAACCAGGTGATGGACTCATCAGCGGCAAGTCGCTTACTGACCGTGGCGAGCCAAGTCATCAAATGGGACCAAAGTCACTTAACGACGGAAATTTAGGGATCCATGGCAGTTTTAATATCAAGAGCCTCAGAAGAGACGCTTCGTAAAATTCCATTTTTATTATTCCTATATAGGAAGTCCTCGAATTACAACAGTTCGATAGTGACCGTTCAAAGTTAGAACGGCAGTGGAAAAAAAGGGACTGTAGGACCCGTTTTTCACACTTACGACCACTGCAGCGTCCATCACAGCCACGTGGTCAAAATTCAGACGCTCGGCAACCGATTCATATTTATGACGGTTTCCTTTTTGCGACCTTCAGACGAGCAAAGCCAAGGGGGAAGCCGGATTCGCCGAACAACCTAACTTAACAACCGCAGCAATTCACTGAACAATGGGGGCAAGGAAGGTCGCAAACATGGGGCGAAGCTTGCTTCCCAACTGTCTCGCTTAGCGATGGTTGGGCTCCATCATGGTCGTAAGTCGAGGACTCGCTCTGTTGCTATTTTTAAGTGAAGTTTAAAGATCGTTGGGTAAGAAAGAGTGAAGTTAGAAGGAAAAACACCTGTTTTCTGTGGGTTTTTTTGTTGTTGTTTTACCTGAAATAATTTACGGGCGACAAAAAATCTCCAAATTGTGTTAACCGTTGTCACTGTCCCATGCCACAACTGTGTTCTTTTACACAACTGGCTTGCCACAAAGGAAGAGCTAAGGCAGAGAGGTTCCTTCCATCATCTCTCACTTGAGGGCAACTATTGACTGGCTTGACCCAGGTCCTCGAAGAGCAACGTTCACCTGGTCGCTGTAATGATGAGGAAGCAGGGTGTGAGAATCAACACACAACGTGCAACAAAGACTCATTTCTATATTTTCTTTTTTTATACGTTTATATCCCACCTGTGCGCCAGTACTTTTTAAAATAACACAAGACGGCAACAGGGTTTAATGTTCCTCCTATTTTCCCCACAACAACCCTGTGAGGTTGGTGGGATTGAGAGGGAAGGACTGGCCCAAAGTCACCCAGCTGGCTTTCATGCCTAAAATGGGACTAGAACTTACTGTCTCCTGGTGCTTGGCCCAAAGTCACCCAATTGGCTCTCAGACCTAAGGAAGAACTAGAACTCATTGTCTCCTGGCGGTTGGGTCAAAGTCACCCAGCCCACTTTCCTGCCTAAGGCGGGACTAGAACTCACTGTCTCCTGGTGATTTGCCCTTAGCCAGCACACATATCCATAATGAATCCTTGGTCCTAGGAGAAAACGGCATCAGGATTGTTTCAAATCTTCAAAGGACAACCTTGTTCTGAAAACTTATCCATTGAATCTGTTCAGTTGGTCTGCTGGATATCTAGCAGTGAAACTAGAACTCACCATCTCCTTGTGATTGGCCCAAAGTCACCCAATTGCCTCTCAGACCTTAGGAAGAACTAGAACTCACCGTTTCCTGGTGATTGGCCCAAAGTCATTCAGTCAGCTTTCAGGCCTAAGGCGAGACTAGAACTCACCGCGGTCCTGGTGATTGGTTCAAAGTCGCCCAATTGGCTCTCAGACCTAAGGAAGAACTAGAACTCATTGTCTCCTGATGATTGGCTCAAAGTCACCCACCCGGTTTTTATCTCTAAGGCGGGACTAGAACTCATTGTTTCCTAATGATAGGCCCAAAATCACCCAATTGAATTGCATGCATGAGGTGGGACTAGAACTCACTGTCTCCTGGTGATTGACCCAAAGTCGCCCAACTGGCTTTCCCATCTAAGGCAGCACTGGAACTCACAGTTGCCCCTTCTGAAGGAGAAGAGCAGCCAGGATAGGGAGCTCAGCCCCAGCCCCCACAACCCAAGAACCTCCCTCCAGACCAGAACTACAACTCCCATGTGCCCAACTGCGGCAGACCAATCCTTCAAGATTATCCCCGAAAGCCAGCTGCCTTCCTCCTCCTCCTCCCAAGCCTAGGGGGAGTATCCCCCTGGTACAGAACTACAACTCCCATCTTCCCCCACGGGGCAAACCCAGGCCTTGCTGCTCCTTTAGGACAAACCCCATCACCCCACCTTTGGGGGAGACAAGCAACGACCCCCCCACATACAATTCGGAGGGAGACTCCCTCTGGGGCAGAACTACAAAATCCATCATCCCCCAACCGAGACAGGCCAGGCCTTGCTAGGCCTTTAGGACTTCCTCCCCCACCCCACTTCCGGGGGAACTAGCAACAAGGCCCCGCAGTCGAGGGAGAGGGGCGGAACTACAACTCCCATCATCCCCCAACAGGAGCAGACCAGGCCTTGCTAGGCCTTGAGGACCACCCCCATCCCCCTCCCCCTCCCCACTTTCGGGGGCAGCCTGAACCCCCCCAGCCCAAGGTGCGGGTTCCCCTGGGGTCAAAGGTCAGCTGAGGGGGCCCCTCCCTCCTTGTAAGGGCGACCCCCCCCACTCAAGCCCGGCCTTTGTTCCCCAGCGAGGAGAAGGGAGGGGCAGCCCAGCCCCCTCCTTCTCCCAAACAGGCTCCGGCCCCTCAATCTCCAGCCCGGGGGGGGGCAGCCTTCGAGGGGGGGGTCGCGGCGGCGGCGGGAGGGGGGGATGAGTTGCGCTTACCCACCGGAGGCGTCGAGCGAGCGGCGAGCAGCGGGCGGCACGCATGCGCGGAGCCGGGGCCTTTCGAGGGAGGGAGGGAGGGAGGGAGGGAGAGGGGTGGGGAGGACGCTTTCCTTGCCCGACGGGAGAGGGGGGTGGGAGAGCACGAGGGAAAGCGCATGCGTGGCGAAAGGAGTTGTTTGGGGGTTTTTTTTTTCCCTTGCGCGGCCGAAGGAGGACGCAGCGCCCCCTGCGGCGGTAGGGCCGAGGGCGGGGCCAGGAAAACCGGCGCGCCTGCGCGACGGAAGGAGGAAGACGGAATCCGGAAATTGAAGCGGAATCCCGGAAACAAAACAACAGAAGCCACTTCCGGGTGCTTTGCTAGGCTCCTCTTGCCTAATTTCTCCCACCCCCTGAAGACCCCTTCCCTTGCCTAAGGCCCACCCCGGAGACCCCTCCCCTTGCCAGAAGGGCCCCCCCCAGAAGACCCCTCCAGACCTAAGGCCCACCCAGAAGCCCCCTCCCCTTCCCTGAAGGCCTCCCCAGAAGCCCCCTCCCCTCGCCCAAAGGTCTCTCAGAAGCCCCCTCCCCATCTCTAAAGGCCCCCACAGTGGAACTGCTTGCCACCAGAAATTGTGGCTTCTCCAACACTGGAGGTTTTTTAAGAAGGGACTGGACAGCCAGTTGTCTGAAATGATGCAGGGTCTCCCGCTTGAGCAGAGGGGTTGGTCTAAAAGACCTCTAGAGTCCCTTCCAGCTCTATTCTGATTGATTGATTGATTGACATGCAGGTATCGTGATTTTGGGGGAACCACTAGGAACTGAGCAGCTCAGAGTTGAGATCAAAAGTACCATGCAGCTAACAATGCCCATAACGTTCAATAAAAGCGTGACTTTCTTAATCATTGTGGATCATCCTTAACTTTAGAGTTAACATGGGCAGGATTGGAGAAAGGCACTTGGTGAGTCCACCATCTTTCTGGAACAAAAAAAGAAACAGCTGCCTGTGGAATTCTGGGAGTTGGTCCACACGTTTTTAGGTGGCCATGTTTGCAAAACTCCTTTTTAAAAGGGACATTTCATGTGTCCACTTTTACCTGCAAAATCCTCTCATCCAGAGAAAAGATTTTTAAAAATGATCTCTCAAGTGTGCCAAAAATCAAGACAAAACAAAATATAAACAAGTTAGAGGCCTTCCATTGGCAAATCCCCCAAAATAAACAGGTAGTCCTCAACTAGCAACCATTCGCTTAGTGACCAGTTACAATGGCACTGAAAAAAGTGAGTTATTACCGTTTCTCACTTATGACTGTTGCAGCACCCTTGCGGTCATGTGATCAAAATTAGAACCGACTCATCTTTACCGCAGTGTCAAGTCATCCCCTATGGCGACTTTGTGACAAGCAACTCCAGAAGTTGTAGGTGCTTCCAACACTGGAGTTTTATCAAAGAGTTTGTGCAACCATTTCTCTGAAATGTTTCAGGATGTCCAGCTTGAGCAGGGTAGAAAACCTCCAAGGTCTCTTCCACCTCTTGTAATTCTATGATTCTTTAAGGGTCTCCTGCTGGAGCAACCCTGTCCTTGTACAAGTATTAGTCAATGGGGAAGCCAGATTCTCCGAAAATTCTATCTGAAGAGTTCTGACTCTTGAACTAGTAGTAACAACTGCAGTTGTTCAGATAGTAACTGAAGAGTTACTATCTGAACAATTGCAGGGATTCACTTAACAACTGTGGCAAAAGGGGTTGTACGATGGGACAAAGCTCACATCCCTGTCTCTTTTAGTGACAGAAATGTTGGGCTCAATTGTGGTCATAACTCAAAGGCTAACTATACAACAAACAGCTAAAGTAAGGAATGTTGGGTTGTATCCTTTTCCATAGGCGTCCCTGAACATCCTGGGATCCTAAGAACAAATTGCTCTTAGGGACTTCCCTGCAGCCCATCATTCCCGCTACCGATGGCTCTGCCCTTCCGGTATTTCTGGGAAGTCCCCCCCCCACTTTAATAACTAAGGAAAGAAAGCCAGAACTTTAAGCAGATGCTTACCAAATAAATCAGGCTCCACATTTATTATCAAAAAGAACAGGAGGGGGAGGGGTCAAGGAAGCCAGAAGCGTGGAGAATATAGTTTGTGTCCATCAAGGTTACAGTGCTTGAAGAGATGAGGGTTAGTTGAGCCAGAAACCCATTACTGGCCTGGAGGGAGGGACCTCGATTTAGTGCTCCAGTGGGCAGAGAGGTAGGTATCTCTGCAGGACATCCTTCCCCCTCTCCCCGATTGTCCTCTGAACCCGAATACCGGGACTGGCTTTGGGGGGAGGGGGGCAGGAAGCGGGGGGGGGGTGTCCCTCACTCCCCCATATGTGTCCGCAAGTGATACTTGAGCGACTGTTTGTAGCGGAAGCACTTGGCGCACTCCGTACATGGGTACGGCCGCTCGCCAGTGTGCGCCCGCTGGTGCTCAAGCAGGTGATGCTTCTGGGTGAAATTCTTCCCGCACTCAGCACAATGGTACGGCCGTTCGCCCGTGTGGATACGCTGGTGCTCGAGCAGATGGTGCTTGCGAATGAAACCCTTGCCGCACTCACTGCAGGCGTGGGGCCGTTCGCGGGTGTGCACCCGGTAGTGGTTGGTCAGCTTCGACTTCTCGCTGAACGTCTTGTCGCACTGGCTACATTTGTACGGCCGCTCGCCTGTGTGAGTCCGCTGGTGTCGCAGCAGGTGGGATGGCCGACTGAAGGCCTTCCCGCACTGCGGGCAGATGAAGGAGAGCTCGGTTTTGCCAGCGTGCACCCGCTGGTGCATAGCCAGCGAGATCTGCAGCCGGAAGCTCTTCCGGCACTCACTGCACGAGTACGGGCGCTCACCAACGTGCGTGATCTGGTGCTTGCTCAAGCTTGATTTGTGGCTGAAGCTGCTGTCGCACTCGCTACACTTGTAGGGCTTGCCGGGCGGTGGGGGCGGCTGAGGCTGTTGCTTGAAGCTACGCTTGTTAGGGTAAGTCTGTCCGCGGCGGGGCGGAGGAGCCACCCCACGCCGCGCCGTGTGCAGCCGCTGGTGCAGGAGGTACTGCTGCTTGATGCGGAAGCTGAGGTCGCAGGCGTGGCACTCGTAGGGCCCCTCCTTGAGGTGGTTACGCTGATGGATTATGTAGTTGATCCGCAGCATGAAGCTCTTGCCGCAGTCTGGACAGATGTACGGCCGCTCACGCGTCCTGTTTCGCTGCTGCAGGGTGACCGGCCGCGTTTCGACACTATTGTCTCTCTCACAGAGTGGGGCGCAAATCCCCACAGTGGGTCGGGGTGGTTTGGTCATCCTCTGTTCCTCCCGTAGAACCTCCACGTTGCAAGTCAGCGAGCAAGGAGGCTCAGCCCCGGATGAAAACAACCCCCGGGTCTCCAAGCTGACGGGGTCTTCCTCCTCCTCTTCTTCTTCCTCCTCCTCTTCTTCCTCCTCCTCTTCTTCCTCCTCCTCTTCCTCTTCCTCTTCTTCCTCCATTTTGATTACGATCCCGTCGTCTTGCAAAAAAGACAGAAAAGCGAAAGAAAATCATATCGTGCGCAGAGAAGAAAAATCATTTAACTTCCTGCGGCAGGCAGGAGGACGAATCGAGGCAGTTTCCATCCTCAAACATAGAAACTGTAAAACATTCCAGAGCCTCTCAAGGTATTTCAGTACAGGTAGTCCTCGACTTACGACCAAAGCATGCTGACTGGGGAATTCTGGGAGTTCAAGTTGACCCCACTTAAAGCATACCAGCTGGAGGATTCTGGAGTTAAAAGCACACTGACTGGGGAATTCTGGGAATTGACATCCACGCCAGCTGGGGAATTCTCCACTCACCTGTACAGTTGCTGTGCTGCACAGTGACTCTCTTGATCTCGCCGAAGTTCACATCATACTCGCTTCCTTCCTCCAGGTTGTTCCCGGCAAAGTTTCCCAAAGGGGTGGCCACGCTGTAGGGGCTGCCGCAGGGGGCTTCGGGGTCCAGACCTTGGAAATCTCCCTCCGAACTCCTGGATATCTGATGTTGCTCCAGATCTCCGGGACATTCGTCAGAATGAGGCTCTTCCGTTTTGATCACCACCCTGATGCCAGCTGCAGGGAGGAAAGCATCAGAAAAGCTTTGATTCATCCAGTACAGGAGGTCCTCGTGACTTACGATGGTTCGTTTAGTCACCATTCAAAGTTACAGCTGAAACTCTGCCCTGAAAAAAGCAACTGAGGGCCATTTGCACACTTACGACCGTTGTGTGGACGAGGTCACAATTCAGATGCTCGGTGAACTGACTCATCTTTATGATGGTGGCACTGTCCCGGGGTTATGTAATCGATTTTTCCAACTGTCTGACAAGGAAGGTCAATGGGGAAGCCGGATTCACTTAATGACCGGGTTACTAACTGCAGTGATTCCTTTTAACAATTCTGGGAGTTGAAGTCCACCTCTCTTAAAGCAGGTGAAGTCTTAGAATGAAATGAGATTAATCTCATTCGGGAATAATCCTTGCCTCATCTAAAGATAATTTCATTTAATTTCCTTGCAAACCTCTTCCCTCACCTGCTGTGGCATCAGGAAGTCTTCCCTGTTCTTCTGAGTCCTGATCCTCTCCATGGCATGAATCGGTCACCCGCTCAGTCTGGGACAATAGGCCTGGCTTGGAAATGGCATAATCTGCAGGGGGTGAGGATGGGGGAAGAGGAGAGAGGGGTCAGCCCTTGGATTTAGGGCTAGGTGACCAGACTCGGGTTCAAAATGCACTGGGAGCAAAGAAGCATACAACGTGCTTGAGGTGAAAGATAGCATGTTGTGCCCTGGGCATTTAAAGCAGATGATAGAGAGATGGGGAGAGGGAAGGAAGGAAGGAAGGAAGGAAGGAAGGAAGGAAGGAAGGAAGGAAGGAAGGAAGGAAGGAAGGAAGGAAGGAAGGAAGGAAGGAAGGAGAGAGAGAGAGAGAGAGAGAGAGAGAGAGAGAGAGAGAGAGAGAGAGGAGGGAAGGAAGGAAAGAAAAATACAGAAAGAGAAAGAAAGAAAAAGAAAGGGAGGGAGGGAGGGAGCACCCACTCAAGCTGGAGACCATTACAGAATCATGGAATGATAAGAGTTATAAGGGACCTTGGAGGTCCTCTAGTCCAACCCCGTTCACCGAGGAAACCTTAGACCATTTGAGGCAGATGGCTGTCCAGCCTCTTCTTGAAAAACTCCAGTGATGAAGAATTCACAACTTCTAGTGGAAAGCAGTTCCACTGTTTAATTGTCCTCACTCTTAGGACATTAATTCCAGGTTAGTTGCAGACCACCCACCCACCCACCCAACTGGAGCAAGAGCTGCACCCCCTTACCCAAAGAGACCAAGGACTGGTGGTTGCCCTTCATCAAATTCTTGTAGAGTTCCTTCTGCCATTCTTCCAGTTTCTCCCATTCCTTCTCGTTGAAGTAGACCGACATGTCGTCAAAGGTCAGAGGCACCTGGAACCACAAAACTCGGCATTGATGCCTGACACCCAAAATTAAAACCTCTTTCCTCCCTTCCTCCCTGATGTTTGCAGCAACGCTCGCATGAGTGGATCCGTGAGTACCCACCACGACGCTGGCAGGAGGGGGGCCATGTGCCCATGCAGAGGAGCACCTCACGTGGCCCAGGAGTGATTAGCCTGCGGCCCTGTAACGGGCCACAGATCACAGATTGGGGACCCCTGCATTAGTCCAACACACACACACACACACACACACACACACACACACACACACACACATACACACACACACAGAGGCAGCCTGGCTTCTCGCTGAAGCCAAATCCTCAAGAGGACCAAGGCTGATTCTGCTAGAGTCATTGGCACGTTCTGTGAGACTCTCCATCCCTGATTGTGGCCCCCTTATGTCCAGGGACCCCAACATTCGGGGCACCGGGGTCTGGTTCTGTATCCCAGACCAGGCGAGGGGGAATGTTAGTTTTGCAGGTCGCCTGGTTCCTAAATGTGTCTCGATGGCTTCGCTCGTTTGTGCAATTTGATTCTTGGCAAGCTGTGGACCAGTTCCCGGATAAGAACTGACACCAGGCTGCAGACCGGGGCAGGGACAATGATCGGCACAGGGTTATGGATCTGGGCAGAGGTGAGGACCAGGGCAGGGATAGGAGGACCGGTGCCGAGGTGCGGACTGACATGGTGCCATAGCCCGGGAATTGCAAACTCCCGATCTAAGTCAGCGTCTCTTCCCGTTGAAGTCCCGGGATGGATTTCAGGAACCAAACCTACTTTTGGGGTCTCGCCCTTAGGGCCCGGCGGGAAGCGCAGGATCCAGAAGTTGCGGTTCTTCAACAGGTTCTCCATGTTTTCCAAGCGGCGTTGCAGCAGGCCGTATTCCTGAATGAGAGTCCCCAACGCGGCCCACTTGCTCTCCAGCCGGCCGCCGATCTCCCCTGTCGTCTTCTCGCAATCCAGAACCTTTTTCTCCACCGTCCCAGTTCTGCCTTCCAGGTCCAGCAGGCGGGTTGTGTGCGAATCCACCTTCTTCTCCATGGCTTGGAAGGAGGCCACCAAGGTCAGGGCGATCTCAGCCGCTTGGTCCTCCCGGTCAAAGATTTGGTCGGAATCGGCAGGCATCGGTGGAAGACGACGATGGGCGGGCGCTGCATCCCGTTGAGATGCTTGCTGGGGAGGATGAAGAGAGGGGACAAATTTACGAGGGTACCAGCAGTGCTTACGATGCCATGTCTCCCCATACTTGCCGGTAGTTAGTCCTCAATTTACAACGGTTTGCTTAGTGACCGCTCAAGGTTACAACAGCTCCCCAAAAAGGGACTGTTTTTTCACTTACAACCTGTCAAAATTCCGACGCTGGGCAACCAGCTCATATTTACGATGGTCGCTGCATCCCATGATCCCGGTTTGCGACCTTCCAATAAACAGGAAACTGGATTCACTTAATAACCATGTGACTCACAGTTAACAACCATAACAGTTTACTTAACAACCGCAGTAGGAAATGTCACAAAATGTCACTTAACAAACGTCTCACTTTTTTTGACCCCAGAAATTTTTGGGGTTCAATTGTGGTTGTCAGTTAAGGACTGTTTATGAAAATAGGCACTTTTGCCATTTTTATTTTATTATTAAATTTATTTGCCGTCTGTCTCACTTCTATACCGTTCCTCGATTCCCTGGAAGATTATCAGTGGAGGTAGTCCTTGACTTACAACAGTTCGCTTAGCGGCCATTTAAAGTCGCAGCGGTACTGAAAAACGACTGTCACCGCATCCCCGTGGTCGTAGGATCAAACACGCAAGCGTTCAACAACGGACTCATATTTATGATGGTTGGAGAGCCCCAGGGGTCTCCTTTTGCGGCCTTTGGGCAAACCAAGTCAAGAGTTTGCTTAATGGCCACACAATTCACTTAACAACTGCAGTGGCTCTCTTTATTATTTATTTATTTATTTATTTATTGGTTCGATTTCTATGCCGCCCTTCTCCGGAGACTCAGGGCGGCTTACAATGCGTTAAGCAATAGCCTTCATACTTTTGTATATTTATGCAAAGTCAGCTTATTGCCCCCACAATCCGGGTCCTCATTTCACCTACCTTGAAAGGATGGAAGGCTGAGTCAGCCTTGAGCCTGGTGAGATTTGAACTCGCGGTAATTGTAGGCAGCTGGCTATTTAACAGCGATTTAGTCTGCTGCGTCACCAAGGCTCTTAAAAGTACATGGGGAAAAAGGTCATTTAAACAAGTGGGAGCCGCTCAGCAACGGAAATGCTGACACCAGCTGTGGTTGTAAGTCAAGGATGTCTGGTTTTATACGGAATCCTCTTTAGTTGAAGGTTTCTGTTCTTGGCAGAGGGAAGACTAAATGGTTTTTAATTATGTTGAGGAATCGTATCGCATTGTCTCTTTTTTCAGGGCCAGTCCAACTTCAACTGGCCCTGAAAAAAGGGGCTTTCGAACAGTCACTAAATGAACTGTCGTAACTCAAGGACAACACGCTTGAAATATAATTCAGATTCAAAATTTATTCAACTGAAGGCAAAATAAACACACCTCGTAAATGAGGGAGCGGCAAGACAATCAAACTATATAAATTAAAATACAATCAAAAGCCAATTTAAACGTTTTGCAAAAAAAACCAGATACCTGTCATTCATCAATGAATGATAGGTGTCTGATTTTTTTCCCGGTTTTTAAATTCCCTCTTCAGAAGGGAATTCCATAAAAATGGTGCCATCGTTTTGTAAACAAAATGCCAACTACAGGAAGTCCTCAAGTTAAGACCACAAGGGAGCCCCGAATTCACGTTGCCAAGTGAGACATTTCTGAAGTGGCTCTCGCCTCGTTCTACGACATTTCTGGCCACAGTGGGTAAGTGAATCCCTCCAGTCGTTTACGTGAGTAATATGGTTGTTAAGTGAATTGGATTTTGGGTCGCAAGAGCAGGTCACATGAGCCCCCTGGGATGTTAAGCGAATTGGGTTTCCGCCCCCACTGACAACTTCACCAGTTGGAAAGGTGATTGCTGCGACCGTCGTAAATATGACTCGGTTGCCAAGCGTGGGAATTTTGAGGCTGTGACAGTCCTTAAGTATGACACAAACGGTCCTAAGTCGCTCCCCCCACCCTTTTTTTAGGGACATTGTAACCAGGAATGGTCCCTGAGTGAACCAATGCAGGCCCCAAAGAAATATTTAACTTTTTAAAAAAAAAAGTCAGATTTTTATAGCTTTTTGGCAGCTTGTCACCCATCTATAAGACGGGTGGCCGAATAAATGAGATAAATAAATATAAATACATGCAACATAACAAGGGGAGAAACATATTTTCCCATGGTTGAGCAGAAATTTTGGTTCCTTTTTTCTTTCTTTTCTTTTTTTCCTTTCCTTTCCTCCTATCTTCCGTCATTACTTCCTTCTTCCATCCTTTCCTCTTCCCTCTTTTCCTTCCTTTCCTTCATTCCCTCCCTCCTTCCTTCTTTCCTCCTTTTTCTTCCTCCCTTTTCCCTCCCTTCATTTCTTCTACCTTCTTCTTCCCTCTTCCTACCATCCTTCCCTTCCTTCCCCTTTTCCTTTGTCCCTTACTTTTCGCTCCTTTTTCCTTCCGTCCCTCCCTTTTCCCTTCCTTCCATCCGCCCTTCTTCCTTTCCCTTCCTTTCCTTCTCCCTTTTCCTTCCTTTTCCTTTCTCCTACCCTCCCTTCCCTTTTTCCTTCTATCTTTCCTTTCTTTCCTTCCCTCCTTTCCCTTCGCACCTTCCGTCATTCCTTAATTCAATACTTCCTTCTTCCCTCTTGTTCTTTTCTTTCTTCCCCCTTTTCCTCCCTTCTTCCTTCCTTCTCTTCCTTCTACTTGTTTCCTTCCCTTTTTCTTTCCTCCTTCCTCCTTCACTCCCTTCCTCTCTTCATACATTACTTCCTTCTTCCCTCCCTTCCCTTCCATTTTCCTTCCTTCCTTTTCTCGTTCCTTCACTTCCTTCTACTCTCCCTTCCCTTCCTCTCTTCCTTCCTTCCTTCCTACATACATTACTTCCTTTTTCCTTCCCTTCTTTTCCTTCATCCTTCCTTTCCTCCTTCTTTCTTCCCTCTCTTGGTACATTCCATACTTCCTTTTCCCTTGTTTTATTTCCTTCCTTCCCTTTTTCCTTCCTTCATTTCCTTCCTTCTACCCTTTTTTCCCTCTTCATCCTTTCCTCCTTCTTTCCCTCCCTCTCTCCATTTATTCCTTTCCTCTTTCATTCCGTTCCTTCCTTCTTTCCTTCTTCCTTCCCTTCCCTTTCTTTTTTCCTTCCTTAGAAATTTAGCATCCTGTGACAGTTCTTCTCTGTAGGGCATCTCTCATCAAAATTCACTTAGTCCTCAAATTACAGATGTTTCATTTAGTGACCGTTTGGAGTTAGAAGAGTGCTGGAAAAGTGACCATTGTTTGATGCTTACGACCGTGGCAACGTCCCCCCACGGTCACAGGCTCAAAATCCAGATGCTTAGCAACAGATTCGAATTGATGACAGTCACAGTGTCATGACGTGATCCCCTCTCGTGACCGTCGGACGAGCGAAGTCTGATTCCCTTAACCACTGCCTGAGTAACTGAACACATGCAACGACTCGATTAACCACCTGGGCAGGAAAAGTCATAAACTGGGACAAACTCCTTTAACAAATGTTTCACTGTGCAACATGAATCTGGGGCTCAGTTGTGGTCGTACCTCAGGGAACACAGAATATAGAATAACACAGAATTAGAATGAATAGAGTGGAATGTATGAACAGAGAATAGAAAAGAATAGAGGAAAAGAATATGGAATAAACAGAAGCAGAAAGAAAATAGAAAGAAAAAGGAAATAGGAATAGAATAAGAAAAGTTGGAAGCCGACGTCCAGTTTCCAAGCCAAGCCCCAAGAAGGGTGGCAGGCAGCAGTCCAGCCTGGGGGGGTCCAAGCGGGGGTCAAATCCTGGCCCAAGGACCCCCCTATATTTAGGGGGGGGTGTCCTTAAGCCAAAGCCAGCCTCTGGGGGTGAACAGTCTCCCTGCCAGGCCCCAAACCGGCAAAAAAAAAAAGATGCAGCAGTCCAGCTTCGGCCACTGCCCCAGCGGAGGGGGTGGCATCCCAAGGAGGGAACAGCCGCTCCTTCCCTCTTACCCTCGCCGCCCCGCCCCGCCCGCAACTGCTCTTCCCGGTACACCCCCCCCCCCCACCGCGCGCGCGCTCTTGGCGTCGCTCTTCCCGGTACAGCCCCCCCCCGCCGCGCGCTCTCCACGCGCCTCCAGCGGCTCTTCCCGCTACCCCCCCCCCTTCCCCACGCTCCGTTGTCAGACGGGCCTTCTGGGGAGGGCGTCCGAAAGAGGGGGGGGTGCCGTCAGGTTTCTCCCCCTCCATCCCTCCCCCTCTTTTCCACCCCCCCAAGAGATCCACCCCCCCTCACCTGGGCCGGCGGCCCCCCCTCCATGGTCCTTTGTTGCCCCCCCCCCGCGACGGGGCGCAGCGCCGCACAACGAGACTCAGCCGGGAGAGGAGGAGGGAGGGGGAGGAGGAGGAGGAGGAGGAGGAGAAAGCGCCGCGGGGTCCTTGCGACCGCCGGATGGCTTTGCCCGCCCGGCTGCGCCTGCGTAGACGGGCTCCGCCGCTGCGTCAAAACCGCCGGCGCTCTAGAGTTCAGGTTGGAATACGATCCGCTATACGTGCGGTTCCCCCGCGCAGCCAAATGTCACCAATACACGCGCCCGCCCTTGCTAGGTTTTATTTATTTTTACATGGATCCCTTTTGGGTTCATCGCCAGGGAAGCCGCCCCGATTGGGGTCGGGGGCTTCGAGTGATGGAACCAATACCTCTGGGGTGGGAGGGGGGTCTGAGCGGGGAAATGGAAAGGGGTCCATGCTGCATTTCAGCGGAAGAGACGGGGTGGTCTCTCCATCCTATGCACGCAGGAACTGTATCATGTGCCAAGTAACAATGACTAAGTCATTTAATTAAATGATAAATTAATAAGAAGGACGAGGAAATGAAGATAAAAATAAAACCATTGAGAATACTATCCAGGTTTAATAACTCTTCAAATGAATAATAAATTTAATTAATCAAAAATATTTAAAACCATTAATTTTGATACTGTGTTTCCCCGAATATAGGACCCTGTCTTATATTTCTTTGGACCTGAAATAAACGCTTGGACTTATTGCCATGCGCTCAAAAGCCCAATTGGGCTTATTATCAGGGGAGGTCTTATTTTGGGGGAAACAGGGCATTAATACTAAAAATATTGACTATATATTATATTTATATTGATATATTCATATTTAATATGTATACATATAGATACTATTAAATATATTGTATAATATATATATATATAAATATTACTTAATACTAAGTATAAAGTAATATTTATTTATTAAATTAAATTATTGTGAAACACTGCAAACTATGATAATAAAAAATTTAATCTAAAAACAAAATGAATATTATCAATGGTTACTAATGGTTTAATTAATAATAAATTACCAATATTAATTTATTGCTAAAATATTAAATATTCTTATTAATGTATTATACAATTAAATGATGAAATATTGATGTTTTTATATTTTAATAACAATATTAATAGAATGTAAATTGTATATTTGCAATAATGAAATATAAATTGTAATATAATTTATATGTGAAATACAATATGTATGAATTATATAATTTAAATAGATAATATAATAGTAATGGTATTTTTTATTAATATTATAAATATAGTAACTTTAATAAAATATTCTTTAATAAATCAATAAAGATTGGTACTAAATAAGTATTAAATAATGAAGCAGGCAGGTGTGGGGAGGGGGCAAAAATCTGAATCCCGACCTCAGTGGGGCCAATTGCTCCGAGCCCCTCTTGCAAGCCACAACCAGAACCCTTTTCTCGTGGTCGATGGGGAGCCGGAAGCATCAATGCGGTTTCACTGGAAGCTGTCCTCTTGAGGGGGAAAAGTGTGGTGCAGACAGGAAGAGTGACCCCCTCCAGCCACCACTTGCAGTGCTGCCACAGAACAGAGTGGGAACTGCAGTTGGGGAGGACCAGGGAGAACCTGCTCCTTCTGCAATGCTGCAAAAGGGATAATTCCAGGCTACCCGATTTTCCTACCTCCGAGTTACCCCATTTTGCAACCTGGAAATCCTCCAATCCTTGACTTACAACCAAAGTGGGTGAGCAGGCGGTTCGCACAGATTCAGGCGAACCGGTAGGGGGAAGTTTGGGCTGGGTCGCCAAACTGTTAGTGACCTCTGGCTGGTCCTGTCCCCCCACCCCATTCTTGTTGCCCAGTCACTGCTCGCTCGCTCTGCCCTCCAGCTCAATGCTCACCCACCTGTTCAAATGCTCACCCCTCGCATTCCAGCCCTATACATTGCCTAAGTGTCACCACATGGCCCAACTACTCACCTCACCAGTTGCCTTGCCTCACTCGCTCAGCTCACCAAAGGTAAGCAATGCATGCTACCCACGTGCATTTCCCCAAGGCCCCAAAGCCACTGCCCACTCACCACCCACTCTCCCTTAAGTGAGACATGTCACCCCATTTCCCCTCTTTCAGGGGCCCTACTTCCTCTCCTATGACTGCCGCTTTCGTCATCCCCTGACCTTACCTTGCTCCCGTGGCTGGCTGCCAGGGAAGGCAAGCAAGGGCTGAGCCGTCACCGCTGGACACCCCATTGCCACCTGCCACTGCATTGGAAGTACTTTCCCGGGCAGGTCTGAGCAGAGTGGAGCAGCAGGCAATAGGGTGCACCTGCGCAGCCAGTGCATATAACAAGGTGGTGGTAGCAGTGCATTCAAGAAGCGGAGCAGAATTGGAGGTCGATAATTTTCATTGCAAGAAGCCTGCAGCCGCCACAGAGGTTTTTTTGGGTGCGGCTGGAATCCCCCTTTTGCGACTCTCCTACAAGCAGAGCCCACCGGAAAGCCAGCTTCACTTCCCGACCGTGTCCCTAACCGAACAACTCCGGTGATTCGCTTAATGATGGTGGCGAGAAAGTTCGCCAAAGGGGGGCCAAACTCATTGAACAACAGTCTTGTTGGGCTCAATTGTGATCATAAGTCAAGGACTTCCTGTATCTTCCATATCCAGACTGTGCTGTGTTTGTATCTTGTGTTTTGAAAATTCAATAATTTTCAAGCCGGTCACATGTCCTTAAGTGAGAATTTTGGATTTTATTGTATAATGATTGCTTTCCGTTTGCCTCTTAACAAGCCATTGCAGATAAAATATGTGGAACTTGCGTGTCCCTTCCTGTTGTGTTGTTTGACCTGATCTAGCTTGCGGGAATCCACACAACTACAAAAAAGAACAATTTCCCATCCCAGCTGCCTCCTTTTGTGTGAATTGACCTGCAACTTTGTCCATCTCAACACCCTCGATGAATAAAGAGTTAATTCAGCTTTGCAGAAGAATTATTTGTAACAGTATTTGCAAGACATAAACTGATTAACTATTTCATTTTATTTCCTTTGTGTATCATAATTAGGAACTGCCCGACTCCCTCATAGAAACACACTGAGCAATGTACAATATACAACAACAATGCAGGTGGGACTTGATTTACAACAGTTCCATTTAGCAACCATTCAAAATGTCAACAGCCCTGAAAAAAAGATGACTTAAAACCTGTTTTTCACACTTGCAACTGTTGTAGCCCCCCTGCACTGAGGTTATCAAAATTCAAACATTTGACAACTCACTCATATTTATGACAGGTTGCAGTGTCCCGGGGACACACTTATGACCGTTGCAGCATCCTCACGTAGATGGAATCAAAACTCAGATGTTGGGCAACTGACTCATCTTTATGATGGTAGCCATATCCCAGGGTGACACGATCCCCTTGGGCAAACTTCCGACCAGCAAAGTCAACAGGAAAGCCCGATTCACTGAACAACTGGGTTGAGCTGCGGAGATTCGCTTAAAATGGTGGCGAGAAATGGGGGCACAGCTCACTGAACAAGTTTTTGTCTTGGCCACAGAAATGTTGGCCTTGATTGTGGTTGTATGTCGAGGACTCGACCAGTTTAGACATGAGCAATAAAGCAGCTTAACTTGGGATTTAAGGCGTGGTCCTGATTCTTCGCTCCTGACTTTAGGCAAATTAAACATGGGCGGACTTCAACTGCCAGAATTCCCCATCTCCCTCCTCCCACAGAGGAAGTCAACCTGGGATGAAAACAGAGAATTAGAACTCGACCTCCAGGAACTGAACACAGCATCATTAGAGCCTCCTGTCAAGAGTATTGGCAAGAGAGGGTAAAAATCACAATCGGGCAGGTGGCCATTTTGACTTTTTTGACCCACTCTGTACCTTGGTCTCAGAAAAGGTCAAGGAATCACTCATGTAAGAAGAGATTGGTCCAGAATGGGATAGGGTCTCCTGTTTGAGCAAGGGGCTGAACCAGACTTCCGTGTTCCCTTCCTACTCTTGTTATCACCATGGGTCTTGAGCCCCTGATCTGGCCTTCTGCCTCCAGTTCTGGGGGTCAAGTCCTGTGCATGGTTCAAGATGCCTAAACTCTGCTTCCCAGCCACCACCCCCCATCTGGTTCTCCCTCCGGATCTGCTAAGCAGTTTAGGGGGGATACGTCTCTTGGCCGAGTCCAGGCTCTACGTCGCTTGCCTGGACCCCAATTCCACCCTGTTGGCCATGCCCATTCATCCGAGTGGGCTGATCTTCCAGCCAGATTGCCTCCCCCTCATGCAGGCGCTGGTGTCCCACCAGATGCTGCTTACGGGTGAAGCTCTTTGGGCAGAGTGGACACTGGTAGGGCCTCTCACCCGTGTGCAGCCGCCCATGGGTGGCAAGGTGCTCCTTACGGATGAACGTCTTCCCGCACTCCCCGCAGGTGTATGGCCGTTCCCCGGTGTGGATCATCTGGTGCCGTAAGAAATTCGAGTGGTGGTTGAAAGCCCGGCCACACTGGCCGCAGATGTAGCAGCCAGTTTTTTTGGCGACCGCGTGAGTACGTTCGTGAAGGTGCAGGTTGATTTTCAGCCGGAAAGTCTTCTTGCACTCGGCGCAAGTGTGTGGCCGATCGCCTGTGTGCCAGAGGCGGTGTTTGCTCAGGCTGGCCTGGTGGGGGAACCAGCGCCCACAATCTGGACAGGTATACGCCCTGACCTCTGGCTGGGGATGTTGTGTGGTACTGTCCCTGTGGTCTTGAGTGACCTGGAGATGGGATTGTTGGTGCAAGGCACACTGTTCCTCATACAAGAAACTCTTACCACAATTGGGACACACATATGGCGCTTCACCAGGAAGCACCCCTTCCTGGACAACAATGGTGGTGAAATTTGCGACATCTCCTCCTGATTCAGTTGACTGTTCTAGTGCACTGGTCCCGCTATCCACCGGCACCAAGCCCTCCTCTGAAGAGGGTGACACATCATGTTCTGAAGACCCAGGTGAGGGGCTGAACTGATCCAGGTTTCCAGGCTCCGTCTCAGCTATGGCAGATGTCGGCAAGAGAATAGCAGCTTCTAGGGAAAAGGATCAGAAAACAAAGCATTTGGGAATGCTTTTTGAATTGTTGCCCAAGGGAATAGATTCCCTGAAAATTACCTGCTCTGTCTTTTTGGATGTCTTCTGCTTCACTAGAGGGTCCTTGATGCTTGCCAGTTAAAGGTGCCCCACTTTCCGTCAGGGACAATGAAGCAGATTTTGAGCTAGAACAATCTGGAGGGGGGGGGAAGATAGGGAGAAAGAAAGAGACAGGAGAGGAAAGGAGGGGAGAGGAAAGGGGAAAGGGAAAGGAAAGAGGGAGGGGGAAAAAGAAAGGAAATGGGAAAGGGAAAGAAAAGCAAAGAAGGAAAGGAAAAGGAAAGGAAAGAAAGGGAAAAGGAAGGAAAAGGGAAATGAAAGAGAGAGGGAGAAAAGGAAAGGAAATGGGAAAGGGAAAGCGAAGCAAAGAAGCAACGGAAAGCAAAGAAAGAGGAAAGGAAAGGAAGGGAAAAGGAAAGAAAGGAAAAAGGAAAGGGAAAGGAAGAAAGGGCATGAAAATTCTCATTGGTTCAAGACACCCAGCACTTAATCCAGTCTTATGACCACAATTCAGCCCTACGTTTTCCTTGCTAAGTGAATCTTCCTCCAGTTTATGATTTTTCATGCTACAGCTGATAAGCGAATCGTTGCATTTGTCAAGTTAGTAACACTGTCGCTAAATGAATCTGGATTTCCCTGTTGACTTTCCTTGTCGGAAGGTCGCAAAAGATGATCTCATGGTACCAGGACAGAACCGTCATAAATACGAACCCATTGCCAAGTATCTGAATTTTGATCACATGACCACAGGGATCTGCAATGGCCCTAAGTGTGAAAAATGGTAATAAGTCCCTTTTTTCATTTTACCTGCAACAGTCCCCAAACTCAAGATTGTTTCAGTTTTCCTATTTCTGACAAATTTTTGACATGATCCAAACTCAGATTTTGGCAATTGACTTGAATTTATGATGGTTTCAATGTCCTGGGGTTGCGTGACCCCTGTTGTTGCTCTCCTTCTGACGAACGAAGTCAAGGAGGGAAGCCTGGTTCATGTAATGACCATGTTCTAATGGAAGAACCGTCACGATACACTGAAGAAACAGGGAGGAAAGCTTGTAAAATGTGGGGGAAACTTCTCAACCGTCAAGCTTAGCAATGGATGTTTCAAGGCTAACCGCGGTCATAAGTCGAGGACTAAAAAATTTTTCTCGTGGTCGCTAAGTTGAGATTCTGTCCCTTCTCCTCGTTCACCCAACACAAGATTTCCAGGTAGGATAAGACCTAATCCCAATTTATTTAGGTCATCTCTGAGACTTGGCCCACCCACCCCCCATCCCCTTTACCCGTTGAAACCAAGGACTCTGCAGTCTTCTGGCGCTCCTTCAGACCAGAGTTCGAGTCCTTGCACTCCTGTTCCGAGCAGTAGTCTGACACGTTGCCGAAGTTCACAGGAACCTGAATACGGAAGCCGGGAGATCCTAGATCAGCTGGGGACGGTGTGGTTTCCCCCCCAAATGCACCCCACTCCTGGGACCAACCACCCCATATCTAAGCACCCGACACACAGAGAGGCAATTGGCAATGTTGTGGTCCACCAAAACAGCAGAGAGCTGGCAGCAGAGTAGGACAGCGATGAGGCTGAGGAAGAACAGGGGCCAGTCCTGGAGGCTGGGGAAGCCCCGGATGAGTGTTTTGCGTCAGAGGCAGAGGTGAGGCCAGGGCCATCGGGGAGTGATACATGGACTCCGGAGCCTCCAGAGGCTGATAGTAGAGAGGCAGAGGAACAGGAGGAGCCTGTTCCTAGTGCATGTATGAGAAGGCGGCAAGAGCAGCTAAAGCAGAGAGGACAACTCAGGAGTAGGGCCAAGAGATGATTGGCCCCTCCCATAAGGCTTAAAACAGACCAGCAACGGCTCTTAATCTCTTTGCCAGAAAACAACCGTTGAGAGATTTGCTTTGGGTTTGGCTGTTATTTCTTTCTTGTCAGTGTCTTCTTTTCCTGAACTGTTGCCAAGAAAAGCCTTTGGCAGTTTGCCTCATTATCCCAAGGTCAGAGATAAACTGAAGACTGGTGTTTTGAGGGCTTTGCTTTCATTTAATTTGGAATACGCTGAGAATTCTCAGCTGTTTTAATAAAATCTGTTTGTTTTTTGGAACTGTTTCGCATTTAATATTAACTATGTGGGCCTGGGCCACAACTCTCTGTCTGTTTGAATCTGACATACATGCTGTCGTTCTACAAGTGTTACCCATTTCCTGAACTGTTGCAATACCTCAGTCTTATTTTTCAGTAAATAACAATATCCATAGCTACTGTAAGAGCAGAATGAAAGCGAGTGAAATGTCTGACTTTGTGAGTCTCCTTGCATTTATTTTTATTTTTATTTATTTTATTTTATTTATTTATTTTAATTTGATTTCTATGCCGCCCTTCTCCGGAGACTCAGGGCAGCTTACAATGCGTGAAGCAATAGCCTTCATACTTTTGTATATTTATACAAAGTCAGCTTATTGCCCCCACAAACTGGGTCCTCAATTGACCTACCTTAGAAAGGATGGAAGGCTGAGTCAACCTGGAGCCTGGGGAGATTCGAATTTGCAGTAATTGAAGACAGCTGGTGTTAATCACAATGCTTTAGTCTGCTGAGCTATCCAGGCTCTTTTGTCCTTTTAATGTGCTCGTTTGTTTTTACAAATTTTTTTTAGTGTTTTGAAATGATTTTAAGGTTTTAATTGTAATTTTTTAAAAAATTGTGAACAGCCCAGTGTTGTTTGCTAAGATAGGCGGCTGTAGAAACAGAGATAGATAGAGATACATGAGATAGATAGGATAGAGATAAATTGAGAGAGAGAGAGAGAGAGAGAGAGAGAGAGAGAGAGAGAGAGAGAGAGAGAGAGAGAGAGAAAGAGAGAGAGAGAGAGAGAGAGATTAGATAGATAGATAGATAGATAGATAGATAGATAGATAGATAGATAGATAGATAGATAGATAGATAGATAGACATGGACAGTTGATATACATAGACAGATAAAGAGAGAGAGAAAGAGAGAGAAAGATGAGAGCTATCTGGATATAGATAGATATGGATGGCTGGATGAGCAATAGATAGAATGGGAGATGAGAGATAGATTGGAAACAGACAGACAGGGAGACAGATCACAATTCTGATATGTTGTTGTTCAGGATTCAAGCGAGGACTGGGTTCGAAAACCTCCTCGCACTCAACCCTCACTCCCAGATGTCCTGTTGTGCCCCTGCCACCAACCCCATCAAACCTAGTCTATTTCATTGCTCAAGCCACAATTACAGGTACTGCTAGATGTCTCCATCCTGTCCCTCTGACCTGCAGGGTTTGCCCTCCAGCGCCTGGTGGGACATTCAGCACCCAGAAGTTCTGGTTCTTCAACCTTTCCTCCATCTTCTCCACCCGCCGGTGCAGCTGCCCGAGGGCCCGAACCATCGTCTCCAGCGCATCCAGATGGGGCATGACATCGGTCACCACCTTCTCCGTCACGGAGAGCTTGTGCTCCGCCAGATCGGCCCGCCGTCGCAGCGTCCGGAGCTGTCCCGTGTGAACATCCACCTTCCTCTCCATCGCCTGCATGGCTGCCAGCAGCGTCCAGAAGGAGATTTCGGTTGTTTGGCGGTGGGCCGCCGGTTCGCATCCTGGCTTTGGGGGCATCCAGAAGAGTCCTGGTGGTGGTGGCGGCAGGAGAGCTGGATTCCACTGGGGGTGGAAATGGTGAATAAAGACCACCCAAACCCTCATCCCCTGCTCTCTGAGCATGAGTCTCTACGGCAAATCCTAAGAAATATTTGCTTCACGGCCATTCAGCACTGAAAAGAGGGAGTCCTCACACTTACGATCGTCATGTCCTCCAAATCAGGGCACGGAGAGTCCTCGACACACGACCGCAATGGCCCCCCAATTTCTGTGGTTAAGCAAAGAGATTTGTGAAGTGTTCTTTCCCCGTTTTATGACCGTTCACATCACTGTTGTTCAGCGAATCCCAGCGGTTGTAAAGTCAGTAGCATGGATATCGATGAAATATGGCTTCCCCGTCAACGGTTCAGCGAATTGGTCCAGTCTTAAGTGAATCTGGCTTGCTCCTTTGAGGTTATTTGTTGGGGAGTCGGAAAATGGGGATGGCATGATCCCAGGACACTGCAACCGTCATAAATCCAAATTTTGATAGTGTGACCATGGATTGCCACGGTTGTAAGTGGGAAAAAGTCATAAGACACTTTTGGTAACTTCAAACCGTCACTAAATGAAGCATTGTAAACCGAGGACTACCTGTATTAGGCAACTAGCATGAATTTACAACTGTTTTGGTGTCCAAGGGTCACTTATGCAACTTTCCAACAAGCAACAACAAAGGCAAGTCAGATTCACTTAACGACCACCATATTCACTTAACGACTGATTCATTTAACAATCATGGCTAAAAAAAGGTCTTAAACTCAGATGAGACTCATCTAGTGACCTGCCTTGCTTAGCCAAGGCTGGTCCCAATTCCAGTGGGTGTATGACCGGCATTGAGCCCAAAATTTATGCTGCTCAGTGAAACATTTCTTAAGTGACTTTGCTCTATTTTTACAACTTTTCTTGCCACCGTTGTTAAGTGAATCATTGCAGTTGTTCAGTCCGGGACATGGTCACAAAGTGAATCTGGATTTACCCATTGACATTGCTCATCAGAAAGTTGCCAAAGGAGATTGCGAGACCTCAGGAATCCTGCAACTGTCACAAATATAAGCTGGTTACCAAGAATCTAAATTTTGATCCTGTAACCACAGGGAGGTGGCAACGGTTGTAAGTGTGAAACACGGTCCTAAGTCCCTTTTTTCAGTGCCGTTGTAACTTTGAATGGTCGCTAAATGAACTTCTGTAAGTCTTCCACTTACAAACCACAATTCCTGGTTTAGCAGGGGGGAACAGTGATCCCTAAAGTCCCCACAGAGAAACAGTGACAATACCCACTTCCGCTTACAAAGCATGATTCCTGGTTTAGCAGCTGTTGAAAAAGAAAAAGAAAAATGCTTCCCGCAATCGGAGTTTGTTTGTTTTTTACATACCCAAATGTCTAAATTACTAAATAGCAAATCCCGAAATCCGACTTTTCCTTTGACTGCCAGCAGGGAAAATATGGGGTGGGTGGGGGGAGAGAGCTCTTTCTGTTTGCCCTCCCCCGCTCCCAATTTTCGGGGGGAGGCTTTTCTCGTTGGGAGGGCCAAGAAGGGGGTGCCAGCGAGTCTCTGAGCGTACGCAGAGCGCCCCAAGGGTTTCGGAGGGTGGGTTCACCCTGGAGTAAAGGAGAGAGAGCGTTGTTGGAGGAACCTTGATCTCTCCAGATCGGGAGGAGAACAAGAGATGGTACCGATGCGCTCCGGAGTGCGAAATACCTGAAAATTCGGTTCCCACGGTGTTTCCATGGCTTTTCTCGGGCTGGGCGGTGGGCTAGGACTAAGCTGGGGCTGCGGAGGGGCAGCGGCGGAGAGGGGGGGCTCCGAAGGAAGAGGAGGAGCCGCGCACCCGCAGCAGCAACCGGCGCCCCCGCCTCGTCCAGACCGCCCACGTTCCCACCTGGCCGGAGTCTGTAGCCTCACCTGGGAGCGCATTTAAGGGCGGGAGGACGGGCGGGTGGGGGATATCACCGCTGTTAGGGTGGGTGGTCTTGGCTAGAAAAGATTGCCCGGTGGGAAGCCTTGAGAGCCTGGCTGGGGCGAGGACGCGCGTGGAAAAGGGGGCTCAATGCGAAGCGAGGCGATTAAGAGCCCCGTCCCCGCCTCGGAGATCAGGAGTCCTGGGAAGCCTCCGATCTGTCCCGCTGAGCTTGGGGGAAACGGGACGACGTTGCTGGTGACCCGACTAGGGAACTCCATCAGTGCTAGGAGGGAGGGAGGGTTAATCTTACTTGTTTTATAGACTGGTATAGAAATGCCTTTTGGCCGGGTGATGTTCTCTTGTTGGGACATGAAATATCCCCTCCTCCTCTACCTTTTCTCCTTCATTTCCTTCTCCTCCTCCTCCTCCTCCTCTTGGACTAGATCAGTGTTTCTCAACCTTAGAAGCTTGAAGATGGGAGGACTTCAACTCCCAGAATCCCCCAGCCAGCACGGCCCGAATTAGAATTCTGACCAAGGAAGCTTTGCCAAAGCCAGCAACTCCATACTTTTGGGCTGTGAACGGTGCATCCTTTCCAAATTGGAGCTGCATGAGAGGGGCTGCGTTCCCATGAAGCCCCTTTAACCCAGAAACCCAAGCTCTTTCAGTTTCCCCCTCCCCAAATGTAGTTGTCCTGGGTGAGGGGCTCCCACATATTCCTCCTGGCTTGGTTGAAATGTTGATTCAAAGGACTCATGGCAGATTTATGGGGAGGGGGCTTATGGAGAAGGTGGTGGGGGTTAACCCTTCTTGCTGTGGTCATTCAATGAATCCTACCCCTTTTTACGTTCTTAAGTAAATTGTTGCAATTGTTAACATTACTCTTACAGTTGTTAAGTGAAACCACCTCTCCCCCCCCACCCCGAAGCGAAGGTCGCAAAAAGGGACTGTCATAAAGACAAGACAGCATAAAAAGAAGAGGGCGTGACAAAAATCCGTGGCCTGAGAACCCCCAGTTTAGTGTTAGAGGGGAAAAAAAATTGGAATTAAGAGCTAATCCAGCATTTGTCAAGATGGACAACTTGAAGGTGTGTGGACTTCAACTCCCATAATTCCCCAGGCAGGATATTCTTGCTACCATGGAAATATGGATGCCCAGGAGGGTCACCAAAGGACATGATCCTAATCCTATCTGATATACTAGACTGAAGGATGATCTCCAGTATTTGCAACAATAGGATCTTCCCTTACCTGCCGGACAGGTTGGTTCCCCTCCGGTAAACTCCATTTTCTTTCCCAAAAGACCAATCAGAGGGTGGGATTGTCCAGGCTAGAAAAACCACAGACCCTCCCCAATTGGACAGAAATGGAGGTACCGCTAGTATTACTATTTCAGAAACTGACCGCCAAAATTCTGAGACCTGTGTTATTTGAACGTGTCCCGAAATCTGTGCTTCCTGGATTTGAACCTGGTTTCTGCCCAACTATGGTAAAAACAACCCCAGATGCTTTTGGGAGGATCTTCTCTTCCTATCCGGGGGATTGATGGCAGCCCAATCCACCAGGTTTGGAGAAGTCACGTCAGAAAGTGGATCCCAATCATTTTTACCAGAGGAGAACGTACAGGCAGTCCTCGAGTTACGACAGTAACAGAAATCAGCCCATCATGGTTGTAACTCCTGATGTAGGAGGTCATTAATGTGTCCGGGCCAATTTTAAGATCGTTAGGTGGATGGTGTGGTCATTGCACCTTGGTTGCAAAATAACCAGGATCATAAAACCACCACTGTCATTAAACAAGGTCAGGGGACTGTAGGAAATTATCATAAACACGGCTCAGGTGCTAAAGGTGCAGATTTGGTCATGTGATCAGGGGGGGGGAGAGGCCATCATGGAAATTTTGAATACAAGTCGTAAGTAAACACACACACACACACACACACACACACACCACACACACACACGATAGGCCTACTGGAACTTCAAACAGTCACTGAATGAACGGTTGTAAGTTGAGGAC
This sequence comes from Coluber constrictor foxii, assembly GCA_038048745.1. Taxonomy (NCBI): domain Eukaryota; kingdom Metazoa; phylum Chordata; class Lepidosauria; order Squamata; family Colubridae; genus Coluber; species Coluber constrictor. The sequence goes on along the minus strand of CM075961.1, from coordinate 170,081,564 downwards.
AATGCATATGACCACCATCGAGCAAGACAGTTGCTCAATGAATTTTTGTTCCATTTTTACAACCTTCCGTGCAGGCATTGCTAAGGGAATCTCCGTGATTGTTAAAATAGCAGCACTGTGGTTGAATGAATCCGGCTTCCCCATGACTTGGCATGTCCGCCGGTCACGAAACGGGATCGCATGACCTTGGGACACAGCAACGGTCATAAATAGGAGTCAGTTGCCACTTTTGATCAAATGACCTTGGAGAAACTGCAACTGTCATAAGCATGGAAGAGTCATAAGTAATTTTTCAGTGCTGTTGCAACAGGTCACTAAATGAATTCTTGTAAGTTGTGGCCTATCGATAAGCCCCTAATAGGTCCATTGGAACTTCAAATGGTCGTTAAGTTGGGGACTATTTGTATAGGATGGGGAGCTTCAGGATAGCTGGTCTGAGATGTGAAATCTCTCACACGTAAGAGCGGTCAAACAACCCAACCCCAAACCCACAGATGACAAAGACGTCAGGGAGAGACACACCGAACGGACATGTTTTGCCAAAGAAGGTGATACAAAAACCAACAACCACCCCCAGAACTGTAGCCACAGACCAAACACTTGACGTCACACAGAAGAAAAGCAGGTTTCTCACAGTCACTTTGGCCGACAATTGAGGTCAACAACAGGGCAATTCATAGCTAACTCAACCGATATTTACAGATACCTTGAAATAAAAATAACCAACAATCACCACAGCGACGGAGAGCAGATCTCTGCAATCTCGGAGTGTGCAAAAACTGGGGAGCCAGGCAACACATAATCCTGCTGGGACATCACATTGTGAAAACACACAATGCAAGAGCTGGACGTCAAGTGGAGAGTTGCCAGGACCACTGGCTGAAGTTCTTCTCGCTCGGACGCGAGCCCTCGGCAAAGAACCAAACACGGCCTCAAAGGTAAAACAGAGAAGACGGACAGACACGCCGACTAAGAACAAGGACTTGGGAAATGAGTGCGGGCAGGTGTTTCCAGATCTGCAGAGGTGTGCGAGGTCTGGGACCCCCATCCTGAGTGGGCAGGGTCGAAGGAGAACCCATTTGCTTTTTGCTATGGCCCATCACCATTTTGCCAACCTCTGCAGCGCACTATGCAATTTGGAGTATGTTGATATGTGTGTAGAGGGCATACGTCGCAAGGCAGATCGTTGGGCAAGTGGACGTGGCAAAGAAATGAGTGGAATATGAGGAGGAGGGCTGGAGAGAGCAACGGGGGGTTTTTGCGGGCCCTGTCTTAACTCCCCCTCCCAGGCATGCAAGCAGGTGCAGGGTGGGTGGGCTACAAGACCTTTGAAGCCCACTCAAGTGCAACTGGTGCATGACTCTTGTACAGGAGCAGCACAAACCTTATGTGTTGACATCCAGCTGGTGTGCCCAGTGCAGGACGGAGAAGGCAATCGACGCTCCTGTGCCCCCAAGAGTACATTACCCCACCCCACCCCCAATGGGGCACTCCCCAAGGGCTGGCACGTCCCTTTCAGCTGGGCACGCACAACGCTACGGCTGCTCGGGTTTCAGGCCCATCAGCCCCGCTTGCGTTCCCAGCATCAGGTGGTGCACAGTGGGGTTGCGGGTGTGGATTTTCTGGTGGCAGTTCAGCGACTCCTTGTAGCGGAAGTTCTTCCCGCAGGTGGCGCACTGGTAGGGCGTCTCACCCGTGTGGACGCGCCAGTGTTTCAGCAGATGGTCCCGTCGGATGAAGCTTTTCCCGCATTCTGTGCACTGATACGGACGCTCGCCCGTGTGGATCCGTTGGTGACGCACCGCTTTGGAGAGGTCCCGGAAATCCTTACCGCAGTAGGTGCAGGTCAGTGGCCCGTCCCCCTTCCCCGCGTGAAGTTTCTGGTGAAGGAGCAGGCTGACCTCCAGCTTGAAGCTCTCCTTGCATTGGGTGCACGTATACGGACGCTCCACCATGTGGTTCCCAGGACATTTCACCGTGCCGGGTTTTGCAGTTGGGCTCCTCTGCGGCTCAGGGCGCTTATGCACTTTGGGACGGGCAGGAGTTGGGGCCCTCTGGATAGTGAAGGGAGTGAGTTTAACCTCCGGGTTTCCTTTAAGCTCTGGCACAAGGTAAGCCCCACTTCCGCCATGGGTCTTCTGGTGGCTGGTGAAGAGCTGCCTGTCTACAAATCCTTCTCCGCACTCACAGCAGATGAAGGGGCCAGTGTGAGCTTCGGCTGATGTGACCGAATCCTCTTTCTGTGTCTCAGGCAGCCCCTGCACGGACCACTGGAGGGGCTTCTTGGGCAGGGTGACGGAGACAGACTGGTTCTCGCACAGCAGCTCCTCTCCAGGACCCTGGAAAACTTCCGTCCACTTGTGAGGGAAGAGGTTGTCCACATCATCCTCCAGCAGCTGAGGAGCACCTGGCGAAAAACAGGACACAGGTGACAGAGGAGGGATATGCCCAGCAGGCCTGTCTATAGAGGTGAGGTCTCCTCTCCTTTCTTCTCCACGCACCACGCTGCTCGGATTCTTGTCGTATGAGCCGAGAGATCGGCCAGGGCGGGGTTCCCCAACCTTTCCGGCCTGAGGATTGGGGGGGGGGGTAGTGAATGCATACACATCTCAATTTGCATGCATGGCGTATATGCGCATCCGCCGCTTACACGAATGGAGCATGTGTGCACATGATCTCTTGCTGCTCACACAGGTGGTGATGCATCTGTGGGCACCTATCACTTCTGCGACCTGGCTGCAAACACCTCACCGTGGCTCTGAGGTTGGGGACCCCTGGGGGGGACTTCCTTCCTGACCGCTTGGTGTGCCCTTCACCCACACATTTTCCCAGCTGGGACAAGTCACATCTAACAAGACGCAGAAAAAGGCCATCTTCCCTGGTGAAAGAGAGTGCCGGGCGAGGACCGTCGAAGCACCAATTCTAAATCCCTCCTCTCCCTAAACTCACTGTCACAATGGCCACCTCATGCCTGCACTTCGCATTCATTGTCAGTTTGTCACGGACCCTGGGGGGGTCGGGGGAAGGGTGATAGGGAGGGGGAAGCTTGGAGGAAGTGAAACGCATACCTCTCAGAAACCCTACACAGTTTTGGATGATGGGGGGACCAGCTATGGGAAATATCTGGGAGGGAAAAGTTATACCTAAGAATTTGGCATGTGAACCTCAGTTCTGTCTTTGCTTTATAGTATTTCACTTGACCTTTAGTAAATTATACCTTTGGTGCGTGAACCTCAGTTCTGGCTTTGCTTCAAATAGGAGATGGGGCTGATCCGGAGTTCCTGATTCCCGAAGACAGCCGGATGCCACCCTTCCCTGGGAATGTTCCCAAATGGTTTTCCAAATGTTTAACTGGTCACCTCCTCCTCCCTCCTTCCCCAGTGCCCCGTCTCCTGTCTTACCCATGGTGCACTCCCCAGGGATTTCTCTGTCCTCTAAGGCCCCCATGCTTTTGACGAGAGACAGATCTTCTTCCTTAATCCAGGAACTCCCACGGAGAGCCGAAACTGGTGATCCTGTTCAAAGGAGAAAAGAGGAGGATCATCACCCCGAGATCCCCATATTCCAAAGAGGAGGCATACTTCCTGCCACTTTCCCTCTCCATGTTCCATTAGCTAAATCAGTGTTTTTGAAACTCGGAGAATGCGAAGTGGGTGGATTTCAGCTCCCAGAATTCCTCAGCCAGCATGCTTTAATATGATTGGATTTCAAGTGCCAGAATTCCGCAGCCAGAATAGATTAAGAGGGATGGACTTCAACTCCCAGAATCCCCAGCCAGTATGCTTGAAGTGGCCCCATCCACCTGGCTGGTTCCCCAACCCGGACTCTTCACGGGGGTACTCTTCCCTGCTGTCGGTCTGCTCCGAAACTTCTCCTTGCTCAATCCGGGAGAGGAGTTCCGGTTTGGAGATTGCTGTGTCTGTGAAGGAAATGACAGCATCACAATCGTTCATTTAGGGACCGTTCATAGTGACGCCCCTGAAGAAAATAACTTACGACCGTTTTTCACACTTATGACCCTTGTAGCATCCCCATGATCATGTGATCAAAAATTTCAATGCTTGGCAAACTGACTGGCATTTATGACGGTTGCAGTGTCCCTGGACCACGTGATCCACAATGACAACCTTCTCACAGGCATAATCAATGGGGAAGCCAGAGCCACTTCATCACTCAGCGATGGACCCTTCCTTCCCTGGACACAGCCCAGACACCCAGGGCCCCTTTCCGAGTAAAGATACACAACCATCAGCCACAACACCACCGAACCGTTACGGATCTGTGCTGCCTGGCAAGCTTGTCTCTGAGAGTTGCGCAGCTGATCACTGTGGGCCCAGTCCTGACAACCAGCCGGCTCTTACCGACGGAGACCACCGCCTGGTAGTTGTGCATCATGATGTGGCGGTACAGGTCCTTCTGGCTTTCGTTGAGGCCCCTCCACTCTTGCTCCGAGAAACTGCAGGCGGCGTCATCAAACAGCAACGGGACCTGCAACAAGGCAAGAACACGGAGTCGTCAACAATTGTGATCAGAGTTCAGCAATGTTTGCGGTTTTGTGGTGGGGAGGAGAGAGGAAATGGTTCTACGCAAGCGGCCAATAAATGTGCACACAGCTCATTTGCACAAGCAGCGTGCACGCGCACCAAGAGCTTGCTTCAATGGAACAGGCACGCGCTCGCCCACTTCTCGTGCAACCGAGGCTGCGAGGTGCACCCGTGTGATTGCCAGACATTTCTGCAGCTCGATTGCAAACGGGTTGTGGACCCCTGATTTAGAGGAAGGGTTAGCAGGGAAAGTCATCAAATTTGCAGACGACACCAAGCAGGCAGGAATAGCCAAGCCACCAGAAGATAGGCTCAAGAGCCAAAAAGATATTGAGGGACTTGAACCCAGGGCCCTATCCAACAAAATGGAACTCAGTGATGAGAAAAGTAAGGTTTTAGACTTTGGCAAGAAGCAGCGACACATGAGGTGAAACCTGGATCAACAGTAGTAGCTGCCAGAGGGATCTAGGAGTCCTCGTAGAGAATCACTTCATTATCAGTCAGCATTGTGCAGCAGTTGAAGTCCTCCCTTCTTAAAGCATGCCGGCTGGGGATTCTGGGAGTTGAAGTCCACCCAGGGGTGAAATTCACTTAACTTCCCTACCGGTTCGCAAATGTGTGTGTGCCGCATGTTCAGAGGCTTAAAATGTCCCAAAAAAGAGACGTCATGATGTCCACATGGGTGGCCGGACCGTCGCCACCGCTACTTGTTCACCCAAGCCGCATAAAACCAGCTAAATTTCACCCCTAAGTCCACCTCTCTTAAAACATGCCACCTGTGGAATTCTGGGACTTGAAGTCCACTCTTAAATTTGTCCAGGTTGCCAAGAGAAACTCTATTAAACACTCGTGTTGGCTTCATTCGCACAACATCCTAAACTCCCGTCAAGGAGTTTTTTTGCCAGCATAGCAAAAAAAAAACCCCAGGCAGTGGTCCCATTATTCCCTGACCAATCGTCAGGCTCCCTAACCCCCACAAGACTCAAACCTCGCCACCCCTCACCTTAGGGGCCTCCCCCTTGGCGCCTGGTGGGAAACGTAGGATCCAGAAGTTACGGTTCTTCAGGAGGTTCTCCATGTTCTCCAGGCGCCGCTGGAGCTGCCCGTATTCCTGGATCAGGGTGCCCAACGCGGCCCACTTGCTCTCCAGCTGGTTGCCGAACTCCACCGCCGTCTTCTCGCAGCCGTCCAGCTTGGTCTCGGCCATGCCCATCCGGCCTTCCAGGCTCATGAGCTGGGCGGCATAGGCGTCCACCTTGCCCTCCACTGCTTGGATTTCCGCCACCACCGTCAGGGAGAGCTCGGCTGACTCGGGGAGGACGTCCGCCGTGGGGTTTTCCTCGGGGAGGCCGAGGGGCTGTGCTGTTGCCGGGTGGTGGGAGTCCATGTCCCACTGAAGGCCCTGTTGGCAAACCGGTGGGGGTCACCAACCCGGAAAGGATACCGCCAGCCCTCGACTTATGATCTTTTTGTTTAGTGACCGTTCAAAGTGTATTTATCCCTTTATTTTATTTTGCTCTCAGTTGTATTAGTTGGGAAGTGATTCCAGTTGGAGAACATCCTGAATAATCCTTCCTCTGCTAATTTTCCCCATAACAACCATCCTCTTAGGTGGGACTAGAACTCCCAGTCTCCCTGCTTCTAACCCCTCCACCAAACAGCCTCTCGATTGCAAGAGATGCAAAAGCCAGACTTTTCCAGCAAAAGCAGAGATTTTGAAGCACCTGCAATCCTCTTCTGGCACCGGGTTCGAATTCCGCTCCCCCCACCCGCAGGAGATGAGGAGGCAATCTTCTCGGGGCGCCCCTGGACCCCATCTCCTGCCCAGTCCAGCCCCCAAACCCAGATTCCAAGCTGGAGGAAGGCAGACCTTGCAGGACCCCCCCCACCCCCCAATCCCCATCACTGGGCAGTGGAAAGGGCTGCACGAGGAGATCCTCCCCATCAGCTGAGCCATGCAAGGGGGCGATCCAAGCTTGGGAGGGGTCCAGATACCCCCAAGCCGACCCAGGATGGGGGGGTGCATCCCCCTCCCGGCTAGGAGACCCCGCCCCCTTCCATGGGGTGGGAGCGGGGGGGTCAGATCCCCCCCCGCAAAAGGGACCCCTCCTCCCCCTCCAGCCCCGCCCGCACTGCGGCAAGCCCCCCTCCGCCTCCCCGCTGACCTGGGCGGGGCTCCACTCGGCCATGGCCCGGCGGCAGCGGTCGGCAAGCGAGGCGAGGGGGACGGGACGGGGCGAGGCGTGGAAAGGAGCGATCGGGGCGAACGGGGCTGCGGGTCGGCTGGGCGATCGGGGCACCAGTCCGGTCCAGGAAGCCGCGGGCGCCGCAGGAGCAGCGGCGCCACTTTCCCTGCAGCGACACCCGACGGCCGGAGGTCGGCACTGCAACCACGGCGAAGCGCTGTGCTGGCTCCGGGGGGAGGGGGGCGACGCGGCTCCCCACCTTTGGGGTCTCCGCTTCTTAATCACCACTTTTGGGGCACCCACTTTAGGGGTCCTCGCTTTTGGGATGGCCACCCATCTCCACCTTGGGGTCCCCACTTAATCTCCACTTTGGGGTCCCCACTTCTTAATCTCCACCTTGGGGTCCCCACCTTTGGGGTCTTCGCTTTTGTGGTGGCCCCAAATCTCCACTTTGGGATCCCCACTTTTGGGGTCCCCCACTTCTTAATCTCCACTTTGGGATCCCAACTTTTGGGGTCCCCCACTTCTTAATCTCCACCTTGGGGTCCCCAGTTTTGGGGTCTTCGCTTTTGGGATACTCACTTCTAAGTGTCCACTTTTGGGGTCCCCATTTTTGGGTCTACCCGTTTTCGGGCACCCACGTTTAGAAGGAAGGAGGGGGGAGGGAGGGAGGGGACAGGAAGGGAGGGGTCCCCTCTTCCCCCCTCCCATCCCCGCTCCATCTCCATTCGAGTCCCAGCCCCGCCTCCCCCCCATTCCCCCCCCCCCGCGGGAGAACCGTTCCGTTGCGTCGGTTGCAGCTGCGGGAGACACAACGGCGCCCCCTAACGGCCAAATCAGCAGCTCCACGCATGGTGGGTTCAAGGGTCTTTGGGGGCTGCATTGTCCCCCTTTCGGACCCCTCCCAGGTTGAAAAAGGGGGAGCGAAGCAAAGGCGGGGATAAGAGGGAGGCACCCCCCCCAAAGGGGCTGGATCAGACCCCCAGAGGAGTTGGGGAAGCAGCTTATCCGGCTCCCCACCCCCACCCCCAAATTCGAGAGGTATGAGGAGGGGGTCTCTGGGTCCTGCCAAAGCTTTCCTCCACTGCAGAGAGACCCCCCCCCGCTCCCTTTCCCCAGCTTTGAAATTTTATGAGGGGTGGGCTTCAACTTAAAGCACGTTGATGTGGCAATTCTGGAAGTTTAAGCCCACCCCTCTTAAAGCATAACTGGCTGGGGGATTCTGGGAGTTGAAGTCGTCCCCTCTTAAACTTTAACCTGTTTCTTTCTTTCCTTCCATCCTCAGTGCTTCAGCCTCAGAACAACCACCCGAGCCCACCCACCCCCATTTCCAGAAAATCACCGTGGGGGGGGGCTCTTCCCCACCCTCCCCCACCCACCCACCCAGCCGAGAAGGTACTGCCTGTTCCTGAATGAACCATTGTTTGCCTGCCCCGCCTCTCGGCGGGCACCCCATCCAATCCCGGGCAGGGAGAGATGCTCGAGAGACAGGCAGGACCAATCGCTGGTGGGAATGTAGCCTGGCAGAGGCTGGGCAGGGCGAGGGGAGGGGTCCCGGGGGCAGGCCGGGCGAAGGGGGCCGAGCCTCCCCATGGCCTGTCTGCCCTTATCTTCCGCAGACCGAGCCAGGCCAGAGGGGAATCTTTGGGGCCTCCCTGCCCAACAGGTGATGCTCGGCTTCCAGCATCCTTTCTCCACCTTCATCCCTCCTTCATCCTCGGAAGGGACCGGTCCGTTACCGTGAGCAACCTGCTGGAGAGCTGGAGGGGAACCAGGCCAGGCCAGGCCAAGCCGAGCCGAGCCGAGCCAGCTACCACCAAAGCCCTCGTCCCCAGCCACACAGACTTGGCCGAAACTCAGGTGAGGTTACATTGCATCCACCCGGGGAAACATCAGAGATATTCGGAACTGAGTGCCGGGTTGAGGAGAAGAATGGAGCATGTGCAGAGTGCCTTCCTGCTGCCCCGTCCCCCTGGCATCCAATCCACGGATGGGGAGGGGGAAGTGGAAAGGCTCGGCTCTGGAAATTGGGGGTTCTTGCAACAATGGAGGTTTTTCAGAAGGGATCTGATAGCTGTCTGTCAGGAAACGTTAAAAGGGTCTCCTTGAGTGTGTGTGTGTGTGTGTGTGTGTGTGTGTGTGAACTGGATGACCACCAAGGTCCCTTCCAACTCTTTTATTTCGGACAAGAAGGGAGCCTCTGGGAGGGCCAAGTACTGTGCCCATCATCCTCAGCCAATCCAGTGGAATGACTGGAATTTAAGTCCTGCCTCCTGCACCAATAATGTCTGCTAACTTTATTCCCCTGCTGGCATGCTTTAAGAGGGAAGGACTTCAACTCCCAGAATCCCCCAGCCAACTTATTTATTTATTTGTTCAATTTCTATGCCGCCCTTCTCCGGAGACTCAGGGCGGCTTACAATGCGTTAAGCAATAGCCTTCATACTTTTGTATATACCTGCTTAGTAGGGCTTTCGGGGGCCCCCAAAGTGGTGTTCTTTTTTATACAAAGTCAGCTTATTGCCCCCACAATCTGGATCCTCATTTTACCTACCTTGAAAGGATGGAAGGCTGAGTCAACCTTGAGCCTGGCTAGGATTGAACTCAGAGAAATTACAGGCAGCTGGCAACTACTGGTACTTACACTTGGTTTAAGAGGGAGGACTTCAACTCCCAGAATTCCATGCTTGTTTGGGAAATCTGTAAATTGCAGGCCATTTGTCTTAAAAGTTGCTAAGCTTTTTCCTCATGGATTTCCCCTGAACTTTGAATAGTCGCTAAACGAATAATTATAAGCCGAGGACTACATGGGTAATTTTTTTTAATATTCCTATTATTTGTGCGTCGCCCAGAGTCGCGCAATGAGGCAGGGTGGTCCCTCATCATGACAACCAATAAATAAATACGGGCAGTCCTGGACTTACGATGGTTTGCTTAGTGACCGTTTTTAATTACAACCGGCTTGAAAAAAGGGACTTGCAACCATTTTTCACCCTTGTGACCATTGACCCACATTCACCTGCTTCAAAATTCAAACTCTTGGCAACCGACTCGTAGTTATGATGGTCGCGGCCTTCCTTGGGGGGAGGGTTTCCACAGGGTCTATTTTTGTAAATTTGCTTCCCCGCCATGTTACTTACTAAACAGCGATTTGCTTAACGAAGGTGGTTGTAAAACGAGACAAAAACTCATGAAACGAATGCCTCGCCGAATGACCGAAATTGTGGGCCGCAATGGCGGTCGTAAGATGAGGACTACTGGTAGAGAGACATTCGGGGATGCAACCGGTGTGACTTCTCCCTTCTGCCAATATGTGGGACCAAAGTTGAGGGTATTCGGTTCCTCGCAGATCCGTCCGGCTTCTGAGGAGTCCCGGCATCCTGGCTGAGGACCCCGCCATAGAAGATCTTGGTGATACCTCCGACGAGGCGGTGAGGATGATGAAGGAGATGGAACGGGACCCGGAGAACTGCGGCTACCAAGGAGTTGGTGGGTCTCTGAGCTGATCTGACTCTTCAAATGTCTTTTTTTATTTCTGGCGCTTCGCAAAAATTGTTCAGACAGACAGACAGACCATGGCCTCTTCGAAAAGATATGCGCTAGGTGGAGAAACGTGGCTTAATTCGGAGAGAGGAGAGGATTTGCAGCTTGGGATTGAACTATGGGGTCCTTTTTACAGACATTTCATGACCCAACTAGATAACAGCATCAGTGTTAAAAGGAAAGGGGGTTGTAGAGAGGAGGATGACAGCGGGGCAGGGGTGAAATGCTCCCGGTTCGGACCAGATCACCCAATCCGGCAGTGATGGCGGTGGGTGGTTCGGAGAACCGGTAGCAAAAATCCCTGTGCCCCTCCCCCATTCCCAGCTGAGCCCCGCGATCATCAGAGGCTTTTTTAAAAAACTTTTAAAAGCATTTTTTCTACAACCTCTTCCGCTGAAAAAATGCTTTTAAAAGTAAAAAAAAAGCCTCTGATGATCATGCGGCTCAGCTTGGATCGCCAGAGGCTTTTAAAGGCATTTTTTTTTCCTACAAGCCCGAAGAGGCTTTTAAATGCCTTTAAAAGCCTCTGGCAATCCCAGCTGAGTTGCCTGATCATCAGAGGCTCCTAAAAGCATTTTTTTCCTGCAACCTCTTAAGGTTGTAGAAAAAAATGCTTTTAAAAGTAAAAAAAAAAAAGTTGACCACGCCCATCCAATCACCAAGCCACGCCCACAAAACAAATTTTAGGTTTCACCTCTGCTGTGGGGTCCTTGGTACTCTCTGAGCTTGGTGGTGTTCTTGCCAATGTTTGATAACCCAACTACGGTAGGTAACATCATCAGTGTTAGAAGGGAGGAAGGGTTTGTGGAGAGAGGAGGAGGAGGAGGAAGGACTCTGAGGTCCTTGGATCCTGTGGATTTCTTTGTAGACATTTGGTGACTCAACTAGGTAACTGGGCCTTGGGGGGGGGGAGTGTGTCTGAGGTTGATGGGTTTCTTGCGGACGTCTCGTGACCCATCTAGGGAACGTCATCAGTTCTAGAAGGGAGGAGGAAGGAGGAGGACTATGGGGGCCCTGGGGGTCTCTCTGAGCTTGTTGGGTTTCTTGTGGACCCAACTAAGGAGCTTCACCAGTGCTGGAAGGAAGAGGAGCTGCAAAGAGGAGGAGGGAGGAGTGGGGGGTCCTTGGGGCTCTCTGGGCTTGTGACCCAACTAGGGAACGTCACCAGTACTGGAAGGGAGGGGGGCTTGCAAGGAGTAGGAGAAAGAGAAAAAAAGGAAAGGAAAGGAAAATAAAGAGGGAAAGGAAAGGAAGGAAAGGAAAGGAAAGAGGGGAAGGGAAAGGAAAGGAAAGAAGGAAAGGAAAGTAAAAGAAAGGAAAGGAGGAAGGGAAAGGAAGGAGGAAGGAAAGGAAAGGAAAGAGGGGAAGGGAAAGGAAAGGAAAGGAAAGGAAAAGAAAGAGGGAAAGGAAAGGAAAAGAAAGAGGGAAAGGAAAGGAAAGGAAAGGAAAGAGGGAAAGGAAAGGAAAGGAAAGGAAAGGAAAGGAAAGAGGGAAAGGAAAGGAAAGGAAAGGAAAGGAAAGGAAAGGAAAGGAAAGGAAAGGAAAGGAAAGGAAAGGAAAGAGAGGGGAAAGGAAAGGAAAGAGGGAAAGGAAAGGAAAGGGGAAAGGAAAGGAAAGAGGGAAAGGAAAGGAAAAGAAAGGAAAGAGGGAAGGGAAAGGAAAGAGGGAAAGGAAAGGAAAGGAAAGATGTGGAGGAAGAGGAGGAGGAAGGACTGTGAGATTCTTGGTAGTCTCTGAGCGTGATGGATTTCCTATGGGTGTTTCATGACCTAGGGAGCTTCCTCAGTGCTAGAAGAAAGGTAGGTATGTGGAGAGGAGGAGGAGGAGGAGGAGGAGGAGGAGGAGGACTGGGGGTTCCTTGGGGCTCTCTCTGAATTTGGTGGGTTTCTTACAGATGTCTCGTGACCCAACTAGGTAACATCATCAGTGTTCGAAGGGAGGACGGGTTGTGGAGAGAGGAGGAGGAGGAGGAGGAGGAAGGGAGGGGGAGGGGAGGGGAGGGGGGCAACTATGAGGTCTCCGTGCTCTCTTGAGTTTGGTTTCCTTGCAGACATTTCATGGCCAAACTAGGTAATCTCATCAGGCTCTGCCCCTCACCAACTCTCAGCAGGACAGGAAATTCCCTTTCTTCTTCTTTTCCTTCCCCAGAGGAGAGCTGGCAGCCGAAAATCATTAAGCAGGAGGAGGAGGAAGATGACGGGCTGGAGATGCATCTGAATCAGCTGGAGGCTGCCACGGCCGCACAATGTGCCACCAACGGGCTCCACCAGGTTGCGCAAAAACCGAGCAGCCCCGAGCCCATTCTGCTGGGTTCCGGGGTCGCCAGCGAGGAGATCCTATTGGTGGACTACCGAGCGAGTCCTTTAGTTCGGGGGTGCAGACCCCAGCTGGGGGAGCTTCCCCACTGGTGCCTGGAATGCGGGAAAAGTTTCAGCCTGAAATCTGAGCTGGAAATTCACCAGTCCAAGCACACGGGGCAGAATTCCTACATCTGCGGCGACTGTGGACGGAGCTTCATGGAGCACATGGCGCTGTCAGGGCAGGGCGCTTGTGCCGCGGGGCACCCCTTCAGCCCTTCCGGGAGCCGGAGAAAGGGACCGTCCCTTCCCGGTGAAGCTGGAGTTCAACGCAAGGAGCGCAAGGAACTGTCTCTGCAGGAGAAAGTCCGTGTTCTGGAGATGCTCGAAGGGCCCAAGGTCTCGCAGAGTGAACTGGCCAAACGATTTGGGGTATCCCAGCCCCAAATTTGCCGTATCATCAAGAACAAAGAACGCATCCTGACCGAATGGGGTAAAAACGCCAACCCGGGTCGCAAACGGAAGCTGGAAGACAAAGGTCCGGCTAGCGGCGACCGATCATTCTTGCAGTGGTTCGAACGCAGCTGCGGACACCCATTCCCCGCCGAGGGGAAACTTTGGCAAGAGAAAGTCACCTTCGGAGGCGGGGAACCAGGCTTGGAGACCACCCTCCAGTGGCCAAACAGCTCCCCGGCCAAGCCGAAAACTGGCCCCAGGAGGTCCCTCCCAGAGAAATGGAGCCGGGAACTTCTAGAGGAGGAGGATGACGAAGATGAGAATCGCTGGGAAAGTACAACGCTGCCCTGTATCCTCAGCCACTACGATCTTCCCAACGTCTACGCTTGTGGAGAGACGGGGATGCTCTTTAGAGCGACCCCTGAAGATCTGGTGGCCCGGAGAGGCGGCGAAGCCCATGACCAGCTGACTATCTTGCTCTGTGCCAACATGGATGGGTCGGATAAAAAGGATGTGTTGATTGTGGGCAAGGCTGCGCGGCCGTTTGGTGGCCTTCAGGGATTGTCTTCTGCAACCTACAAGACAAACAGTAGGGCCTGGATGACCCCCACCATCTTTTCCGAGTGGCTTCAGAAGTTCAACGAGGAGATGAAACAGCAGGAGAGGCGGGTGGCGCTCTTCGTCACGCAGTGTGGCGTCCATCCCTACGCCGAGCTCTCCAACGTCCAGATGGTCTTCATGCCTCCTCACCTCGCCTGGCTGCCTCCCCTGGAGCAAGGGGTCATCCAGAATTTTAAGTGCCACTACCGGAGAAGGATGTTGACCCATCTCTTAGTCAAGGACCACGGCAAAGTCTCCAGCCCCACCAGCAAACTCTCCAGGTTCCTCACCCTTCTGGATGCTGTCCACCTGTTGGTCCAAGCGTGGTCAGAGGTGTGTCCTCAAACCATAGCAAACTCTTTCAAAGCGGCAGGCTTCAGCGCAAATCCCCGCCTGCTGACCCCTCCATTGGAAGTCGTCCAAGCGTTGGGCTGCAAGGATCAAGACCAGTTTGAACAGTTCGTGTTGATGGACGACGGCTTGGAGTGTTTTGGAGACCAGGAGAGTGTAGACCCAACAAAAGAGGTCCCTCAACCCCAAGAAGCCATCTCGGGGAGAGCAGAAGAGGAGGAGGAGAAGGAGGAACCGGCCCTCTTCTCCTGTCCCTCCAAGACCGACATCGTGGACAGCTTGGCGAAGCTGCGGCGCTACCTGGAGTGCCACTCGGTGTCGCCCAACACCTTCCAGACATTCTACCAGCTGGAGGATCTGATCCACGCCCTGGCTCTTTCCGACATGCAGTTAGTCAGAGCCAAACCCTGCCAAGACTGACTCCCGACGTAGACCTTGAACTGACGGAGCACTCCGGATCCTGAAACGGGTGTTCAGAAATCCACCAAGGCGTTTTGGGCTTCTGAACACCCTCTAGAGTCTCCAAGTAGTTTTTGGCATGTAGCATCGAGTGAGATCCTGCCGTTTTCCTCCTGAGAGTTAGCAGCCTGCAGAGAAGAACCACAGAGCAGCAGGTTTCCAGCAAGAAACAAGGGGGAGGAAAATTATTTCTGGACGTAACTGCCCACCCACCTTCTTGCAGAGAATCTGGGGAGGGGGTGGTGGACAGCAGGGGTCTTCTATTTGACCCGTCTCGGCTTCCGTTTACACAACAAGGGAGAGTTTGTTCTGTGTATCCAATTGTGATTCCTGGACCATGGTTCAGCCTAGATACTCCCTGCCGATAGTGGTTAACAGCAGGTTTGCAAATGTAGAAATGTGTGGATAACAGAAAGGTCTGAGGATTCCCAGGGGAGGGGCCAAACCATGCCACACACCCCACATGCCCATGATGGGAGTCAGTCCCCTGCAACGGATGCGAGAGACAGCCTCTGCGCCCCTCACACAAGGGGCTCAGGGCCTCTTCCTGAGTTGTACGGGACACCGTAGGTCAAAGATGTGACATCAGCCCCTCGGCCTGTACAGGCGACATAACCCTGTAGAGAAGGAGCATCACGATCGGCGATGTTGGGGGGACTTAAGGCTTACCAGTTGGGGAAAGGGGGTGTTAGGAGTCCCAGGGCCCGAATGGAAATTCTTCTGAGGTCCTGAAGGACCCGGTGACCAGGCTTAGGATGCCACAGCAAATTGGGGTGATGGAGGTCGCTTAATGCCAGGACGGCAACAACCGAAGCTGACCCACGGTTCTGGGGAGCTTCTGTGGGACCTCAGCCCTGGGGTGGTATTCCATTTCAAGCCCTGCTGGGCCACCAACAGGGGAACCGAACCACCCCGTGAAAGAGCTCTCCTTGGAGAAGACTGCTGGATGAAACCCAGAGGCCACATGAGGGCAACAGCGGCGCTGAGAGGGAAAAGCTTTTGAATTTCCCAGAATCCCCCTGCTTTTGGAGAATGAGAGGGAAGGGTGCGGATGCTCAGTCTTGGCGTCTGAAGGGCTCTGATTTTACAGATGGAAATGGTCTTCTGACCGGATGCCAATAAAGTGTTCAAAGTCTAATGTCCGTAGTGGATGTGTATGTACGTTGGTGTGTGGCTTTGCACACATAGACACCAGGGCAGCCCCATTCTGTATCACAGTAGTAATTGCACAACTTCATCGGCACCCTCAGGTGTGCTGCGTTCTCTTCATAGCCTCACAGCCACAACACAGATTTTTATCCCATCTACCTACCTACCTATTTACCTCCATCCATCCATCCATCCATCCATCCATCCATCCATCCATCCATCCATCCATCTTCTATCTACTTACTTACCTTCCTACCTCTATCCATCCATCCACCCACCCAATTCATCCCTCCTTCCTTTGTGTTTCTATCTGTCTTATCTCTCATCTCTATCATCTGTCTCTCCACCCATCCCTCATCTATCCATCCAATACATCCCTCCTTCCGTCTCTCCTTTGTCTTTGTTTTTTCTCTCTCCATCTCTCTCCCCGTCTCTCCCCATCTCCATCCATCTATTCTCCCAATTCATCCCTCCTTCCATCTCTCCTTTCTGTCTTCTTTCTCTCTCAATCTGTCTCCCCCTCTCCCCATCCATCCATTCTCCCAATTCATCCCTCCTTCCATCTCTCCTTCGTCTGTGTGCCTACTCTCTTGTTCTCTCGCTACCTACGTACCTACCTGTCTATCCTATCAATCTATCATCTATATAAATCTATATATCATCTATTTATCCATCAAATCATTCACCCATGTACATATATATATATGTACCTATTATATCTATCTATACCGTTTAATGAAAAGAAGGACCAGGGGTGACATGATAGCAGAGTTCCGATATCTCAGGGGCTGCCCCAAAGTAGAGGGAGTCAAGCTATTCTCCAAAGCACCTGAGGGTAGGAAAAGAAGCAATGGGTGAAAACTAATCCAGGAAAACTAAGGAGAAATTTCCTGACAGTGAGGACAATTGACCAGTGGAACAGATCGCCACCAGAAGACCTCCAAGGTCCCTTCCAACTCTTATTTATCCATTCCATAATCCGTCCACCCTTCCTTACATCCCGTTCCTCCATCCATTTCTCTTTTACCTTTCTATCCATCCATCCGATCATCCCTCCCTCCTTCCCTCTCCCCATCTATTCATCCAATCATCATCTGTACATCTATACACAACTGTCTGACTCCCTTAATAAAATGCTGTGATTCACTTAACAACGGTGGCAAGAAAGACCGTCAAACGTGACAAACCTTTTTGCAAATGCCTCGCTCCGTGGCAGAAATTTGCAGCTCTATTGTGGTTGTTAGGTCAAGGACTAACTGCATTATAGTGTTCAATTGGTGACAAACTGGGGTTTTGTTTTGTTTTTAATTCAAGGTAAATCAGCCAAAAAAACTAGTTCCGAACAGAAGTTAACAAAGATTTATTGCCTCCGAATTCTGAGCTTTTTTCCTTTTTAAAATCGAACAAATTTTTGCAATTTGCTTTTTCTGTGTTGTAACGGTGTTCCCAAACATTTTAATAACCCCAACTCAACAACTTTCTATATCAGAGGTCTTCGAACTTAGCAAGCTATGCTGGCTGGAGAATTCTGGGAGTTGAAGTCCACAAGTCCTAAAGCTGCCAAGTCTGAAGACCTCTGGTCCTAGATGATCATCATGTTTCTCAACCTTGGAAACTTTGAAGGCTAGATGGACTTCAGTTCCCAGAATTCCCCAGCTAGCACATCTGCCCAGGGAATTCTGGGAGTTGAAGTCCACCCATCTTAAAAGTTACCAAGGTTGAGAAACATTGTTCTGGAGCTCTGTAGGCAATGAACACTTACAAAACCCCAACTATTATTCATATATGCAGATTTTTTAAAAAAATAAAAGAGACATATTCATTAGATCGTGCCCAAATCAAATAAATCTTTTTTTCCAGCAAAAGAGCAGCTGATAGAACATTGCAAGACCCCAAAAAACAGATTCCCATTGCAAAATCTGGGTTTATTCACGCCTGGCACCAAGGACTTAATGTTGAACCTAAGAGCTGGAAGGAAGTCAGAGGTCATCTAGTCCAACCCCTACTCTGGTGCCAGACTCCATCGCCGTTTCTCTACCTGATGCATCAATTGTTATTGTCTGTCGTTTAATGATCCCTTGCTGGGTGGAGTTGGGGCAACTGAATGAAGCTATGCATTTACTGTTGTCAATGTGGGTTTTTGCAGCAAATATATTCTCATCGTGCCCAGAGAATTATCAGCCTCTCCCTAGGATCGAACTCATAACTTCCTGATTGTGAGGTGAGAGCTCCACCTCTAGGCCACCCCTGATGCATCAGTGAAGCTTTGAAATCTGCGTTGAAGTGACATTTTGCTGCCGTGATTCACCACCGTGGCCCCTTTAAGACATGTGGACTCCGACTCTCAGAATTCCGTGCTGGCTGGGAAATTCTGGGAGTCAAAGTCCACACAGCTTCAGAGTGGAGAAGCGCTTCCTGAAAGGGACAAATCGAGAAGAGAGATGGACTGTCTAGCATTCCCAGTGTTGATGGACTTTCATGATCAAAATCCACCCCCTCAATTGCAATGGGACCCGGGACCCAGGATCCAGAGCAGCGATGGACTCAGGAGTACCCTGGTTGCAGACGGGCTGATGGGCTGTAGTTTCCCAACTCTGACAGACCTGGTTAAGGGTTGTGACTCAGGACAGAATCTGTGTTTTACACCCCTGCTCCTCACTCTGTGTAGGGTTCATCAAATGCTGGACATAAACTGGCATTTTCTCTTACGACAGTCGTTCACAACTCTCGGCGCCGCAGTCCACTACCGGGCCTTGAGCCATTCGGAACCGGGAAGCGGAACTGGCGGGCAAGCGTGCACTTGTCCCCCCTCATGTGGAATCACCCCCCTCTCTGCCCCTCCCCCAGCCAGTTCACAATGCAGGGAAGTTTGGGGAACTCAGTCTTAAGACAAAGTTCTCCTTCACCATGTCCTCTGGCCATGGAAAAGTGGAAGAATGAGAAATGCACGTGTGCTGTCCACTTTCTTCAAACTGTGCAAAAGTTCCTGCCAGCAAGACTCTTCTCGCCACTCCCTCTGCGAAGTCTGCTCTTCGTCCAACCAGTATCAGAGATGGTGTCACCAAAAGTTCCCGTCTGTGCTTTCAAACTCGCATCTTGTTCAGTATGGAAACGCCGTCCTCATTGGTGGCTCTTCTGATGTAAGGCAAGATATTTGGCCTGCGTAAATGTCCTGCTACAGTCAGTGCACACAAAGGGTCTCCTTGGGACAAGGGTGGGGAGATTCTGGTTCACTCCTGCCGCTTTGTCCACAAGCTCGGAGTCCAGTGCGGTCTTTTTCAGCTGGATGGGAAATGATGGACTTGGGCTGCCGTACCCAAGACCCTTCCTGTCCTTGTGGGTCTGGAGGTGAGCCTGCATGATGTTTTCATCTCGGAAGTGCTTCTCGCATTTGGGGCACTGATACGGCTTCTCCTGCAACTCGCGTGCCTTCCTGAGGGCCAGAACTTCGCTGTTACTCTCCACGAACAGGTGCTGCTCGCCACGGTGAACTCGCTGGTGGCTCTTGAGGTGCTGCAACTGGCTACAGGTCTTCCCACATAGCAGGCAACGGAAGGGGCGTTCGCCCATGTGTATCCGGTGGTGGATGGTCAGCGTGGTCTGATTACGGAATGCCTTCCCACATTCGTCGCAGCCGTACGGCCGTTCACCAGTGTGCACCCGCAAGTGGTTGATCAGTGGCTGCTTCTGGGTATACCGCTTGCCACAGGTGGTGCATGCGAAGGGCTTCTCGCCTGTGTGCACTCGCCGGTGAGTCTTAACATGTTGCCTTTGGCCGAAACACTTCCCACACTGCATTCAGAAGAAGGGCCGTTCCCCGTCATGTACCTTCAGGTGGGACAACAGGGTCTGTTTGAGACGGAAGCTGTGCCCGCAAACCGAACAGGGGAATGGACGTTTCGTCAAGTGCGTCGCTCGATGCTTGCGCAGGTCCTGTTGCTGGTTGAAGCTCTTCCCACACTGCGTGCAGCCATACGGCTTGTTTGGACCCAAGGTCACCCCCAGTTGGTGTAGCAACTGCAGCTGGGCGGTGAGAAATTCCGTGGCCTTAGGGAGGGAACCCGGGTTGGGAGGGTCCTTCCTGTGTAGATGGGTTTTGAGGTGACGCCTGAGGTCGCTCTGGGCGGGGAAGGCTTTGGGGCAGAGGTGGCACTCAAATGGGCGCTCCCCAGTATGCGTCCGGATGTGGATGGTCATGGCCATATTTGTGAGGAAGGTTTTATCACACTCGGGGCACTTCGGTGGGTTTGTCTTTGGCATCAACCATGGGAGACACCCAGTGTTCAAATTGGACACTGTGGATCTAGTCTGCCTCGTTGGGGTCTCCGCTCGCGGCTGTGGGGTCTTTTGCCTCCTCTTGCCCTGGGGCACGCATTGCCTGATCAGCCTCTCCACTCCTCCTTCCCCATCTTCGGCCATCAGGATCAGATCGCCTGCTGGGAGGACAGGAGAAGAGACAAATCCACCATCAAGTCAGCGCTGCGATTCCCAGCACCCGCCATTTGGGATGAGAACACAATTCTAGGAAAGCTGGTACACTCCTAACCTTTGTGTCCTGTAACCCAACAAAGGATAGGGAGATGGACAAGCAACTGAACTCAGGATGGATCACCGGAAGCGTCGCAGCGAGACAGTTGGGGAATTAGCGGGCTTTAGACCAAAACCGTCCTGTAAGGACGGGGAAGAAGGAGAGGCACGTCAGAAACCGAGAAGAACAGGCAAGTTCCTCGAAGGTCAGAAGAATCTCTCTCTAAATCGGCAGCGGGGGCGACAACCATTGTGGCTGTCACGAAGCTGGGGCAACCAGGCCAAGAAACAAGCAGGATCGGTGAAAGGATGGAGTTTTGAAGCTGGGTGAGTGACAGCCAATCCAGATGAAATAATAGCACTAAAAAACTTCTAAATTTGGAAAAACGAGAAATTGCGGCTAAAGTATACGGGGGGGGGGAAAAAGAGGAGGTCGGAAGCAGAATTTAAAGGGAAAAAACCTGAAAAGAAAATTGACTTTTGGAAGGAAATTATTTGGAGAACATCAAAGATTAAAAGAAATAACCCTAAATATGGAAAAAGGATTGGAAAACATAAGCAGATCCTTTTTTCCTCTTTTTTGAAGGTTAAGATAAACAAAAGAGAACTGAAATAAGCCCCTGTAACAGAAGTACAGTACAGAAGGTTTTTTTAATTGAACAAATATAAAGAAAAAAAGAGACAGAAGAAAGTATTGCTTAATTGGGACTGGACTAGATTGAGTGGATATTTTTAAAATGAAAGAGAAGAAAAGAAATAATAAAATTGTTAACTGAAACAAAATGGATACCATTTAAATTACCTATAAGAATTATGGATTGTAGAGAGACATCTTCAGGAGGAAAAGAAAGGTGCAACTTGTAACTTTTGTTTTGGAAAATTCCGAACTCTGTTTCAGATAATAGTGGTGAGAACTTTGGGGAGGATTTTTCTGTTTGCAAATGGCTTGACTTTGGAGGGAAGAAAGAAAAGAAAAAGAGATCTTTAACGAGACGTTTAAAATTGGAATAAGACTAATTTGGAAAGAGTAAAATGAAGCAAGAAATCAGAGAGATGATTATAATGATGTATTCGACTTTGAAAATGGAAATAAGGGAAATGAAGACATCGTTGCATGGAAAATCGAAATCTGAGGACTTAATAATGAAGATAGAACATGTTCAATCTGACAAGGATTTAAAGACAGAGATTCAAAATGCAGAGATTGAAAAAGAAGAAAATAAGGACAATGCAATTAATTATGTAAAATTAACTGAACATGAGGACAGTAACAATAAAAAGGAGATTCTTGGAGATTATATTGAAATTAACAATGGGAAAAATAAAGAGGATGGGAAGAAACAAAGCTGGATAGAGACATGGAACAGAAAAAACACAAAAAGCTTAGATGATTACACTGGGATTAACAGTGGAATGACAAAAAAGAGAGAAAGAAGTTGGAAAATACTCAGAAATATAAGGCAAAAGAGAAGAGTCCAGGACTTTGATTTACAAAATGATTACATGGAGATTAACGATGGTAAAACAAGAGAACGAGAAAAGAGAGGGGAAACAATGGGACAGATAGGGCAAAATAGGGGAACTCAAGAAGTTAGAACACAAAAGAAAAAAAGGGGAAAGAAAGGGGTAAAAATAAAAAAAGGAAGAGAGAAAGGAAGAGAGAAATGAGAGAAGAATATGTTACAGATACTTAGAATTGAATTATGGATTGAAGCAAAAATGTTTGAAAATTAGATTATGTAAAAAAAAAAGATATTAATGGACATAATGAATTAATTTTCATTAAGATGTTGGATGGTATTATCTGAGAAAATTGATGGGTATAATAATTGGGATATCGTTTAAATACCCATAACAATTGTAATAATCTGAATATTCTCAACAATACATTTATTAAAGCAAAAAAGGAAAGAAAATTGAAACGATATAGGATTATGATTTAATTAAATGCGACTTATTTAATTGGCTTTTATATAAATGGTATTGTTAAATGGACAGAATTTAGGGAAATAATTGGGAATTGTATTATGTTGTATTATTTGAACTAAGAACTTTAATTGTTAAATTAGTATATTTTTAAGATTAGAAATAAGATTTAAATTTGATGAAGTAATAATTAAATAAAGACTTAATGAACAGCATATGAAGTAATAATAACATGTAGGGAAGTTTTAGAAATTGAAATAAGATACAGAAATATAAATATGTTTGAACTGTATTGTTTAATAGTGAGAATTTAGGGTAAGAATTGTGAAATGTATTATGAGGTATTATTTGAATTAAGATTTAAGGTGGATTAATAGAAGGGTAACCATTTTGGTTAAGTTAAAATGGTGTTGAGATGTGTGCTAGAGTAAGAAATAAATGTTATGGCAAAAATAGAATATATAAAATTGTGTTAAAGATGGAACAAAAAGCTGAATGCATTTATGACCGGATCAATGCTCGGTTCCGAAAACATGTATTGTATGTTTGTCTGTGTGTTTTAAAAAAATAAAAAAAAATTTGCAAAAAAGAAAAAAAGCAACTGAACCTGGGACCAGAAGCCCCTCCAATTAACAGAAGACCCCACCCGCTAAGAGACCACTCCTCAACAATGTTAAACGCGCATGCATTTGGGAGGGAGGAGCGTGGGTCTCAGTAGCTGCAGGTCCCAAAGGCTGTTGATTAGCCCAAAATCCCTAGTCCAGTGACGCCAAACTTATGAAATGTGTGTTGAAGGTGACACGCCGTGACATTTTGGGTGACACGCTAGAGCTCACTAAGACCTCCAAAAACACCTTCAGGTCACCCTTGACTTACCACAGTTCTTTTAATGACTGTGCAGGAAAAATTGCCTTACAACCAGTTTTTGCATTTATGATCCCCATGGTCACGAGATCAAAATCCAGACATTTGCAACTGACTCATATTTATGACCGTTGCTTTGTCCTGGGGTCACGTGATTCCCCCTTTCCGACTTTTTGACTGGCAAAGTCAACGGGGAAGCCACGTTCAATTAACAACTTGTCATTAATTTAAAAGCTGCAGAGATTGACTTAACTGTGGCAGAAAAGGTCGTAAAATGGGACAACCAAATTTACGTCACAAATGTCTCGCTTGGCAAGAGAAACGCTGGGCTCAATTGTGATCGCCCGTTGGACTACCTCCGTATATCAAGGGTGTTCTCCCATTTCTCTTTATCTACAGCCGATCCTCACCTTATGACCCCAATTCGAAGCAGAACTAACAGCGACAAGGATTCACTTAACAATGGGGAAAGGATGTCGTAAAGTGGAACAAAACTCACTTCAAAATTAATTGAAATGCGTAAGAACAGAAATTTTGGGCTCTATTGTGATCGTACATGAACAATGATCCGGAACACAAATCTTAGATGCTAGGGTGAGGAGGGAGTAATCCTTACCCAGCGACGCCACTAGCTCATAGGTTTCCACCATCACAGCTTGGTAAAGGTCCCGCTGCCAGTCGGTCAGGTGCACCCACTCGGCTGCCGTAAAGTATACAACCAGGTCCTCAAAGGTCACCTACAGGAGAAGCGAGAGGGTGAAACGCGCTAAAACTTCTGCCTTAGAATGAGATTTGTGCGTCGCACAAAGTGGGGGCGCACCCCAAATTATTTTCCCCTGCCGTCGAGAACACTAACACCCCAGGATGACACAACCGGGCGGCCGGATCGCCATGGCAACCAAAGGGCACACAATTCCAAATCTCGTCAGTCTACCGCGTCGGCGGCACAGAAAATATTCGCTCACGCGTCCCGATAAGGAAAGGAGACAACGCCGTCTGTCCAAACCTTATTTTCTTCCAAATTTGGGGAAATGGATTATTATGATTATTACAGGTAGTCCTCGAATTACAGCGGTTCATTTAGCGACCATTCAAAGTTAAAATGGTGCAGAAAAAAATGACGTTCTGACCGTTTTTCACACTTAAGACAGTGGTAGCATCTCCATGTGATGAAATTCAGACACTCAGTAACGGACTCACATTCATGACAGTCGTACTGCCCTGGGATCATGTGATCAAACAAAGTCAATGGGGAAGCCACTTAAGCAAAGTGTTGTTAACCCCTGAGGTGATTCATCTGACAATGGTCATAAAATGGGGCAGAACACTTCATTGCCCCCCTTAGCAACAGAAATGTTGGCCTCAATTGCAGTCGTAAGTCAAGGACTATCTGTATAGATTAGTGTTTCTCAGCCTTGGCAAGTTTCCAATGTCTGGACTTCAACTCCCAGAATTCCCTAGCCAAAATGGCCGGTTGGGCAATTCTGGGAGTTGAAGTCCAGATATCTTACACGTTGCCAAAGTTACACATAAAAGAAACAAAAGGGGTCCAATTAAATTCTTCCATTTCTCCATCTCAGGTAGTCCTTGACTTACGACCACAATTTGAAACCAAAATCGCCACAAGGTATGGCGGTTGCTAAGTGAGTCAGGCCTGATTTGACCCCCTTTTTCCCTTTGGTTGTTAAAATAAAACACTACAGTTGTTAAGTGAATCATACAGTCATTAAACAAATCTGCCTTCCCACATTCATTGTGCTTGTCGGAAGTTGGCGTGTGAGGTCGTGACGATCACAGGACCCCGAAATGCTACAAATGGAAATACAGGGGGTCCTCGAGTTACGATCATAATCGAGCCCCAAATTTATCTTGCTAAATGTGACCTGTTTTATGAGTTACTTTTCACAGTTGTTAAGTGAAACATTGCATTTGTTACATGAGTTACATGGTTCCCCATTGATATTCCTGGAGAGAAGATTGCAAAAGAGATTCATATGACCCCTGGACACCTCAACCGTCGTAAGTATGAATCAGTCGACACACTTCTGAATTTGGATCAGGTGACTGGGAAGATGTAGAATGGTCGTAAGTGTGAAAAACGGTCATAAATCCCAGCATCATTGTAACTTTGAACGGCCATTAAATGAACCATCATAAGTAGGAATCCCTTGAGAAGCATCTGAATTTTGATCCACGGGAGCTGCATAAGTTTGAAAAACGGTTGTCTCTTATTTTCAGTATTGTTGGAATTTTGAACGGTCACTAAATAAACTGTCATAAGTCGAGGACTAGATGCACAAGCGAGTTGCAAAGCACCTAAATTGTGATCATGTGACCACGGGGAATGCTGCAACGGTCGTAAGTTGCCTCGAAAGGTCAAACAGTCGCTAAATGAACCCTCGTGAGGCCTGCCCATCCTGAATTTTCGCAAGTTCTTCCAAGTAGTCCTCACTTTACAACAATCCACTTCGTGACAATTATGTCACTTAGTTATGACAGCACATCAAAAAGCAACTTGTGACCCTTTTTCACACTTACGACCGCGGCTGCATCTCTGTCGTCACATAATTCAAGTTTGGATGACTGACAACCAACTCATCTTTATGACGGTCGTAGTGTCCCAGGGTCACATGATCCCCTTTTTATAGTCTTCTGACGCGTCAATGTGGAAGCCGGATTCATTTAGCGACCGGGTGGCCAACGTTAATGACTGCAGCCATTCACTTCCCAAACGGGGGACGGAAAAAGCTATGAAATGGGCTGACACTCCCTTAACAAAGGCCTCATTTAACGACGTAGTTTTGGGACACCATTGCGGTCGGACACCAAGGACGACCAGTAAACTGAAGCCCAATGGGAGCTAATCCACTCCATCTGGGTAGCCAGTGTGAATCCTGGCAATTGCCTCAAGATTTCCATCCCCCCCCAAACAGGAAGATTCAGGGAGGGGCCTGGCCTCCCCACCCCACCCCCCGGCCAACCCCACCTCTCTTGCACCCATTCTCACAGCCGGCTTTTCCCATGCTCAGAGACCCTCCTTTTTTTCTGGAGAGAGTGGCAAGTTCAAATCCCTCCCTCTTGAAAAGGGGAGGGGGCATTTCTCCCCCTAAACTGGAAAAAGCCTTGAAATGAAAGATAGCAGTGAACTGAAGCCCACTTGCCCCCTAAAAATCTGGTAGGATCCAGAGGGTCAGTTCTTCAATAGGGTCTCCCCCTCCCCTAAATTGGAGGGAGACCCCTCCCTCCTCTGCTTGGCTAGGGGACCCCCTCCCCAAGTTCTTTGATGCCCCCAACCCTCTTCCCCCCAACCCTTCCTTCCCAAGTCTAGACCAAAAGAATTACAAGTGGGTCTGCAGTGTAGAAGCTCCCCAAAAGTCTCAAAGGTGAGACCCCCCATCCAAAGACTCCCCACCCATGGGATAGACCCCCCAGATGCCCCTCCACTTCCCTTGCAAGGGAGCCCCCGCTCCTCCCTCCCCCCAAAGGACCCATCCCTGGAGTGTGGATGCTGGGAAGCTGGGCGGGGGCGGCTCTTGCAGCCAATCCCGGGAATTGAGGCGCTTGGTCCCTCTGCATATGCTCAGAGGCACCCTTGCCAGGAATTCCTACCAGTGTAGATGCAAAACCCTCAGCCATCCCGGCCCGGGATAGAAGCGGTGGAGGAGGAGAAGGAGGAGGAGGAGGAAGAAGAAGAAAAAGAGAAGGAGGAATAAAAAGAAGAAGAGAAACAAAAAAAGGAGGGGGGGAGGGAGAAAGGCAACGCCCCCCTCGGAGCATGCGCTCTTGCTCGCTTCTCCGGATTTGCTCCCACGCTGACACCCCCTCCCACTTTTCAAGGAAGCGGAGCGGCCTGGGAAATGTAGTTCGAAGAGAGTGGGCTTCTGCCACCAAGCCCCAGGAAGTCAGAGTCCTCCCCTCTTAAAACATTCCAGCCGGGGGATTCTGGGAGTGGAAGTTCTCCCCTCTTAAAACATGCTAGCTGGGGGATTCTGGGAATCAGAGGCTCTTAAAATTGCCGAGCCTGAGAAACACTGCCATTCTGATGAACCAGGACATTAAACGCGACTAGCCCATTTTAGCTAGTCTACCATGAGAATTTTGCCCTTAGCTTCTGTATGATGTTGGCATAGCCACCACCCAGCAAATCTGTTCGCCAAAGAAAGCCATTTTTCCAAAATTCGAATTTCCTGCTTTTCCACAACTCTTTACACAGATTGTCCCCGACTTAGGACTGTTGCTGTAGTCACCATTCAAAGCAAGGCACTTAAAAAAGCAATTTGTGACCCTTTTTCACATTTACGACCATCACGTGATCAAAATTCAGATTCTTGGCAATTGACTCATACTTATGACGGTCGTAGCGTCCCGTGGGTCTGACAGTCAACAGGAAAGCCAGATTTACTTCGGGACTGTGCACTTCCTTAACCAACGCTGTGATGGACTTAACTGTGACCAGTCGTAAAAAGGGAAAAAAACTAGCTTCCCATCTGTCTCGCTAAACAATGGCAATTTTGGCCTCAATCACGGCCATTAAGTCGTGGATTGTCTATAATAACGGTCTGTAACAAAGAATATAATAAAGACATTTCTTTTCCTAGTACAAATCAAATTCCATAATAAATGTTTATTTCTTTAGGTGATCGATCACAGATCGATTTTGAGAACCTCTTGACAGTTTGGCAATGAAAATGCAAATTTCATGGAAATTCAAACCCATTTGGAAAGCATCCTCGTTTATATTCCATGTCTTATCAGTCACAGCAGCCCTCAGTCCAGATTGGAGCAGACTGTGCAGGAGAAGTCTACCTTACATTATTTTCCAGCTTAAAATTTAAGTTAAAACTTGAAATTCTCTTGTTTTTCATAGCTTTCCCCCCCCTGAATTGTGGCTGAAAAAAGGAAGATAAGGTAGGTCATCTTGGCCTACACAATACAACCACCAGCGGCCTGGAAAATATTAGAATGTGCAGAAATGAACAGATTAACGCTGGCAATTAAGGAGGAAGAACAAACAATATTATAGGATATGGGAATGGTTAGAGAATAAAAATGGAAGTTGAAAATAAAGAAGGTTAAAGAAGAGTAGAAGTTATGTTAAAAGAGATATGTAAACAATATGATAATGGTTAGGATTATGATTATTATGATTATTTATGTAATATTATTATTATATTATCATTAGATGTGTTAAGAGGGGAAAATGAATAAGTTTACTATGCTCAATTGTTTAATACATTATAATTGTAAGATTAGAGAATTAATATAAATGTAGTGAATGATGTTATAAATTCTGATGGATATTGCAGATACCCAAAAGACACACAAGATGGAATGTTTTATTTAAAAAAAAAGAACTTTTTTAAAAAAAATGACAACCAGTGGCCTGTGTGTATGTAGGTGTGGGTGTTCAGCGCCATCTTGACTTTTTTGCCCTAATCTGAACCCTGGCATGAATCTCTTACCTACATTTAAAAATTATATTCCAGAATAACATATCGTCAAGGGACAGGCAGTTCTCAACTTACAACCATTCATATAGTAACTATTCCAAGTTACGGCGTCCCTGAAAGACGTGACTTAGGACTGTTATTCATACTTACGACCATTGCAGCCTCCCCACCGTCACATGGTCAACCTTCAGACACTTGGCAATCGACTCGTATTTATGACAGTCGCAGCATCCCAGGGTCAAGCGATCACCATTTGTGATGAGCAAAGTCCACCGATTTGCTTAATAACGGCGTGACTTAATTGGATAATTGCAGTGATTCACTTAACAACGGTGGCCGGAAAGGTCATCAAACGATGCAAAACTCACTTCAGAAACATTTCGCTGAACGATGGAAATTGGGGTCCCAAAGTCGTTAAATTGAGGACTGCCTGAATTTGTGAAATTGTACGTGTCTCCCTCTTGTTAAAGCGAGGCTGACAACATTTAGAAATTCTTGACAGATGATTCAAATCCGATTTAAAATAAATAAAATAAAGTATAAATAAAATATAATAAAATAAAGTAGGTAGTCCTCAGCTTAACACGTACAACGATGACACAAAATTAGAATATCCTAAGTGACTCACAACTGGTATCTATGCAACCATTGCACCGACCTCAAAGATATCACAATTTGGTCACCGGGCAACCAACTGGCATTTATGTTGTGACATTTTGTGAGCATGTTTGGTATTAGTGTTGTGATGTTGTGTAGTTTTTGGCATTTATGTTGTGACAGTTTTTGTGGATTTTTGGGATTCACGTTGTGTGGATTTGCTGTGACTTTTGTGTGGAGTTTTTGCAATTACGTTGTGTGGATTGTCGGCATTTATGTTGTGACATTTAGTGTAGATTCTTGGCAGAAAAATGTCCCTTGGAGAAGCTGGATGAACTTAATGACTGCAGTGCTTTGGTTAATGACACAATCGGCTTAATGACTGCGGCAATTTGCTTAATGTCCACAATAAACATGGTGATAAAACCGCAGTTAAAATGGTGGTAAAACCAGGTCAAATTCGAATTTATGATGGAAATTCTGGTCGTACTTGTTGTAAACTGTGATTGTAAGTCATAAAACAAGGACTATCTATACCAAGTGTTTCTCAGGGAAATTCCTAAAATCTCAGGATACTTTGCATCTTTTCCACCTCATTCATTTGGGGAAGAAAAAAAAAGATGGGGTTTCTTGTTTGTTGGAAAAGACAACCCCCGCCCACACACACAACACAAAAACACCCAACACAAGAGCCATAAAATGGTGATTTTTATCCCCATTTATTAGCTTTAATCTAGATTGTAAAAAGGTTGCAGGACAAGTAACAGCTGCTGGCCTATCCGAGCACTGAGAGTCACAGGTACATTTTGAGGATATTCCCAGCAACCCTTGGGGCACTCAAGGAAATCCCAGTGGAAAGAGATGACTGGCGCTATCCCATTCACGTCCGAAATTTGGCAAGCGCCCCATTTCAGGAGAGGGGCAGTGTTCCCAGATGGCCTGAGCCTCACAATCTGCCCCTTCCCCACGCCGCGTGAGCAAAGCCGCCTCCATCTTTCTTGCACGGAAATCATGGTTAGGTGCCCAAATCTAGAGGATGGCATCTATGGGAGCGAATGGGATGGCTAGGCTCGTTCTGAACGAGAGAACAAGGCTGTTTCTGTAGACCACGGGTGTCAAACTCAAGGCCTGCAGGGTGCCTAGATCTGGCCTTTGTCACCGACCTGGATACAGTGAAGGATCGACCCCTGGTGTGGCTCTGTGCGGCCCTACTGTGCTCAGTTTTTGGCCGCCACGGCCTCCTGCAGGGCTGTCAGCGAAAGCAGAGGTTGGGGAGGCCGCACATAGGCCTCACAGGTTCTGTGAGGCCTATGTGCGGCCTCCCCAACCTCTGCTTTCGCTGACAGCCCTGCAGGAGGCCGTGGCGGCCAAAAACTGAGCACAGTAGGGCCGCAAAGAGGTTCTGTTTTTGCTGGATGAGAGCTACAGGAGGCCATCGCGGCTGAAAATAGAGCCTGTGATGTGGAGCTGCCCCACCCCCCAAGTCAAACACAACCCTGCTGTGGCCCTCAATGAAATTGAGTTTGACATCCCTGTGGTAGACTGACGAGAGGTTACGTTTGACTCTTTATCAGTCGTCAGAAACGACTTGTTCTCTCATCCGGAATGAGATAAGCCTTCCCATTTGCTCCTGTACACGCCACCATCCCGTCTTTGACCAGAGAAGCCCCCCTCCCTCATTAAGGGGTCCCGTCAGGAAGGCATTGAGGTACTCCTTCAGTTGGCTGCTGCCGCCACCTTCAATCCACAGCCATGTTTCTGATGTCATACATCTACAACAACACAGGCGCTATTCCCATACGGCGAGATACGGTTGGCGTTCACCCCGGGTCTCACTTCTGGTGGGCTCACCAAATGGAAACTGAGAGCTGGCATGCAGGAGGATAGGCTAACGAGCAGGCGAGAATGTTAGGTATCATCTCACCCTTGTTTTGGGGGGGGGGGGGGGGGCTTCTAGGCCACCAAACTGGTCCTACTGAACGGGAAACATAACAAGTTCCAGAAACCTAGTTATGACTCCGTGCATGGCGACGCCTTTGAGTTTCCCCTGCTCGGACAATCTTAGCGAGAGAGCGGAGTCTCCCCACCTGGACAACGAGCGATTCGGGGAGCACAGGACGAAGCACCCCTGAAACAAATAGGAGTATGAAAGTCTTCAAAACGCTGCCTAACACTCTCCACTGTTCTTGAATCCCGATGTTCAGCTCGTCTCGCGTCATCATCCCAAGTGTCTGGAGCTGATCACCAGCTGCCCTGTTCTCAACGGAGTGGACAAAATCCATCCTTGCCCGTGAACCCGGTACGGCCAGGACACACGCACGGCCAAGACCATCCGCACCACACTGTCTTCGGGCGTGCAACTGGCATGCTTCGCCTATGGCTTGGAGGAAGAAACGGGGTGCTGCCTCTCCCACTGTGGTGGGGCAATGCCAACCACAGTCGAGCCGGCTCTGGGAAGCGAGAGGTGTCACAAGGGATAAATAGAACTTTATTTAAATAAACATATCTCAACATCTTTGTACAAATTACAAGTCCTCGGGTCCAAATCCTAGGCGCCAAAGTTGGCAGAAGGGCCTTTCAGGAGGTCCACCAGGATATCCAAGAGCTGGCTGTGTTGGTGGTGGAGGTCGCTGGGAATGGCCGCCATCTCGTAGCAGAGACAGGTTTCCACCATCCGGGAGAGGGCCACCCGGAAGTCGCGGAGTAGCCGTATGGTGTACGAATCGCCTTCCAGCACCAGCAGGTCACTGTCCACCAGGGAGATGGTAGCACGCCAGCCGTCATCTTGGGGAAAAGAACGAAGAGAGATGAAGAGGCGGTACTTAAGGATGTGAATTCTTCATATATTATGTGTTTAAAAAAAACCAATCATATGTGGTGCTATGTTCGACTTAAAACAATTCAATTACTGGCTGTTTGAACTTACGACAATACTGAAAAAGCTGACGGCTGATTCGGATATTTACAACCACTGAAGCATCCGTGTGGGCTTGCGATCAAAATTCCGACACCTGGCAACAGGCTTGCATTTATGATGGTTGCAATGTCCCGGAGTTGCGTGATCTCTTTTTGCGACCTTCCAACACAGGGGTGTCAAACTCATGTCATCATGTGACGTAACACAACTTTTCCCCCTTTTGCTAAACCAGGTGTGGCCAGCGCGTGACGCATCCAGCCAGCGAGCCGCGAGTTTGACACCCCTGTTTTAACAAGCATAGTCAATGGAGAAGCCAGATTTAAATAATAATAATAATAATAATAATAATAATAATAATAATAATAATAATAATAATAATAATAATAGTTATTATTATTCATTTTACATGTATACGAAGTATACCCATACATCAAAATTCATTAAACACCCAAAGACCAGATCCAACATACATAACAATCCCCAGACACACCATTACTAAATTAATACTTGCAGTGATTCAATTAACTATCGTGGCAAGGAAAATCATAAAAATGGGCCAAAGTCTCTTAACAACGTCTCACTTAGCAACGGATATCTGGGGCTCAATTGTGGCCGTAAATTGAGGAATAACTGTGTAAGGGAAGACCTCAGAATGGGGAACATTGGTCAACGGGCAAGCCAGATGTACTCGAGAACCGTGTTACTAATGTAGCAACTGCAGCAATTCACTTAACAACCTTGGTGAGAAAGGTCGTAAAATGGGACAAAACTTAAGGAAAGCCAATTCTCACAGGCATGTGCAGCTGGTGAGCTTCTGCAAAGCCCTAACCGAGTCTATCAAAAGGTGCAGACAGCCCTTGATTCAGAACTGCAAGGGAGCCCAAAATATCCGTTGCTAAGCAAGACAGTGAATGTTGACCTCTCTTGCCACAAGCAAATCATTAAGCAAATCCCTTCCCTTAAGTTAGTCACACGGTTGTTAAATGAATCAGGCTTTATCATTTGACTCTGCTTGTCAGAATGACCCTGGGATGCTGCGATTGTCGTAAATATGAGTTCGTTGCCAAGTGTCAAAATTTTGATCACATGATCACGGGGACGCTGTAGTGGCTGTAAGTGTGAAATACGGTTGCAAGTCACTTTCTTCCGCGCTGTTGTAACTTCGATCACTAAATGAACCACTGTTAAGTAGAGAACTATCTGTAGGTGGGAAGGACAGAGGAAGGTCAGCAAGAGGGAAGGATGAAACCATTGGTTAGGGTGGGCTGGACAATCCAACCAGGGTCGGGGGAGGGGAGATAAGAGACTCAGGTGTGTGTATGTGAGTGAGTGAGAGTGTGTGTGTATGTGAGGGGTGGGGGGGAAGAGACCATCTTCTGAGCTATGTGGCAGCGAGGTAACTGAGCTGAGAGATAAGGGTCCAATTCCTCACCCCGCACATAGATGTCCGTATCGGTCATCAGCAGCACGGCAAGCGGATGCACCTGTGAGGAGTCGCGCACGAAGACACCCCCGTTAGATTTGACCGCCATGAAGTAGGTCAGCCAGCGGCTGTACAGCTTGGAGGACTCCCTGAGGGGGATAAGGAGAGGAGTGTCTCACCACCAGCTTGTGGCCATCCGGACAATCGACTGGCATCCCAGGAGGGACCGACTCGCCTACCTGTTGATGGTTGATTTATGTAACAAGACAGTCCCCGCCTTGGTCCGGTATGTGTAGCTGTTCGGTTTGAACTTGCCTTGTCTGGTCACTTTCCCTTGCCGGACCTGGAAGAAGAGGGAGATTTCTTAAGGGCTTTTCCAAGTCATTGGAAGGACTTCCCGGATAGGACACCGAAGGCCATTCTCTGCAGGAACCTCGAGGGAAAAGAGGAAGACTCCCCGTTTCTCAAGATTCGGGGAGAACAACGCAGGCCACTGTTAGCCAAAGCCACTGACCCCCTAAGGTAGGCTCAAGTAGAGCTAAAGATGAGATTCCATCCACAGACAAGACCCCACTCATGAGGCAAGCCTCTAGGACAGAAAAATAAGAGCAAACCCCCACATCTTTCTGGCACTGATGTTGTAGCCCAGATAGGTCATGAAATGTCTGCAAGAAAATCAACAAGCTCAGAGAGCAGCAAGAACCACACAGTCCTTATTTTCTTCCTCCTCCTCCTTCCTTCTAACACTGATGATGTACCCTAGTTAGGTAGTGAAATGTCCGTAAGGAAACCACCAAGCTCAGAGAGCACAGAGGACCTCATTAAGGTCTCTCTCTCTCTCTCTCTCTCTCTCTTACCTGGATGAGGTTGGGATACAGCCCGGCCATCAGGACTCCCTTCACCAGTTCCTCCTCCTCGCTGTACTGGTTGCAGACGGACGACGGCAAGAGGCAATCTGAGGGAGTCGGCACCAAGTAGGCTTCGTAGAGGTTCTCGGAAAACTGCTTCACGAGGCCTGTGGGGCAGAAAACCACGGAGGAGTAAAGACCCAAGGAAGGAAGCGCCCATCCAGCAAGGGAGTCAACTCGACAACATTAAAAGACCGTGGACTTCAACTCCCAGAATGCTCCAGCGAGCAGAACGTAAATCCATTCCAGTGGCCAAATGCAGGTCATCCTTGACTTACGACCATTTGTTTGGTGGCCATTTGAAGTTATGATGACACTGAAAAAAGAGAGAGGTTCATCCTTCCAAGATTGGCAAAATGAGGACTCATCCATCTCCCACCTCCCTCCTTTCCTTCCTATCTCCTTCTTTCCTTTCTTCCTAACTCCCCATCTCTTTCCTTCCATTCATCCTTCTATCCCCATACTTCCTCTCTTCCTCCTTTCCTTTCCTATCTTTTCTTTTCTAAGTCCCCATCTCTTTCCTTCCTTTCATCCATCTACTCTTCCCCATATATCTCCTCCCTCCCTCCTTTCCTTCCTCTACTTCTTTCTTTTCTTCCCAACTCCCCATCTTCTTCCATCCATCCACCCTTCCCCCACCAATCTCCTTCCATCCATCCTTCACCCATCCATCTCCTCCCTCCCTCACCCGCCTCACCCACCCTCCCTTTTTCTCCTTTTCCTTTTTTCCTAACTCCCCATCTTCTTCCTTCCCAATCATCCCCTTCATCCCACTCTCCCTCCTTCTCTTCCTGTCTCCTTCTTTCCTTTCTTCCTAACTGCCCATTTCCTTCCTTCCATCCATCTCCTTCCTTCCCTTCCTTTTCGTTCCTCCCTCCATTTCCTTCCTTCCACCTTCCTTCCTTCCTCCATTGCTCCCTTCCTTCCCTTCCCTTTTTTACTTCCTTCCCTTCCTTCCTTTTTTCAACCCCCTCCCTTGCTCTCTTTCCTTCCCTTTCTCTTTTTCCTTCCTTCCTCCCTCTCTCCCTCATCCATCTCTTTCTTTCCTTCCTTCCTTCCTTCCTCCTATCCATCCATCCTTGCACTGGAAGGTGAGCCGTGGGAGCGCAATGTGTAGAATGTGAATATTACAGCTCCGCTCTGCTGTCAGTAGTTCGATCCTGACCGGCTCAAGGTGAACTCAAGCCTTGCTTCCTTCCATGGTCGCAAAATGAGGACCCAGATTGCTGTGGGGAGTGGAGATGCGATATGCCTACTCTCTAAAACTCTTAGAAAAGACTGTAAAACACTCTATATATAATTCTATATAATATAGAATTATAATATATAATTCTAAGGGCTATTGCCAGCAGTAAAATGGGAAAAGAGAATAATGGACGGAGGGCAATTATGTCGCTTGAAAAAGTGAGCCACTCACCGTTGATGAAACGCAAACTGGGGGCGTAGAGTGAGTAATCCTGCAGATAGTCATCACGAGCCCGGCTGTCTCGGCGCCGCAGGATGTCCTCCCAACCCGCCACGGCCCGCACGAAGGCCAGGTGATCGCTGCCGCTCTCTCGACTCAGCACAGCCTTGGCCTAAGGGGCAACCATTGCAAAGAATAAGAGACTCACTGAGCCAGAAGGGCTCTTCAGGGTCATCTAGTCCAGCCCCCTACTCTAGGAGAAAGCCCCCTCCCCCCAGCGGCTCCCTCACCTTGTCCACCTCTGTTCGGTTCTGCATGCTGCTGCTAAAGGGGTCCCGGGTCAAGCAGGAGACGATGAGCAGGAGGGGTTGGATGCAACGGTAGATGGAAGCCAACACAATGGCCTTGGCCAGCCGGGGATCGGTGGAGATCTGGGCCAGGCGCTTGCCCAGCGTGGTCAGAGCCTCTCGGGAATCCAGCACTCCTGGGAAGGAAATGGGGCGTGAGCAAACTGAGAGGTGGAAACGAGAATCGCTGAAGCTGGTTCCCAATCCTGCCTCCCCGGAAACTCACCGATTTCCTGCAGGAGGATGACGGCTTCGTCCACAGCTTTGATGTCGGGGCTGTCCAGGGCTTTGGAGAGGAACTCGACAGCCTGCAGGGGAAAAGCAAACACAATTCAATTGAATTGAGAATGGAGAGGGAAGGGATCCTGGAAGTCCTCTAGACTGACCCACTGTTCGAACACAAGACCTAGAGCCTTCAAGACAAGCTGGATGTTATTCCAGGATTGTGTAGAGGTCTCTTGCTTGAGCAGGGGTGGAGGTTGGACTAGATGACCTCCAAGGTCTCTCCTAACTGTGATTCTGTCAGGGTCTCCTGCCTGAGCAGGGGGTCAGACTAGATGACCTCAGGTCTCTCCAGCTGTGTCATTCTATGATTACGTTAAGGCTCTCATGTTGGAGCGGGGCAACGAACTAGATGACCTCTGAGGTCCCCTCTAACTGTGAGATTCTATCATTCCCTAAGGGTCTGCTGTGTGAGCAGGGAGTTGGACTAGATGACCTCCGAGGTCCCCTCCGACTCTTTGATCCTATCATTCCGTAAAGGTCTCCTGCTCGAGCAGTGGGCTGGACTAGATGACCTCTAGGGTCCCTTCCCAATTGTGTGATTCTGTAGGGGTGTCCTCCTTGAGGCGGAGGTCAGACTAGATGACCTCCGAAGTCCCTTCCAACTGTCAATCTAGCAGGGAGTTGGCGTAGTAGACTTCTATGGTCTCGTATGTGACTTATAAGATTCTCCTGCTTCAGCGCTGGATTGGACTAGATGATCTCCAAGGTCCCTTCCATCTCTTTTAATTCTGTAAGGGTCTCTCCTCTTTGGGGAAGGGGCTTGGACACTAGTAGGGTAACCCTCTGTCCTAAAGCGAGTCTAAAACATCCCCCCCCAAAAACCCCCTCAGAATCCTTATGTGCCCTTCACACATTCAAAGATCTTGGCTCATTCGCGACAATGATCGGAAACAGGGAAACGAACAGACAAGGATTGTCCCAAATCTAACCGTCTTCTCTGGCTGGTGGATCTTGGTTTGTACCACCAGGTTCTCTAGAGGCGTGCGCAGAATTTCGGGCACTTGGTAGGTGGGCATGCGGTCCAGGCGGCTGTGAGGGAAGAGGTGGTAGGCGAACCCGGATTGGCAGCGACCGGCCCGTCCTCGTCGCTGGATGACATTCGATTTTGACACCCAGACGGTCTCCAAGCACGAAACCTGAAAAGTGGGGAAGACGGAAGGAAACCCGTCGTGCAGAGAAAAACAATCCTAACCCTATCCCTAGCAATAAACCTAACCCTAGTCCTATGCATCACCCTACTTCTAACCTAGCCCTAACATGTAACCTAACCTTACTTTAAACCTAACTCTAATGCATCACCCTAACTCTGATCTTAACCCTAACCCTAGCAATAACCTTAACACTAGCCCTAACGCATCACCCTAACCAAGTTCTAACCCAAACACTAAGCGTAACCCTAATGTAGCCCTAACCCTAATCTTAACTCTAACCGTAGCCCTAATGCATAACCCTAACCCACACCTAACCCTAATATGTAATCTAACCCTAACCTTACATCTAACCCTAACCTAGCCGTAATGCATAACCCTAACCTTAACTCTAACCTTAATCCTAACCCTAATGTAACCTAGACCTAAGACCTAACTTTAAACCTAACCCCAGTGCTGCGGAGTCAGAGTCGGAGGAAATTTTGGGTACCTGGAATCGGAGTTGGAGGTACAAAAAACTGAGGAGTCGGAGGAAATTTGGGGTACCTGGAGTCGGAAGTACAAAAAACTGAGGAGTCGGAGTTGGAACATTTATCTCCCAACCTCACAGCCCTGCCTAACGCTAGCTCTAACCCTAGTCCTAATGTATAACCTTAACATTAAACCTACCCCTAACCTTAAACCTAACTCTAGTCCCAGCCCTACTCCTAGTGCATAACCCTAACTCTAACCTTAACCCTAGCTGTAGCAATAACCCTAGTCCTAATGCATAACCCTAACCCGAGATTCCACCAGAACTAAGTGGTCAGAAAGCCTCTCCTGGCTCCGAAGAACCCCATAAGAACCGCACACACGCACACGCATGTCTCCCAGCGCCTATCAATTTAATCATAGAGAAGGGGGAGGGGTAGCCCAGACCCTCTTCGAAGAAGCGCCCCCACCCAGTTCACAGAGTCAACCTTGGTTTTCAGATCGTAGCGTTCCTCCTTGTGGGTCCCGCTATCCACCACGTGCACGATGTCGTTGATGGTGATGGAGGTCTCGGCAATGTTGGTGGCCAGGACGATTTTTCGCACGCCGGAGGGAGGCCGGGGGAAGATGCTCTGCTGGTCCATCATTGGGATATTGGAATGAACTAAAAACAGGGGGGGGGGGGAGATGAGGAAGAAGATGAATACAACCATCCATCTTGAGTTCTCGTTTTCCCGGACAAACCATGTCTTTTATAATAACACACTTTATAAGGGGAAGGAGAGGAGGAAAGAAGAAAGTAGAAGAGGATAGAAGTAGGGAGGGAAGGGAAAGAGAGGAGAAGGAGGATTGTTGTAAAATAAGGGAAACAAAATGGTAGAAGAGCAACCCCGAAGATACTCAAATTTTTTAGGATGAAGAATGAACTAATAGGAAAGTTAAAAGAGAATATACGTATCATTAACAATGGATAAGAGACTGTACATTTAAGACATGTTTATGAGAAATAGAAATAATAGCACACTCCGGACACGTCCAAAGCATTTCCACCAGCCTCGGCTCCAGGCCAACCCCGGGGAGCAACAGAGGGAGGGACTAGCCCCCTTTTCACCTGGTAAGATAAGATAGCGGCTGTTGTGAGACCCCAGGATTTCCAAAAGACGTTGCTGGACCCCTTTAATTTCCTGCCAGCCAGGAAGGAAGCAGAGGATGCCACCTGCGAAGACAGGACCACAGTACATCCGGTTTCATGAGAAGAAGGATTAGGGGGTAACATGATAACATTCTTCCCATATTTGAAGGGCTACCCCAAAGAAGAGGGGCTCCGCCCGTTTCCCAAAGCATCTGAAGCATTCGTGAAATCCTCCGCATGAGCGGTGCGCGTCAAACATGCACTTCACGCATAAAAAGAGGACTTCACTAGGTAAGTATTAAATGCAAGGGGAGGGGGAGGAGAAACAGCTACGCCGCGTGATTTAGTGTTGCTAGAAAACAGGATTTCCTGCTTTCTAACAAAGCTAAACCGCACCGGTTCAGACAAACTGGTAGCTTTTTTTAAACTACTGTTTCACCCAAACCAGTAGTTTTTATCACTGCCTGAACCAGAGCGAACCGGTAGCATTTCACCCCTGATCCGAAGGCAGGAGAACAACTCAGCAAGGAGAGAAGTCACCTAGAACTAAAGAGAAATTTCCTACGAGTGAGAAGAATTAACCAGTGGAACTCCTTGCCACCAGAAGGAGGTCTGGAAGGAAACCACCAAACTTCAGAGCACCAAGGACCCCACACTCATTATTGTCCTCCTCCTCTTCCTCTTTCTGCTTCTCCTCCTCTTCTACACAACCCCCCTCCTTTTTAGCCCTGATGTTATCTAGATGGGTCATGAAACATCTGCATGAAAACCACCAGAGAGGACCCCACAGTCTTTCCTCCTCTTCCTCTTCTACAAAATTCCACACTCTTCTGTCCCTGATGTTACCTAGTTGGGTTGGGAAATGTCTAGTAGAAAATAACTGACGTCAGAGAGCACCAAGGATCCCTCCTCTCAACCCCAAGCTACAAATATTCCTCTTTATTGCTGCTGCTATTATTATTATTAATAATAATAATAATAATAATAATAATAATAATAATAATAATAATATCATGATGATGATTATCTCTTTTATTCATTAAACATGAAAGTCAGTTAACTGAACATTTAAAAATGTTTCACAAATATCATTGATTGGCGCTGATGGTTGATACAGGTTGTTGCCAGCATCCTAGATATCAACCAAGTATCTTCATTCTTATTCTTATTCGTCTTAGTATTATTACTATTCTTATTATTACTACTTTTCTATTATTATTATTTTCCAATTGAGCATGTGGGTATCCACATCCCTTCACAGCCCCATTGGTCCTGCCCTCCAACGGAATCCCCTTTTCTCTCGTGACCCCTCCCCCTGGGAAAACGAAGGGCCCTCCCCTAAGATAAAGCCATGGGATTCGGCGGTTGTACTAACCAGGATTGGCTGAACGAACTGTCATTGGTTCTCCCCAACTCAAAGCAAAGCAACCCCTGTAAATTCTCCCCCGCAAACCCAACTTGGACCCCTTCCTCTGGGGACCCCACTATGGTTGAGGGCAGAGGGCCACCCACCTGGTTCACCGTGGGCATCGATCTGAAGGATGAGATCGGCAATCAGCTCAAGGTCCACGATGCATTCGTCGTCCGATTGCTGGGGGGGAGGGGAGGGTGAAAAAGAGAGATGGGACGGGCAGTCTTCAACTTACGACCAAAATGGATTCCAATATTTCTGTCACTAAGCAAGGCACAGATAGCTATATATATGTGTGTGTGTCTACAACTATTCATCTATCTATATTTATGTATCTTTCTGCCTTTATTTGTATCTCTCTATCCCTCTCTCTTCATTATCTATCCTTTCCTCCCTCTATTTTTCTCTTTCCTTTTTATCTCATCCCTATTTATCCATTATCTATCCATCCCATCCATCCATCTCTTTATTTCTATCTCTCTATCTCTATCTACTTATCCATCCCTCCCTTTATTTCTCTGTCTTTCTTTATCCATTATCTACCTCTCTACCCATCCATCGATCCATCCGTCCATATCTGTCTTTATTTCTCTCTATCCCTATCTATTTATCCATTACCCATCCATCCATCACTATTTATCTTCCTGTCTTTATTTTTATCTCTATCCCTATTTATCCATTATCTATCTAGCTACCCATCTGCCCATCCATCTATCCATATTATTTCTCTCTAGCCCTATCCATTATCCATCCATGCATCCCTATTTATCTTTTATTTCTATCTCTATCCCTATTTATCCATTATCTATCTACCCATCCATCTCTTTATTTCTCTCTATCCCTATCTATTTATCCATTATCTACCTACCTCTGTCCGTCTGTCCATCCATCCATCTCTATTTATGTCTTTATTTCTATCTCTTTATCCATTATCTACCTATCTACCCATCCATCCAATCTATTTATCCTTTATCTCCATCTTTCTATCCCTAATTATCTACTATCTATCTACCTCTCTGTCTATCCATCCATCCACCTACCCACTCACCCATCCATATTTATCTCCCTGTCTTGTCTTAATTTCTATCTCTCTACCTGTATCTGTTTATCTATTATTTACCTATACATCCATATTTATTTCTCCCCATCTTTCTTTATTTCTCTCTCTCTCTCTCATTTAACCATCCATCCCTCCACATATCCCACCATCCACCCACATCGGTCCCCACCTCTCGATTGCCCGTTTTCACCCGAGAACTAGGGGAGTGTCCCCACCGTGTCCCATGTCCCCCTTTGATCGCTCCAGCGCCCACCTTGATCTCGTAGTGACGATGTCGGCCGACCATGGACATAATGTCCTCCAGGTAGTATTCTTTGACCGGATACATGAAACCTGGCACTTTGACCACAGGACAGTCCCCGAAATACTGCGAGAAACGCTGGTTGTCCCCTGTGGCGCTCATCAGCACCAGGCGCAGTTGCCGGTTCTGCTTCTGAATTCCCTTCAGGAGGATGAGCAGGAAGTCGGTGTTCACGTCCCGCTCGTGGACCTCGTCTACGATCACGTGGCTGACCCCTTCCAGCCGGGGGTTGCCTTGCAGTTTCCGCAACAGGATGCCCACGGTGCAGAAGAGCAAGGCGCCCCCGCGGGACGGTGGCTTGCTCTCCAGCCGCACTTGGTACCCGACATTCCGCCGCATGCTGGGCCCCAGCTCTTGGGCCACGCGCTGGGCCACAGAAATGGCGCTGATCCGACGGGGCTGGGTGATCACCATGTTGCACTGGGCGCCGCGCCCTTCCAGGATGAAGTGTTCAAGCAACAACTGGGGGATACGGGTGGTTTTCCCGCAGCCAGTATCGCCGGCGATCACCACCACCGGATGCTGCTCCATGGCTGAGAGGATGGCTTCCTTGTGGGAGTCCACGGGGAGCGGGTGGTTATCCTGCCACAGGCTCCCCCGCCGCTTCCAGAGCGCCAGGAGGTTCTGGCTGAGACGGACCTCCTCCGATTCGGAGAGCGGGATGTAGGTTTTGCCCGTGATGGCATCGCTCAGGGCGCCGCCACTCTCCTTACTCAGGTTCATTACGTCGTCTGTCAGCCGGGGCGGCCGAGAGTCCCGGGAGTCAACGGGGTACTGAGGAAAAAAGGGTTTCGTGATTCTTTTGCAAGATGGCCAGGCCTGGTAGAGGATGGGGTTGTTCCATCCTGAATACAGGTGATCCTCGTCTTACGACCATTCGTTTAGCGACTGTTTGGAATTATAACAGCCCTGAAAAAAGCGACTGAAGACTGTTTTTCACACTTATGACAGTCGTTACATCCCCAGTCAGGTGATTTGTATATGTATACACACACACAAAATCTATCATCTATCCA
The DNA here is from genome assembly GCA_038048745.1 of Coluber constrictor foxii. Classification (NCBI taxonomy): domain Eukaryota; kingdom Metazoa; phylum Chordata; class Lepidosauria; order Squamata; family Colubridae; genus Coluber; species Coluber constrictor. The sequence goes on along the minus strand of CM075961.1, from coordinate 170,038,791 downwards.
TCCATCCATCATCTCTATCATCTGTCCATTTCTTTCTTTATCATCTCTCTCTCTCTCCATCTCACTCTCTCTCTGTAATCCATCCATATCTACCTATCCATTCATCCATATCTGTCTATTTCTTTCTTTCTCTCTGTGTGTCTCTATCTTTCTATCATCTCTCTCTCTCTCTCTCTCTCTCTCTCTCTCTCTCTCTCTCTCCATCCATCTATTTGGATATACAACAATTCATTTAGGGACCGCTCCAAGTTACAACGGCGCTGAAAACAGTGACTGAAGACCTATTTTCAGATTTACGACTGTTGTGGTATCCCCAGGGTCACCTGAACAAAATTCAAACCCTGGGCAACCAACCCATATTTATGACGGTTGCAGCATCCTGGGGTCGTGTGATCCCCCTTGGCAACCTTCTTTTCCCAATGTGGAAACTGGATTCACTTAACGACGGTGCGACTAAATTCACAACGGCAGCGGTTCCCTTAATCGCTGTGGTAAACTGCCATAAAACGGGATGAAACTCGTTTCGCAAAGGTAGCCCTTGGCAGAACTGTCAGGCACCTATGCGGTCGCAAATCGAAGACTATCTGTATCGTCTGTTTCCCATCGGCTTGGACCCTCCACTCTCGGCCCGACTTACATGGTTCAAGTAGTTCTCGATCTTGCGCAGTGTGGCTTCGGGGACTTTGATGTGGCAGGGCTTCCTCTGGTTCTCCCCCAGCTCTCGTAGGGAGGTCATGTTGTACATGGCATGGCTCAGCGGATTGTTGTTCTTGTCAACTAAACCGAGACTCTGGGGGGAGGGAAGGACGGACACGTGAGGAAACTGGGGGGGCTGGGATATTATGCTGTAATATCCTATAAATTTGTAATATCCAGTATAATTCTGCAGTTCTTCAATATTCATTAATTTATTTATTGTTTATTTATTGGTTCAATTTATATGCCACCCTTCTCCGGAGACTCAGGGCGACTTATAATGCATTGAGCAATAGTCTTCATACTTTTGTATATACCTGCTTAGTAGGGCTTTTGGGCCCCCCTCCCCAAGCAGTGCTCTTTTTTATACAGTCAGCTTATTGCCCCCACAATCCGGGTCCTCATTTTACCTACCTTAGAAAGGATGGAAGGCTGAGTCAACCTTGAGCCTGGTGAGATTTGAACTCGCAGTAATTGCAGGCAGCTGGCATCTAAGTGCTACTTTAACAGCACTTTAGTCCACTGCGCCACCATTAATTAATGAATTAATATTCATTAATATTCTGCAATTCTGTAACATTTCATAATGCATAATTCTGTAATATTCAATAATTTGTTAATATCCATTAATATCCATTAATATTTGCTAATATTGTGCAATTCTGTAACATTTCATAATGTATAATTCTGCAATATTCAGTAATTCGTTTTCATTAATATTCGGTAATATTCGGTAATTCTGTAACATTCTATAATATTCTGTAATTCTGCAGAATTATGTAACAGCAACATTCTATAGTATTCTGTAATTCTGTAACATCTGGTAATTCTGAAATATTCTGCTATATTGTGTAGTAGTCTATAATATTTTCTCCATGTGGCTGGCGGGTGACTTACCTTGAGCTTCTGACATGCCAGGGCGGCGGCCTTGTTCTCTGCTTCCACTTTGCGACGTCCCTTAGCGGCGAAGGTCATCGGGCAGGGCCAGCGTAATGTCAGTTTGCAGATCTTGATTTTGGTGCCAACGGTGCGGAACTGCATGTACTCCTGTGAAGACGACAATTCGGGTTTGTATCCTCTGGTTGGTCTGAAATCCGCACGCTGAAGGACGCGCACTTGCCCCATTGGGGTGGAAACTCACCTTGACGGTGGAAGACGATGTGGCGATCTGGATGACCTGGGCAAGGAGGTTTTTTGGCAGGGGAAACTGAGTCAGGGCTCGAAGGGCAGTGTTGTCGTCGGTCATTTCCATCGAGAGCGCGTCCCTGCGCGGGAAAAGAAAACGTATGTGTGTCCGTTTGCTGCAGTCACCTGTTTGATTACTGGGAGTGTGCAGGGAGTCCTCAACTTACGACCATTCATTTAGTGATCGTCTGGGACTGGGAAAAGGGATGTGGGACTAGATTTTCGCCCTGAGCTGTGGAGAGTTGGAACTCGGTGGTGGTCATTAAGGCGAGGACTCGCCTTGCTTCAACTGCGTTTGAGAGCTGGACATGAGAGGTAATCCTTGCTTAACTACCGACGGTTTAAGGGCTGTTCAAAGTTACAACAACCTCCCTCCCCCGTCCTCAATGTATGACCACAATTGAGCTCCAAATTCCTGTTGCTAAGCAAAATCTCTGTTGAGTGAATTTTGCCCGATTTTATGTCCTTTTGCGCCACAGTCATTAAGCGAATCACTGCAGTCGTTAAGTTAGGAATACAGTCGTTAAGCGAATCTGGCTTCCCCATTGGCTTGGCTTGGCTCGTCAGGACGTTGCAAAAGGGGATGACGGGGACCTCAGGAGGCTACAACCATCGCAACTGTGAGCCAGCAGCCAAGCGTGTGGATTTTGATCCCCTGGCCATGGGCAATGCTGCCACAGTCATAAATGTGTGAAAAACGGTCCAAAATCACTTTTTTTCAGGCGCATCATAACTTTGAACAGTCACTAAACGAATGGTTGTAGGTCAAGGACTACCTGTATTAAAATCCTCAGGTCCTACTCCCAAGTCAACTACAAGAAGTTAGTAGAGTTACTCAGAGTTGAGCTCACTTTCATTGAAAAGTGACTGAGGACCATTTTTCACACGTATGACCGTGACATCATCCCTGCGGTTCACATGATCCAAATTCCAACGCTTATTTATGACGGTCCTATTTATGACGGTTGCTGTTGTGACCTTCCGGCAACAGGGAAGCCATAGTGTGATTCACTTAACAACCACGGGGATTCACTGAATGACAGTGGCAAGGAGAATCGTAAAAGGCGGCAAAATCCAACTGTCTCATTTACCGACAGGGAGGCTGAGCTCGATTGTGGCCTTAAGTTAAGGACTAGCTGTATGACAGAAGGTTGAGGCCTGGAGTCCCACGAGACTGTCCCCACCACCCAACCATACACAAAGGCCTTTCCATACAAAACCCACAACTTCCCTTAAACCCCTTTTTTGTCGTTCCTTCAACCCACAAACGAAGGATCGACAGTCCTCGCGCAGCGACCCACATTTCAGCGAGGCAGGGGACGATGGACTATCATCCAGTCCCTTCCCAATCGGCTCCATCATGCTCTCCAAGCAGGGTAAGGCCTGCCCGTGTTGCATCACAATTGTCCAGCAGAAGTTGCTGGGCCTTCTAGAATCTTCCCTGGCCACCTTGCAGGGAGGCTGTCGGCTTCAAGGGATCGAAGGAGCACTACGGTTTAAGCGGGTTCAACTTCAATTCCCAGAATTCACCCGTAAGATTTCAGAGGGGAGGATTTCAACTCCCAGAATTGTTTCCTGATGGGCGTTTCCAGTTAAGCGAACCCTAAACTTAAGCCCGTTCAGAAGTTGTGCCCAACAAACGAAAGACCAAAAATCGATGGATGGTACCGTTGTCGTACCTGAGCTCTCTGGGCGGCGTCTGAGCACCTGGCCGCGCCATGGAGAGACCGTTGTGCAGGTCGATGGTGTCTTCTTCCAGCTCCCCCTCCTCCAGTTCCCCTTCCTCCAGCTCCCCCTCCTCCAGCTCTTCGTTTCGGAGGGGTTTGGAGAGGGGGCTCTGCTCCAAGGGCTGGACAGGTTCTTCGGGCTCCATCCGTCGCCAGCAGGTCGAAAGGTCAGCCAGGGAAGGGCCGGATTTGGAGCGCCAGTGGCCTTCGGCAAACCACTTCTTCTCGGCACAGCCCAGCTGCTCGGCCAGAATCCGGTACTTGGCAGCGTCAAAGAGCTCGTTTCGGGGTCCCAGCAGGCCCCAACCCTGGAGTGCATGGAGACAGAAGAAAGAAGGTAGGAAAGAAAGAAGGAATGATGGATGGAAAGAAAGAATGAAAGAGGGGGGAGGGAGGGAGTGGGGAAGAAAGTTAGGAGGAGGAAGAAAGGGAGAAAGAGGGAGGGGGGAGAAAGGGAGGGAGAGAGAAAAGAAAGTAAGAAAGATAGAAAGGGAGGGTGGGAGGGAGGGGGAGAAAGGAAGAGGGAGGGAGAAAGGGAGGGAGAGAGAAAAGAAAGAAAGATAGAAAGGGAGGGTGGGAGGGAGGGGGAGAAAGGTAGAGGGAATGAAAAGAGAGGGAGAGAGAGAAGAAAGAAAAAGAAAGATAGAAAGGGAGGGTGAGAAAGGTAGAGGGAATGAGAAAGAGACGGAGAGAGAGAAGAAAGAAAGAGAGAGGGAGGGAGGTGGAGAAAGGAAGAGAGAGGGAGAGAGACAAAAAGAAAGAAAGAGAAAGAAAGAAAGAGAGAGGAAAGAAGGGAGAGAGGGAGGGAGGTGGAGAAAGGAAGAGGGAGGGAGAGAGAGGGAGAGAGAAAAAAGAAAGAGAAAGAAAGAAAGAGAGGGGGGGAGAATGGGAGAGAGATAAATAAATAAATAGATAAATAAATAAATAAATAAATTAGCTTGGATGGCACAACAGAGGACATGATAGGTAGACACAAGCTTTGGGGTCCTGGGTGCTCTGTGAGCCGGATGGTTTGTCATTTCGTCAACTGACTAGGTAATATCATCAGTGCTTAAGGGAGGGAGTTGTGGACTGGAAGGAGGAGGAAGGACTATGGGCTTCTTGGTGCTCTGTGAGCTGGGTAGTTTTCTTGCAAACGTTTCATGACCCAACTACGGAACATCATCAGTGCTAAAAGGGAGGAGGAATTTGCTGGGAGGAGGAGAAAGATGATGAGGAGGAAGATGATGCTCTCTGTTTGGTTTTTTTTTTTTTTGCAGACATCTCATGATCCAACTAGGGAACATCATCAGTATTACAAGGGAGGGAGGTTTGCAGGAGGAGGAGGGGGGGTAGAGAAGGACTGTGGGGTCCTTAGTGTTCTCTTGGCAGTTTTCTTGCAGACGTCTCATGACCCGACTAGGGAACATCATCAGTGCTAGAAGGGAGGAAGGACCGCCAGGAGGAGAGGGAGGAGGAAGAAGAGGAGGACTGTGTGGTTCTTGGGTATTTTCCTTGCAGGATTTCCTTAATAAACTACACTGTCTCCTCCCCCTCCCAACACTGATGATGTTCCCTAGGTGGGTCATGAGACGTCTGCGAGGAAATGAAACTACACAACGGTGGCCATTGGGATCCCCTTTCCGTTGTTAATCTTCCCCACGTCCTTCGGGTCCCACTAAAAGGAAAAACCTGGACCTGTCCCAGAAGGGGTCTGTGCGCGAAGCCCACCCTGGAAATTCCCACCTTGAAGAGCTGGCAAGCAGCGGCGGCCGCCTGTCTCTCGGCATCGATCTTCTTGGTCCCATAGCCTTCCACTTCGACATTTTTCGGCCACTTGATGAGCAGCGTGACTTTCTGGGGGGAGAGGAAGAGTCAGGCCTGAATTGTTCATCCTCCACTTACAACTGTGGTGGAACATTCCCGTTGCAGTCCTTAAGCGGTGACCAAAAATCATCATGCAAACTACTGCACATCTTTGAGTTACAACCTTAATGGAAGCTCCACTTTGCGGTTGTTAAGTCATCACAGAATACGGTGAAGAAAACTATTGTTCATCTTCCACTTATGATCCCTGACTGCAGGAATGCCAATGTCTCAAAAAAAACGACCCCAAGTTAATTTTCCTGGTCACTAGTTAACTTTGGTCACTAAGTGAAGCACCGTAACTAAAGGGCTACCTGTATTCTTGGGTTTGGCAGATACGAAATTTAACCAGAGCTTTGGACCTTGGTTAAATTTCCCTTTTTTTCAAAGAAAAAAGGAAAGTTAAATTGATTTTTTTTTTAAAAAAAATACCTTTTTCCGTGGCCCGTTGGAATGGATGTAGATTAGTTTGTCTCTGGCATGGGAGATACCAAGGGCTCGTCCAATGACGCTGTTGAGAAGGTTTTTCGGCTGTGGGAATTCCTTCAGCAAATCTCTGGTTTCTGCCATAAAAATAGGACAAAGAAGTTGTGAGTTCAATCTGTCAACCCATCAATCGGGAATGTACTGCAATGGGGTTATTTTTTTCTCGGTTCAGCAATACAATATTTTTTTTAAAAATTTGATTTATATGCCGCCCTTCTGCAGAGATTCAGGGCGGCTTACAAGGCGTGAAGCAATAGGCTTCATACTTTTGTATATTTATCCAAAGTCAGCTTATTGCCCCCACAAACTCGGTCCTCAATTTATCCACCTTAGAAAGATGGAAGGCTGAGTCAACCTTGAGCCTGGGGAGATTCGAACATGAAGTAATTGCAGACAGCTGGACGTTAACTAGGGTGCTTAGTCTGCAGAGCTATCCAGGCTCAGGAAGTGGTTGGGAAGCTGAAATTGGCTACAGAAACTCAGCATGTCCTATGTTAAGCGAGGTTGGAGGTTTGTGTGTGTTTCCTTGTGCATGTTTCAGGACCAAACTAGGGAACACCATCAAGGCTAGAAGGAGTAGGGATTTGTGAAGAGGAAGAAAAGGGGAGGAGGAAGGACTGTGGGGTCCTTGATCATCTCCAAGCTTGTTGGCTTTCTTGAGGACATTTCATCATCTAGCCAGGTAACACGTTCAGTGGCAGAAGGATGGGGTTTTTGGAGAGGGGAAGGAGGAAGAGGACAAGTAAGTGAGAGAGAGAGGGAGAGAGAGAGAAAGAGGAAAGGACTTTGGTTGTTCTCTCAGTTGGGTGGCTTTCTTGCAGACCTCTCTTGACCCAACTAGGGAACCTCATCAGTGCTAGAAGGGAGGGGGATTTGAAAGTTATGGTCTGGTCAGCCACGCCCCCCCAACGGATTTCCCAGTCTGGGTCTGTGCCTCTACAAGGTCAACAGCCCAAGGGCTGAAGGTCATGCAGCCGAGGTGGGGGGACTGTTCCCAGCTGACTGTAGAGCCCCACAACCCTCTAATTGGGGGGGGCTCAAAATCCCCCACCTGGATCTCAGCCCAAAGGGGCGTCTTGAGACCCCCCCCACCTATTCCTAGTGCCTAGGACACTATCCCCCCCCTCGATCCTGGCCAAAAGGGGCGGCATAGACCCTCCCCCCGTTAGCCCAGAGAGTCTGGGGCACAGAGCCCCCCCCCCATCCTGGCCCATCAGAAGCCCCCTTGTCCTGGGGAAGCCTTGCCTAAGACCCCCCCACCCTTTCCCCAAAGGGGGGGCTCAATTCCCCCGATCGTGGCCCCCAAAGGGAGGGGCATGAGACCCCCCCTCCCCTACCATGGGATCCGGCTCCTCCCCCCCTCCTGCCCCATAGGGACCCCTCCCACTCACCCCGAGGGAGGCTGGAGCCTTCCTCGCCCTCCCGGCCCATGTCTCCTTCCCGCTCGCCTTCCTCCGCTTCCTCCGGCCCGGCGACGCGGGTGTAGCAGCGGGATCGCCAAGGGCCTACCAAGCCGGAGGCTCCCGTGAAGCCTTCCCCACGCAGGAGCCCCCGCAAGAGCCGGCAAGGGACCGCCATGCGGAGAGCAAGAGAACCGGGGCAGCGAGAGGGAGGCCAGAGCGCCCGCGACGAAAGAGACGAGCGGGAGCGCCCCCGAGCGGCGCTAGGGTGAAAGCTGGACGGCGGAGGGAAACAAGAACGAGGCCAGAGCGTCCGCGGGGAAGGAGACGAGAGGAAGAGGCTCCCGGTAGGCGGAGTGTAGGGGCAGAGCGGCCGCGATGACAGGGAGCGCCCCCGCGCGGCGCCAGAGCGTCCGCACGGGCGGAGGAAATGAGAGGAAGCCGCTGCGACACGCAGGGAGAATGCGACCAGAATCCGCAGCGGGGGAGAGGAGACGGATCGCCCTAGCGCGGCGCCAGGCGGAGAAGAGAGCGGAGCCAGAGAGTCCTCGACGAAAAGGCGGGAGGGAGCGCCCGCGGAAGCGAGAAATTCTAGGAGGATGGGAGAACGCGGCCAGAAGATTCGAGGAAGGACAGTCGAGGAGGAGGGGGTCCGAAAGGCGGTGCATAGAGAGAGCGCGGCCAGAGCGTCCGCGAGGAAGGAGACGAGAGGGAGGAGCGTCCCCGCGCGGCTCCAGGTGGACAGAACAGGCTTTTCAACGCCGCCGCAAGAACCGCAGCACCTCAATGCAGAGGGAGGGGGGATGGCGGACAGGAGGAGGAGGTGGATGTTGTAGCCTAGATGGGTCATGAGACGTCTGCCAAAAAACCACCCAGTTCAGAGATCACCAAGGACCCCACAAATTATCTATCTATCTATCTATCTATCTATCTATCTATCTATCTATCTATCTATCTATCTATCTATCTATCTATCTATCTATCTATCATCTATCTATCTATCTATCTATCTATCTATCTATCTATCTATCATCTATCTATCTATCTATCTATCTATCTATCTATCTATCTATCATCTATCTAGCTGTCTGTCTGTTTGTTTATCTATCTTCTTCCCTCCCTCCCTTCACTGACGTTCCCTAGTCGGGTCATGAGACGTCTGCAAGAACCCAAGGTCAGAAATCATCAAGGACCGGACAGTCGTTGGCTGCCTGGGGAATTCTGGGAGTCGAAGTCCTCGCGTCTTAAACGTTGGGAAATCTTGTTCTAAGGCAAGAAGAATTGATGGGTTCAGCTTAAAATCTGCCAAACTACAATTCCTGCTCCTTCTGAGAAGGCTGGCTAGGGATGATGGGAATTGCAATTCAACTAGCATGTAATCTTAACCTGATCCTAAAGCATTCCATGGTTTCCTATTTAGGAATTCAGGGAAACTAGAATTAAGGAAAATATTCCTTGTGTAATTACCACAATTAACCAGTGGAACGACTTGCCACCAGAAGTGGTGGTTGCTCCGTCACTGGAGGCTTTTAAAAACAGACTGGAGAGGCATTTGTCTGAAAAGGTATAGGACCCTCTGCTTGAGCAGGGGGTTGAACTAGATGACCACTGATGTCCCTTCTGTTATTAGAAGGTTCTGTAAGGGCAAGGATTTTTACACCCCAACCCTTCTGCTCCTGGCTCGATCGAACTCTTACCTCTTCTACATGAGTTCAGGGAGAACATCTCTGGCAGACCGAAATGATCCAGTTCCTGGGAAAAAAAAGGAGAGAAATTTTCACAACCAACCAACCAATCAATTAGTCACTCAATCAATCAGATACATTCAGGAAAGCAAGACAATTGTGTCCCAATTCTCCAAGAACGGTTTTAAAATCAAGAAAGAATAAGAGAAGACATCCAAGTGCCCATATATCCAGTAGTAGTTGTCCTCGACATACGATGATTTGTTTAGTGACCGTTTGAAGTGACAACATCCTGTAGCCGAACAGAGTGTACAGGAAGTCCTCGATTTACAACAGTCCATTTAGAGACTGTAGAAAAAGGGACTTAAGATCCTTGTTCACGTTAATGCCCGTCACACCGTACCTGTGGACAAAATTCTCACTGACCCGTATTTACAGCGCTTGTAGGGTCCCAGGGTCAGATGATCTTCTTTTGCGACCTTCCGACAAAGCAGAGTCCACAAGGAAGCCCGATTCGCTTAAGGAAAATGGAACAAACTTACCCACAGGAATGATTTGCTTAAGAACGGGGGACAGCCAGGTCATAAAACGGGGGCCAAATGGGGGACAGCCAGGTCATAAAACGGGGGCTTAGCATCTAAAATGGAGGTCATAAACCGAGGACTACCCATTGTCTTTCATTAACAGTAACGTATAGAGGAAGTCCTTCACCAATGACTGTAATGGAGCCAGCCCATTGCTGTCGTTAAGTTGTCACACTCATAAAATCGTCCAATCATGCGACGGACCACGTAAACCCAGTCCTTAAATGAAGTGAAGGAGGTCACAAGGGGAAGCCTATTGCACAGCAGTTTGGCTACAAAGCAGAAGCGAGGACTGTAATTGTTGGTTCTATGGTCGAACGCACAAAACATGTTCAGCTGAGGGGGCTGAGCATCAAAATTTCAGATCTGGGTTCCAATTCTCATTTTTCAGTGGAGTCGTAACTTGGAATGATCATATGTGGGAGACGAGCTGGACCCATGGTTTTCCCCCCTCCCCCATCATTTATGGATTTATTTATTAAAAGCCAAATTGGGAAACTGAGCATGGTGATTTCCATGAACGATGGCAGCCGGAAAGGCCAGAAAAGGAGGCCAAAATTGGAGCTGAGACACAGCAACGCATGGGTTCGATGGCAGTCATAAGCCCGAGGACCAGCCCAGCGTCTGTTAGAGGAATATGGCATTTGGCCGAGGATCTCTCACGTTTACATATTTTGTGGCAATCAAAGTGTCATCAAAAGCATTTGAAATGAATATGGGATAAATTCAGCAAGGATCAATCCTTACCTACGCAAGTGGTGTGGCGGCCTAGAGGTGGCACTCTCGCCTCACAATCAGGACGTTATGAGTTCAATCCTAGGGAAAGGCAGATATTTCTCTCTCTGGGCCCCTTGAGAACATAATCTACTGATTATAACTCCACATTGGTGACAGGAAGGGCATCTGGCCAGTAAACCCTCTGCTACCTCCATTCTCTTGCCTGGACTCCACCCCGTAAAGAATTATGGAGGTTGTTAAAATATGATGATGAATCAATACCTACTCCATATGGAGGCCCATTTCACAGAAGGGTACAGCTGAGATCATGGGAAGGAGTTGTACCACTTTGTAAACCGTTAGTAAAGCCACACCTAAATTACCACATCCAATTGTGGTCACCACATTAAAAAAAAAGATGTTGAGACTAAAGGCTCGGAGACTAAAACATACAAATGCCTGCAGAATTTGGATTTGGACAGGCTGGAGAAAAGAAATACATGATAAAATCCTCCCAGAATTTGGGGGGCTGCCCCGAAAAGTGTGGGGGGGAGGTTCCACTTATTCTCCAAAGCACCAGAAGGCCGGTCAAGGAACAACGGATAGAAATTAATCGAGAAGAGAAGCAAACTGGAACTAAGGAGGAATTCCCTAAGCAGGAGGGCGATTCACCACTGGAACTGGTAACCCCCCCTCCCTTTTTTGTGGCAGTCCCTCAAATGCTGGAAATGCTGCTATTATGTCCCCCTATTCCTTCTTTACTATAGATTGGCCATACTCAATTCCTGCAGCCATTCTTCCTATATTTTGGTTTCCAGCCTTTCATCCTCTTAGTTGCTCTTCTCTGCAGTTTTTCCAAAGTCTCCACCTCTCTCTCTATACAGAGGGGGGGGGGGGCGGAGGTTCCTCCAAAACTGGAGGCATCATTCAGACTTGAACTCTACTCTACCAGATTCCTGCAGCAAACAGCTCCTATACAGGAAACTGATGCAGGAATCGTGCAGAGGGGGGTCTTGTCCTGAAATGACAACAGGTGAAGCCAAAAATCCCAATGCATATCCCATTATTTTACTCCAGAGACATAGAGAACTGCACGTTTATAATAACAACCATTATCATAAACTGTGTTTCTAATAAACTGTGTTTCTAATAACGGTTGTTAAACCCAGATTAAATTTCTTGGAGATTTTTGGATAAATGTTTCGTGGCACAACTAGGGAACAGTCTCAGGGTTGGAAGGGAGAGGGATTTGAGGAGTGGGGGAGGAAGAGGAAGGGAAGAGGAGGATAATGAGAAGATGAAAGAGAAGGAGGAGGAGGAAGAGGAAGAAAAGGCACAGAAGGGAGAAGATGGAAGAGAAATGGAAGGAGGACGGAAGAAGAAAAAGAGAGAAGGAAGAGAAGGAGGACGAGATGGAGGATAAGGAAGAGAATGATGGGGAGCAAGAGAAAAAGGAGAAGATGAGGAAGACGACAACCATGGCCTCCTTGAGGCTCCCTGAATTTGATGATTTCCTTGCAGATGTTTCATGACCCAGCTAGGTAACGTTATCAGTGCTAGAAAAAGAGACGGGTTGGTTCTCTTTATATACAGACCCTTCTAGCACTGAAGAGGAGTCAAGTGGGGTCACAAAACATCTGCAAGCACAGAGCATCAAAAACAACACAGACCTCCTTCTCCTCCCTCCACCCTTTCATCACGGATAATATTACACAGCTGGGTCAAGAAATGTTTGCAAGAAAACCTGGAAGCCCAGAGAGCCCCAAGGACCCCACAATCCTTTTCCCTCTTCCCCTTCCTCTCTACAACCTCCAGTCTTCTTGCACACTGATGATGCTATCTAGTTGGGTCATGAGACGTCTGCAAAAAACCCCACCCCCCACCAAACCACCGAGGACCTCACAGAATTTCAATTAACAGAAGAGAACCTCTATTGCTCACCGAGGGAATGTGGGGTCCTCAGTGCTTAGTAGCCTCGGTGGTTTTCTTACAAACGTCTCACAACCCAATTAGGGAACAACATCATGGCCAAGGCAGATACCAAACTCAACCAATTCCCAGCACTTCCAGAATACAAGCCCTCCAAATCAGTTGCAGACAGCCCACCCAATATCACCCCCTCCCCGAAGACAGGCCCCCCTCCTCAGCCCCCAGACCCCTTCCCTAAATGCACCCCCCACCCCCTTCTCCAAACCCAGCTCCCCCCCTCCGCCCCCAAAAATCCATTCATAGGGCCCTTTCACCATCCACCCAAAATCAGACGCCCGCCCAGACGGAGCCCCTTCCCCTGCCTGCAAAGCCCCCTCCCCAAAATAAGATCTCATTCATCACCCAGCCAGCCCCCCCCACCCCAATATTGGACCCTCCCAGTCAACCCTTTAAGGAGGGGAAGTCGAGGGCCCCCCAACCCTCCCCCCTCGCCCCTCCCCCGCCCAGGGGAGACCCAGGCCCGGCCGCCCCCTCCCAAGCCGCCCCCCCTTCAAAGCCACAATGGCGGCTTCTGCGGCCTAGCCAGGCTCAGGCCCGAAATAAGGCCCACCGACCTCCTTTCCCACCGCGGGCTCTGCAGCGAGCGAGGCGCCGGGCGAGCGGAGGCGTCGCGCCGGAGGATCGTCTCTGGCCGGCCGGTGCGCTGCTTTTCTTCCCCCGCCCCCCCGCCGCTCAAAGGATGCTGGCACTACAACTCCCGGCATGCTTCGCGTGGGAGTGGACGGCGGCGCGCTTCTTTTTATCCTTTCAAAGGAGGCCGAGAACTACAACCGCCATGACTACAATTCCCGGAAGGCTTCGCGGCTCCCTTCATTTTGGCGAATGGGAAGGCCCTGTTTTCTCTTCACAGCACGCCGGGACTACGAGTCCCGGCAACCCTCGCGGTGCGCGTTTGCGTTAGGGACGCGCGACGCGAGAAGAGCCAAGGAGCTGCTTCCTCTCCCCCCCCCTCCTTCCATTCATAGGACGCTACGACTACGATTCCAGGCGGGCCGCGAGACGCGCGGGAATGTTGCGTAATGGCAGTGCGCCGCGAGGAGGGAGGGGCATGCGCTCTGCTTTTTTTTTTCTTGTCCCACCTTCCATTCATAGTCCAGCCAGGACTACGACTCCCAGCATTCCTAGCGGTGATTGTCGACATACTGTAGGCGAGAGGCGCCAAGAGGGCGTGGTCGGCTAGCTGCTTTTTTTCATTCCCCCCCTTCCATTCAAACAACGCCAGGACTACGACTCCCGGCGGTCTGCGAGCCGCCCGCCGACGTCATCGGAAAGCAGGGCGATGCTTTACCGCCCACCATAGTTGCAGTTTTCCGGGACTACGTTTCCCGGCGAGCCTCGCGGCTACAGGTAACGCCATTCACATGCCGCCCAGTGTGGCACTACGGCTCCCGGCGTCCGTCGCCCGCGCTGCTGTGGGCGTGGCCAAGCGCTGCTAGGCGACGGAGCACGCCGGCGGAGGGCGGAGCCGCCTCGAGGGGGCGGGGACAGGAAGGCGGAGCAGGCGGCGGCCGGTAAGTGGAGCGTCTCCGTTGAGCGGCGGTTCGTCAGGCTGAAGTCCGTTAGGTCGAGATCCTTCTCTCCTCCTTGGCCCTTCCTGAGGGTCGCCCGTGGGGGAGGGGGAGGAGAAGCGGAGGGGGTTTGTCTCGTTTTATGGCAACATTTCAGCCTGTCAGATTCCACAGGAGGAGTGTGGGCAGTCCTCGGTTTACGTCCGTCCGTTCAGGGAAGGTCCGAAGCCCCAGCGGCCTTCAAACAAGGGAGGCCCCCCCCGACTGTGTTTTCACACTTAAGGACCGTTTTTCACACTTAAGGACCATTTTTCACACTTAGGGACCATGTTTCACACTTAGTGACCTTTTTTCACACTTAAGGACCATTTATCACACTTAGGGACCATTTTTTCACACTTAGCGACCGTTTTTTCACACTGAGAACGTTTTTCATACTTAGTGACCATTTTTTCACCCGTAAGGACAGTTTTTTCACACTTAAGGACTGTTTTTTACATTGAGACCATTTTTCACACTTAGTGACCATTTTTTCACCCGTAAGGACCGTTTTTCACACTTAGCAACTGTTTTTTCACACTGAGAACGTTTTTAATACTTAGTGTCCATTTTTTCACTCATAAGGACCATTTTTTCACACTTAAGGACCATTTTCAAATTGAGACCGTTTTTCATACTTAAGGACCATTTTTCACACTTAGTGACCAGTTTTTCACACTTAGGGACCATTTTTCCACACTGAGAACATTTTTCATACTTAGTTACCGTTTTTTCACCTGTAAGGACTGTTTTTCACACTTAAGGACCGTTTTTCACACTTAGTAACTGTTTTTTCACACTGAACATTTTTAATACTTAGTGTCCATTTTTTCACTCATAAGGACCGTTTTTTCACACTTAAGGACCCTTTTTCACACTTAGTGACCGTTTTTTCACACAGACCATTTTTCATACTTCATACATTTTCATACATTTTTCATACTGACCATTTTTTATCACCAATAAGGACTGTTTTTTCACACTTAAGGACCATTTTTCACACATAAGAACCATTTTTCACACTGAGACTGTTTTTCACATTTAATTACCATTTTCCACTCCTGACAAACATTTTTCACTTAAATATCATTGTTTACACTCAGCAACTGTTTTCTACAATTAATGACTGCTTCGCACTGAATGCTCATTTTTTCAGCTTTTTTCAAATAATTTTTTTCAGCTTTTTTCAACTAATTGTCCACACTTGAAACGTCTTTCACATTTAACCATTTTTTCACACAACCATTTTTTACACTTAATTCCTGTTTTTCACACGACCATTTTTTCATAGTTAACAACCTTATTTTCACACTTAGCCATCCTTTGTCAGTCTTAACAGTGGTTTTTCACACTTAATGACCATTTTTAACACTAACTGACTCTTGTAACATCCCCCTGCTCATGGGACCAAAATACAGATGGTTGGCAATGGACTCGTATTTATGATGATCGCGGCATCCCAAAGTCAGCTGATCCTCTTTGTGACTTTTGGACAAGCAGGAAGTCTGATTCATTTAACAACCGTAATACTAATTTCATAAGTGCAGGGATTCACAAGGCAAGAAAGGGCATCAAATAGGACTGCTTTTCACGAAGAAATGTTTCACTTAGCAACAGGAATGTGTAGCACAGTTGCTGTCATAACTCAAGGAATACCTGTATTTTTCAGCTTTAGCTGCTTTCGATGGTTGGACTCCAACTCCCAGAATTCCCAGGCTTTGGAAATTCTGGGAGTTGTAGTCCACCCATCCGAAACTGCCAAAGGTTGAGAAACACCTATGTACATGGATGCCTGTGTTATTTCGATTCCAAGACATTTTTAAAGTGGGAATTTTGGTTTGAAATCCGCCCTTATTTGTGAATTCTTTTATTCCAGATTGAAGGTGTGAACACTTCTTGCCTGAAAATGATCTGCTGGGAGAGTTTGGTCAAGTCCAGCCAGAAGCAGTCAGAGATGAAGGTAAGGGGTTTGTCGGATTGCTGGCCTTGGAGACAAAATAATGTTTTATTGTATATATGTGTGTGTATGTATGTATATGTATATGTATATGCATGTATCTACACTGCTCAAAAAAATAAAGGGAACACAAAAATAAGACATCCTAGATCTGAATGAATGAAATATTCGTAGTAAATACTTTGTTAATTAAATAGTTTAATGTGCTGACAACAAAAGCTCAGAACAATTATCAATGGAAATCAAATTTATCAACCCATAAAGGTTATCAATCCAGGGAGGTCTGGATTTGGAGTTACTCTCAGAATTAAAGTGGAAAAAAAACACTACAGGCTGGTCCAACTTTGATGTAATGTCCTTAAAACAAGTCAAAATGAGGCTCAGTAGTGTGTGTGGCCCCCACGTGCCTGTATGACTTCCTGCAATGTCTGGGCATGCTCCTGATGAGGTGACGGATGGTCTCCTGAGGGATCTCCTCCCACACCTGGACTAAAGCTTTCCCCAACTCCTGGACAGTCTGTGGTGCAATGTGGTGTTGATGGATGGAGCGAGACATGATGTCCCAGATGTGCTCCATTGGATTCAGGTCTGGGCAACGGGCGGGCCAGTCCATAGCATCAATGCCTTCGTCTTGCAGGAACTGCTGACACACTCCAGCCACATGAGGTCTAGCATTGTTGTGCATTAGGAGGGACTCAGGGCCAACCACACCAGCATATGGTCTCACAAGGGATCTGAGGATCTCATCTTGGTACCAAATGGCAGCCAGGCTACCTCTGGCGAGCACATGGAGGGTTGTGCAGCCCCCCAAAGAAATGCCACCCCACACCATTACTGACCCACTGCCAAACTGGTCATGCTGGAGGATGTTGCAGGCAGCAGAACGTTCTCCACGCTGTCTCCAGACCCTGTCCCGTCCGTCACATGTGCTCGGTGTGAACCTGCTTTCATCTGTGAAGGGCACAGGGCGCCAGTGGCGAAGTTGCTAATCTTGGTGTTCTCTGGCAAATGCCAAACGTCCTGCACAGTATTGGGCTGTAAGCACAACCCCCATCTGTGGACGTTGGGCCCTCATACCACCCTCATGGAGTCTGTTTCTGACCGTTGGAGCAGCCACATGCACATTTGTGGCCCGCTGGAGGTCATTTTGCAGGACTCTGGCAGTGCTCCTCTTGTCCCTCCTTGCTCAAAGGCGGCAGTAGTGGTCCTGATGCTGGGTTGTGGCCCTCCTATGGCCTCCTCCACATCTCCTGATGTACTGGCCTGTCTCCTGGTAGCGCCTCCATGCTCTGGACACTACGCTGACAGACACAGCAGACCTTCTTGCCACAGCTCACATTGATGTGCCATCCTGGATGAGCTGCATTATCTGAGCCACTTGGGTGGGTTGTAGACTCCATCTCATGCTACCACTAGAGTGACAGCACCGCCAGCATTCAAAAGTGACCGAACCATCAGCCAGAAAGCATAGGAGCTGAGAAGTGGTCTGTGGTCACCCCCTGCAGAGCCACTCCTTTATTGGGGATGTCTTGCTAACCGCCTGTGCTTTCCACCTGTGGTCTATTCCATTTGCACAACAGCATGTGAAATTGATGGTCAATCAGTGTTGCTACCTAAGTGGACAGTTTGATTTCACAGAAGCGTGATTGACTTGGAGTTACATTGTGTTGTTTAAGTATTCCCTTTATTTTTTTGAGCAGTGTATACACACACACACACACACACAAATACAAACATACAAACCGTTCGTTTCGGAGTTTAAGATGCACTTCCCCCCCCCCCCAAAACAGGGTGGAAATGTTGGTGCGTCTTATACACTGAATGAAGACATTTTTGGCCTCCCAAACCCCCCACACGTTGCCTCACAAACCCTTTGCATATTCTATTTTTGTGAAAAGCAGGCCGGTTGTGGGTGTCTGAAATGCCAAATCCTCCACGCGTCACATTTTTGCCCTCCCAAACCCTCTATGCGTCCTGATTTTGTGAAAACTATTTTTTTTTGTTTTTTCCTCTTTGAAATCTTATACTCCGTTGCATCTTATAGTCTGAAAAATATGGTGTGTGTACATATATGTAGGTTTTTGGTTATTCGGGTTTTCTCCCACGTAATTGGAAGTGTCTTGGCGCGTTTCGATGAAGTCTCACTTGTCATCTTCAGGCTGGTGTTTTCGGCTTTGTGCTTCTAGGAGCAATGTGTGATCACAGCTGTTTCTTCCTTTTAACTGCTAGTGGGGATGTGAACTGATTGGGTGGCAGCTTAGCTGTGTTCTGATTGAGTGGAGGTGTATTTGATTGGTTGGGGGCTTGGCTGTGCTCTGATTAGATGGGGTGTAGGCTGTGCTCTGATTGGCTGGCGGTGTGTTCTGTTTGGGTGGGGGCTTGGTTGTGGTTGGGTTAGTCTGAGTTGCAGGGGGATTTGAGCTGGTGAGTTGCGTTGCTGATGTTTTGCATTCGTGGTCGTGCCACATCTTCATGGCAGGTATCAGTCTGCTTCATGTATGGATTGGAGGGGTTTAAAGTGGCTAATGATGCAGCTGCGGTCTGGCTTCTGGTCCGTGGTTGTGCCTCATCATCGGTGTGGATTTGAGTCTGCTTTCTGCAAGGATGTGTGATGGTGACATCCTGTGTGGCTCTCGTGAGTGTGGGTTTAGTGTCATTCCTCATGTCAGGGACTCGTTTGTCAATAAAGGCAGGTTTCCAAATGGTTGGTAGGCGGAAGGCAATCATCTCGTTTATTCTTGCTGTGCGGGCATTTTTCTATCTCGATGGCTTCTCTGTTTATTCTGTTGTTAAAAGTGTTCAGTTTTGGCAATTATCCTGGTCTTTTTGAAGTCAATTTCATGCCCTGTGGCTTTAAGCTGTTGGATCACGGAAGAAATTGATTCTGCTTTTCTGACTGAGTTCTTGTGTTCTTCAGTGCGTGCACTTATTCTTCTGTTGGTTTGTCCAATGTATGTGGTGGGGCAGGCGGTGCATGGGATTTCATATTTACATACACTCTCCTGTTTTCCCCATCACAATCACCCTATGAGGTGGGCTGCGCTCAGAGAGAGGAAAAGAGAGGGAGGGAGGGAGGGTGGGACTGGCCCAAAGTCATCCCCTCTCCACACGTTAGGTTACATAGAGCCCTCGTCACTGTGTGAATGCCACCGGCAGTTTTCTTGTCCGGAGTTACATCCCGAGCACCTTCCCCTATGGTGGGACACATAGTCTAACAAGACCCCTAGCTCCACTTTCTGCCCTGAAGAAGCTACTTTTAATAATAATCAGAGTAGAACTGGAAGGGACCCTGGAGGTCTTCTAGTCAAACCCCCTGCTGAAGTGGACCCCATTTCAGACAAATGGCTGTTCAGTCTTGTCTTAAAAACCTCCAGTGTCAGAGCACCCACAACTTCTAGTAGCAAGCAGTTCCACTGGTTAATTGTCCTACAGTTAGGAAGTTTCTTCTTCACTCCAGGTTGATCGTCCCTTTGATCCATTTTCATCCGTTGTTTCTCGTCCTGCCTTCTGGTGCTTTGGAGAATACGTTGACCCCCCCTCCCCTGTTCTTTGGAGCAACCCCCCAAATACTGGAATGGTGCTCTCATATCCCCTTTGCTCCTTCGTTTATCTAGATTGCCCATACTCAATTCCTGGGACCATTCTTAGTTTGTTTTAGTCTTCGGGCCTTTAATCCTCTTAGTTGCTCTTCTCGGCACTTTTCCCAAAATTTCCACATCTTTTTTTGTAACATGGCGACCACATCAGAACGCAGCATTCCTGGTCTGGCCTTACTAAGGCTTTACAAAGCGGAGCTAAACCTTCCTGTGATTTTGATTCCGTGCCTCTATTTAGAGAACTGAGGATCATGTAAGCATTTTTGGCTGCCACCACACACGGCTGGCTTTAAGGGATCGTCCGCTAGGACTCCGATGTCCATGTCGCACTTCCTCTTTTTGTGCCGGTTCTCCTCTCTGCAGCGTGGATAAGGAACCATCCGTAAAACTGCCCTGCCACACCTGTTGGATTTCCCTTTCAACTCGGGGATCCATCTGTTGTCTTTCCATGCTTGTCCCACGGGGGAACAGGGGCGCTATGGCATTAAGTGGGATGGCTGATACCAACGTTGATGGTCGACGGAGCCCAACATTTCTGTCGCTAAGAGAGACATTTGTTTGGTCCATTTGGCCCCCCTATTTTACAACCTTTCTGGGCCTGGTTGTGAAGAGAAATCCCTGCAGTTGTTAAGTTAGTTACACACGGTTGTTAAGTGAATCGGGCATCTCCCATCGACATTGCCACGATGGTCATAAGTGTGAAAAACAGTACCAAGTCCAGTAGTGGGTTCAGCCCAGTGGGCGGAGCCTCCCGCCGCCACCACCACTACCGGTTTGCCCAAATCGGAGCGAACCGGTAGAAACCCACCACTCACCAAGTAAGTTCCTTTTTTTTCAGGGCCATTGTCACTTGGAACGGTCGCTAAACGAACCGTTGTAACTCAGGGATGACCTGCCATTTCTAATAGGATCAGAACTAGTTGCCAAATATCTGAATTTCAATTGTCATCACCGGCTTTGGAAGATGGGACTTACGACAGGGAAAGGGAGAAGTGTGTTAAAATACGTGTTGCCCGGGTGATGAACTTTCTTGCCATCGTCATTAAGTGAATCTCAGCAGTTCTTGGAGGAAGATGGTCGTTAAGTGAATCTGGCCGGTTATTGGTCAGAGGTCCCCCAAGGGGAATCACGGCACCCTCGGATGCTGTGACCGTCGTAAATCTGAGTCAGTCTTCAACGTCCGTGTTCTCATCACAGGACCGCAATGGTCATAAGTGTAAAAAAGAGTCCGAAGCCCCTTTTTGCACGTGCCATCCTAACGGTCATTAAGCGAACTACCTGCACAGGGACTCCTCAACGTACAACGGTTCATTTAGTGACCATTCCAAAGTTAGGGTTAGAAAAAAAGACTATTTTTCGCACGACCATCCCGAAACCTCCATGGTCACATGACCCGAATTCAGAAGCTCTGCAACTGACTCACATTTACAACGATCGCAGCATCCCAGGGGTTGCGCGATCCCTTTTGGCGTCGTTGGGGGAAGCTGGATTCACTGAATGACCATGTACCTCATTTTAACCCCTGCAAAGATTCACTTAATGACTGCAGGAAGAGATGTTGTAAAATGAGACAGGCTCCCTTAGCCAATGTTTTCCCTTAACAACATCATTTTCGGGCTCAGTTGTGGTCGTAAATTGAGGACTACCAGCGTTCCTAAATCTTAGCCAATTTCAGAATTTAGGGGGAAAAAAACAACCTCCGGGCATTTTCAGCCGCACTTGCGCAAAAGGGCAAGCGAAGCCGGCGACCCCGCCCGTTCTACTGGGGGTTTTATAAAAGAAACTCCGGGCACCTTCCATCGCACATGCGCACAAGTGCGAACGAAAGTAGCAACGCCCACCGCCTCCCGAGCGCGTCGTAAGAAACTCCGGGCTGTTCCCGCCGCGCATGCGCATCCGGGCGAAGGAAAGGGCCACCCCGCCCATCCTCCCTAAGGCTAAAGAAACTACGGGCACCTCCCGCTGCACATGCGCAGAAAGTGCGAAAGAAGGCGGCGTTAATAAACTGGCACCTCCCTCCGCACATGCGCAGCCGACTCAAAGAATGCGCCTACTCCGCTCCTCCAGTGGGCTTAAGAAACTAGGCTTCTCCCACCACACATGCGCAAAAGTGCGATCGAAAGTGCCAGCCAAAGCGCCGACTCCGGCCGGCCTCCCGAAGGCGTTGTCAGGGTTAGCCAGGGCACCTTTCTCCGCACTTGCGCAACTTCAGTCAACGAAGGCACCGACTACGCCCGGCCTACCGAAAGTTCCCATCACGCACGCGCAGGGCGGCGTCCTTTTTTTTTTCTTCCCTGTGGCGTCTACGCAAGCGCGGCAGCGGGGCGTTTTTTTTTTTTTTAATCCTCGTCGTCCGAACTCGGGGTAGGGCGGGCTCCTTTCGGCCCCGTGGCGCATGCGCGTTCGGGCGCGGGGCCTGCCTGGCATTGTCCCGCGCGCGCGCCAGCAATGGAGAGTCCCGGCCCGCCCTGAGGTAATTTTTTTTTTTTTGGCGCCAGTAATGGCGGCCGCTGAGGCGGCTGAGGCGACTTTTCGTCGTCGCCGGGATTCTTCCCGTGCTCGCCAAGCCGTCCTTCGGACCCGGGCTCGGAGCCTTTGCCGTCGGCTCCGGGCTCTGCAAGGCCGGCAGGTGGAAAGGCACGTCCGGCAGCAGCTGAACGGCTTGGTGGGCCGAAGCCGGACGCGGCCTGGTCGGAGCGGCGGCGGGGCCGAGCTGAGGCGAGTGGCGGCCGAGGCTCAAGCCCGGCTCCGGGCGGCCCAGCGGGGCTGCGATTCGGACGCCACGGAGAGCGCTTCGGACGCCTCTTCTTCCTCCTCCTCTTCCTCGTCGTCCTCGGGCTCTTCTTCGTCCGGCTCCTCGTTCGGGAATTCCTCCTCCTCGTCGTCGTCGTCCTCCTCCTCCTCTTCCTCAGACAGCGAGGGCCCCGAGCCGGGCTCCGGGCTCCGATGCAGCGCCGGGGTGGGGTGAGTGTCTCCTCAGGGCTGGTCTTGGGGGAGGAGAGGCTGGTCTCCACGGGCTTGGAGGGGGTCTAATATGTATAGAATGGGCTGTGTGTGTTTGTGTAAGACTTAAAATTGGACCCTGACTTGGATGTAGACGTGTGAATGGAGCCTGAGATGGATATACACGTGTGCATAGGGTTGTAACGTGTAGATTGAGCCTGATCTTTGTGAATGGAGCCTGAGTTGGGTGTACACAGATAGAGATGTATGTGTCTGAATGGAGCCTGTCCTAGATGCAGATAGGTGAATGGAACCTGACATGGGTGTATGCATATGAGTCGGGTTCTACAGGAGTACATGGAGCTTGACCTGGATGTACACATTGACATGGGGATGTACATGTGTGAGTAGAGCTTCCTTGGAGTGCGTAGGCGTGTGAATGGAGCCTGATATGGGTTTGTGTATACGTATAGATGGAGCCACGTATGAATGGAGACTGAGATGGGTGTGTACATATGTGAATGGACCCTGATTTATGGGTGTACACCTAAGTGTTCCCCAGGTCTCGGGGTATAACATATGAATGGAGCCTCACTTGGGTGTACACATGTAAATGGAGCTTGAGATGATATATATGTGTGAATGGTGGTGTAATGTATAGATGGAGCCTGACCTCTGGGTGTGCACGTAAATGGAGCCTGAGATGGATGTACAGGTGTGCTTGGAGCCTGATACTGATTTCTGTGTGTGAATGGACTGTGAGATGGATGTAAACATGTGAATGGAGGTTTAACGTGTAGATGGAGCTTGTGTGTACATGTGTAAATGAAGCTTGCCATGGGTGTTAAGGAATTCCCAGAGTAACCCTTGAGTAGCAAGGGTGTGCACCCGAAAGAGATTAAAATTAGATAAGAATAAGCACAGTCAACACACAGATAAGTTGTGTTTACTTTCAGGAAATAGTAAGGCACAGTCAAATAAACAGTTCAAGTCATACACATATAAAGCAGGAGATAGCAAAATGACAGTGTAGGGATAATCCAATAACAAAGTCTTCTTACCAGTTGTCGTAGTCATTCACAATAAACAGTTCTTCTGGATTTGCAAACAATAGCATACAGAGATATCAGAGAGCAAGAACAGTAAAGAAAAACAAGCCATGTTTCTACCTCCCTCTTAAGGACACAGTATGATGCAATACAGCAGTCTTAAAGCTATATTGATGGTTTATATATTGCCAACCCAACTAGGTAGGTAATACTCATTTCCTAACAGGTGTGTATGGAGCCTGAGTCATGTGAATAGAGCCTGAGATAGGTGTGGATACGTGTGAATGGGGACTTAGATCAATGTACACATGTGAATGGCCTAATATGGGTGTGTAGACATATGAATGGAGCCTGAATTCTGATGTACAGATGTGAATGGAGTCTAATATGGGTGTGTACACATATGAATGGAGACTGATATAGATGTATGCGTGTGAATAGAGACTGATACAGGCTTGTGTACATGTGTGGATGGAGCCACATGTGAATAAAACCTCACCTGGGTGTTGATATGTGCCAATGGAGCCTGACATCTGGGTGTACATGTGTGAATGGAGCCTGACGTGGGTATATACGTGTGAATGGAGTCTGAGACGGGTACACATGTGAATGGGGATGTAACTTATAGGTGGAGTCTTTCCTGTGTGTACATGTGTCAGTCGAGCTTGACATGGGTTTGTACAGGTCTGAATGGAGCCTGAGTTCTGGGTGTACACATGTGAATAGAACTTGACATGGGTGTGTACAGGTGTGCATGGAGCCTGACCTGGGTGTACATGTGTGAATGAAGACTGACCTGTGCAGGTACACGTGTGAATGGAGGCTAAATTACTCTATTCCTCCTCGGGCTCCTCACTTGGGAACTCCTCAGGCACCAAAAGCCCTGGGCCCTGACGCAGGGCCAGAGTGGGGTGAGTATCTCATCAAGGAGAGGTTGCCCAGGTCTGCCAGTGTAATACATGTCAATGCAGCCTGACTTCTGGATGTGGACACATGTGCAGGGACCCTGACCTGGATATACATGTGAATGGAGACTATGGGTGTATGCATGTGAATGGGGTTCTACATGTGTACGTGGAGCTTGACCTGTATATACACGTGTGGCTTGGGGTGTGTATACACGTGGGAATGGGACCTGACATTGGGGTGTGCTCATGTGACTGGAGCTTCGGTTGGATGCCCATGTGTGAATGCAGACTGACTAGGTAAACGTAGCAATTGAACTTGACCTGGGGGTAGACATGTGACTAGAGAGCCTGCTATGGATGTACATGTGTGAATGCAGCCTGACATGGGTATATGCATGTGAATGGGGTTCTACACATGTACATGGAGCTTGACCTGGGTGTGTACAAGTGTGAAAGAAGCTTCATTTGGATTGTACACATGTGAATGGAGCCTGAACTGTGTGTACACTTGTCAATGGAGCCTGACCTGGGTCTGTGCACGTGTGAATGGAGCCGGACCTGGTATGTGCATGTGGGAATGGAGCCTGACATGGTTCTGTAAATGAAGCTTCAGTTGGATGTTCACATGTGAATTCATCCTGGCCCAGGTGTGTACGCATGTGAATGCAGCCTAAGGTAGGGTGAGGGTCTTGTAGGGTTGGGCGGAGGTCCGGCCGTCTCCCAGGACAGGCTGCCTGACTCTCTCCGATCTTGAACTCTTTCGGTTGAATTTCTGTCTTGCTCTGAGACCTCTGCCTGCCCAATCTGCTCGCTTGGACTCATTTAGCCTTCTTTTGCCAAAAAAACGGATGGGTGGCCGTGTTTGCGGGGCAGGGGAAGTGGCTGTCTTTTTGGGAGGGAGGGGCAACAAGACTGACCTGAGAAGTCACCATGTGAACAGAGAGGGATGTGATTGTGAGGATTGGAAACCGGGATTCAGATGCTGTAGAGGTGTGAAAGGGAAGAAGCTGAGTTCCCCTTAACCTAACACTGATGACGTTACATAGTTGGGTCATCAGACATCTGCAAGACAAAACCTTGGCTCACAGAGCCCCAAGGTCCCCACAGGGCTTCCTCCTTCCTTCTGTTCATTGCAAACCACATTCTCTTTCAGCACTAATGATGTTACTTAGTTGAGTCATGGATAGCATAGCATAGCATAGCATAGCATAGCATAGCATAGCATAGCATAGCATAGCATAGCATAGAATTTTTTTATCGGCCAAGTGTGATTGGACACACAAGGAATTTATCTTGGTGCATATGCTCTTGGTGTACATAAAAGAAAAGATACGTTCATGAAGAATAAGACGCCTGTAAGACAAAACCCCAGCTCAGAGAGCACCAAGAACCCCACAGTCATCCTCCTTTTCTTCCTCCTCCTTTTTTTCCTTTCCTTTTCTTCCTCCTCCTCTCCACAATCCCTCCTCCCTTCTAATACTGATGATGTTACATATCTGGGTCATGAGATGTCTGCAAGAAAAAAATCCCAGCTCAGGACCCCTCATTTCAATCCTGAGTTAGAGATGCTCTCCTTGATTATTCTTAGTCTGGTGTACCATAATCCTGAATGAGAAGGACCTGGGTATACTCCTTGAACTTTGCAGCTTGGGGGGTGGGGATTTAAAATTCACTTTCCACCTTCCCTTCATTGTAGCCTTGGCATCCATCCTGCTGATGGATCCTTGACATAATTTGATATATTTTGGGGATTGCTTTTAAGTACAGACAGTCCAGAAACGGATTGGAGGTGAGTCGTGGGGAATAGAGTCACTATAGGAAGTCCTCGACTTACAACTGTCACTGTAGTGGCCATTCAAATTTATAACGCTGACAAAAGGGACTTGGGACCATTCTCACACCTACGACTGATGCTGCTTCCCTGTGGTCACGGGATTAATACTCAGACACTTGGCCACTGGTGTGTATTTACAATGGTTACCATGTCCCGAGGTCAAGTCATCATCTCCTTTTGTGACCTTTCAACATGTAAAATCAGTGCCTGATTTGTTTAATGACCAGGGCAAAGAAAGGTCGTAAGATGGGACAAAGCTGACTGAACTGTCTTGCTTTGCTGCAGAAATGTCAGGTTGAATTGTCGTAAACCGAGGACTATCTGGGGGAGGGAGTGTTTTTCCCAGCATGTCACTGGAATCTGGCTTCCTCTAACTTCAGAGCACTTGTGTGCATGTGTGTGTGTATTTCTGAAGCCTAAAATGGTAAAGAACAGCCCTCTGAGAAATTACAGGTAATCCTCGACATACAATCCCAGTTGAGCTTCGAGTTTCTCGTGCTAAGTGAGATATTTGTTGAAGTGAGCTTTGCTCCATGTGGCAAATTTCCTTGCCCCTGTTGTTAAATGAATCTGTTAGCTGCACAGTTGTGTGAAGCGCATCCGGTTTCCCCGTTGACATTTTTAAGCGTGTCGTAAAAGCGTAAATTACATGAGCCCGGAAACGCTACGACCGTCCTAAATTCGAGTTGGTGGCCAAACGTCTTGAATTTGGATCGCATGACTGTGGGGATGCAAGTGCAAAAAAAGGTTGTGAGTCCCTTCTTTCTAAGTTACTAAGTGGGATGCTTCAGTTGTCATAAAGACAGGCCGTTTGACAAGGCACTTGCCTTGTCCAGTGGAAGGTTGGTGGTTCGAAACCTGAGTGCTCCACAAAGGTTGAGCTCCCATCCCTGGCTCCAGCTCCTGCCCACCTAGCTCTTTGAAAGCATGAACATTTTTCTTTATTTTAGAAAATTTAGGAAAGTCGCCCATCGGTACTCAAGGCAGCTTATTTGAATATAAAAATATAATATAAAAATAAAAAAAGAATAAATGAATGGACCCCCCCACCCTACAAAAGACTAGTAGATAAACAAGCTCCACTTTGGTGGGAAGATAACACAGTTATTCGCCAATAGGGATATAAGCCATGTTAATTAAGCCATGTAGGCTAGATGACCACAGAAGCGTCTTTATAGACAATCCTGGCTTCCTTGCCTGAGAAACTGAGATGAATACCATGCTCTAGAGCCAAAAGCTTGGGGAGCGGGGAGGAAGGTCGCATGCATACCAAACCCATAATTCTATGCGCCTCGCTCCCGCACATGCGCACACAACACCTCCCCGCGCTCCCTTTGCTTTTGGCACAGTAGGCCCAGTAGGCCTGTTTTTTGCTTTCACCAGGCTTAAGAGCCTTTCTAGGAGTCTGGGTGTGTGTGTGTGAAAACGGCCTTCCCCACCGCTCTGGAGGCTAGAAAAGGCCCAGTTGCCTATTTCCTGTGGGAAATAGTTGGCAAATGGGCTGTTTTCGGCCTCCGGGGGCTGGGGAAGGCCATTTTGGTTCTCCCAAGGCTCCTAGAAAGGCTCTATAACCTGAGGAGAGCAAATAATGGGCCTTCCCCATCCCGCACCAGGCTCTCCAGATGTAGGAAACAGCCTGTTTCACTATTGCAAGTGGGCCCAGAAGGCCCGAGAATCAGCTGGCTAGCATACACATGCACGTCAGAGCTGAGCTTGCATGCCCACCAATATGGCTACATGTGCCACCTGTGGCACCCATGCCATAGGTTCGCCATCATGGCTCTACAGTCAGAGGACACGACTTATCTTTAGACCAGATCATGGGATCATGGGGCTACCACAACGGTTGTGTGAACAGTGGTTAAGCTTAGGATTTGTTTATTGTCACTAAAACTTCCCATGGTGGTTAAGTGTGGCCTATCTGAACTTGAAGGCTGGTCTGAACGGTGGGCTTCTTGATGCTCTCTGAGCTGGGTGGTTTTCTTGCAGACATTTCATGACCCAACTAGGGAA
The DNA here is from genome assembly GCA_038048745.1 of Coluber constrictor foxii. NCBI lineage: Eukaryota > Metazoa > Chordata > Lepidosauria > Squamata > Colubridae > Coluber > Coluber constrictor. Next base: position 170,010,630 of record CM075961.1, on the reverse strand, counting down.
CAGCATCAATGCTAGAAGGGAGTGGGGTTTGTGGAGAGGAGGAGGAAGAAGGAGAATGGTGTCCTTGCTGCTCTGTGTCAGGGTTCCAAGTAATGCTCCCAATGAAGTAAACCTCCAAGGCTAGAAGTTCCTCCAAGTTCCATTTTGTTAGAGATGTCATATTGGCACATCTGGGAAAACCCGAATCTGAAAGCTTCCAGGTTTCCCCCACCCAACAGAAACTCTAAGTCTCTGCCCAGCACCCACAAGTCCATGACATGGCCCAATTCAAGCGCCGTCCCCACTGGAGAGGCCTCCCAGTTCCAGCCCTCCAGCTGCAGGGCAAATTGTTCTTGACAGTCTGGGACAGGAATGTTGTTATGACTATATCTCACCCATGCTGCATACAATCCCCCCTCCCTGCTTCCCACCGTAGGAAATGTGGCAGTCCTGAAGTCCCAGTGCAAAAGATGGCTTCTTCCAGGCCTGACACTCTGGAGCTTGATGGTTTTCTGGCCTTTTTTAAATATCCCAGTTACATCACCCTTTAATTTCCTCTTGGCTTATAACTACAATTCCTATATTTCCCCCCCACCCCTCTATCTAAACCACACCTTTCAATGGAAACTTACAATCTTTCTTTTCCTTACCCTGCAACCAGACTTCTCTGAAATTTAATTCATAGATAGATGATAGATGATAGATAGATAGATAGATAGATGATAGATAAATATTGACAGATACATATAGATAGAGATATAAGATATATCTCTAAGTAAGAAAATAGATATAAGATATAGATATATAGATATATATGGATATAGATATATAATGATATAGACGCACACATGCACACTGTGTGTGTGTGTAATATAGATAGATAGATACACACACACACACACACACACACACACACACACACACACACACATAGTCTACACTGGCCATTTTTAATCATCCTGTTATTAATCCAAGCCGCGAATGAAAAAATGTGGTACAATCAAGAGGCCAGAGCTCAAAAGCTTGCCAAATGACCTGGAGAAAATCTGAAATATGAAACTGGGTTGTTAAAAGCCAGAACAAAGAAAAACAAGAAAGGCTTAACCAGGGTTTCCTGAGTTTCCTTTCTTGTGGCTTCCTTCGGAGCAACCTAGGATTTGCCTGTTGGGTAGACTTGTGTATGAATGGATGTGTGTATTTCCATCCTTGCGTCTCTGATGCACTGAGCTGTGTGAAGAATGCTAACTCCCACGTGCCAATGCTTCTGTTTTCAGGCATCGGCTGGCACAGCGCCAATGGGCAATGGAGAGAGCAGCCATCATCTGTCGCTGGACGTGGCTACAAGCTCAAGTGCTGGACCTGGAATATCGGATAAGGCAGCAGACCGATGTTTACAAGCAGCTCCGTGCCAACAAGGTAAGGCAAGCTTGCTTCCTTCCTTTCCAGAAGCATCTTTGTATGGGTATCTCGAAAAGCATTTCGTTTAGTGACTGTTCAGAACTTTACCACAGCGCTGGGGGGAAAAACGGGACCTGCAATAGCTTTTATGAACCGTCGCGGCATTTCCCACCCCCCTCGCTCCAGGGACACATTGCTCAAAATGCAGACTGGCTCGTATTTACGACGGTTCCAGGGTCAGGGGATTCCTCTTTGGGGTGTCCTAAAGTCAGGTTCACTTAACAATCATGCAACTGACTTCAGAATTGCAGGGATTCACTCAGAAAGGTCATAAAATTGGGGCGAAGCTCACATCCCAAGTAGGTCACATCAGTGCAAGAGGAAGTATGGGGTTTGCTCTCTGTTTATACGTACAGTCCCTTCCAGAAATGATGACATTCCCTAGTTGGGTCATGAGACGCCTTCAAGAAAACCACCAAGCTCAGAGAGCACCAAGGACCCCTAATTTATTATTTCTCTTTAACATGGATCCTCCCCCCCCAATTATTTTGTAAACTGCTGTGAATCTACTGCCACAATCCACTCGAATACCCAAGTAGAATACATAATACAAATAAATGGCATATCATCCACTGATAAAAGTTAAAACATAAAAGAGAAAACATTTTATCAGTATGCCAATGAATTCTGTAAGGCCTGTGCCATTTATTCAGACCAAATAATTAACATGCCTTATTTTACACAAAGTATTACTTCAAATCAAAAACAGTAGTTTATGCTTATTTCTTTTTTTGATTTTTTTTCTCTTGTCTGCGTTTGCTCAGGCCAAACTAGAATTAAGTAGTTTTTAAGGCTTAATGGGCTTGGGCATCACACGAGTGTTTTTGTATGTTGTTCGATCTGGATCACGTTCATTGAAATTCACCAGCACATATCCCGCATATGAGCAAACGCAGCCATTGTGTGTTCGTGGAGCCTTGTTTGTGGAACAGAGCCTCCCAGGTTTGGCTTTGAACGCTGGTGAATTAAACGGGGGAAAAAAGGAGAATTTTATTGACTTGAGGCTGATAAAATAGAGGCTGTGATTTGCAGCCCGGGGAAGATCAAAGGCTGGGGAATCTCTTATCTTCAACTAGCCTCAAGGGAAAGTTTTGTAAAGGTTGTATTTATCACAAACATATCCCTTTTATACAAATCTGGCAGCTCAGGGACTCTGAGTTACGATGGCCCTGGAGAAAGACCGTTTTTTTCATACTTACACCTTTGTAGCATGTAATCTAAATTCAGAGGCCTGGCAGCGGGTTCATACTTACGATGGTTGAAGTAACCCGGGATCACAGGATCATCTTTGGTGACCTTTGGACAGCGTATCACACTTATGATCCTCTTAAAGCATGCTAGCTGGGTGACTGGGCCAATCACCAGGCAACAGTGAGTTCTAGTCCTGCCTTAGGCCAAACTGGCTATATCAAAGCAGGGACAGAGCAGATCTTTGAGCCTCCTGAAAACTGTTTTGGTCATGAAGTGAGCATCTAGAATCAGTAAAGCTTTGAAGTAATCTCCAGAAATGAGCATTGCATCATCTTGGAGATGAACATCCGTCACCCTTAACAAGAGCTTCTAAATACAAGGGTTCCCCCCCCGCTCCCCAGGGCCCAGTTATCCTGGGCAGCCTCCAGCAGGAAGATGGGCTGAAGCCACCGAGTCGCCTGGCCTCCCCTGCAGGAGTGATGAACTCCAGGAAAACTCCAGCACTGCCTCCCTCCTCCCCCCACTTGAAGGTGCCCAGTGGAGTATCGCCTTGCATCCCTTCTTATCTCCTCCAAAATGCTGAAAAACAGGTTTGTATTCTAGTGGATGCATCCGGTGGCAAGGAGCAGTGGTTGACCCTGAAGGGGAATTTTGGAAAAGCTGCGTTGTCAAAGTCCTTATTTCTTTCATCGAGTGGATGAAAAGAAAGAGAAGATATTAGATCTTTGTCATTTTAAGAGGGGTGGGCTTCCAATCCGAAAATTCCCTAGTTAGCATGCTTTAAGAGGGATGGACCAACTCCCAGAATCCTCTGGCCGGCATGCTTTAAGAGGGGAGGACTTCTACTCCCAGAATCCCCTGGCCTGCATGTTTCAGAGGGGTGGGCTTCCAATCCCCAAATCCCCCAGCATTTATATTTTAAGAGGGATGGACTTCAACTCCCAGAATCCCCCAGCCAGGAATTGATTTGGCTGTGATAGTCTTTGTGGGGAGAGGGCTTCGAAAGCCATGAAGTGGGGGAAATGCTTCCTGCCGAAATGACACATGGGGTTAAGCATTTTTCAATTGTTCCTTTTGTTTTAATGGTTTTAATTTTTTTATTCATTTAATTTGTTTCTCCTCTGGCTTTTGCATTGCTGGGAAATAAAACGTGTTTTCAGAACTAAAATAAAATAAAATTGCATTTTTCTCTTCTAGAATTCTCACCTTGCCCAGTCTTTAAGGAATCTGGTCTGTCAAAATCCCTCCTGCGCCCCCATCAATGGGTCTCCAGAGCCCCCCAAAGCTTTCCCATCCCCCCATCAAGTTAATGGAATTAGCAATTGGTGAGTTATCCCATAAGATTTCAGTTGATAAAATTTATAATAAACAGATCATTGTGGTAGTTATCCTACAGTATTTAAATTGATAAAATTTAAAATATACAAATCATTGTGATATTTATCCTACAATACTTAAGGGGATACAATTTATAGTGTACAGATCATTGTAGTAGTTATCCCAAAAGATTTAAGTTGATAAATTTATAATAAAGTATTGTGATAGTTATTCCATAAGATTTGGTTGATTAAATTTAAGCCGATAAAATTAAATAACGAAGATGTATATAAACTCTATAATGAACTGAGTATTGTGATACTGTAGTCATCCTAAAAGATTTAATTTGATAACTTTTATAACGATCTTCGTTGGTTGACATCCCTTTTTCAAGGTAATTTATATTTTGATCTTTTTCTCTGGAAATCTTCCAAACATCCGTTGGCATTAAGCTGACAGGTCTGGAGGTTGCTGATTTTAATCTTTCCCCTTATTGAAAGTATTTTTTTTTTCCCCTGAGTCAGCCCGTTGTGGAAATAAAACATAAGGGTTATTTATTTGTCAGATTGTCAGTTTGTTCCTCCGGCTCCTTCTCATCCACATTAAAAGAGTTTGCTCTATTTTCTGGGATTTTCCTTCTTGGAAATTGTTTTTCCTTCCTCTCTTTCTTTTCTTTCTCTGTTCCTATTCTTCATTCCTTCCTCCTTGCCTCTCCCTTCCTTTTTTTTCTCTTTCTTTCTCTGTCTGTCTGTCTGTCTTTCTCTCTCTCTCCCTCCCTTCTTTGCTTCCTCTTCCTTTTCTTCCTTCCTCTCTCACGGCCTCTCTCCCTCTTCCTTCCTTCCTTCCTTCCTTCCTTCCTTCCTTCCTTCCTTCCTTCCTTCCTTCCTTCCTTCCTTCCTTCCTTCCTTCCTTCCTTCCTTTTTTATTTATTGAATTTATATTGCTACCTATTCACCCATAGCGACTCAAGGCATCTTACAGAGTATAATACCTCATTTAAAACAATAAACCTAATAAAGAGAATCAAAAGGACCTGGCGGCTGCCTGGGATCAGGTGGCTGGTGGGGCCTTGGATCAAATCGTGCCTTTGCGGCCTCTGACCCGATCCCTCGCGGCTCCTTGGTTTACCGAGGAGCTGAGGGAGATGAAGTGCCGGAAAAGACACCTGGAGAGTGATTGGAGGGCCAGTTTCGCTGAATCTGACCAAACACTGGTGAGGTCGCATATTAAGACCTACCTAGTGGTGATAAAAGCAGCAAAGTTTAATTACTTTTCCGCTCTTATTGCGTCATCAGAGAATCGTCCGGCCGCCCTGTTTAGGCGCTCTGCTCCATCCGGGAGCGCGGGAGGACTCCCTGGAAGGCAGGGCTGAGGATTTCAGACAATATCTGTATGACAAAATGGCTCAGATCCGGGGGGAGTGGGACTCTGACTGGGTAGATTCGGGCCGGGTGACGAGGAATAGTCTTGAGAATGTTACCTGGAAGAGTTTGATGCTGTGACCCCCGATGACGTGGACAGGATTCTGGGGAGACTTAGCGCAGTCACATGTTTATTGGACCCATGTACCCCCTGGTTAGTACTGGCTTCCCGGGAGGTCACACGAGGCTGGCTCCAGGGAATTATTAACGCTTCGTTGAGTGAGGGTTACTTCCCCACGGCCTTGAAAGAGGCGGTGGTGAGGCCTCTCCTCAAGAAGCCTTCCCTGGGTCCGGCTGTATTAGCCAACTGTCGTCCTGTCTCCAACCTTCGCTTTGTGGCGAAGGTTGTTGAGAGTGTGGTCGCGTGACAGTTTCTGTAGTACCTGGAGGAAATGTCTTATCTAGATCCGTTCCAGTCAGGTTTCAGGCCCGGGTACAGTACAGAAATGGCATTGATCGCGTTGGTAGATCTCTGGAGGGCTTGGGACAGGGTTTGCTCCTCTGTTCTGGCCCTGTTAGACCTCTCAGCGGCTTTTGATACCATCGACCATGGTATCATGCTGCACTGGTTGGAAGAATTTGGGATGGGGGGCACCATATTATGGTGGTTCTCCTTTCTCTCCGACCTGTCGCAGGTTGTGTTGGCAGGAGGGCAGAGGTCGACCTCGAGGCCTCTCATATGTGGAGTGCCTCAGGGTTTGGTCCTCTCGCCCCTTCTGTTCAACATCTATGTGAAGCCTCTGGGTGAGATCATCCGTGGCTTTGGGGTGAAGTACCACCAGTACACTGATGACACCCAGCTGTACATCTCCACCCCTGGGCACCCCAGTAATGCCCTTGAAGTAATGTCCTGGTGTCTGGAGGCTGTGCGGATCTGGATGGAGAGAAACCAGCTCAAACTCAACCCTTCCAAGACTGAGTAGCTGTGGTTCCCGGGCCCGGCATCCTGATATAGTCAGATGATTCCATCTCTGACAGTTGGGGGCGAGTCTTTGGCCCCCGTGGAGAGGGCTCGCAATCTGGGAGTCCTCCTGGGTACGCAACTGTCCTTGGAGGAAGATCTGACAGCTTTGGCCAGGGGGACTTTTTGTCAGGTTCGCCTGATATGCCAGTTGCGGCCCTTTCTTGATTGGGATTCCCTGTGCACAGTCACTCATGCCCTTGTCACCTCGCGCCTGGACTACTGCAACGCTCTATACATGGGGCTCCCCTTGAGGGGAACCCAGAGGCTCCAATTGGTCCAGAATGCGGCTGCGCGGGTAATTACGGGAGCTGCTTGACGCTCCCATCCAACACCCCTCCTGCGTGAGCTGCACTGGCTCCCAGTAGTCTTCCAGGTGTGCTTCAGGGTGTTGGTCATCACCTTTAAAGCACTCCATAGCATAGGACCTAGTTATCTTCGAGACCGCCTGCTGCTACATGACCTCCCATCGACCTGTGCGCTCCCACAAAGAGGGCCTGCTTGGGGTGCCATCAGCCAAACAATGTAGGCTGGTGACCCCCAGGGGGAGGGCCTTTTCTGTGGGGGTACCTACCCTCTGGAACCAACTGCCGCCAGAGATAAGGAGAATCCAAGACCTTGGTACCTTCCGCCGTGCCCTTAAAACTTTCTTTTTTCAGCAAGCTGGGCTGGCTTAACACTTTGAAATGTTTTAATTGGGTTGTTATTGTTTTTTAATTACAGGGCCAAATTTATCTATATCCTTTTAATCGTATTTTAATGTTTGTAGTCTATGTTTTTACTTGGCTGTACACTGCCCTGAGTCCCCAGGGAGAAGGGCGGTATATAAATTTCAAAATAAATAAATAAATAAATAAACAGTGTATAGTGTATAGTATAGTATAGTATAGTATAGTATAGCATAGCATAGCATAGCATAGCATAGCATAGCATAGCATAGCATAGCACAGCACAGCCACAGCCACAGCCACAGCCACAGCCACAGCCACAGCACAATCACACACCCCTGCCCCAGCGACAGCCCATCACACGAGCTATTTATTTATTTATTTAAATTTTTATTTATTCAACAGTACAATAAGAAACATTTTCGGTTCCATGGTGCATAAATAGATACATAAACTTTTATTTTGTCATAGATATACATATACTATTACTTCTTATAAGTAAATAAGTGGACGTAATAGTGCTAGATTTTATCTTAATGATTATTACACATAATAATACACAGTAATATATATATACTATCTCGTTTTTTTCCTTCTCTCCAACCACTTGTACCACATATCCCACACACCGTAATACTCCGAATCTGTTCTGTCGTTGATTTCTAGGGACAATTTATTCATTTCTGCACATTCCAATATTTTCTTTATAACAAGTTCTTCTGGAGGTAGTTGTTTTTCCTTCCAGTACTGGGCAAAGGAAATCCTTGCGGCAGTTACTATGTGAATAATTAGATATTTTTTCTCTTTAACATACTCTGTGTTTAAGATTCCCAGGAGAAATGCTTTGGGGTCGAGTTCGAAATCCTCTCCTATAATTTCCATAATCCACTTTGATAACGTCTTCCAATATTTTTGTGCATAGGTACATGTCCACCAACAGTGATAGAAGGTGCCCTGTTGATGGTCACATTTCCAACAATTTGCTCTCAAATTGGGGTATATCTTCGCTATCCTTGCAGGGGCCATGTGCCACCTATAAAACATCTTATAGTGATTCTCTTTGTAAGTCACTGCTCTGGTCATTTTAAGGTTTTTTTTCCAAATCGTATCCCATTCATCCAGATTTATATTTTTACCAATATTTTTAGCCCAGGCCAACATCGGCTCCTTAACCACCTCCTCTACAGTATCATATTCCAATAGATAATTGTATAGTTTAGCTAAAATTTTCTCGTCTGAGCCCATCCAGATCTTATCGAATCCATTTATACCCGTCTCTATGCCAAATTCCTCCTTATCCTTTTTGTATCTTGAAGTAATTTGAGTATATGGCCACCAATCTATAATAATGCCTTGCTCCCTCAATTCTTCCCTAGTTTTAAGGTTCCCTCCCCCATCCAATATCTCTTTATATCTGAACATCTTTCCTATTTCCAGAACATTTGGGTATATTAATGCCTCCATAGTGGAGAGCCATCTCGGGATTTTTATGTATTGCCTCTGTCTTATCTCTCCCCATGTTTGTATGAGGGTCTCCCTTATTTTATGTCTATGAAAGTATGTTTTGGTTCTTTTTCCAGGATCCCAAAGATATGCATGCCAGCCCTTCTGGAGGTCATGTCCTTCCAGAGTTAGGAGTCTTTTATTTTGTAAGGTAGCCCAATCTTTCAACCATACTAGATTTGCAGCTTTTTGATATGTCTCCCATTTTGGTAATCCAAGTCCCCCTCTCTCCTTCTTATCCTGTAAATTTCTAATTGCTATCCTTGGTTTTTTTCCCTCCCAAATAAATTTCCTAATTATTGCATTGAGTTCTAAAAAGAATTTTTTGTCCAGTTTGACAGGGACAGTTTGGAATAAATATAATAATTTAGGTAGAATACTCATTTTTATTGCTGCAATTCTGCCTTAAAATGATGTTTGCAGTCTTCCCCATTTTTCCAAATCCTGAGCTATTTAATGGGCTCCCTCCCACTCTGGGTTCCCCAGGCCTGCTGGCAGAAGCAGGTCTTCAGCGCCTTCCGGAAGAGTGTTAGAATGGGGGTCATTCTAATCTATGGGGAGATGATGTTCCAGAGGGAGGGAGCCACTATGGAGAAGGCCGTTCTTCTGGGTCCCACCAGGTTTATCTCCCTCAGGGATGGGACCCGCAACATTCCTTGCCTCCCCTCTTTGGTGGGTCGGGTAAATGTGAACGGCAAGAGGCGGTCCCTCGGATAACGTGATCCCAACCCACGTTTAAAAGGTGACAACCAGCACCTTGAATTGCACTGGAAGCAAATTGGCAACCAATGCAGCTCCCGCAGGAGAGGTGATGCATGTGCACGCCAGGGTCTGCATTTTGCACCAACTGGAGCTTCCGAATGCTCTTCAAGGGCAGCCCCATGTAGAGCGTGTTGCAATAGTCAAGACAGGAAGTGATTAAGACATGAGTGACGGTGAATAGCGAGAGTTGGTCCAGGAAAGGGGGTAACTGGCGCATAACCCACAGTTGCGCAAAGACCCTCCTGGCCACAACCGCCACCTGCGGTCGTGAGTCCAGGAGAACCTCCACATTATGTTCCTTCCTTCTTTCTTTTCTTTTTTCTTTCTTTCTCTCTCCCTCCCTTCCTTTCCTTCCTTTTCTTCCCTCCCCCTCCTTTCTTTCTTTCCTTCCTTCCTTCCTTCCTTCCTTCCTTCCTTCCTTCCTTCCTTCCTTCCTTCCTTCCTTCCTTCCTTCCTTCCTTCCTTCCTTTCTTTCTTTCTTTCTTTTTCTGTCTTTCTTTCTTTCTTTCTTTCTTTCTTCATAGCAGTGATATCCTCTGGTACACATTTGTCATGGCTATAACAAACCAAGACCAAGACCTGCTTTCCAATAAAATGTAAATGAGAGCTGGTGACAGAACGCCCACAATGTAGTCACACAACATTGTGGGGGCATATCACATCTTTGAATCGGGATGTTAAGTCCCTTTGGTGTGGACCGTTGACATCTTTGAACGGTCATAACTCGAGAACCCCTTATAGTTGTGCTACTTGTTTCCTGCTTATTTCTTTTGCAAGGATCCTGTACAGGAAGGTTGTCATTCCTTCCTGCACAACAACCCCATTGTGCCCGGAATATTTCTCTAGCGGGACCTTTTCTTTTCTTTGACCCTCCCAGCTTGAGCACTGGTGGCAGCTCTGCAGAAGGCCCGACTACCGACCGGCACCTCAAGAAATCCACACTGGTGAACCACAGCCTGCCCAGCGTGGCCTCAGCCCTGGACAACAGCTGTGTGGCAGCCCGGATCCGCCCCATCTGCAGGTACAAGAAGCGTCGGCTGGTGAGAATCAACTCCATCGCTCACCTGAACCGAAAGGTAAGGCTGAAGGTGAAGACAAGGCAGATGTTTCAGACAGGATCGCTGGTGGTCTCTAAGCTGGGTGGTTTTCTTGCAGACATTTCATGACCCAACTAGAAAACATCATCAGTGTTAGTGATGAGGATGTTACCTAGTTTGAGTCATGGAACATCTGCAAGAAAATCACCCAGCTCAGAGACCACCAGCGATCCCACAGTCCTTCCTCCTCCTCCCTCTGCAAACCCCTTTCCTTTCTAGCTGGATGAGGATCTTACCTCTTCGGGTCCTGAAACCATGCAGCTCAGAGAGCACAAAAGACGTGGTAGTCTTTTTCTTCCTTCTCTCTCTCTCTCTCTCTCTCTCTCTCTCTCTCTCTCTCTCTCTCTCTCTCTCTCTCTCTCTCTCTCTCTCTCTCTCTCTCTCTCTCTCTCCCTCCCCCTCCCCCTCCCCCTCCCCCCTCCCCCTCCCTCTCCCTCTCCCTCTCCCTCTCCTCTCTCTCTCTCTCTCTCTCTCTCTCTCTCTCTCTCTCCTCCTCCCTCTCTCTTCCTCTCCCCCCCCATGAACTCCCCTTCCTTGTAGCCCTGATGCTATTCCCTAATAGGGTTGTGAAGCATCTAAAATGAAACCAGCAAACTTAGACAGCACCAAGGACCCTCTCCAATCCTCCTCCTCCCTCCTATCAGTGATGATGTTATCTAGTTGGGTCGTGAAACATCTGCAAGAAAACCACCAATCTCAGGGAACATCAAGGACCCCACAGTCCTCCCCCTTCCCCGCCTTTTCCTCAGTATAACAGAGATAGAAGGGAGGTTGCCCAGCCTCCTCAAGTGGGAGACCCTAACAGAATCATAGAATAATGGAAGTGACCTTGGAGGTCTTCTAGTCCAATTCCCTGCTCCAGCGGGAGACCCTCAGCCGTTTCAGACAACCGGGGGTCCCGTCGGTTTTCTACAAAGCCTCCAGGGGTGAAACCCCCTTTCAAGTCCTAAGCCCAGGGGACCTAAGACCTGTTCAGATTGTTGTCGTTGTTATCATTGTGTCCTCTCTCACCTTGCAGCCGCCGAAGCCCCTCAGCCTGAAGTGCACCTGCGAGCAGCCCAACTCCTGCATTTTGTGCGACTTCAAGGCCTCACTGCCGACCATCAACCCGGAGGCCATGTCCTTGGAGGAACGGATCGCTCTGCTGGACTCCGGCTTCCACCCCATCCTCTCCTTCCCGCACGGTGAGTAACTTCACACCGCCCACAACTCCCTTCCCCTCCCTGAAATTATTCTGCAGCCTACTTCGCTTCCTCCCCCCCCTGTTCTGTTTACAGGCCCAAATACAGAATTGTTTCCTCGCCTTGCAACTGCAATGCAGCCCAACGTTTCCGTTGCTAATTAAGACAGTGATGAAGGGAGGTTTGCCTCCTTTTATGACTGTTTCCCGTCCGTCCATCCATCCGTCCCCCTGTAGTCATTTAGGGCATCCCAGCCATGGTAAATAAGCAAGACAGTTGTTGAGGGAATCAGACTTTTCCCATGGACTTCTCTGGTTGCGAAAGGAGATTGCGAGAGGCTGGGACACTGAGACGGTCATAAATACGAGTCGGTTGCCAAGCCTCATGTATCCCAATGGTTATTAAGTTAGCAACCATGGTCATTAGGTGAATTGGGCTTTCCTTGTTGACTTCACTTGTCCTGAAAAGGGATTGCATGATTTGGGACCCTGCAGCTGTCATAAATGCGAGTCAATTGCCAAGCGTTGTGTATCCCAGCAGTTGTTTAGTTAGCAATATGGTTATTAAGTGAATTGGGCTTTCCCCATGGACTTTGCTCTTTGGAAAGTCGTGGGAGGGGACTCTGCAACCATCAGAAATGTGAGTCAGTTGCCAAACCTTATGAATTCCAGCAGTTCTTAAATTGGTCACACGGTCGTTAAGTGAATCAGACTTTCCCTGTTGACTTAGCTTTTTGGAAAGTCACAGAAGGGGACCGGGTGATCCCCGGGGACCCTGACACCATCATAAATATGAGTCACTTGCTAATGGAATGAAATAAAATGTGGCATAGAATATAGAATGGAACAGAATGCAGATTAGAAAACACAGAATGGAATAGAATAGGAAAGAAAAGAAAAGAGACTATAGATTAGAATATGGCATGGAATAGAATGCAGAACTGAATAGGATGAAATGGAGTAGAAGAGAAGAGACTATAGAATATGGAATAGAATAGAATAGAATAGAATAGAATAGAATAGAATAGAATAGAATAGAATAGAATAGAATAGAATAGAATAGAATAGAATAGAATAGAATAGAATAGAATAGAATAGAATAGAATAGAATAGAATAGAATAGAATAGAATAGAATAGAATAGAATAGAATAGAATAGAATAGAATAGAATAGAATAGAATAGAATAGAATAGAATAGAATAGAATAGAATAGAATAGAATAGAATAGAATAGAATAGAATAGAATAGAATAGAATAGAAACTTTACTATCACTTTAAATGTACACTAATCAGCATATATTAAAATGTTATTTCCTTGCATTCGTCCCTCCAAAGATAACCATTGTGCCCACATACAAGCACACGTATGACAGAGGAACATCACGGCCTTCATTCCAATGTTTATATACACAGGGCAAAAAACAAAAGATTCCCGCCAGCTTACGAGACATACAGCGTAAGGAACAAAAACCGTCAATCTATTTAGTCGAAGACGACTTGCCCCTTGACCTCTCAACTTTTGTAAGATTCAAATGTCATCATTTATTTATTTATTATTTATTGTCTCTTTTTTTAAAACAGGCAACCCTCTGCATTTACACTTTGAGGCCTTGCTCCGAGAAGACCATTGGCAGACCTCTAAACCTGACTTTCGGAAGCTGCCCCATGCTGGCTTGAAAGACTTAACCAACAATGTCGGTTCTCCATCGCTTTCCGCTCCGGGTAAAGTAACCACATGATTTTTTTCTTTTTTGACTTGGACGCCATGTCCCATCTTCCTGATGGGCCTTGTAGTTCGGAAGAGGGATCGGAACCGATTGCCAAACATCGGAATTTTGATCACGGGGTCATTGTCACCTGCTTTGGAATATGGGGCAGTCCTCAATGTACGACTGCTGATATTTCTGTGGCGGAGGGAGACATTCACTAAAATAAATAGGACGAACGTTTTTGTCCCTGTCATTAAGTGAATCCTGGCTGTTTTTCAGTGAGTAATGTCGTTAAGCAAATCTGACTTTCCCCTTGACAGGAGCCCCCAATTTCTCTGGCTCAGCGAGACATTTGTTTTAAAAAAAAAATCCGCCCGTTTTATGACCTGTCCAACCGTACGGTCATGAAATCGCTGCAGTAGTAACGTTAGTCAGATGGTCGTTAAGCGAATCCAGCTTCCCCATTGACTTCTGTTTGCCGGCAGGTCAGGAAAGGGGATCGCGTGACCCTGTCCTAAATAAGAGTCAGTTGCCCAGTGTCTGAATTTTGATATCACAATTGTAAAAGTTGTAACTCTGAAAAACAGTCCTCAGTTTCTTGTTTCGGGGCCATCGTAACTTCGAACGGTCACGAAATGAACAGTCATAAGTCGAGGGCGACAAGGAAGGTGGATGTCTTTCTTTGGAACAATCAGAAAATATTTAAAAGTGGGGGGCAGAAAACCTGGATCCGTCATTGGTTGGCAGAGAACGTGGTCAACAACAGACCCCAAACCTGTCATTGAATCGTCCTGACTTAATGACAGATTTGACTGACACGTCTTGTATCCTGTTCCCTTTTTTTCCAGGAGCCCTCTTGAAAGGATTCACCAGCTTTGGCTTCTGCGCCTCACGTCCCGCGCCCAACAAACTAGGCGCTTCATTCCAGGTGCCACCTCTGTGCCTCGAAAACCCTCCTGTTCCACACACCAATCATGTGCCCTCTCATCCCGTGACGGCCAGCAGCAGCTCCGCGTTGGTGAGTGAGCCAGAAGGGGCCATATAGAAACAGAGAGTGCAGTCCCCTCCCTTCCAGCACTGATGACATTCCCTCCTGGGTCGTGAAATGTCTGCAAGGAAACCCGTGGTGGGAGGTCCAAGAACCCCATGGTAGTCGTTCTCCTCTCCCTCTCCCTCTCCCTCCTCCTCTTCCTTTTCTTCTCATCTGCTCTCTCCTCCTCCTCCTCCACTTTGTCCTCCTCCCCCTCTTCTTCCTTTTGATTTGATTTATTTGATTTATATACCGCCCTACTCCCGAAGGACTCAGGGCGATGAACAGCCAACAGTAAAAATACATATATACAAAATTTTAAAACCCAGATAAAATCGAATTAAATAGATTTCGCTCGGACAGATTAAAACACCCCAATCAATTTAAAGCAGATTAAAATTTAAACGTTAAAAAAGGAAGAAAAGTTAGGCCAGGCCCGCCTGGTGAGATAAAAAGGTCTTAAGAGCGCGGTGGAAGGTGCACAGATCCGGGATCCTCCGTATCTCCGGGGGGAGCTCATTCCAGATAGCAGGTGCCCCCACAGAGAAAGCTCTCCCCCTGGGGGCCGCAAATCAACATTGTTTGGCTGACGGCACCCAGAGGAGCCCCTCTCTATGAGAGTGCACCGGCCAGTGGGAGGCTATTGGCAGTAGTAGGCGGTCCTGCAGATACCCAAGTCCTAAGCCATGAACCTGGGTATCCATGGAGAGAAGGAGCCTTTTCCTCCTCTTCCTTCTAGCACTGATGATTCTCCCTAGCTGGGTCATGAAACGTCTGCAAGACAACTGTCACCCACCCCACCCCCTCTCAGGGCACTGGTTCAACCCCAAGCTACACATATCCCGTTGTGCAATAGGAAAGCCCACACCACCCCTCAAGTCAGGCATTGCCTCCTGCCCGTCCCATCAAAATTCCCCCTTTCAGGATTCAGAGATACAACATTCCTCGCTCCTACCAGGTGCCAACATTCACCCTGGCATTGTCTTTTGTTGGTTTGTTTCACCGATTATGTGTGGTGGTTTTTTTCCCCCTCCCCCCACCCAGCAGCCTGCCAAGAAGAAAAAAGTGGAAACTTCCTACGATATCAATAATATCGTCATTCCGATGTCCATGGCCGCCGCCACCCGGGTGGAAAAACTGCAATATAAAGAGATTTTAACCCCCAGGTGAGTTCCTTTTTTTTGGGGAATTCTCTAATCTGTTTCCTGATGAATCGGAATCTGGAATTTTAATTGAATTGAAGAATAATTGAAATTTAAGTGGGGAAAGTCGTTCCATTACTAGGGAGTCCTCAACTTCACGATTGCAATTCTGGTCCAAATTTTCCGTTGCTGAGAAATACAGTGGTTAAGGGAGATGCTCGGTTGTGAAGTGGAAGCATTGATGGAGTGAGTATGGCCCCATTTTATGACTTTTCCTGCCACCGTTGTTAAGGGAATCGCTGTGGTTGCTAAGTGAGTCACATGGTTGTTAAGTGAAGCATTTGTTGTGAGTTTTGCCCCGTTTCAGGACCTTCCTTGCCATGTGGTTAAGGGAATCACTAGTTAAGTGAACTGCACTGTCTCAGGTCCTTCTCCCGGGCGATCCGTAGATAGCAGGAAAACACAACAGGACACATGCAGTATCTTTAGTGAAGTTGGTTTAATGCTAACAGCAGCTCCGGAACAACACTGAGTTCCAAACTGGTTTAAAGTTGGCACTATGAACATCCGCTTCGTAGCGCCCTTTATGCCGTCGCCCCACCCCTCCCTCAATTCGGGTGGCAGCCAGCAATTAACTGTAAAGCGCATTCTCCTGTGGTGCCCCCTCTTCCGGGGTTTTCCCTGCAGCGTTAGCTTCACAGCCATACTCGCAGCCCCCGCTTTTCCTCTGTGGATAGTCCCCCTCGCCCTCTCCTAACCCGACGCTCCACCCTCGCGGCCACCTGTTCCCGGTGCCACCACCACCACTTTGCTTGTGAATCTTCGTTGGGTGCAGTCCTGCGTCTCCGCATATGTGTGCTTGTCGTCTTTCCCCTCGTTAGGATCCTCCACCTCCCCATCCCAGCATTGTCGAGCAGAGGTTCGGGCTCGACAGGCAGCTCCCCTTCACCAGGGGGTCCTCTGCAAGACATAAGGTAGATATGTTAGTATCAGATTTTGGTTTTAGTGGGTATTTCTGATGAAATCATCGGATGAGACAAGGTGCGTTCATATCCCTTTCTAGTACCCATGCGCCTCCTCGTACGGATATCCCTGCCATCTAAGTATTGTAGGTTTCCCTGGTGTATTCAAGAATCTAATATGTCATCGATCTCGTATTGATTGTTGTCCTCCGGGCCAGGGGGTTTTGGGGACCACCGAACCGACGTGGCCGGTTTGAGGAGATTCATATGGAAAACCGGATGAATTTTCCCCAAAGCGAACATGACTGGATTGATGACTCTGATGACTCTGATGACTCTGACTCTTATTAAAGCAAGATAGCTCGACGGGCTAGATAGCCTGTTATTAACACCCAGCTGTCTGCAATTATGCGAGTTCAAGGCTCAAGGTTGACTCAGCCTTCCATCCTTTCTAAGGTAGGTAAACTGAGGACCCAGTTTGTGGGGGCAATAAGCTGACTTTGTATAAATATACAAAAGTATGATGGCTATTGCTTAATGCATTGGAAGCCGCCCTGAATCTCCGGAGAAGGGCGGCATATAAATCTAATTTAAAAAAAAAAGATAGGTTTTGTAGGTAAATAATTCCAACACTTTCAAATTCAAATGAAAAAGCAATGCTAATTTTTTAAGTCCATAGTTCCAGCATTTTAAAATGCTTGTGTTTTTAAAGAATAAATTATTTCCTCTGTCATTAAACCTCCTCCTTCTGGGTGCTAATCACCTAATCACTTCCCAAAGGCCCACTTAACAGAGAGCTCTAAGTCAGTGGTTTCTCCCTGTTTCTTTGGGGTTAAAATTTGAATAAAAAGAATTCTTCATTTTTCAATGGTTTTGCCCCATCCTTGTCATTAGGTGAATCTCTGTGGTTGTTGAATGAGTCACGGTTAAGTAAAGCATTCCTTAAGTGAGTTTTGCCCTATTTTATCTGCCACCATCATTAACCATCATTGCGGTTGTTGAGTGACTCACACGATTGTTATGTGAAGCATTGGTTAAGCCAGGTTTGCGCCGTTTTATGATCTTTCTTCCCACCTTAGTAAATGGAATCGCTGTGGGTGATTAGTGAAGCTTTCTTTAAGTGAGTTTTGCCTCATTTTATGACCTTCCTTGCCACCATTATTAAGTGAATCACTGCGGTTGCTAGGTGAGTCACACGATGATTAAGTGAAACATTGGTTAAGCCACGTTTGCTCCGTCATTAACTTAATCACTGTCATTGTTTAGTGAAGTACATGGTTGTTAAGTGAAGCATTTTTCAATGAATTTTTCCCCATTGTAGCACCTTCCTTGCCACTGTCATTAAATGAAGCCCTGTGGTTGTTAAGTGAGTCTCACGGTTGTTAAGTGAAGCATTCCTTAAGTGAGTTACCCGATTGTACAACTTTTCCTGCCACCGTCATTAAGGGGATCACTGTGGTTGCTAAGTGAGTCATGTGGTTGTTAAGTGAAGGATTCCTTAAGTGAGTTTTACCCCATTTTAGGACCTTCCTTGCCACTGTCATTAAGTGAATCCCTGTGGTTGTTAAGTGAGTCGCAAAGTTTAGTAAAGCATTCCTTAAGTGAGTTTTCTCCCATTTTACAACCTTCCTTGCCACCATTAAGTGAACCTTCTGCAGTGCTTAAGTCAGTCACACGGTCGTTAAGCGAATTTGGTTTCCCCGTTGACTCTGCTTTTCAGAAGGTCGCCAAAGGGGATCACATGACCCCGGCGATCCTGCGACCGTCATAAATCCAACTCTGTTGCCAAGCATCTGAATCTTGATCTAGTGTTGCTGCAAGCATCGTAAGTGTGAAAAATGGATCCTGAATCCCCGTTTTTTCCCCTGGCCCGACGTAACTTGGTCATTAAGTGAACTGTTGTAAGTCTAGGACTCCCTGCAAATCAATTAATCAATAAATCACCTCTGTTTTTCTCTCTTTAGCTGGAGAACGGTGGATCCCAAAGAGTTGGTGATCTTAGAGGAAGCGGAGACGGAGGTAAGAGCGAGGGCGGTGGCCCACTGTGGATTGATATGCAAGCTTGGTGTGTGTGTGTGTCTCTGTGGTGGTGGTGGTGGGGTGTTTCTGCGTACACTCATGACAGCAGCCACAATCGGGCAAGGGCTAGGTGGGCATTCTGAATTCAGGAGTGGAAGGAGGTTGGGGGGGTGCCGCCTCCAGACCATAATAGCTGATGTAACGCTGGTCGGTATGATGGGCAGGATGCAAAGGTCTGATGGCGTTCCTTAGTTGGGTCGTGAAATGTCTGCAAGGAAATGGGCCAGCTCAGAGTGTATGAAGGACACACACACTCCAGTCCTTCCTCCTTCACTTCCTCTCTCTCCTCCTCCATTATTGTTTCTCCAACACTTCCTTTTCTTCACTTTCCTCCTGCTCCTCCTCCATTGAAGCACTGATGATGTTCCCTAGTTGGGTCATGAGATGTCTGCAAAGAAACTGCCCGCCTCAGAGAGCAGTAAAGATCCCCCAGTCTTTTCCTTTTTTTTCTTCTTCTTCTTCTTCCTCCTCCTCTTCCTTGCAAACCCCATTCCCTTCTGGCACTAATGATGTTACCTAGTTGGGTCAGGAGACGTCTGTAAGACAAAACCCCGGCTCAGAGAACACCAAGGATCCCACAGTCATCCTTCTTTTCTTTCTCCTCCTCCTTTTCTTCTTCTCTTCCTCCTCTCCCCAATCCCCCCCTGCCTTCTATCATTATGATGTTCCCTTATTGGGTCATGAACCGTCTGCAAGATTAAACCCAGCTCAGAGAGCACCAAGGGCCCAGCAGTCATTTTCTTCTCCTAATCCTCTGCCTCCTCCTCCTCCTCCACTCTGTAAACCTCTCCCTTCTAGCCCTGATGCTGTTGCCTAGTCAGGTGATGAAACATCTGCAAGAAAACAACCCAGCTCAGAGACCACCAGCAATCTTACAGTCCTCCTCTTTGTCTTTCTCCTTCTCTTCTTTTCCTCGTGCCATCCCCCCCCGCCCCCAATTTCTGAATTAGATTGGAGACCTTTTGACCTTAACTTTCTTTTGCTCTAGATGGAAGACACTTCGGATGAAGCATATCTGACCTATCACCAAAAATTTGAAGAGCTGGAAAGGGCCCGCTGGGATTCCTGGACCGGAACGTCCTCCCAGAGACGAGGAAACAGGTATTTGTTCCCACAGGTCGTCTGCCCCTCCAGAGAGTCTCTTTCCACTCAGAGAGATGAGTTGCTCAGGTCACAGGTTGAAGAACAAACTTCCAACTTGCCTCATAGTTTCTCTGCCCTGTAAGCCTTGGCATTAGCATGGTGGGGAGCTCCTGGGGAATTCCTAGATATACTGAGGTTTCAAATCGATTAATCAGGTTCAGAGAGGGAGGAAGGGAGAGAGAGAGAGAGAGAGAGAGAGATGATGGATGCATGGATGGATAACATGACAGAGATGATATGGATGGGTGGAGGAATGAATGGATGATTGGATGGATAGAGAGAAATGAATGGATTATAGAGAGAGAGATTATATAGATTGGATGGATGGATGCATACATAGATACATGATAGTTAGAGAGTGAGATATGATAAGATAAAGATGAATTGATGAATGGACAGAGAGTGTCCATATGTGAAAGTATGGATTAGATGGACAGACAAACTAATTGCCCTTGGGCTGGCCTGGGAATCCCACTTTAGGGATAATAATGCAGCAGGAAGAAGCCCCTAGGGTTCTGCAAATGAGATGCCCAGTGTTGTGTAGAATCACGTGGCATCTAAATTATAGAAATAAATGATTTGATAATGTCTCCAGTCTAAAATGCCTGGAAGAGGGCGGAGGTTAGAAGGAAGAAGTCACCAACTTTCCAAACTGTTGCCTGACCTCCTCAACCCCCCCCCCCCCATTCCCAGGAATACAATGGATCATTTGTTCCAGAATGATGTTCTCTGCAGCTTCTGGTTGGGCCTGGCACGCTTTGGAGCATTTCTCTTTCCCAGTGTTTCTCCCATGCCCCAAAACGTGTCCTCCGATCTCCTTTTGGAGGTACACCTGTCGACAGACACTGCTTTCTGTCATTGGGGTGGAAGGAATAGGACACACACCCCAGCTCCATCCATCATCCTGGGATCTCTTTTGAAACACTGCTACGTTAGGCTTCCTGCTTGATGGGGTTCTCTGTTCTTTCTCTTTCCAGGAGTTCCTCCCATAAAGCTGACGGGCGCTGGGTGCCTCCTCCTGGCTGCCAGGACAGCATGCCGAATAGTCTTCACTACCCTCCGGGTGCCAACTCTCCCACTGCATCGCTCAGCCCAGACCCCTTCAACATCCCAACATCCCTGGTGTTAAGAGGCCGAGGAGGGAATTCCTTCAGTGAAGACTCTTTCTTCAATACAGACGAGATCCAGGTGAGACCTGGTTCAGAGGGCTTGGTTATTCCATTAACAATGCACAGTCCTTAGGTTATGACAGTAATTGGAAGCGGTCCTTGGCTTAGGACAGTAACCAAGAGCAAAATTTTGTTCATTGAGAGATGGGGTCGCAAAGCACAATGTTGTAACTTAACAATAGCAATTCTGGCAGTTCCGATTGCTATCATTAAGCAATGAGCTCATGTAACCTCAGCTTCCTGCTGGCTTCCCCATTGACTGCATAGGAGGAGCCAGCAGGAAGCATTGGAAATTGGGATTATAGGTAATCTTTGGTTTACAAACAGTTTGTTTAGTGACCGTTCAAACGTCCCAACGGCACTGAAAAAAGGGATTTACAACCATTTTTACACTTAAGACCCTTACAACATCACCATGGCCACGTGATCAAAATTCAGCCCCTTGGCAAGTCATATTTGGGATCCCCCTTTGTGACCTTTTGACAAGCAAAATGAACGGAGAAGCCCAACTCGTTTAACAACCATGTGGCTGACTTCACAATGACAGCGATTCACTGAATGTTGGCAAGAAAGCGTAAAACGGGTCAAAACTCACACAGAACAACCGTCTTGTTTAGGAACCTAAATTTTTGGCTCAGTCATATCTATGAGCCACAATAGTTATTAAGTGAATCACTGCAGTTGTTGACTTAATAGCAGAGCTGTTAAGTAAATCAATCTTCCTACTGACAGAAGGGGAATCGTATGACTCCATGACACTGTAACAGTCGTAAATATGAGTTGTTGCCAAGTGTCTAAATTTTGATTGCGTGACCGTACAACGCTGCAACGGTTGTAAGTGTCATAAGTCACTTTTTTCAGTGCTACTTTGAGCAAACGGTCACCAAATGAATAGTTAGACGTCAATGACTACCTGTATTCCTGCAGAGGTATGTTGTAACTTCACATGGTCACTAAATAACCAATCACAAGTCGAGAAGTAGTGGTATGAGTCTTCATTTGCTGAATTTTCCTTCACCACCACTAACTCTGTTCTTGCTTTTTCTCACCTCTCCAGAACGTCCCGCCTTGGGAACCCCGCACCTTCCCACTTTCCGACACCGATTACCGGGCGCTCCAGGACTCCTCCCACAAAACCTTTGGCCAGCAGTGGGACGAAGCCTTGAGGACTAACCACATCAATGCCGCTGGCCTCTCTCATCCGAGAGAGGCGCTCCCAGCCAAGCGTCAGGCGCTTCCTGAGGACGGTGATCGGCAGCGCCTGGCCGAGCCTCGTTGCTTCATCGCATCCACACTGAACAACAGATGACCTCTCGGGCCCCGGAGAGAAGACGTCGGGAGAGTTGCACCCACACTCTAGAGAGGCATCACCGAGCTCAGCTGGCGAGCTAGGCGCCGGGAAAGTCGTGCGCAAAGTGAAGGTCCATCTTTGGACTAGGAGTTCCCCACGACTGGCGAGGAAGGGCCGGCAGGGGCCATTCGCCGAGCCTCTGTGGGGCGGGAGGAGGGGGTAACCTGGAGAAGCCCATTGGTAGGTGGAAGGATTCGGAGCACCACACAGGAAGGTTGGTTAGGGGCTGTGGGAGACCACCACCCCCCCAAAAAAGGAGGGGGGAACGAAGAGGCTGCAACACAAACCAAGAGGGAATGCTTAGGAACGGACACCGTTGATCGGAACCTCAAAAGCAGGAGAAAGTGTGGATTGATTGGGGAAATTGATTAGTGGACGATGAGCTTTGTCCCCGGAGCCGCTGGTTATTAGGGTGGGGGCTGTGAAGGAAGGGTCTGCAGGGAAGGGCGATAAATTTAATACAATTTATCATTTTGATCTACGCGTTTCTGGAATCCATGGTTTTTGAACGCAAAACCCATTCTGGAATCGGCGGGTTTTCCTAACTCGGAATCATGGTTTCTCCTGATCTTGGGGTGGAAAAAAACAAAATGACCAATCATGATTGCAACCAATGCGTTCTAGACTTTTCTACTCAGAAAAGTGGTTGATGCTGTGCAGTTGTACGGAAATGCTAATTTAATCAATAAAAGGAACTTGACCGGATGAATCACACGGACTCGGAAGTGATCATTGGTTGGGGGCGGGGTTGCTTGCAAATATTTTTTAAACGTTCTTCATTTTTTAAGAAATTTTAAAAATATCTATGGACATCTATTCTCAGGCATTCAGAAAATTCTTCAGTTCTGGCTAACAGTTCGGTTCTTCAAGGAAGCTTCTCGGATGAGAGGGGAAACATCTTCCAAGAGGGGGGAAAAACAGCAATTGATACTCCTTGCAGACAGCTGATCACTTGTATTCATTTTAGAGAGCCGTTGAGGCTGTTTGGAAGTTTTTTCTGTGTCCTTGGGGTCACCGGAGTAGCGCACATGGGCACGGAGCCTCCTTGGAACTGGAAAATACATTTACATTTAGGTTGTCACCACTGACTGGAGCAACAAAACCCTACACCACCGAGCTGAAGGCCTGCTTACCAGTTCCTCAGTCAACATGGCTGTTGTTGAGATAGCTGGGAGCTGAAGTCCGTCCACCCGTAGGGAGGCTGCCCTCGATTTTATCTAGGTGTGGTGGAACGTGGTCTGGACTGCCAGGAGGGAGGGACCAAGACCGCGTGGAAGTTTAGATAAGTATGATTGGGAGGAAGAAGGATCAAGGGAGATCCTCCATCCAAGTTCTCCATCATTCGTCAGAACAATGAAACCCCAACTCCAGAGTTTGTAAAGAAAGATACTTTTACTGAGTATGACCTGAACGCAACGAAAGAAAAGCAAGATCTGAGGCTAAAGGCGCAAAAAGGACATACTGAAAACATCTCCCCGAAGTGTCACGTGGGGTGCTTCTTCAAATGGCCCCATCTATCTGGTAGAGGGGGCCTTGAGTGCTATCAGCACTCCCTGCAGCTGCTACCAAGGCAGAGTTTTCCTCCCTTTCTGGAGACATCTCCACCAGCTCACTCCTCCCCACCCACTCCCAAATCCCTTCCAGCTCTGTCCTGATTGACGATTCCACGTTTTGGAGTGGTTTGAAAGAGGGGGCCCAAGAGGCCACCTTGGTCAAAATTGAACAGTCCTGTCTGTCAGACGGATCTCCAGCCTGGGTTTTCCCTTTGATGCTTGCTTGCTATCGGCTGCCTCATTAACGGGGTGGGGGGGCATGGCATTGGGGTTTAGGAAGAGAGCTGGTGTGAAGAGGGCCCTTGATAAAATACGGGAGGTTTGCTCTCACGATATTACTGCGCTGCTGAAGGGAGTGTTTTAACGAAAACACTTCAAGATGTGCCCCTCATGACACTGTGGGACGGGGATTGGACATTCAGCCCGGGTCTCTGGGGAGAGGGATTTGGGGAAATTTTCACTATTTAACTTTCAGGTCTTTTGGCTCAGATCTTTGTTTTCTTTCGCTGCTATCATTTCAAACTCAGTAAAAGTACCTCTTTTCTAATTCAACGGAGTCGGGGTGGGGGCTGTTTCTTTCTTAGGTTTTGAACGGAGGCAGGCCTGACATCCTCTCAAGGTGGGGAGGGGGGGTTAAAGTGGGATTCAAGTATTAAGTAACACCAGCTGCCTGCAATTACTGTGAGTTGGAATCTCATCAGGCTCAAGGTTGACTCAGCTTTCCAGCCTTTCGAGGTAGGTAAAATGAGGCCCTGGGTAGTGGGGGCAATAAGCTGACTTTGTATAAAAAAGAACACCGCTTGGGGAGGGGGGGGCAAAAGCCCTACTTAGCAGGTATATACAAAAGTATGAAGGCTGTTGTTTAACACACTGTAAGCCTCCCTGAGTGTCCGAAGAAGGGCGGCATATAAATCGAACCAATAAATAAATAAATACTAAAATATCTCTAATCTACAACACAATCCTTTCAGCAGTCCCAAAGAGGCTACACACACATTTGCGCTACTCGGGGGAGACCCTGAAGACACCCACAAACCTCCAGGCATCCTCAAATGTCTCTAAAAAGAATGCACAGGTCACTTTCCTCTTGAAAAAGCACCATCATCTGGATGGCCGAAAATCTCCATAGGCTCTGTAGTCCTCGACTTACAGCAGTTCATTTAGTGACGGTTCGTAGTTACAAGGGCACCGAAAAACCACTTTTCACACGACTGTTGCAGCGTCCCCAGGGTCACGTGATTTAAATTGGGATGCTTGGCAACAGGTTCATACTTAGGACAGTGGCTGCGTCCCTGGGTCACGCGATCCCATTTTTGTGACCTGCTTGACAAGTGAACTTGTAATTGTAAGCCGCCCTGAGTCCTTGGAAAAGGGCAGCATATAAATCTAACTAATAAATAAATAAAAATAAAAACTCAATGGGGAGCCAGATTCACTGAACCACCATAGCACAGAAATTTGTAAAACGGAGCACAGTTCACTAACGAAAGATTGCATTTAGCAAAAATGTGGGCTCAATTGTTGTCGTAAATCGATGACTACCTGTATTTAACAGCAACAATCACATTTTATGTATGTATTTATCTGTCAAACTCTTCCCTGCCTATGCTCTATGCCCCTCACAAAAGGGCTCCTTACAACTAGTCCTCGACTTACAACAGTTCATTTAGTGACCAATCTCAGAACAGCACCAAAAAAGAGGGACTTATGACCCTTTTTCACACATACGACCATTGCAGCATCCTCAGCTTTACGGGATCCAAATTCAGGCGCTTCGCAACTGTCTCATTTTTATGACGGTCACGGGATCCCCTTTTGCCACCTTCCAATGAGCCAAGCCCGATTACTTTAACAACCAGGAGACTAATTTCACCACCGTAGTGATTTCCTGAACGACGGTGACAAGAAAGGCAGTAAAATGTACAAAACTTCAGGCAAGAAATTTTGGGTTCCGTTATGGTCGCAAGTCGAGGACTACCTGTAATTTTAAAACCAGCCACACCAAAAAACCGGAAATCTATCTCTGGCTACTTGACCAGGTTCGGAGGTTGCCCACAGCAAGGCAACACGCATGATACGCGGGTCAAGCCCTTTCACACGTGCAGACAGGAACAATCCGGTCTGGGAGGGGCTGGGCGCCTCTCCAGGGTATCTGGTTTACTGTATAACCCCCTCCCCCCGGCCAGCCGTAGCAGTGGATCATGGGAGTGGAAGTCCAGGCTTGCGACCTCCACGTGGCGCGACTGGGTGGGAGTGGGCGGGGCTAAGCGGCGGAGGTCCTTTCGTCGCCCCTCCCCACTCCATCCCCGACCCTCTTTCAGGGGTCTCCGGCCGCCTCTATCGCTCCCCGTTTCACGCAGGCGCAGTCCACTCCACTCAATCCGCGCTTGCGCAAAAGTAGAGAAAAAAGCCCCCTGTCCATTCGGCCGGGCCGGCTGCCCATCTAAACCTGGGGGGAGGGGTGAAGAGGGGAAAGTGCGCGTGCGCGCAACTCAGCGGCGGCGAGGACGGCGCAGGCGCTTTCGAGCCTGGAGGGCGTGTCCTTGGGCCGTAGACGCATGCGCGCCGCTGATCCTCCCCCTCAGCCTGAGGCAACCCCGGCCGAGGAGCCGTCGCGAGCTCGGCGTTGAGGCGGCGCGTGCGCGGAAAGAGCGCGAGAGAGAGAGAGAGAGAAAGAGAGAGAGCGACGGCGAGCGAACAGCCTCAGTAGCCGCCGCGGCGCCTCCTCGGCCGCGCATGCGCGGAGCGAGGAAAGTGGGCGGCGCGGGGCCCCGGCGGCGGCGGCGGCGACGGCGCGGTAGGCCCGGCAGGACAATGGCGGCGGCCTCGGCAACGGCGGCCTCGAGTCCCGTGTCGGGGCCTGGAACCGTCGTCGGAGGCAGCGGGCCCGGTTCGGCTTCTTCGTCCTCGTCGTCGTCGTCGTCGTTTTCTTCCGCCGGCCCTTTGTCGCTTTCCCGCCGGAAAGACGGAGGCCCAGCCGGGAAATTTTGGGAAAGCGCCGACACGGCTTCGCAGTTGGAAGCCACCCGCGCTTGGCTGGCTAAGCATTACAAGAAGGTGAGGGGGGGAGAAAGAGAATGAAAGGGAGACAAAAAGAAAGAATAGGAGGGCCCCTCATTCCTGAGGTAAAAAAAGAAAAAAGAACACGAGGCCTCTCGTTATTGAGGGAAAAAAGGGGGGAAAAACACGAGGCCTCTCATTTCTGATGAGAAAAAGAAAGAAAAAATAATGAGGCCTCTCATTCCTGAGGGAAAAAACAAAGAATGGGAGGCCCCTGACCCTTGACCTCTGACCCCCACCTCCCCTCGACCCCCCTCCCCCTTTACCCCCCTCCCCTTTCCTCACAGATCCTTCCCCACAGTGCTTCCCTGCGGTTAGGTTAGAGGGTCTTTCATCAAAGCGGGCGGTCCCATCATCCACAGCGTGGGGCCAGCCGGACCTGGGGATGATTTTCCCCCCTCCCCTTTTTCTTAACCCTAGATGGGGAGGGGGTCATTCTTCCCTACACACACACACACACACACACACAGGCATAATGTCCTTGCCTTCCTACCCTTTTGGGTCCGGGAGAATGGGGTGGCTATGGATTATGGGTCCAGCTGGACCTTAAGACGACAATGAGCATATCTAGATTTAAATAGGGGAGGGGGGAGGCCCGTCCCAAGGTCCAGCTAGACCCATAATCCACAGCCCTCCACACAAACCCACAGGGCAGAAGGGTAGAGACATTATGGGGAGGGGGGAGAGAAGGATGACCTGTCATCTAGGGTCAAATATGGGGGGAAGAGGCATGACCCCAGGTCTAGCTGGCTCCATAATCCACAGCCACCCCACTCTCCTAGACCCCACAGGACAGGAGGGTAAAAATATTATGACTTGAGAGGGGAAGAATGATAATTGTTTTCTGTTTGATGGTTTGACTGGTGTCAATCCACGTTTATCTGGATTTCTCTTTCTTTCTCCTTGGTGGAGCTTGGTGGTTGGTTTGTAAAGGTCTCATGACCCAACTAGGGAACATCATCAGTGCTGGAAGGATGGGGGTGAGCGGGTGGGTTGGTCTCTGTTTATATACAGTTGCTTGCCCTGACACTGCTGGTGGGAATGTGGGTTTTTTCCCTTGGTAGTTCCTTGATTGGGGTATTGTTGTCTACTTGATCGTTTGTCTGGGGTTAATCCCTGCTTATCTGAGTTTCTCATTCTGTAGGGTCCTTGGTGCTCTGAGAGCTGGGTGGTTTTTTTGCAGAGTTCTTGTGACCCTACGAGGGAACATCGTTGATACTAGAAGAGAGGAGGGGGTGTGTGGAGAAGAGGAGGAGAGATTGGGGTGAGAAAGTAGAGAAGGGGGAGGGGGAGGAAGAAGAAAAGGACCATCTGGTCCTTGGTGTTCTCTGAGCTTGATGGTTTTCTTGCAGATGTTTTATGACCCAACTAGGAAACATCGTCAGTACTAAAAGGGAGGAGGAGGAGGAGGACCAGGAAGAAGAAAAGGAGGAGGACTGAGAGGTCAAATGCTCTCCGGCCTTGGTGATTTTCTTGCAGAATTTCATTATCCACTGAAACATGAATGAACCCCATTGTTAGCACTGATGACATTACCTAGTTTGGTAATAAGATGTCTGCAAGGGAACCACTAAGCTTGGAAAGTACTCCTCCTCCTCCTTTCCACCCCCCAATTCCCTTCTGGCGCTGGTGCTGTTCCTTAGTTGGGTCATGAAACATCTACAAGGAAATCACCCAGTTTAGAGAGCACCAAGGACCCCTGCATTTCAACTCCGAGCTTAAAAGCTCCTTAGTTACCTTGATTGCTGTGGCAATGATCATAGTCTCTTCTAACCCCTTGCGGGGTAGCTATGTCAAGCCCAATGCCACAAGCTTTTTGCAACTCCTCCTCCCCCATGTCGAATTTTTCCGAGCTGCTTTTCCCACGTGTAGTCATTAAGTTACACAGCGATGCAGCCTCTATACGTTTTTCTGAAACCTGCAATGTCAGGTGAGCTGCGGAGGTTGTAAGGCAGGTCAAACCTGTTGGTTTCTTGAGTGCATGAACAGGCATGACGTCCTGCACACATGATAGAGTGGTTACATACATGCGCAGCAGGGAACCGAGGCAGCTGTGCTCATCTCTTTGCAATCAGAATTCAGGTTTTCTCTCAAAAGTTGTTAGTTTTATTTATCCCTTCCTTCCTTCCTTTTTCTCCTTCCTTTCCTCCTCCCTCCTTTTCCTTATCTTTTTCCTCGCTCTCTTTGTTTTCCTTCCTGTCTTCCTCCTATTCCTTCATCTCTTTTCTTTCTTCCTCCTTTCCTTTTCATTCTTTCCTCCCTCCCTTCCTCTTCTTTTTCTTCCTCCTAATTCTCCTTTTTCCTTTTTTCTCTCCTTCCTTTCTCCCCCTCCCTCCGTTCCTCTGATTTATTTATTATGATTTAAATAAGAGTAATTTATTTATCTATCAAACTTTTCACCACTCTTAACAACCGTTACTTTAGCAACCATTCCAAAGTTACAACAGCGCCAGAAAAAAAAGGAACATGAGCAGTTTTCATACTTGCAGCCATAGTAGCATCCCCATGTGACATGGTCAGAATTCAGGTGCTTGGCAACTGACTCCTATTTATGAAAGTTGCAGCGTCCCGGAGTCAAAGCGATTTCCCTATGGCGATTTTCCGATGAGCAAAGTCATTGGGGAAGCTGGATTCACTTAACAACATAGCGACTCACGTCACAACTGCAGCGATTCACTCAACAACTGCGGAAAGAAAGTTCATAAAATGGGGCAAAACTCACTTAACCGAATCCCTATAACCCCTTAACCCGGGGGTCCTCAAACTTTTTAAAGGGGGCCAATTCACAGTCCTTCAGACTATTGGGGGGGCGTGATCGGCTGGGTGGGTGTGGCTAGGTAGTCATGTGATTAGGTGGCCATGGCTAGGCCATGTGGCTAGGTGGGCGTGGCCTATTTAACAGTCCATTGAACAACTTTAATTTGTTTTGCTACTGGGGATGTTTTATCTGCTTTTGTTTGCATGCTGCTCTTTTGGTTGCCTTTTCTTTTACTAGGTAGTTATTTCAGTTGTTTAGGAGTTTAGTGGTCCACTTCAGGAAACTTTTTTTTAATAATAATTTTATTTTCATTGTACGTGTATACACAGTATACCCATACAATGAAATTCACTTAACAGCAATTCTTCTCAGCCTCAAGGAGCTTGAGAAATCTCTTTCTTTCTCTCTCTCTCCTCTCTTTCTCTTTCTTTTTCTCCCTCTCTCTTTCCTTCTTCCTCTATCTCTTTCTCCCTTTCTGTCTCTTTCTCTCTCCCACCTCTCTGTCTCTTTCTGTCTCCCTCCCTCCCTCCCTCCCTCCCTCTCTCTCTCTCTCTATCTCTATCTTCTGAAGGCGGGGAAGGTGAAAAATCGGCCATTTTTCGCCTGTTTTCTGGCCTCCTGGCCCTTTTTCCTGCCCAGAAGCATTTCTTTCCCTCCAGAAGCATTCCGCAGACCAAAACCAGGCAAAAATGGTTCATTTTTTGGCCAAAAATGGGCCATTTTCGCCTGGTTTTGGCCTCTTTTCACCACCACCCCACACCTACAGAAGAATTCTACAGGTTAAAACTACCTTTCGCAGTTACTGTTTTTGAGCTGGGTTTCGCCCACTTTGTACTTGTACGTTTGGTTTTTCCTGCCTAGGTGTAAAACCTTGCTTTTCTCCATATTAAATTTCATATTGTTGGCTAGGGCCCAGGGATCGAGTCTGTCCAGATCTTTTTGGGTCCCAAGCTTGTCTTACGGTGTGTTGGCTATTCTGGCCAGTTTAGTGTCATTTGCAAATTTGATGCGTTCCCCTTCTATTCCCTCATCTAAATCCTTTATAAAGGTATTCAAGAGTCCTGGCCTAAGACTTACCTCATGGTACCCCACTGCTTATTTCCCTCCCTGGAGATGTAGTACTGTTAAGGACTACTCATTGAGAACAATTTGTCAGCCAGTTACAACTCCATCTGTGGTGATGCCGTCTATCCCACATTTTTCAGCTTACCAAGAAGTCCGTTGTGGTCCACTATGTCGAATGCCTTATCGAAGTCTTTTAAGTATTTCATGTCATTTGCAAACGGGATCAGTTCCCTCATCTTTTATAAAGCCTGTATTGTCACAACCACACCTCCTTGCTGACCTCGTGGCAGTGAACTGGCAGGTGTTCACAACAAACACAACAGCCCCCCCGAAAGGTTCAGCAGGGAAGAGCAGCTGGAAGTGCAGCTGTCCCTCCCCAGATCTGTGGCTTGCAACCCCAACCGACCCCCCTTGTGCCTGTCAGCCTGGCGATGTTTCAGCTGTTGTTCAGCTGTTGTGCACTGTGCTGTTGTGTACGAATGAACTTGGGCCGCCCACAATGGCCTGCAGGGCTGGATGTGATCTCTCTCTTTTTTTTAAAGAGGCTGCCAATTAGTTTGGTAGCTGCCGAGCAGATTATAGCAATTAGAAAAGCTAATAAAATCTTAGGTTGTGTACAACAAAACCGGCCCTGGGGTTGTACAGAATAGAAGAAGAGTTGGAAGAGACCTCAGAGGTCATCTAGTCCAATCCTCTGCTCAGACAGGAGACTCTTACAGAATAACAGAGTTAGAAGGGGCCTTGGAAGTCATCCAACCTGCAGCTCAAACAGTAGACCCTTACAGCAGTGGTGGGTTGTTCCCGGTTTGGGAGAACCGGTAGTAAAACAATTGTCGTTGGTTGTAGAACCGGTAGTAATGGCTGGCTGGCCACGCCCCTGAACTGGTCCCCCAGTCGCCGCTCACTCTCCCTGGTCGCCATGTTTTTCACGCACGCGCATCCCATTGCCTTGCAAGTCCAATGGGATGTGCATGTGCGAAGAACATGACAGCAACACCAGCTGCTTTTTCCATGGCTGCGAAACTTGCCAGGCCAGGTGGCTCCCTCCCCTGCCAGCAGCTCCCGAATCCACTGCCATTGCAGCTGCAGTGGGGACCAGAGGGAGGTCAGCTTGCTGGGCCACCGGCTTCACCCTCCCCCTTGCCACTGCTCTCTTCTGCCGAGGCCACCGCTACCGTCTCCTGCCGCCGCTGCCTTTCCTCTGGAGGCCCGTGGAAGATCTAGAAAGTAAGGCCGATGCTGATGGTGAGGGGAAGGAGACTTGCTGCACTCAACCGAAGAGCCAGCTTGGGGGGACGTAGCGAGGCTCACTCACATTTTGGGCCTGGCGCGCTTAGCCTCGGGGGACGCCACGTGGTTACAAAGCCGGGCAGCCCTTTTCACACCAATGAGTGACTCCCGAACCCGCCCCTTTTGCAGCAGCAGTGGGGACCGAACGGGATGGGGTCAGCCCGATAAGCTTCGCAGCAGCTGCATACTACAAAGTTTGCCAGGCTGGGCAGCCCCCTTTTCACTGGCCAGCGGCTCCTGCAGCCGCCGCCACTGCCTTCTCCTGCCGAAACCACCACAACTGGTTGCTGCTGCTACCCCTCTCAGTCCTAGCTCAGTGGTTGCAGCATCTCCCTGAAGGGCCGGCCGCCTTCAGCCTTTCCTTCAGAGGCGCATGGAAGATATACCTTGCTGACGCTGTCGGCAGAGGGTGGGAGTCCCACTGCACTCAGCCAAAAAGCCGAGGGGACATGGCGAGGCTCACTCGCCTTTTGGGCCTAACGTGCTCAGCCTCGGGGGGAAGAGGAGAGAGAGAGAGAGAGAGAGGAAGTTTTGTGTGTGTGAGAGAGAGAGAGACAAGAAAGAAGAAAGAAAGGGAGAAAGAGATGAAGGAAGAAAGAGGAAGGGAGATAGAAAGAAAAAAGAAGGGGGAGAGAGAGAAAAACAACCTGTGTTATTATTTTTAATTGTTCCATTATTTATCATGTATTAATATTTTACACTGACCTTGTAGAGAATAAGGGAATTAAAAATAAAATAGTAATGAAAGAAATAGTAATAAACTTGTTATCCTATTGTATAATATATATTATGCTGCTATAAAAGTATTTTCCTCTTAAGCATTTATTTGTTAAGCATTTATAATACATGTACCTATGTAGAGCATATGTATGACATCAATTGTATCCTTCCTGCATTAAGATCTAAATACTTCATAAATCCTTTTTCTTTCTTAAATGCCACCCCATTTCCCCAGGAATTGGAATGTAACTCAAACGACAAGAACAATCCACACAGCTTTTGTTAATAGGGGACCAATGGATGGAAGGACAAAAGGAAGGAATCTGTCTGTTGCAGGGGGATTTAGATCTAGGTTAGGGTATATGACTGAGTTTTACAGTGTTTACAAAGTTAGATTATATGCTTTGTGGAAATTGCTTTCCATGCCTGGAGAAGGACATGTGGGCATTATCCTGTTCTTTGGCATAGGAGAGGGGCCGGCTTAGGGTGCACGGAGACATTCCTTAAAACAGAGAGATGCTAAGTAGAGGTGTAATGGACAGGCACGGAGAGGTATGGGAGGTGCTGAAGAGAAAGTAATCTGAGAAAACAAAGAGAGAGATAACTTTGTATTCTTTTGAGGCATCTTGGTTTGGATTAGCTGAAACCCGGGGGGGGGGGGGGGGGGCTGTCCAATACATCCAAAGGGGAAGAGATAAGCCTGTTGCCTATCACACTCTTGGGCAAAGCATGGGAGCCATTTCCTCCTTTCAGTGGTCCATGAAAGTGCATCTATAGTATGTAGATAATAAAGTCGAAAAAAGATGAACAACATTTTTACAGAACTATAGATAAGTTGACGCTGGGTGTGACAAGGAATGGTTGGGGGGGGCAGGTGAGGCACTCCTTGACATGAGTGACATTAAGTTGGCCACGCCTACCCAGTCACATGACCACCAATCAAGCCACGCCCGCAAAACCAGTAATAAAAAAATTTGGAACCCACCCCTGCCTTACAGAAATACAGAGTTGGAAGGGGCCTTGGTGGTCCAACCCCTTGCTTGAGCAAGAGGCCATGTACCATTCTGGGTATATGGCTGTCTCTCCTCTTTAATTGTCAGTACTCCATCACTGGAGGCTTTTTAAAAAGAGACCGGATAGCCATTGGTCAAAAATGGTCTAGGGTCTCCGCTTGAGCAGGGGGTCGGACTAGAAGGCTGCCAAAGTCCCTTCCAGCTTTGTTGTTCCGTTCTGAAAAATAGGAGATTCCTCTTTCTTTGGGTGAGAGAGTTTGGCAGTTAATGCTGAAAAAAAACCAGAAATGAATATGCTGCCGTAGATTGTTTATTCATTATTCACCCAGTATAAACAAACAGCTTAAGCAGGATTTGCGGGGGGTACTTTGTGGGTCTATATAACAGAATTAGAGTGGATCTTGGAGGCCTTTTAATCCAATCTCCTGCTCAAGCAGGAGACCCTATAGAATTCCTGACAATCGTACAGTGGCCGATCAGGTCCCCTGGTGGAGCTTTAGAAAGGAGTCCTTGACTTACAACAGTTCATTCAGTGACTGCTCAAACTTAAAACAGCACTGAAAAAAGTCTCTTAACGGCCGTTTTTCACACTTAATGACCCTTGCAGCGTCTCCATACGGTCATGTGATCAAAATTGGGATGCTTGGCAACGGACTCGTATTTACAGCGGTTTCATTATCCCAGAATCAGGTGATCCCCTTTAGCGACCGTCTGACGAGCGAAGTCCATGGGGAAGCCAGATTCGTTTAACAACTGTGTGTATCTATGTTTCACAGTATGTCCAGGCTGACGCACCGACCAATAAAACCCTGGCTGGGCTGGTTTCCCAATTGCTGCAGTTCCAGGAAGATGCCTTCGGAAAACATGTGGCCAATCCTGCCTTTACCAAGTTTCCGGTCAGTATTGAGGATTTCCCCGATGTGGGTCTCCAGTGACGCTCTTTGTGGGTAGAACATGAGATGCCAAAAGTTTGCTGTTGTGTTCATCCCTAAGGCAGGGCTAGAACTCACTGTCTCCTGGTGAGTGGCTGAAAGTCACCCAGCTGCCTTTCGTGCTTAAGATAAAACTAGAACTCACTGTCACCTGGTGATTGGCCCAAAATCACCCAACCAGCTTTCATGCTTAAGGTGGGACTACAACTCACTGTCTCCTAGTTTCTAAGCCAGCTCCTTTGCCACTTGTCCTATGTGATTCTCTCAATTGCTGATCAGTGTGATAAAGTTGCTTGGAATTCTGGGAGCAAAGGATGCTTTTCTGATGTTAAACCTGGTTTCATAAATCCTGGTGAAACTTTCCGCGCAACAAGTTTCTCTTTGTCAAGCGGAGCTCAAGCCGTTCTTTGTGCAACTTCAAATGGAGTTTTGTTTGAAAAATTTCCCTTTTAAGCTGTCTTGGCTTTAGAACTGAGCATCAAATGGAAGAAAGAAGAAAAAGAAAGCGAGGGAAGATGAGGAGAAAGAGAGGGAAGGGAGGAAAGGGAAGGAAAAGATAGGAAAGGAAAGGACAAAACCAGGGGGGGAAAGGGAACAGAAAGGAAAAAAGAAGGGAAGCAAAGGAAAGAGAAAGAAAGGAAAGGAGGGAAGAGAAGGAAAGGAAAAAAACAAGGGAAGGGAAGGGAAGGGAAGGGAAGGGAAGGGAAGGAAAAACAAACCAATGGAGGAAGGGAAGGGAAGGGACAGAGAAAGAGGGAAAGAAAAAGAAAGAAAGCAAAGGGAGAATGAGGAAGGGGAGAGAGTAAAGAAAGAAACCAAGCAGGAAAGGAATTGAAAGAAGAAGACATTTAAGGACTTAGACCCGACTACCATCTAGGATCCTCCCCCTGCCTCAAACCACCTTACGCCTCTGGAATCTGGCCAGTCCTTAAAACAGGGCCTCAAATTTTTGTGCCTTTGTGCTTACCTGGCAACACAACAAAGTTGCAATGGGGGGAGGCGCCTCCAGTGCCCTGTAAGCCACCAGGCTCTTTTAACCCGGCGACTTTTGAACTTTGCTTGCAAGATCCGCAAACTGTTGGCCAATTGTTTTTTGTTGCGTGGTGTGGCGTGAGATTTGTGCGACTGGTTGCATGTTTCAGATTTGTCGATGGAGGTGGGGGGAAGCTGCAACTGTCCCTTAGTGCGGTTTTGTCTTTCAGGCCAAGTGCTTCTTGGATTTCAAAGCTGGAGGAACGTTGTGTTACATCCTCGGTGCCGCTTACAAATACAAGAACGAGCAAGGATGGTGAGTTTGCTATCCCCGCAGCTAGTTCTCGACTTAACGACCGAACTTCCAACACTGCTGGAAAAAATGGATGACTGGTCCTCATACTTACGACCGTGCATGCCTGATCGGATTGGCAATTCACTCGTATTTATGACGGTTGCACTTTCCCGGGGTCTCTTGATTGTGACCTTCTGATGAGCAATGTCCTTGGGGGAAGCCTGATTCGCTTAACAACCCCATGATTCATTTAATGACTGCCACGATTGCTTAACAGCTGGAGCAAAAACAAAGGTTATCAAATCGGGTGAGGCTCGCTGACCCCTCTGCCTTGCTTAGCGATGGAAATTCTGCTCACAGTGTTGGTCGTAAGTTGAGGACTACCTACGGGGTGAAAATAATTGCATTTATTGCCGTCCTGACTGATAACACACCTAGTCCTCGACTTACAACAGTTCGTTTAGTGACCATTCAGAATTACAACAGCATCAAAAGATGTGAGTTATGGCTGTTTTCAAAAGGCAACTTATGGCCGATTTCCACACTTACGATCATTGTAGCATCCCCATGATCACGGGATCCAAATTCAACTGTTTGGCAACCGACTCATGTTTATGACGGTTGCCGTATCCCGGGGTGTGTGTGTGTGTGTGTGTGTGTGTGTGCGTGCGTGCGTGTGTGTGTGTGTGAATCTTGCGATCCCCTTTTGCGATCTTCTGATAAGTAAGCTCATGGGGAAAGCCAGATTCACTTAACAACTGGCTTCCTAATGTAATGACTGCAGCGATTCCTTTGACAAACATGGTCAGAAAAGTCGTAAAATGGGGCAGAGCTCATTTCATCATGATTAGCAATGGGGTGGTCCGTTGGCAGTCATAAATTAAGGACGACCTGAAAATTGCATTTCTGTTTGTCCTGAATGGTGATAAATACCCCCAAAATCTCTTCTTTCTCCCTTATTTTTCTGCACAGGAGGAGATTTGACTTGCAAAACCCTTCACGGATGGACCGAAATGTGGAAATGTTCATGAACATTGAGAAAACATTAGTGCAGGCAAGGCTAATAATGTTATTTTGGATTGTGGAAATGGCTTTCGATGTGCTTTTGAAGGACCTGGGCAGGATTTGAGCCTCTCTCAATAAATATAATAAACATATTTATTATTCATATTTATTATACACGGCTGTATAAAATCTAAATGAACCAACAATCTGTGAAGGATTGTTGGTTTCTAAGGAAAAAAAATAATATCTTCCTATATTTTTCTCTAAAGGTTGATGCTTTGTCAATCGCTTAAAAATAAATATATATCTAATCAAATATATATAATTTGATTAAGTAGCAAGAATCCTGGGCAGTTAGAAAGATGCTGAAAGCATGCAGTTTTCCTAGAGATAAATATAAGTATTTTGTTGAAGTATTGAATTTGTATTCTTTATGATAAGAATAATGGGTTATTATTTGAATGCAGTATTTATTTTTTCCTCTTTTAATTTATTTAATTAAAAGAATATGTATGTGTTTGTGGGTATGCATGTGGGTATGTATATATATGTGTGCGTGTATACATATGTGTATGGGTGTATAATTAAGCAGCAGCACCAGTAATTATAAACAGGCTGAAAGGCATACTGTTTCCCTAGGGATAAATGTGAATATCTTGTTGAAATATTGAATTTGTATTCTTTATGATAGGAATAATGCATTATTATTTGAATGCAGTATTTTTTTATCCTATTAATTTGTTTTCCCTGGGATCAAAACATTTCCTTGCTAGCTACTTTTAATTCCTCCATTATTCTTTTTTTTTTTTTTTCCCCAGAATAACTATCTGAGCAGACCAAGCATCTACCTCATTCCGGACATCGAGCTGAAAGTGGCTAACAAGCTCAAAGACATTGTCAAACGCCATCAGGTAATGGGTTCAAAAATACTGGTTCATCATGAGCGTTGTCTCTTGGTGTAGCGAACAAATTCAGAAAATAAAATAATGAGCTCTTAAAACTGCCTCTCGGTTCCTCACAACGGCAGTCCAAGCGTTGGGTTGATTTCTTGGAGACGTTTCATGACTCAACTAGGTAACATCTTCAGTATTAGAAGGGACTGCATAGAAAGAGACAGCAACCCCCCCCCCCCCGCCCCCCCTCCCTTCCAGCATTGCTGGTGTAATCTAGTTATTTAGCTCATTAAACATCTGTAAGAAAACCACTCTGCTCAGAGAGCACCACCAACCCCCCCTCCCCTTTCTTCCTCCTCCATACACCCTACTCCCTTCTAGCAGTGATGATGTTCTCTAGTTGGGTTGTGAATGTCACTGCGTTATTTATTTGCCAGCTGAGCTTCCATTCTGAACATTACGGTAGCTTGCCAGAGAACCTTATTACAGAGATAAGACTGTCTTCTGATTTCTGAGCTACTGCGCATGTCCTACATTCTTCCTTTTCTAACTTCCTGATTTACTTCTTCCTTTGTCCGTTTGCTGATAAGCTGCCGGTAAAATGTAGTTAGCTAGGTTTTTTTTTAACTTTTATAATAAAATGTTTATTAGAATACATTCAGGTTTTCTTTCTTCCAGAGTATACACCATGGAAAACAAGATCCATAGTTTCCCCCAGAGGGGGAACGGGGCTGATTGTCACTCCGATAGTGAAGCGTTTACAAAAAAACAGGAAGCTTAGATGCTATTCCTCTCTTGTGTTTTTTTTTTTTTCTTAGGGGACCATCACAGACGACAAGTCGAAAGCCACACATCATATATACCCTGTTCCTACCTCACTGGATGAAGGTTCGACACACCTTTATAATATTCTATTAAAATAGCATTTAAAATATAAGTGGCGTTTGCCTCTGGGCCTGTTGTAACCTAGGCCCAAGTAGTTATTACCAGACACAATCAGCCCTAAACCAACATATTTTATTAGAACAGTTGAGAACTACTTCATTCTCAGCTTAGTCCAAATTAAGTCTAAATTAAGTCCAAAACAAATTCTTCATAAACAGTTCTTTGGCCTTATCACCAACCTTGACTTGGTTGCCAAGATTTTCTTGGCAAAAGTTCAGAAGCAAGAGACTCCCAACAGGAAACAAACGTAGCAAGACAAGAGACAATTGTAGCAATGTTGTCTTCCTACAAAGAGCCCAAGAGCCTTTGCTGCTGTTTTAAGCCTTCATCTCCAGTCATCTCCTGGCCTTACTCCCGAGTTGTCCTTTTTGCTTCAGCTGCTCTTGCCTTCTGGCAACTCTTCGCATGCAGTGCACTAGGAAGAGGCTCCTCCTGTTCCTCTGCCTCTGCTATCCGCCTCTGGAGTCTCCGGATTCCATGCATCACTCCCAGGTGGCCCTGGCCCCATCTCTGCCTCTGACGCAGAGCCTTCGTCCAGGCCTTCTCCTGATTCCAGGGCTGGCCCATGGTCCTCCCCAGCCTCCTCACTGTCTGACTG
Organism: Coluber constrictor foxii; assembly: GCA_038048745.1. Classification (NCBI taxonomy): domain Eukaryota; kingdom Metazoa; phylum Chordata; class Lepidosauria; order Squamata; family Colubridae; genus Coluber; species Coluber constrictor. The sequence goes on along the minus strand of CM075961.1, from coordinate 169,971,409 downwards.
CGCTGCCAGCTCCGTAGGCTGCTGGTGTACCATAACAAGGCCTTTAAAAATAACATATTTTATTGTTCTGACTTGAATGCAAAGAGATGAGGTTGTTGGCAGATCCTGCAAATGTTCTCCAGAGTTGTTACAGCTGGCCTCCACTGGAGGGCAGCAGTTTCCCAGGTACTTCGGAAAATTTCTCTCTCTTTTCCTATCTTCTGAATACTTTCTGATCTCGTTTCTCATCTGAAGGACAGAATCACAGAGCTGGAAGGGACCTTAGAGGTCTTCTAGTCCAACTCCTTGCTCGAGCAGGAAACCCTATACCATTTCAGACAAATGGTTGTCAAGTTTCTCCTTAAAAGCCTCCAGTTATGACGCACCCACAACGTCTGAAGGCGGGCAATCTGTTCCACTGGTTAATTGTCCTCGCTGTCAGGAAGTCCCACGGGTGCTTTTTAAAGAGGCAACTGGACTTCCTCCTGTTTCTTAGAAGACGTTTCATTTCTCCTCCGAGGTGCTGCTTTGGCTGTGACTGGATGGTGGGGAATTGAGGGATATAAATCCTTGCAGCCAGCTGGCATTCTTTTAGAGTGCCGTTGAGACCACTTGGAGATTTATCTGTGTCCTCAGAGACACCCAAGTAGTGCAAATGGGGGTGGATCGTGTGTGTGGGCACAGGGCAGAAAATATCCTGCAGCCAAGAAGGCTCCATCCCCATTTGCTCAGGACCACAAGGACATTCACTGTAGTGTTATCTTTGAAGATTCTCTCTCATCCAAGTTTTTGGGTGTCCCAAAGATGCTTGGTTTTTTTTTCAAAAGTCAGCTGGACTTCCTTGGTTTTTATCCTTGAAGAGGTTTCGCTTCTCATCTGAGAAGCTTCTTCAGTTCGGAGTCATGAAATGAACTGTTACTCAGAAGGGAGGAAGCCTCTCTGGATGAGAAGCGAAACCTCTTCACACACAAAAAACCCTAAGAAAATCCAGTTGCCTCTTGAAACAGGTGTTTTATATTTTGATACACATTTCTCTGCTGGTTTTGTGAATTTTATGCAGGAATGTCAGATTCTGTCACGGCGTATGGCATAAATTAATAAATAAATTGGCTGGTATCATTTTATTTCTCTTCCTGGCAGATGAGTGGCTGAGACCAGTGATGAAAAGAGACAAGCAAGTCCTGGTGCATTGGGGTTATTACCCAGACAGGTAATCCACCTGGCTTGGCAATCCAACATTACAATACAGGTAGTCCTCAACTTACGACAGTTCATTTAGTGACCATTCAAAGCTACAACGGCACTGAAAAAAGTGACTTATCACTGTTTTTCACACTTAATGACTGTTGCTGCGTCCCCACGATGATGCGATCAAAATTCAGACCCTTGGCCACTGATTTGTATTTATGACGGTTGCAGTGTCCCAGGGTCATGTGATCCCCTTTTGCGACCTTCTGACCATCAAAGATTCACTGAGCAGCCATGTAACTTAACAGTCGTAGTGATTCGCTTAACATCCATGGCAAGAAACGTAAAAAATTGGGGCAAACCTCACTTAGCAACAGAAATGTTGGACTCGGTGGCGTTTGTAAGTTGAGGATTACCAGGAATTTAAAAAATAAGAATTAAATGAAAAAGACAACAAAAACCAAATTCAGAGGGCAGATAGCCCGCTAGATCTTTTTTGGCCATTTAGTTGAAAATAAATTGGATGGATAGATGATTAGATACTGGATGGATGGATGGATGGATGGAAGGATAGATAGATAGATATAGATTGATTGTGGATGAATGGATGGGTAGATTGATAGTAGATGGATAGATATAGAACGGGCATATAGACACTAGATTGAAAAATTGATGATGGATGGATGCATATATAGACACTAGATGAATGGATAGATAGATACGTACATATATACTGGATGGATGGATTATAGAGAGAGAGATAGATACTGGATGGATGGATGGTTAATGGATGGGTGGGTAGATAGAGAGAGAGAGAGAGAGAGAGAGAGAGATACATACATACATACATACATACTAGGATGAATGGATGGATTGATGGATTGATTGATTGATTGATTTGGCTTATATGCCACCTTATCTCCCAGTGGACTCAGGGTGGCTCACAATAATAAAACAAGCCACAATACAAAATAAAATCTAAAAATTTAAAAATTAACCCTTAAAACCCCCTCAGTCCAGGTCGAGGGATTTAAAAAGCCAGGTTTTTAATTTACAGCGAAATGATGATGGATGAGTAGAAATATATTGGATAAATGGATGGTTAGTGGGTGGGTAAGTAGATAGATAGATAGATAGATAGATAGATAGATAGATAGATAGATAGATAGATAGATAGATAGATAGATAGATAGATAGATAGACAGACGATAGATAGATAGATAGATAGATAGATAGATAGATAGATAGATAGATAGATAGATAGATAGATAGATAGATAGATAGATAGATAGATAGATAGGGTTTCCTGTGTCTCTTGCCCTCCATCCTGAGTGGCCTAACCAATCCACCCATCTCTCCTTTTTTTTTTTAACCTTTTAGCTACGACACCTGGGTCCATGCAAGCGAAGTCGAAGCGGAGATCGAAGAGCCTCCAATTCCTGAAAAGCCTTGGAAGGTGCGTCTTGCTTCTAGGTGGGCGTTGGCGGTGAAATCTGCGGCTTTTCTGCTATTTCCCACCTGAGGTGTTAAGAATTCTCGGGAAAGAGAAATTTGGTTCATGGTTTTACACACACAAGATGACAAAAAAGCTGTCAGGCATCAGAGTGAAGTTCTCTTAAATGATGAGGGGGCTGGGAGCTAGGGCCATTTACAACAGTCGCAGTGTCTTGGGGTCACATGATTCCCTTTTGCGACCTCCTGACCAGCCACATCAACTGGGAAAGCCGGATTCACTTAACAACTATGTTCCCCACTTAATGACTGCAGCATTTCCATTAACGGTGGCAGGAAAAATCCTAAAATCGGGCAAAACTCCCTTCGAAAATTTCTCACATAGCAACAACAATTTTGCGCTCAACGGTCGTAAGTCGAGGACCGCTTGTCCTTATAGATGATTCTGACAATTCTGATTGGCTAGGTCTATGCCCGATGGATTCTGGACATGGACATCTTCAACGAATGGATGAACGAAGAAGACTACGAGGTGGATGAGAACAGGAAGCCGGTCAGCTTTCGACAACGGATCTACCTGAGAAATGAAGAGGTGACTCTTTTGGCTTTTGGGAGGGAGGAGGGAAGGAAGGCAGGAAAGAAGAGAAGAAAAGAAGAAGAAGAAGAAGGCAAGAAAAAGAAGACAGAGGGGAGAGGAGAGAGGGAAAAAGGAGAGGAAAAAGGAAGAGGAGAAGAGAAAGAAGAAGGGGAAGGAAGATGTTAAAAAGAGGGAAGGGGAGAGGAGGGGGAAAGGAAAGAAGGAAAGTGAAGAGGGAGAGGAAGGAAGGAGAAAACGAGGGAAGAGAAAGGAAGGAGGGAAGAGATGAAGGAAGGAGGTAATGAAGGGAAGGGAAGAGAAGGAAAGAGGTAGGAAGTAAGAGGAGAGAAGTTAAAAAGGGGAAAGGGAAGAGAAGAAGGTCAAGAGAGAAAAGACAGATGGAAGTGGGGAAGCAAAGAAAAAGAGGAGGAAAGAAGGGAAGAGAACAGAAGCTGGAAGGGATTTTTGAGGTCTTCTGGCCTGACTCCACCCCACCACCTTCCGGAGCAACAGAACCTGGAAGAGAGCAGCTGGCCTGTGCGCATGCCCACAGAGAGGGCTTTGTGTGCCGCATCTGGCACACGGGCCATAGGTTGGCCATCACAACCCCAGACCATTGCACACAAGTGTATTTCTGAAAAGGCAATATTATGTGGAAGGAAGGAAGGAGATGAATGGGGAAGGAAGGAAGGAGAGAGGTAAAAAGGGGAAATGGAGGAGAAGAAGGAAGGAGGAGAGGAGAGAGGAAGAAAAGAGGGCAGAGGAGAAGAGAAGAGAGCTGGAAGGTACCTTGGAGGTTTTCTGGTCTAGCCCCCTGCTCAAGCAGAAGACCCTAGACCAAGGGTCTCAAATTCAAGGCCTGGGGGCCTGGATCTGGCCTGCAGGGTGCTTAGATCTGGCCTGTGGTGCCTCTGCCAACGAAAATAGAGCGCGAGAGAGCCACTTGCAGCCCTCCCGAGGTCCATTTTCACTGGCAGAGAGTTGAAGGAGGCTGTCCCAGCCGAAAATGGAGCATGAGAGCCTGTTTTCGCTGGCAGAGCCCTCGGGCAACCACAGGTGCCCCCAACACGAGTGAAATCAAGCTGCCCACCCTGGCCACACACACACACACACACACACACACACACACCCGAGGTCAAACCCAACCGTGATGCGGCCCTCAATGAAAATTGAGTTTGACCACCTCTGACCAGGACCATTTTAGACAAGTGGCTGAACCTTAACCCTTTCTTAGTTCCACCAGATGGACCTTCTTAGGATAGGAGACACATAACATCTCATCCCTCCTTGCTCTGGTGGGTCAGGTGGTGAGAAAAGAGGTCCTTCCACCAGGTGGACCTCCTTAAGAGAGGGGACCCATAACATCACCTGCCTCCCTCCTGGTGGATATAACTGGGGAAAGTAGGTCCTTCAGACAACACGTAGGGCTTTGGAGGTGACCACCCCAAGACCATGAATGGAACCTGGACCCTCGTGAACATCTAGCCTTGCCTCAAAGCCCCTTTTCAAAGGCAGGACTTGAGAAGCAGCCACTGGATGAGACGTGGATGATGGATGCTGGGCAAGGGGACTCTTGTTGGACTATCTCTCTCTCCTTTCAACAGCCAGTCCGTAGCCCCGAACGGCGAGATAGGAAGGCAGCTGCTGGGACCCGGAAGAGGAAGGCCTCTCCTTCGCCCCCACCGCCTCCCACCCCGGTGGAATCCAGGAAGAAAGTTGGCAAGAAGGGGTATGGTCCTTGGATGGATGGATGGATGGATGGATGGATGGATGGATGGATGGATTGAATTACTGATCAAGTAGCAGTGAGTTTGTGGTTAACATGACCAAGAGGAGGAAGGAGAGGACTTGCCACCTCACAAGATGAATCCATACACAATCATGCAGGAGAACGGTGCAGTTGTTCCCTCGAGTCTCATCTGTTCAGTCAGAAAGAGACCATTCCTCAAGACATCTGTCTATCGTCTGTCAAGCTGATGAGTTATCTTACCTATAGTGGTCTGTGACTCGTTATCCATTGATAGTTTATCATCTTACCTATCCTCTTTCTACCTTACTTTGAAGTCCAACCATCTTCCAGGTGGTCATGGCTGAGATACACATGGGCGGGTGGGTGGGTGGACGGAGAGATGGATGGATGGATAGAGAGATGGGTGGGTGGAGAGATGGAGAGTTGGAGTGAGGGATGGATGGATGGATGCATAGATAGGTAGATGGATGAAAAGACAGAGAAAGAGATGTTTCTCAACTTACTAACTGAAGAGAGTTGAATCCCTCCCATCTTCAGGTTGATGGGGGGGGGACCCCAACCAAAGTCCACTCCCTGTGCAGAAAACGGTCAGTCAAAGATGGTCTTCTCCTTTTGTCTACCCACCCCCACCCCACTCCCCTTCCAGACAAGCCAGCCTCTACGGGAAGCGACGTGGTCAGAAAGAAGAGGAGGAGCAAGACGATCTGACCAAGGACATGGAGGACCCCATACCGGTGCCGAATGTTGAAGAGGTGGCCCTTCCCAAAAACGGTGCGTCGCAACACACAAGCTGCACAATGCAGCCCACGCACCTGTCTCCCCAGTTTTGTCCGCCATGGTTTTTTTTTTCTCCCCCTGGAATTTTCCCCGCTTTCAAATCTGGGGTTTCTCCAGACAAGCAGTCCTTGATTTAAAGAACAAAATTCCCATTGCCAAGCAAGACGTTGGCAACGTGGGTCCATTTTTGTCACATCTGAAGTCCCCTCGATCAAAATTCGTATTAGTGACGGTCACTCACTAATAAATTCGTATTAGTGACGGTTGTGGCGTCCCCTTTAACGTTTCGCCCATGAAGTCCACGGATTCCTTCAAACAATGTGCGGCTCGCTTAACAGCCGTGTCGTAAAATTGGCCGCGATTCACTTAACAGCCGCCTGATAATTCCCATACTGATTGTCATTTTAAGTCAGGGCCTGGCAAGAATTGAGCTAGTCCTCCATGGGAGATGGAACTGAAGCCCTTCTACAAATAGTCCTCGGTTTACAACCACAATTGTGAATAACAAAAGGGAGTCTGCCTTAGTAAATACAGATAGTCCTTGACTTACGACCACAATTTGGTGCCAAATTTCCATTGGTAAGGAAGATATTTGTTATAAAGAGAGTTTTGCTTCAATTTATGACTTTCTTGCTGCCGCCGTTAAATGAATCCCTGCTGTCCTTAAATTAGCAACCCGGTTGCTAAACTAATCTGGCTTCCCCGTTGACTTTGCTCGTCAGAATGTTGCAAAAAAGGGAATTCTGTAACCCCCATCATAAATATGAGTCAATTGTCAAGCATCTGAATGTAAGTTATGTGACCGTGAAGATGCTGCAACAGTCATAAGAGTGGAAAATGGTCATAAGTAACTTACGCTGCCGTTCTGTCTTTGAACGGTCGCTAAATAAACAGTCGTAAGTGGAGGACTACCTGTATTAATTGTATTCATTCTTCACTGGAGCGTCCTGATTTCTAGGCACGTTCGGAATTTGAACCCTTGTCTCCAAACCTTTTGTTTATTTCTTTATTTTAAATAACCCTCCAGGCTTTTATTTTCAGAGTAGTTTTCGACTTACGACCACAGAGTCCCAAACCTTCCTGCTGCTAAGCGAGACTTTGGCATGGGGACGTTTTATCCCCTTTGACAAACTCTCTTTCCATCGTTGTAAAACGAATCGCTGCAGTTGTCAAGTGGGGAACGCAGTTGTTAAGCAAACCCGGCTTCCTGCTTTTCAGAAGGTTGCTAAGCGAGACATTGGTTAAGGGAATTGGGCCCCAGTTGGCGACTTTTCTTGCTGCCGCTTTTAAGTGAATCGCTGCCGTTGTTAAGTAACATATATCTATTCTGCAACCAATTCTACAAAATCTGAGGGCCTAGTTACTGGAGGCTACACAGCTATGTGTAGCATGTGTGTGTGTGTGTGTGTGTGTGTGTGTGTATAAAATAGAGTATTTTTAGCACAGAAACGCTATTTTTTGTTTGAAAATAGGAAAGGCTGTATAGCACAGTTGTTGGGGAGGGGAGTGAAATAAAAGCTTGGCTGGAGAAGCAAATTGGTTTCTCCCTCAGGGCCCCCTTTGTTCTGTTTTATGACCCGGCTGGGGAACATTGTCAGCCGATAAGGGAGGGTGGATTTCAGAGAAGAGGAGGAGGAGGAAGAAGAAAAGGACTCTGGGGGTCCTTGGTGCTCTCTGAGCTGGGTGTTTTTCTTGCAAACATTTTGTGACCTAACTAGGGAATATCACCAGTGAAAGAAGGGAGGAGGGGTGTTTGTGAAGAGGAGGAGGAGAAGAAGAAGGGGACGAAAAGATGGAGGATGAGGAGGAAAGGAATGAAGAAGGAAAGGACTGTGGGGGTCCTTGGTGCTCTCTGAGCTGGGTGTTTTTCTTGCAAACATTTTGTGACCCAGCTAGGGAACATCATCAGTGCTAAAAGAAATGGGAGGCGGGAGGAAGAGGAGGAGGAGAAAAGGAAGGGTAGAACAAGGAAGAGGAGGTGAAGAGGAAGGGAAGGAGGAGAATAAGAGGGAGGTGGAAGAAGAGTGGAAGGACTGTGACGTTTCATTACCCAACTAGGGAACATCATCAGTGTTAGCAGGGAAGGGGTATTGTGTAGTGGGATGATTTTGGTTTTTTTTACTCCTTGGTAGTTCCATGATTGGAGTATTTGTTGACTGCTTGGTTGCCTGGCTAGGGAATTCTGGGACTTGAATTCCTGAAGTCTTCAAGTTGCCAAGTTAGGAGGGACCCCCCCCCCCACCTTCTCTATTTGCGGAATCCAGGTAGTTCTTGATTTACAGCCGTTCACGTAGTGACCATTTGAAATTAAAATGGCACTTTTAAAAAGTGACTTAGGACCCTTTTTCACACTTACGACCATCACAGCCAATTTGGCAACCGACTCCTATTTATGATGTATAAACAAAATAAAATAAAAATAAATATTTATCATTTAAAAATGAACGATTTGATTTATTTATTTATTTATTTTTGCAGTCAATCCGAAGAAGGACAGCGAAAACACGCCGGTCAAAGGAGGCACCGTTGCAGATCTTGGTGAGACCAACTTTATCTTAGCTTCCTATTTTCAAGTAGTCCTCGACTTACTACCATTTAGAGACCATTCAACATTACAGCAGCCCTAAAAAAGTCACTTAGGGCTGTTTTTCACTCTTAACGACCGTCACAGCTTCCCTCGGTCACACAACCAAAATTCAGTCGGCTTGGTCATAAACTCGTATTTATGACGATCCTGGGGTCATGCGATCTCCTTTTTTGGCCTTCCAGCAAACAGGAAACCAGATTTATTTAACGACTGTATGACTAACTGAACAATGGCAGGGATTCACTTAGCAACAGTGGCCAGCAAGGTCGTAAAACTGGGCAAAATTCACTTAACCGCAATCTCACTTAGCAATGGAAATGCGGGGCTCAATTGTGGTCGTAAGTCGAGGACTTCCTGCAGAAGGCAGGGCCACGGAGATGCCAACCCTCCAACGTGGCATAAGCTTCTGCAACATAATACAACGGCGAAGTTGTGTGAGTGACACAAACCACCTCCCATTGTGTTCTTGTCCTGCAGATGAACAAGACGAAGAGACAATGACAGCTGGAGCGAAGGTAGCCAATTTTCTTCTGGAGGAAAAAAAGAAAATCACATTTTTAAAAATTTATTTATTTATTTATTTATTTTAATTTGCAACCCGAAGGTTGGACTTCCCCACAAACAAAGGCGCTGGACCTCAGCGAGGCTCCTGGACTCCGTCTTGGATAAAAGATTGCAAACAAAGTAGCTTTCATTTGAGTTGCAAATAAACTCCAAAACTTCTCTTTTAGCCAAACAAATCTTGCTAATAACCAATCAGAGAAGACACAGAGCAAACCATCCCATAATCTCCTCTACTTTAAGGCTCTCTCCTTTACACATGATTTTTTTTAAAAAAAATCTTTATTTACATTTTCCGTTAAAAACAAAAGAAAAAAAAACATCATACAAATAACAAAAAGAAAAAAACAATAAACCACCCACACAAAACAAAACAAATGTATCTCTACGCAGTAATCTAATAACTTAATATCCTGTACTATGTGTTTATATTATATTCTGGAGAAGACAGAACACCTTACATATTTTTATACAACAGTCAAATCCATTCAATCTCATTATATTTATATAATATAACTTTAGTAATACATATAATTTCTCATCTAGTTTAGATTATACTTTCCTCTTCTCTAGCCATCTATAGAATTTTCCCCAAGATAAATCCAATTGTGTTTGGTCTTTGTTTTTTAATTTCTTGGTTAATTTATCTGCTTCAGCACAGTCCAAAATCTTCTGTATAATAGCTTCCTCTGATGGGATATTTTGTTTTTTCCAAAATTGGGCATATATTAATCTCGCTGCCGTGATAACATGTAAAGCAAGGTACCATATTCTCTCTTCATGTTTTCCGGCCTGGAGCCGAGTAGGCATGTCTCTGGGCGCCATTCAATCTTTAAATTTAGAATCTCATTTAGCCATTTTTTTATTTTTCCCCAAAATTCCACCGCTTTCGGGCATGTCCACCATTGATGGTAGTATGTGCCATGTTCAACCCCACATTTTCAGCATTCCGCAGATTGTCCCTTAAACATTCTAACTAATCTATCCAGGGGGAGATGCCACCTGTATACCATCTTATATATATTTTCTTTATATGCTGTGGAAACTACTAATTTCATATTCTCCCACCATATCTCCTGCCATTTCTCTAAATAAATGAAGTAGCCAAAGTTTTTCCCCCAGGCAATCATTGTATCCTTAATTATTTCTTCACCTATTTCTATTTTCATCAACAATTTATATGTTTTCGAGATCATGCCTTTTTCTTGGCCCATCAAAATTTTATCTAATTCTTGTAACTCACCATTGATACCTCTCTCTCTATCTTCATTATATTTGGATTTAATCTGCGTATATGTCCACCAGTCCACTTGTATTCCTTGGGAATTCAACTCTTGTTTAGATTTTAATTTTCCTTGTGTATTCAACAATTCTTTATATGTTAATTTCCCCACAAAATTATAAAGTTTGGGGTATGTTAGTGCTTCTATAGGTGATATCCAACACGGTGTCTTAGTGTAGTATTTTTTGCTAATTTTTTCCCAAATCCGAATTAAAATGTTTCTTATATAATGTCAGGTGAACCATTTGCTTTGTGGTACATTATTTCTCCAAAGAGCCATATGCCAGCCCTGGTGTAAATCAAATCCTTCTAGTTTGAGAAGATGGCTATTTCCTAGAGTAATCCATTCTTTTATCCAGGTTAGTAGAGCAGCTGTATGATAATTCTCCCAGCATGGTAAGCCCAGGCCCCCTCTTTCTTTTACCTCTTGCATCATCTTTCTTTTTCTTTTTTTTATTGAAAAAGTTTTACAAATACAAATTCCCTCCCCCCCTTCCCCTCCCTAACCCTCCCTGACCCATCCCTCCCCACCCTTGGCTTCCCTTATAACCTTAAAATTACAATTCATTTTTAACTCCCCAAATATTAAAAGGTGAAATCCAAAGCATATCATATCATACAATTCCCCCCAGCTATTCTACCCCCTGCCTATACTAAAAATTTCTACATAACATTCAAGTAAAAGTTATCTGATACTTCCTTGATTGATATTTATTCTGCACATAATCTATCCCAAATATTAAAAAGTGAAATCCAAATCATATCATAATTCCCCCATCTACTCTACCCCCTGTATATACTATAAATTTCTACATACCATTCAGCTAAAAGCAATCTGATACTTCTTTGTTTGATATTTATTCTGCACATAGTCTATCCATTTCTTCCATTCCCACACAAAAGTTTCTCGAGTCCGGTCTTTTAAATATGCTGATACCTTTGCCATTTCAGCAAAACTGGCCACCTTCAAAGTCCATTCTTCAATAGTAGGTAAAACATCTTTTTTCCAATATTGACCAATCAGTAACCTAGCTGCTGTAACCATATATGTTTGAAATTTTGATCCAAAAAGCTTTCACTTTCTTGCAAGTCCACCATATATGGTAATATGTAGCATCTAAACAATCGCATCTCCAATATTTTGGCTGAACATTAGGATACATGCATGACAATTTCTTAGGATCTAAATGCCACCTATAAAACATTTTATAAAAATTTTCCCTCAAATTCTGTGACTGTAAATTTAACTTTCTGGACCCATATCTTTTCCCATGTTTCCATCATAACTGGTTCTGCAAAGTTTTGCGCCTACTTTATCATACAGCCTTTAACCAGTTCATTTTCAGAGTCTCTCTCTAACAAAATATTATAGACCCTCTTAATATGCATTGGGCCTTTCTCTTTTATCTGTCTTACCAATTCCTCTGCGTACAACATCAAATCAGTTTTTTGATCTTCCCTCCATCTCAACTGAAGTTGATTATACTATAGCCAAATTAGATTAATCCCTTCTTCCAACAGAGTGTTTAATGTCTTTAATTGCCATCTACCCCATCATTAAAAAGTACCTCTTTATATAAAATCCCCCCGAGTGACTTAATATTTATATTCCATGTGATATGACCAAGATCCAACCACAAAGGTATTTTATAATCCAATTTAAGATGGTCCATACTCTCATCAAAGAGTTTCTGAGTATATGACTCTTATCAACTTTATTTTCATAGAATAAATATGCATGCCAACCAAGTTCCAAATCGTGGCCTTCTATATTCAATATTTCAGACCTTGTCATTCCGAAACAATCATTTGCTTGTGCCAATGCTGCTGCTTCATAATACAGTCGTAGATTTGGAAGTTTAAGGTCACCCCTTTCACGAACATCTTGCATAATTTTCAGTTTGACTCTTGGTTTTTTATCATTCCAAACAAACTTACTCACTCCTTTTTGCCATTCAGTCAGATGTTTATCACTTTTAAGCACCGGGATCATTTGAAAGAAAAATAAAAATCTAGGTAGAACATTCATCTTAACTGCTGCTATTCCTCCAAATAAAGATAGTTGCAGCTTTTTCCAGGTCTCCATATCTTTTTCCACCTTTCGCCACAACACTTCATAATTATTTTGAAAAAGTTTTATATTAGAAGCTGCAACTTGAACTCCCAGATATTTCACCTTTGGTACTATTTCAAATCCTGCCATCCTTTCAAGTTCCTTCTTTTGACCTTCTGACATATTTTTAACTATCATCTTGGTTTTTTTCTGATTCAGTCTAAATCCTGATACCATACCATATTCTTCTATAATGTCTTTCATCTGGATTATTGATTCCATCGGCTGTGTTAGGGGAGCAATCAGATCATCTGCAAATGCCCTTGTTCTATAGTCCTCTTGCCTTATAGCTATTCCATTTAAGGTACTCGAATCCCGTATTGTATTCATCAAGACTTCTAAAGTTAAAATAAACAACAATGGGGATAGTGGACAACCTTGTCTTGTTCCTTTTTCAATACAAAAGTTTGTAGTTAAACTTCCATTAATAATAATTTGTGCTGTTTGCTCTTGATAAATTGCTGAAACCGCCTGCACAAACTGGTCCCAAAATCCATTTTTGTTAAAGTCTTTAATAGAAAGTTCCAATTGACTCGATCAAAGGCCTTTTCCGCATCCAAGAACACCAGCACTGCAGGGATCTGTTTACTCTTCTCAAGATGTTCCAATCTATAATTTGCCTCACATTGTCCTTCATATATCTGCCTTCTATAAATCCAGCTTGATCATGATGAATCACCTCTTGCATAACTGGCATTAGTCTGTTGGCTGGTACTTTTGCAAAAAATTTATAATCCGTATTCAGGAGAGATATTGGCCTAAAATTTTCCGGTTTTGTAGAACCTGTTTCCTCTTTTGGAATCAATGAAACAAAGGCTGCTTTCCATGAAGGGGGTATTTTACCCCCTTTTTGTATGCTACAAAATAAATCTCTGAGATGTTCAATCATTTCTGCTTGTAAAGTCTTATAATACACTGCTGTTAAACCATCCGTCCCTGGAGCTTTAGCTGTTTTCAATTGTTTGATTGCAAAAATAATCTCCTCAACTGTTATTAATTGATTCATTCTATCTTTTTGTTCTCTAGAAATTTTCGTGACTCTACTTTCTTCTAAATATTTATAAGTTCATTCTGTATATGATCTTTGGCGTATACTTTAGTATAGTAATCTAAAAAGTCTTGTTTAATTAAATTTTGTTGAAAAACTTCCTTCCCTCCATGTTCAATACTACCAATAACGCAAGAGCTCTGCTGTTTCCTCAGTGTATAAGCCAGCCACCTGCCTGGTTTATTGGCATTACTAAATGTATTATGTTTAATAAATTGTAGATTGGTTGCTGCTTGTTCCGCTATAAGCATTTGAAATTGGACTTTCAGAAGTTTTATAATTTCTTGTAATTTTTTATCCATCGGATTTTTTATAAGTAATTGTTCTTTTTTCTTTATCTTTCCTTCCATTTCTAATCTTTTCTTTTGCTGATTTAACTTATGTTTGGAGTTCATATAAATCAGTACCCCCCGCATATACGCCTTACTCGCATCCCAAATGATTTCAATAGGGAGAAAAATCCAGCAATGGTTCATCCAAAGAGCCCCCTTTTGCTCCTTGAATTTCCGCTATTGCTCTTTGAGTTTCCATTGCCTCCAGCTCCATCTGTTTCCGCTGTTACTCAGACTCTTGTTCAAATTCCTTCTCTGTTACACCCTCCTCTATAGCTAACACTGAGGATGTATGTGGAGATGCTGGGCCAGTTTTAAAAACTCTAAAATAAAATTCTTCCGCTTTTTCCACAGTATTTAATCGGTATCTCTCTCCTTGATATCTCAGTATTATACCAACTGGGGCATCCCATCTAAATGGAATCTGTTGTTTCTTCAGCTCAGTCACCAAAAATCCAAAATCTTTTCTATCTCTTAACATCTTAGGCGGCAATTCTTTATAAATCCCAATCTCCTTTCCATCCACTTGAACAATAGAAACAAAAGACTTTTGCAAGATATCATTTCTCATTCTTCTATCTGTAAAGTAGATCATCACATCTCTAGGCAAGTTCCTTTGTCTTGCCACCCGAGAATTCACTCTGTAGACCTTGTCAATCTTGTACAAAACATCTTCAGGGTTAACCTTTAGCATCACAGCAAGGGCATCAGCACAAACCACTCTCAAATCCTCTCTGTTGTTTTCTTTTATTCCTCTCAGTCTTAAAGCAAATTCCATAAATCTGAATTGCATCATAGTTACTTCATTTTCAATTCTTTGAGTTTTATTGTCCACATTAGCAATTTTATTATCAGCTTCCCTCATTTTAGATTCAAATTCTGAACTGAGTTCAACCACTTCTTTATCAATCTCAATAACTGCTTCTGACAAACCAGTAACAACTGTCAATATATCTCTTTTCATCTTATCATACTTTTCTTGAACCACCTCTTTAATTTCTTGCTGGGACTTTTCAAATCTCTGCTGGAGCTTTTCAAATTTTTGATCCATTGCTTCAGTTTGGTTCATCAAAGCCCCAGCAATAAATTCCTTCAAATCCTTAAATCCAGTCTTCTTTTCTTGGCTCTGAATCCGTATCTCTGACTGCTCTTTTGTTTGGTGAGTATGGAAACCCCCCCCCCCCCCATTGCAGTTTTAGGAGCTGGTTTGGTCTGCTTTGAAGCCATATTTCTAAGCAGTCTTATTCTTTCTAAGAAAGAGGTCTTCCCCCCTTTTCCACCACAGAGTCCTTTTAAAAACTTCCCCAGCTTCAATCAGATTTGTAGTGGAGATAGAACAAATTGAAATCACTTAAAAAAAACTTTTCTCTTTTCTTCTAACAAGCGCTGTTGCTTTAAATACTTTAATACACGTTGAAAGACACAGGCATTTCCATTTTTGCTTTCAGGTTTTTTCCTCCGCTGAAGCCGGACGCCATTTTAATTAACTTTCACTCTTTCTCCATTCTTAAGCTTATTGACAGGGCTAGCATAAATACTTGGGTTTTTAGTTAAAAGTCCCAGTTTCACCCTGCTTGATTTAAAGAATTCAGTTATTTTCCTCTGCTGAGGCTGGTCGCGTCGTCTAGCTCTGCTGAGAGCAGAGTTGTCCCCGGAGTCCAGAGCCTCGGCGAGCTGAATAGGGAGCCTCACCCTGCTTCCTCCTCAGAAGCAAAAAAGACAGTCTGGGGGCTTCGCAGGGGGCTCTACCTGGTCTCGCCGGCTCTCCTCACATTTCCTCAGGAATAGGGAGTTTTTCAAGCCACCTCTCAGCTGTAGAGGCGGCTCTTTACGGGCAGCAGGGCTGGCGGTCCCGAAGAGACAGCCAGCGACGACGACGGCGCCAACCGGAAGCCCATCATCTTTCTTTTAATCCGTGGCCTTCTCCCCTGCCAAATGAATTTAGTTATTGTTTGATTTAAATCCATAAAAAAAAATTTAGATAGATTAATTGGAGCAGTTTGAAATAAAAAAATAAATTTCGGTAGCACATATGATTTTACTGTTGTTACTCGTCCTAGGAGTGAAAGTTGAATTTTACCCCATTTGTCTAAATCTTTTCTTACCTGAATTATTAATTTATTGTAGTTATCTTCTTATAAGCTCGAACATCTATTAGTTAGCCAAATTCCCAGATACTTAACTTTATTCACTATCTTTAATCCTGTCATTTCCTGTAAGCTTGTCTTAGTCTCTTCTAACATGTTCTTAGTTAATATATTTGTTTTCTTTTTATTAATTAATAAGCCTGCCACGGCCCCAATTTCCTCAATTGTCTCTAATAAAGATATACAGGACTCTATAGGCTCCTCTAAAATGAAAACCATGTCATCTGCGAAGGCTTGAGTTTTAAAAACCTGTTGCCCTGTTCTGAGATCTTTTATTTTTCCCTCATTCCTTATTTTACGCAGTAGTGTTTCTAGTGATAAAATAAAAAGTAACGGAGATAAAGGACAACCTTGTCTTGTGCCTTTTCCAATAGGAAATTCTTCTGTCAGGTCCCTATTTATCAATAGTCTGGCCATTTGTTTTGAGCAAATAGCTTTAATTGCATTTATGAATCTCTGTCCAAATCCCATGTATTCAAGCTGCCATAATATAAATTCCAGTTTACTCTATCAAACGCCTTCTGTGCATCTATAAAGACTAAAGCAACCTGTTTGTCTGGGTGTTCTTTATAGTATTCCAGTATATTTAACATAATTCTCATGTTGTCCCGTAATTGTCATGATGGTAAGAATCCATTTTGGTTCATATGTATAAACTCATTCAAGAAACCTTTTAATCTGTTTGCTAAAATCGTGGTAAAAATTTTATAATCCGAATTCAGAAGGGAAATTGGTCTGTAATTTTTTATATCTATCGAAGGCAGATCCTCTTTAGGGATTAAGCTAATGTTGGCCTCTCTCCATGAATGGGGGATTTCTGCTTTCTCCAGTGCTTCATTAAATAGGTCTTTCATATGTTCTCCCATAACTTCAAACATTGTTTTATACAACTCCGCCTGGAGCCCATCTGTGCCTGGTGTTTTCTGATTTCTCTGTTTCTTTATTGCTCTTTCAACCTCAGCTAAAGTAATTTCTTCTTCTAGAATATCTTTCATTAGATTAGATATTTTAGGTAGATCCGACTTCTCTATATAATTTTTTATCACATCTGTTGAGATCTCCTCTCTTTTATATAGTTCTTTATAGAAGTCTACCGCAATTTTTTCTTTCCCTTTTTTATCTTTTATTAGGTTTCCTTCTTTATCCTCTAATTGATCAATCTTTATCTTATCTGTCAATTTATCTAACTCCAAGAGATTAAGCTGGTGTTTTAAAAAAGTTACCTGTTCTTTTGCTCCCTTAGAGAGTGGGTTATCTTGCAGTTGTTCCTCAGCTTTTATTAATTTATTTGTTAACTCTTTCCTTTCTTGTTTTTCTTTTTTGTATTTAATGGCCGTGTATTTAATAATGAGACCTCTTATGAAAGCTTTGGCCGTATCCCATATTATTTGAAATGGCACTCCTGGTGTTTTATTTTCTTGAAAGAAGAGGGGTATTTCTATCTTAAACTTTTGTATAAGTTCGGTTTCTTTTAATATCTCTGGTCTCATCATCCATCTCTTTCTATTTTTTCCCTCTTTCTTTAGTACAGCTAGCACTGGACTATGATCCGCCCACTCATTCAGCATAATTCTAGCTTCTAATATTTGGGAATTGAGTTCTTGTGTATCCAAATCATGTCCAACCTGGACCATGATTTATGCCTGGGAGAATAGTAAGTAAATTGTTTATCGAATTGTGTTCACATGAAGTATCTACCAATCCTAGTTCTTCTCTCATCTCATTATAAATAATTGGTAATATCTTCTTGTCTTGTCTTCCCTTTCTTTTTTTTCCTTTGTGATTCTCGCCTTTTTTATAATCATATGTTCTATTGACAACTGCATTAAAGTCACCCAGAAGGCATACCTGCTCATAGTCCAAATCTCGAATTTCTCTTTGTATTCGTTGAAAAAATGATTTATGTTTAGTATTCGGAGCGTAGATTCCTATCAATAAAACTTTCTTCTGTAGTAATTCCACCTCTAATATTAATATTTTTCCCTCTTCGTCTGCGAATAGTTGTATCGGTGATAAATGTTCCTTTACAAATATTGCCACTCCTCTCTTTTTCTCTTCTGGAGCTGCTACAAACAGTTTCCCTGCTTTTGGACATTTCAACAGATTAGATTGTGATAATTTAATATGCGTTTCCTGTATACATATTATATCTACATTAGTTTTCACAATTTTAGTCAGTATACGTCTTCTCTTTATCGGTGCGTTAAGACCATTAACATTGACAGTCAAAATTCTCACTCCTTGCTCCATTCTCTATTTACTTTTAACTGCTGAACGAGTTTCTATCCCGTACTCTTCCATTCCTCCTTCCTCCCCCATCCTCTCTTCACGTTTCCCCTTTCCATAATATGCTTGTGTACCTCTCTCATTTCTCCACTCCTCTTTCTGCTCCCTCTGTATCGCTTTTACTATTTCTTCATCACTTTCACTTTCAGTAAATCCTAAACAATTTTCACAAGATTCTCGAGCATCCTGTGTGTTCTCAATTTTGATTTTCCGATCCTGCCAAGTTACTAAGAGCCCTTCAGGTAACAACCATCTATATGGCACATTATGTTTTCTTAATTGCAAAGTTGCAAATTGGTAACTCTGTTCTCATACTCTTCTCGGGATCTGTTTTAGAATAGTAATCTGCCATTCTTTATATGTGACTTTCTGGTCCTTAGCCTTATGCAAAGTTTCGTCTCTAAGCGCCTTTTTAGTGAGTCTTACATGTATTTCTCTGGGCAAACTATGACATCTCGCATAGCTAATATATACGCGATAAGCTTCATCTATCTCGGCATGGACCTCTTCTTTCTTTTTCCCCACTACTTCTGCTATCACTTCTCCCACTATTTCCTCTAGCTGTTCCTCTCTATCCTCCTCTACATTTTGAAAACGCAGGAAAAAAGCAGATTTTTCCTTCTCTAGGAATACTATTTCGTCCTTGAGTTTCCCCACTGCATGGGCACATCTTTTTTCACATTTATCTATCTGAATTTCAACTCTTTCAGTATTTTTTTCCACGTCAGTCAATCTCTCCTCATACTTAGTTAGAGTTGTTTTCATTTCTCCTAGAGTCTCTTTCATTTGTTTCATCTCTCCTCTTAATTCACTTATCTCAAATTTCAAGTCCTCAAAGTTTTTAGATGTTGCTTCCTGATTTTTCTCCAATAATTCTTGGATATTTTGCATGCATTCCTTGCATTGTAATTGGTTTGTCAGTTATTGATAAATTTTCAGAGGGTTTCCTCTGCCCTGGGGATGTTGTTATCGGCGAAGACATCATTGTAGGTGCTGT
Organism: Coluber constrictor foxii; assembly: GCA_038048745.1. NCBI lineage: Eukaryota > Metazoa > Chordata > Lepidosauria > Squamata > Colubridae > Coluber > Coluber constrictor. Next base: position 169,952,333 of record CM075961.1, on the reverse strand, counting down.
AGTTTTCTTCACTACTTTTGTAGAGGTTACTGTAGTAGACATATTCGTTAGACAGAGGAAGCTTTTCCAAATTATCATACACCTGTGTTATGTATTTATCCCCTTACTTAAATAAATCCTATACAATTATAATCAAGAATCAATTCTAATTCAATTTGACTTATCTTTTTGCAAATAAATACATTTTACATATATATATATATATATAAACTCCTATATTAAGTTACACTAAAAATTAAATCTCAATAATTATATAATCAGTCAATAATCAATTAATCTACTATTATTATCTATAATTAATTAAATTTGTGATTATATGCAGTTAGATTTAGTTTACAATTAACATTAAATGAATATTGACACTATCACTTGTCCGTTAGCAACTAGTTCTTCAAAGGGGCATTAGTCTCCACTTTCAGTTCACAGTTCAGTCTATCTCGTATTTAATCTCAACAGGAAAGCGCTCACTATCACACTGTTATACTGCACTCCTCGGCAGGAAGGGGGTTCCGGAGGGGTTTTACCCCCTGATCATCACTTACTTTACGCAGTTAATAAATCACAGTATTATTGTTCTTTATCCGCTAAGATTTAGATCTTATCACAGCCAAAGTCCAACAAGCTTCATCGTGTAATCCAATTAAATCTTACTTCGAGTCCCCTCCAGCTCTGTCACAGCGAGATATCCAATCATTTAAAAAGTAGAGGCTTCCTTCTCCTCTGATTTGGGCTGCCGCTATTCTCGCGAGTCGCTAAGAGTCCCTGTCATTTTAAATTCAGATTTCTTTCCTTTCTTTCTTTCTTCTTTGTTTTTGGCCTGTTTCTCTCCGTCCTGTTTCCCCGTGCCGGTCAAAACCGCAGCGTCACTGGCTTCGGGGCCACTACCCGCGGCCCTCTTCCTGTCCTCCGGATCTTCGGAGCTCGCCCTTTGCTATGACGTGTGGGGGTTGCACACCCTCCCCACGTCTCCGAAGAAAGCCCCTCTGCTCCCCCAACCTCTCCGGGGCTGGGAACGGCAGACAACAAAGCCGCGGAGTTTCAGAAACTCGATTGGCACAGCGGAGCTCACTCTGCGCCAATTCTTCGCCCAGATCGCTGCACCGGAGGTCTCTCCTTTACACGTGATAGTTATTCCTTTGACAATTTTGCCGATGTCCAGTACCTTCCTTAACAACAGGGGGCTCAAAATCATATAGCTCAGGAGGAGGAGGAGGAGGAGAAAAAATGAAAACGAGGAGGAGAAGGGAGGAAGAAAGGGAAGAAAAGAGAAGGGATTAGGAGGAAGAGGAGGAGGAAGATGGAGTTAGAGGAGGACCAAGGGAGAAGATTTATTTATTTATTTTATTTTATTTTATTAAAATTTATATGCTGCCCTTCTCCCGTGGGACTCGGGGTGGCTCACATAGTAAAAACACAATGATAAAAGCTAAAAGAATCCAAATTTAAAATCCCCAATTTTAAAACCCCATAACCGGTCAGGAAATTTGATGGAACAGCTGTGTCTTCAAGCCAGTACGGAAAACGCAGAGATCTGGAGCCATTCGGAGCTCAGTGAGTAACCCATTCCAGAGAGTCGGTGCAGCCACAGAGATGGAGGAGGAGGAGATGGAGGAGGAAGGAGGAGAAGAGGGAGATGGGAGATGATTGCAAATTATGCCAATATCGGGGCTCCATTTTTTCCGCTGGTCAATCTAGATGTTCCTTCCTTGCCTATGTAACTCTCACTTTCCTGCTGACAGGAAGACGAAGATCCCAACAAAGGGGACCAGGGACGGTCCCTCGACACTGGAGAAGACAATGTCACCGAACAGACCAACCACATCATCATCCCCAGCTATGCCTCCTGGTTCGACTACAATTGGTAAACTTCACCGTAGGGGAGAAGGGAATCAACCCCCCCCCCCCAAATTTATCCCAAACCTTAGTGGGATTAGTGGAGTGGGGTTGGAGTGGGGAGGAAGAGTGAGGGGAGAGAGAGGAAGAGGAGGACTGTGTGGGTCCTGGATGCTCTCTGAGCTTGATTGTTTCCTTGCAGACATTTCATAACCCAGCTGGGGGCCATCATCAGTTCTAGGAGGGTGTGTGGTTTGGTATTTTCTGAGCTTGGTAGCTTTTTTGCAGACGTTTCATTACCAAACTAGGTAACATCATCAGTGCTAGAAGAAGTGAGGTTTGTGGAGGGGAATGGAGAGGAGGAAGAAGAGGAGGAGGAGGAAGAGGAAAAGGACTGGGGGGTTTTGGGGGCTCTGAGTTCAGTTGTTTTCTTGCAGGCGTCTCATGTCCCATCTATACCAGTAGTGGGTTTCAATTTAGTTTGCTACTGATTTGTGCGTGCTCGCGCATGCGCACACCACTTCTGCATATACAGCAGCGTCCAGGCGGGTGGGCGGAGCCTCCCGCTGCTGCCACCACTATCGGTATGCCCGATCCATGGCGAACCAATAGCAACCCACCACTGATCTATACTATCATCGTTCACTTATTATATACAGTCCTTCCCAGCCCTGATGATTCACCTAGTCAGGTCATGAAAGAAAATAGATTATATTTCTTATTTGTGGTCAAATCTATAATTGTTCTCATTAACAACATGCTCTTATATAGAGTGACAAAGTTCAGCAGCTAGTTGGCTTAATCGGTCAGTTGTCGGCTTTGGGCTCGTCCTGCTACCCTGATAATCCACGGTCATGATTTACGCAGCAAGATAGCATTTAACAAAAGTTGATCCAGGGCTTATTCCCAGACCTAGCCAGGAGTTTGCAAGGCCGTCTTGGTGGATCAGCGCCTTGCAATTCGGAAGCGAAGGCGGAACCAATCACGAGGCTGACCTGATTCTCTTTTTTCATTTCTTCTAGCATCCATGTCATCGAACGCCGGGCGCTTCCTGAATTCTTCAACGGGAAAAACAAATCCAAGACTCCGGAAATGTAAGTTAGAGAAACAAAGGGAGGCATGGCGGGAGGGGGTAGGAGCCTCACTCTCTCCTCCTTTTCCTCCTCCTCTTCCTATTCTCTTCCTTCTCCCCTTCACAATCTCCCCTCCTTTCTAGCATTGATGACGTTACCTACTTTGGTGATGAAATGTCTGCAAAACAATTCTGCCAAATTCAGAGAGTACCAACCCCACCCACATCCTTCTCTTCCTCCTTCTCCTTCCCTTCTTACTCCTCCTCTTTCTGCTCCTCCTTCCCTACCTCTCCACAAACCCCAATCCTTAACTAGCACTGATGACGTTCCCTATTGGGGCATGAAACGCCTGCAAGAAAAACCCCCAGAGAGCCCCAAGGACCCCACAGTGCTTCTTCCTCCTCTCCACAAACCCCACTCCCTTCTAGCCCTGATGACGTTCCCTAGTTAGGTCAAGTAATGTCTGCAAAAAAGCCAACAAGTTCAGAGACGACTGAGGACCCCAGAATCCTTTCCTCCTCCTCCTCCTCCTCCTCCTTCCTCCTTCCTCCTTCCTCCTTCCTCCCTTCTATCATGGATGATGTTCCCTAGCTGGGTCATGAAACGTCTCCAAGAAAACCCCCAAGCTCAGAGAGTCCCCACTGTCCAAACCTCTAACATACAGGTAGACTCTCAACCCACATGCTTATCTTCACTTGTGGTCTGATTGTCATTTGTCTTTCCCAGATACTTAGCATACCGCAATTTCATGATTGACACCTATCGCTTGAACCCTCAAGAATATTTGACCAGCACGGCCTGCCGAAGAAACTTGACCGGCGACGTTTGTGCTGTCATGAGGTAGTCATTTACGGAAGGTCTTCAAGCCAGGAAAATTTCCAAATTATCATGCCAGTCCTGCCTAAGAAGGGTGGGGCGAATGGGACCCCGGAAAAAACTGGGGTGATGCTTGGGAATCCAGCAATGTATTCCGTGCTGAGTCTCCTTTCGTCGTCTGGAGAACATTTCTGGGAACAGGATTAACAGGAATTAAACTGGGAACTTGGCTACTGGAGTGGATTGTAGTCTGGATTCCGAGAAGGGAGGGGCCACATTCCAGAGGACCGAGTGACATCAAAATTTAGATAGCCCTCAAGATACAACTAGTCACTTAACAACTGTTTGAAGATACAAACGACGTTCTCCTCCCCCCCCTCCCCCAGGCTGGCTCAGGGATCCATGGACAGCCCCACCCAATTGGGGTCTGCCTAGCCACCTCCGAGTAGCGTGAGCTTGCTTTCTCCACACGTCTTCTCGCCCCCTTTTCACCCATCTTCCTTCTTGACCTTGTAGAGTCCACGCCTTTCTGGAGCAGTGGGGGCTGATCAATTACCAAGTGGATCCGGAAAGCCGACCTATGGCCATGGGACCCCCGCCCACCCCCCACTTCAACGTGCTGGCAGACACCCCTTCAGGACTCATGCCGCTCCACCTGCGGACCGCTCAGGTAACCATCCTTCTTCTGCTGGGTCTCTTGAGCTTCCATGGCGGCCTTCAGGACGGGATGGGCTCCTGTCAACCTGGTTTCATATCTAGTATCCGTAGGGAAGATTTGTGCTACAAGGAGGTTCCTTAGACCCTACCGAGAGGGTCTTCCCAACCCTGAGTCCGCATTTAGGGATGGTTGTGGGGAGATTACGATAGGAACCATAGAAAGAACCTCTGGAGAACATATCTTGGAGACATCGTTGTGTTCAGCCATTCTCAAGCTCAGCAACCATTTGACTGGAGAGGTCTGATGGGCTGGGCCACCGGAGACCATGGTCAGCTGGGGAATTTGAGGAGTTCTGGATGGATGATGGATGGATGGATGGATGGATGGATGGATGGAAGGAAGGAAGGAAGGAAGGAAGGAAGGAAGGAAGGAAGGAAGGAAGGAAGGAAGGAAGGAAGGAAGGAAGGAAACAGATCAGAACTTCTCAATATGCTGGCTGGGAAATTCTGGAAGTTGAAGTCCACCCCATCTTCAAGCTGCCATGGTTGAGAAACGGACGGACGGAAGGATGAATGAATGGATGGAGAGAGAGAGAAATCAGAGCTTCCCAAAAAGTTGGCGGGGGAATTCTGGGAGTTGGGGTCCACATAAGTCGCCACTTTTGAGAACCGTTTTGCTAATTTCTTAGGTAGCTCCTTCCTTCTTTTCAAACCGTACGGCAATTTCAATTTTTGGCTCATCTTCCTAACTTAGATATGACCCCTCACTTATAATTGGTATTTGTGATCTGGAAAAATATTATTATATTTTTTGACCAGGGTGAGGAAGCTCTTTTGGAGCACTGACAGGTCCTAGTAATAGTGATACACACTTGTGATGTGTGTTACATTCTAAGTACTTTATGTGCATCTTTTCAGAAAATAAACTATTTTGCTTATTGAGAGTTGGTTTAACCTCCTCCTTGAAGCATTTCCCCCTCTCATTATTCTGCCTTTTTTTTTTCTTTTTTAAATCTTAGGTTCCATCTTCTCAACAAATGCTGAACTTCCCGGAGAAAAACAAAGAAAAACCTACTGATTTGCAGAATTTTGGCCTCCGCACCGACATCTACTCCAAGAAAACCTTAGCCAAGGCAAGACATGACGTTCCCCCCTTTTCTTCCTCCCTTGAGGACAGAGTTTCAGTAAATTTTTTAGACTGTTGTGTCTTTGATCGCTGGGATTCCCCAACCAGCAGATGGAACTCCCTGCCTTTAGAAGTTGCTGAGGTGGAGAAACAGATTATCTCAGGGGATAATCTGCTGTCTGAACTGGCTAGTGTGTAAAACTGATATCTGTTAAATAAGGAAGTATGTACTTCCAGACTGCTGGGAATTCGGAATCCCTCGGAGAGGGAAATGAGCAATCTTTAAATTGGATGGATGATTCACACACACACACACAAAATTGGATGGATGATTCACACACACTCACAAACACACACACACAGAGGAAGAGATGGTAGGTAACAGTGGGTGGGTAGATATACATACCTACATACATACAGCGGGTGGGTAGATATACATAGATACATATATACATACATGATAGATTTGGTAGGGAAAGCACGATATCTTAGATTAGTAGGTAGGTAGATAATAGGTAGGTAGGTAGGTGGAGTAGTGTGGATGGATGGATAGATGGATACATACATAGATGATAGACAGAATATATGGATAAATAGAAAGATGATGGAGAGAGAGAGATACCTAGATACATAGATCAGCAGTCACCAACTGGTGGTTCACAGACCACTGGTAGTCCATGAGAAAATTTTGGAGGTCCATAGAAAAATTATTTGCATTTTTTTTATTGCACCAAATCAGGTGTCCTCAAACTAGGGCCCCTGGGCAGGATATGTGCAATGAACATTTGTGTTGTAGCCAGCCCGGGCGTTTCACACGCCGCTCGCTGAAGTGCCTAGACTCCCGCTGACGGGATGGGGTCCTTCAGGCACTTAACTTGGTTTCCTGTTTAGTAGCTCCATGGCGGTGGCAATGACCTAATACTGGCCACCAATGATACAGGCAAAACTGGCCATGCCGATCCCGCTTAACTGGCCACGCAGATGGAGCCCACACTGGCTGCTTCTCTCCGCTGTAGTGTTTCCCTGATGCGGCTGTTAAGGATATTGTTGTGTTAACCAACCAGCAGAGCGTAGAGCACAGAAAAACGGTGCTGAGAGCAGTGAATAAGATACATACAAACTGGTTTATCAAAGTTTTTACTTTACTTTGTAGTGAAAAACAATTTATTATTTATTTATTTATTAATCAAATTTCTATACCGCCCTTCTCCTTCCGGACTCAGGGCGGTGAACAGCCAATTTAAAACCAATAACAATACAGTGAGTTAAAACGTACTAAAAGTCCATATAAATTTAGGCTGAAATATATCGATAAAACACTAAAACTCTAAAAATTAAATAATTTAAAATAATTTAAAATTTAAATATTTAAAAATAGGAGGGATCAGGCAAGTCCGGCAAGTTGGAAGAAATAAGTCTTCAACGCCCGACGAAAGGTCCGGAGGTCAGTGATAGTTCTCAGATCTGGAGGGAGATCGTTCCAGAGGGTGGGGGCTACCACAGAGAATGCTCTCCCCCTGGGGGTCGCCAGCCGGCACTATCTGGCTGACGGCACCCTGAGGAGGCCCTCTCTGTGGGAGCGAACCGGCCGGTGGGAGGCAATAGGTGGCAGAAGGCGGTCCCGTAAGTACCCTGGTCCTAAGCCATGGAGCACTTTAAAGGTGATTACCAACACCTTGAAACGCACCCGGAGATCAACCGGCAACCAATGCAGCTCACGCAGGAGAGGTGTCACATGGGAGCGCCCTGTCGCTCCCATAATCCCCCGCGCGGCCGCATTCTGTACCAGTTGAAGCCTCCGGATGCATCCCAAGGGGAGCCCCATGTAAAGAGCATTACAGTAGTCCAAGCGAGACGTGACGAGCGCCTGAGTGACTGTGCGCAGGGAGTCCCGATCTAGAAAGGGGCGCAACTGGCGTATCAGGCGGACCTGATAAAAAGCCCCCCTGGCCACAGCTGTCGTATGATCCTCTAATGACAGCCGTGGATCCAGGAGGACGCCCAAGTTGCGCACCCTTTCCGTGGGGGCCAATGATTCGCCCCCAATAACCAACGATGGAGTCAGTTGGCTATATCGGGACGCCGGCAGCCACAGCCACTCAGTCTTGGAGGGGTTGAGTCGAAGCCTGTTTCTCCCCATCCAGACCCGCACAGCTTCAAGGCACTGGGACATCACTTCCACGGCATCGTTGGGGTGGTCTGGGGTGGAAATGTACAGCTGAGTGTCATCAGCGTACTGATGGAATTCCACCCCAAAACCACGGATGATCTCACCCAGCGGCTTTACATAAATGTTGAACAGAAGGGGCGAGAGGACCGACCCTTGTGGCACCCCACACACTAGGCGCCTCGGGGTCGACCGCTGCCCCCCTGTCAACACCGATTGCGATCGGTCGGAGAGGTAGGAGGAGAACCACCGCAGAACGGTGCCCCCCACCCCCAATCCCTCCAACCGGCGCAACATGATACCATGGTCGATGGTATCAAAAGCCGCTGAGAGGTCTAACAGCACCAGGATAGAGGAGTACCCCCTACCCCGGGCCCTCCAGAGATCATCCACCAACGCGACCAATGCCGTTTCGGTGCTGTAACCAGACCTGAAGCCGGACTGGAGCGGGTCTAAATAGACAGCTTCATCCAGGTACCGGGGGAGCTGTCGCGCCACCACACTCTCAACAACCTTCGCTAAGAAGGGAAGGTTGGAGACAGGACGGTAATTAGCCAAAATAGCTGGGTCCAGGGAGGGCTTCTTGAGGAGGGGCCTCACCACCGCCTCCTTCAAGGCAGGCGGAAGGACACCCTCACTCAAAGAAGCATTTATAATCTCCTGGAGCCAGCCTCGTGTAACCTCCCGGGAGGCCAGCACCAACCAGGAGGGACACGGGTCCAATAAACATGTGGTAGCGTTCAGTCAACCCAGGATCCTGTCCACGTCCTCAGGAGCCACAGGATCGAACTCAGCCCAGATAACACTTTCAAGACTGGGCTCAGTCACCTCGCCCGAACTAACCCAGTCAGAGGCCAGCTCATCCCGAATCTGAGTTATTTTATCATCCAGATATTGAACAAAATCCTCAGCACGACCCTGCAAGGGATCCTCCCGCGCTCCCAGATGGAGGAGGGAGCGGGTCACCCTAAACAGGGCGGCTGGGCGATTATCTGATGATGCAATAAGAGCGGTGAAATAATTAGATTTTGCCGCTTTTATTGCCACTAAGTAAGTCTTAATATGAGCTCTTACTAGTGTTAAGTCGGATTCAGAGCGACTAGCCCTCCAACCACTCTCTAGGCGTCTTTTCCGGCGCTTCATCTCCCTCAGCTCCTCGGTGAACCAAGGAGATAAGTGAGTTCGGCGCCGGGTCAGAGGCCGCAAAGGCGCGACCCGGTCCAAGGCCCCACCGGCTGCCCTGTCCCAGGCAGCCACCAGGTCCTCAGCCGAGTCGCGTGTCAGTGTCTCAGGAAATGGCCCAAGCTCCGTCTGGAACCTATCAGGATCCATCAGGCGCCTGGGGCAGAACCACCTGGTTGGTTCCGCCTCCCTGCGATGGGGTGTAACGGTCAGAAAGTCGAGACGAAGGAGCGAGTGGTCAGTCCATGACAAGGGTTCAACACCTATATCCCCAATATCGAGACCACTCAGCCACTGACCAGAGACAAAAACCAGGTCCAGGGTGTGTCCACCAATGTGAGTCGGGCCCTGAATTACCTGGGTCAGGTCCATGGCCGTCATGGAAGCCATGAACTCCCGAGCCACCTCAGATGTCTCGCTGATAGATGGCAGGTTGAAATCCCCCATGACTATAAGCTTGGGGGTATCAACCGCCACCTCAGCTATAACATTGAGAAGCTCGGGTAGGGTCGTTGCCACGTGGCAGGGAGCCAGGTACATGACTAACAGACCCATCTGCCCACCGGGACCCCATCTCACAAAGGCGGACTCACACCCGGCTATCTGAGGTACAGTGGCCTCCCTCGGACCCAGACCTTCCTTAATAATGACCGCTACTCCCCCACCCCTGCCCTGGGCTCTCGGCTGGTGGAATGCAAGGAAACCCGGTGGACACATCTCCACGAGGGGAACTCCCCCCTCGTGGCCCAACCAGGTCTCGGTAATACCGGCCAGGTCCGCACCCCCCTCTTCAAGAAGATCACATATGAGGGGGGCCTTGTTTACCACGGACCTCGCATTGCACAACAACAGCCGGAGCCCCGGGTCCTGAGACTCTAAACAACCCGGGGAACAGGAGTAGCTCCGGGGACCGGGGCGCGCAATCGCTCGAAGACAGCGAGTGCGCGCCCCCCGCACATGATATGGTCCCCTGCTCTCGCCATATCTGCCCCTCCCACATAACGTAGCTATCACACCACCCTCGACCGAGGGCTCATTGAGAGCCCTCTTGCCTCCAGAAACTAAACCCCCCGTGGCATCAAAGACTGTCGGGCCTGTCCCTTTCCCCCCCGGGTTTCCCCCCAAACCCACTCCCTCCCCCACCCCAGAACCCCCTAAAACACCCCTTAAAAATTTTCTTAAAAAACCCCTCAATCCCCTCTTCGCGACATGCCACCTCTCGGGGTCCCAAAACCCGTCATTAAGGTAGGCCCTCGATAGTGTGGAGGGCCAAACCCGCGAGAGGGGGGAATCTCGCAGGGCAAGAAGCGTCGACCTAGGAAGCATCCAGCAGAAGTGGGCCAGAAAATAGTGGCATGGCAAAGGTCCATGATCATAGTTCGAATAATGTCCTGAAGCAGGAACCAGATCAGTCAGGAGAAAAATGCCACTACCCTCTCACGGTAGCGGCCAAGGAGTCTCTGCATTCTGTCTCAAAGGAGGGAGTGTCCAGACCACCCTCTCACGGTGGTCCAATCAGCAGGCACGTTGGAAAGTCCAAGGCCACTCTCTCACCGTGGCCCGGCGAATTCATCCTGCGATGTGGCACCCCCTCAAGGTGGAAAACAGAATCGGCTCCACAGTTCCTCCCGTGAGCTGGCCTGTCTTCTAATGGCCAGCCAGCGGATGATGGAATGCTGCACAATTGCATAGTGTTTAGTCAGTCCAGGCCTTTAGCCATTCAAGTCAGTCCAGAGTTACAGAAATCTTCTTACCATACAAAACAACAGTAGATAATAAACAGTAAGTTCACGCTGATAACATATCACGATGTTAGCAGATCCATCCACAATGAGAGCACCTCCATACACGATGGCAACAGTTCCAACAATGACTATAATTCAGCTCCCTTCTTATATACAGTTTAAACTAGTGATTATCTAATTAGGGTAGGTGGAGCCAGCAGCACAATGACTCAGCAGTACACTTGGGATAATTGGAGTCAGCAGTCAGTCAGCAATTATTACAATGACTCAGTAGTACAATTACTCAGCATTACATCTTAAAGACATAGAATACATGTTCATGTGTTCATATATTGTCTGGATAACCTGTTAGGCTTACACCATATCCTAAGAGCGGCTTATCACTCTGAGCACAAATGGGCGGGAAGCCAAGGCTGCCTTGGCACTACCAGCTGGTGCAAATGTATCGTGACGAAGGAGGAATGCTGTTGCTGCGCAAAGGGAAGTGGCACTTTGCTCCCGCACACTAGGGCTCCGGTCATTGCCACCGCCGTTTTGGCCCACCTGGGCTGCCCCCTCCCTGCCCCCCTAGTGCAACAGCACTATTATCTCGTTCCAACCGGCGAGGGCTGCACTACTCCTTGCACGTTGCACCCCTTGCAACATGGCATGTATCACCCTCTACAGCCCCACCACGAGCTGCCCGGCTGCTGCCCGACAGGCCCGTGCCCCCGGATGGAGGAGCTGCTCCAGGATGAGCAATGGGCCAGTCCTGTGACTAAAGCTCTGGAATATGGTACCGACTTTCCCACCGACGTCAGCATGCTACCGTCAGTCTTCGCGTCTTCTTTTTCCTTCACTCAGATGGACCACAAAGCTTCTCCTTGAGAGAAGGAACACAAAAGAGGTTCCCGAGAGGCTGTGTGCCCAGACCAGGCGCTTTCTCTTGGGCCTCCCACCCGGAGGCATCGCAGAGGCAGAGACGGGCAGGAGGCCAAGACAAAGCGCCTGGTCTGAGCACACAGAGCCCCAGCATCAAGCTAGGTTGACGTCCCCCTGCATCAATCCAGCTGACAAAAACAGGAAGGGGTGGGGTGGCGTGGAGAGAAACAGTCCAGTTGCCAAAGTATGCCTGAGTGGGAGGCCTCCTTCCCTGTCTTCCCAGGAGCATGGGACTTCTCGTGAGCGGGCCCTGAGCTCCCTTGCAGCTTGTTCTGCTGCTGGAGGATGGGCTGCAGCGGTCCCACCTTGGCCCATGCTCGGATTGCTGCAGAGAGTCTCCCCTTTGGGGTCTTTTTGTGCGGGTTGAGGGGGAGGGGAGAAATTCTGACTTGGGGTCTGCTTCAGCCTCCTGGTGTGGGGCTTTGAGCGAAGGCTGGAGGGCCTCATTCCAGTGGGACTGCCTCATGGCCTGGAACTGGCTGACCATCTCAGTACCTGGCCTTGCACTCCCGCAGGTCTTCCCTCTGCTTGGAAAGCCTATGCTTCTAGTCCTCAGTGAGGTGGTTCTGCTAAGCCTCCTCGGCCAGATCCAATTTGAAGTGAGCTGTTTCGCCAACTCTTTCTTGTGATGGCTGCTTAGCTCCAACAATTGCTTCCTGTTGGAGCCCTAAGGAACCCAGTGGGCAGGCGAGGAGGGGCTGGCAGGGGAGGAGCAAGTAGAGGCCAGCAAGGCACCCCTCCACATGAGTGACATCGAGTTGGCCACCCAGTCACATGATTACCTGGCCACGCCCACCCAGCCGGTCGTTAGGTAGATCATATAAGTGGCCCGCGGGGTTTAAAATTATGAATTTAATGGTATCTGAGATCCAGAAGGTTGTTGATCCCTGACATAGTTGATAGATGATGGGACAGATGGATAGATGACGGAGAGAGAGATTGCATTATATATACAAATTTTTATATATCTATGATTTATTTTCTCCTTCCAGAGCAAAAGCGCCAACGCTGGCCGAGAATGGACGGAACAGGAGACTCTGCTTCTGCTCGAGGTAAAATTAAAACCTATAAGCCTCAGATATTAGGATTTAGGCAAGAAGAGCTGTGACTGCAGACAATCCTCTACTTACAACCATTCGTTTGGTGACGGTTCAAAGTTAACAATGGTGTTGTTTTTCAAACTGAGGACCGTCGTAACATCCCCACGGTCACATGATCACAATTCAGACACTCATATTTAGGACGGACGCATGTCCCAGGGTCACATCGTTCCCTTTTGCAAAGTCACTTGGGGAAGCCCGTTTCACTTAACGACCAGGTGACTTACTTAAGAACTGCAGGGATTCACTAGTCCTGGTGGGGTGTGCTTGCCTAGTGTTAATTCCTGCTTATCTGGGTTTCTCTTTCTGTGAGGTCCTTTATGCTCTCTGAGCTCGGTGATTTTCTTCCAGATGTCTCATGACCCAACTAGGGAACATCATCAGGGTTAGAAGGGAGGGGGGTTTGTGGAGAGGAGGAAGAGGATTGTGAGTCCTTGGTGCTGTCTGAGCTGGGTGGTTTTCTTCCAGACGTCTCATGACCCAACTAGGGAACATCATCAGAGCTAGATGGAATTTAGAATAGACTAGAGCTGGGTGGGACCTTGGAGGATTTCTAGTCCAGCCTCCTGTTCAAGCAAGAGACCCTAAACCATTTCAGACAGGGATCTGTCCAGTCATTCCTTAAAAACCACCAATGATGAAGATAATGTCATCAGTCATAGGGTGTGTTGGGTTTGCTCTCTTTTAATAAGAGGGACTTGCCCTGCCAGTATATAATGGGTGTGTTTCCCCAACCCCCACCCCCTTGGTATTTCCTTGATTAAGGTTTGGTTTTTTTCTAGATTGTTTGTGTAAACAATCCAGTAAAACCAATATTTTGTCGTTCTCCCATTAAATTGGATGGAGAGTGGTGCTGGACCTCATGATTTAGCAGGTGGTGGAGAGGGAGCCTTCAAACAAACCCAGTTTGCAGAGGGCCAAAAGGAAGGATGCAGGTTGCATTGTGGATGAGAGGCAGCTCCGGCTGAGTGATTACGTTCATTGTTATTCCTGCCAAAGCCGGATCTCAGAGGAAGAAAAGGAAGAGGTGGGAGGATGCTTGTAAGGAAGAAAGAAAAGAGGGAGGAAGAAAGGAAAGGAGGAGAAAAAGGAAAAAAGAAGGGAAGGAGGAAGAAGGGGAGGGTGGAGGGAAGGAAAGAAAAATGCGAGAGAGGAAGGGAGGAAAGGAAAAATGGGAGGGAGGAGGAAGAAGGGAAGGGAGGAGAAATAAAGAGAAGGAGGAAGAAGGGAAGGAAGGAAGGAAAAGATTGGGGAAGGAAAAGGGAGGAAAGGATGGAAAGAAGGAAGGAGAAGAGGAGAAGGAAGGAGAAAAAAGGAAAGGAAGAAGAAGAGAACGAAGGAATTAAGGAAAGAAAAGAGGGAGTGGTGGAAGAAATAAGAAACGGAAGGAACAAAAAAGGGAAGGAAGGAAGGAGAAAGAAGGAAGGAAAGAGGGAGAAGAGGGCTGGAAGGAAAAAAAGGAAGTGGAAAAAAGAAAGGAAAGCAACAAGGGAGAAAAAAGGAAAGGAAAGAAAAAGGGAGGGAGCGATGGGAGAAAAGAAGGGAAGGAAGGAAAAGAGGGCTGGGAGGGAAGGAAAGAGACAGGGTGAGAGGAGGGGAACGCTCAGAATTCGAGGAAGGAAGGAAGGAAGAAGCATCCTCAAGTCAAGGCTTAACTTTTGGGAACCTCATGGAGACAGTCTTCCTGTTGCCAAGGCAACAGCAGAGCAGTCCTTTCCCATTGGCTCCTTCCAAAAAACACTGCTGTTGCTGCTCCCTCCTCCTTCCTCCTCCATCTCTCCCTCCTCCTTTTCCACCTTCTCTTCCTCTTTTTCTTCTCCTTCTCCTCCTCCTCCTTTTCCACCTTCTCTTCCTCTTTTTCTTCTCCTTCTCCTCCTCCTCCTTTTTCACCTTCCTCAATCTCCTCTTCCTCCTCCTCCTCCTCCTCTATCTCTGGCTCCTGCTCCTTCCTTCCTCCCTCGCCCCTCCTCCTCGTCATGCATGGAGAAGGCCCCGAAGTTTTCTTCAAGGCTTGCCATTGCCTTCTTCCTAGGGCTGAGCACCAGTGGCTGCCCTAAAGTCACCCAGCTGGCTTGAACCCAAAGGCCGAACTAGAACTCACCAACTCCCAATTTCTGGTCCTGTCCAAATCAATCTGAAGGACTTGATCCACCATAAAGCATCCGCTCAGGCAGTCCTCGACTTACAACGGTTCATATAACAACCGTGATACATTGTGGCACTGAAAAAAAGTGACTTTGGACTGTTTTTCACACTTAACGACCATCGCGGCCTCTCCGTGGTCAGTGCGATCAACATTCAAAACGCATGTCAACTAATTCATATTTATGACGGTCGCCATGTCTCTGGGATCACGTGATCCCCCTTTTTTCGGCCTTCTGACGAGCAAACTCAGTGGGGAAGCCGTATTCGCTTAACAATCATGTTGCTAACTTAAGAACTGCCACAATTCACTTAACAACAGTGGCAAGAAACATCATAAAAGGGGGCAAAACTCACTTAGCAACAGAACTTTTGGGTTCAATTGAGGTAGTAAGTCGAGGACTAGGTGTATAGGAAGATGTGAGTGTTGATGGGATACCGGTGTGTGTGTACAACTACTCCTTGACTTAAAACAATTCACTTAATGACCATTCAAAGTTACAATGTCCCTGGGGGGGAAAAAGTGACTTAGACCTGTTTAACGACCTTTGCGTCATCCTTGCGGTCACACAGTCAAAATTCAGGCGCTTGGCAACCGACTCACATTTACGACAGTCGCCATGTCCTGGGGTCATGTGATCCTGATCAGCAAACTCAGGGAGGGGAGCCCGTTTCACTTAATGACTATGTGACTAATTTAATTTGCTTCAAAACGAAAGGGGCCAAGCTCGTTGAACAAATTAGTGGTAGAAATTTTGGGCTTTATTGTGGTTGTAAAACAAACTCCCATATGGGAAAGCACACACATCGATGGGATTGTGGTGTGTGTAATTTGTGTGTGTGTGTGTGTCACTCCTGAAACTCCCTCTGTTCTCTTCTCCGCCAGGCGTTGGAGATGTACAAGGACGATTGGAATAAAGTCTCCGAGCACGTTGGGAGTCGAACCCAGGACGAGTGCATCCTCCATTTTCTCAGGCTTCCCATTGAAGACCCTTACTTGGAGAATTCGGATGCCTCCCTCGGACCCTTGGCCTACCAGCCTGTCCCGTTCAGCCAATCTGGCAATCCGGTGATGAGCACCGTGGCCTTCCTGGCCTCGGTGGTGGATCCTCGGGTGGCTTCGGCTGCTGCCAAAGCTGCTTTAGGTATGGTTCTTCCCCCGCTGTACGGACCTGGTTTGATCTTGGCTTAGAGGCAAACCAGGTTCCCTAGTTAGGAAAACTCGAGAGGAAAAGAATATTGGTCGCTTGGGGCTGAACTGGGGGGATCTCTGAGCTGGGGGATTTCCCTGCAGACATTTCACGATCCAACTAGGTAACTTCATCAGGGCTAGAAAGGAATGGAGGAGAAGGAGGAGAGGAAAGAAAAAAGGATGGATGGAGGGAAAGATGGATAGACGGACGGACGGATGGAAAACGGGGTCCTTGGTGCTCTCTGAGCTGGGGGATTTCCTAGCAGATGTTTCATGACCCAACTAAGGAACGTCATCTGTCTGTCTGTCTGTCTGTCTGTCTGTCTGTCTGTCTGTCTGTCTGTCTATCTATCTATCTATCTATCTATCTATCTATCTATCTATCTATCTATCTATCTATCTATCTATCTATCTATCTATCTATCATATTTCTATGCCTTCCACTGTCCGAGGACCCTAGCCGCTTACAACAAAGACAGTATACTAAACAGCCTCTTGCCCCCAACCATCTGGGTCCTCATTTTACCCACCTGGGAAGGGTGGAAGGCTGAGTCAACCTTGAGCCGGTGAGATTTGATCCACTGATCTGCTGAACTAGCAGACGGCTGAAGTAGCTGCAGTACAGCACTCTAACCACTGCGCCACCTCGGCTCATTCGGCCAGTCATCAGGGCTAGAAAGAAATGGAGTTGAGAGGAGGAGGAGGAGGGGAAAGAAAAAAAGGATGGAGGGAGTGAAGGACGGACGGACGGACGGACTGTGGGGTCCTTCATGCTCTCTGAGCTTTGCTCTTTTCTTGTAGGCATTTCCTGACCCAACTAGTGGGGCGAGAAATGGGTTCGACAGAGTGGAGGAGGGCAACGGTTGGGGTCCTTGGTGCTCTCTGTCTTTGCTGGGTTTTTTAGTTTCATGACCTGAGTAGGGAGCATTGTCAGTGCCAAGAGGAAGTGGAGAACAAGAAGAGGAAGAAGAGGAGCGGGAGGAAGAAGGAGAGGATGGAGGTGGGGTCCTAGGTGCTTTCTGGGTTTGGTGGTTTTCTTGGAGACGTTTCATGATTCAATTTAAGTAACATCAGTGCTAGAAGGGAGCAAACCTCCCACCCTTCTCGCCCTAATGATGTTCCCTAGTTGGGTCGCAAAATGTCTGCAAGAAAACCACCAAAGACCCCTCAGTCCTTTTCTTCTTCTTCTTCCTCCTCCTCCTCCTCCTCCTCACTTCTAGTCCTGATGACGTTCCCTAATATGGTCACAAAACGTCTACCAGAAAACAACCCAGCTCAGAGACCACCAAGGACCCCATGTACACACTCCAGCCACCCCACTGCCCTCTACACCCAATACCCTCTCTTCAAATACTCTCCAAGGATGGCCCCACGCACAACGGGTCACAGTAGTCCAGACGCTCCACGGCAGGGTGAACTCCGCGCAAGGGCCCCGTGTTCCCAACTTCCTTGTCTTCCACTCTTTGACGGACCACCCTTCCCCAAACTCCTGTTAAAGAAGAGATCGGGCAACCCATGGTCTCCGAAATGGTTAGAGGGATCTCCAGGGTTGGACTTGAAGACCTCCGAGGTCCCTTCCAAGTTCCACAATTCTGTATTCTGAGTTTCCAACTTTTTTTTTTTTTTTTTTTTTGTCCCGCAGAGGAATTTTCCCGCGTCCGAGAAGAAGTCCCTCTGGAGCTGGTGGAGGCCCACATCAGGAAGGTCCAAGAAGCCGCCCGGGCTTCGGGGAAAGTGGACCCCACTTATGGGCTTGAGAGTAGCTGCATCGCTGGAACAGCCCCTGACGAGCCAGAGAAAATGGGTACGTTTCCCGAACATGGACGGTTGAGCCTTCGAGTTAACGGCCGTTTATTTAGCGACGGTTTGAAGTTGCTAAACGAAAGGTGGAACGGCTCGTTCTTCCAACGCCGTTTCTCCCCTTCCACAGTCCGGGGGTTGCAATCCGGGTAGTCCTCAATTTAACAACCATTTGCTTAGCAGCAGCTCGAAGTCACTAAAGGAAATGCAAAACCCTCGTGCCCCAATTTGTCCCCTGCTACAATTTGGGGAGTCCTTGATGTACGACCGTTCATTTAATGACCGTTCAGAGTCGGTAAACAAAAATAAAAAATGTAGCGATGCAATTTCTCCCCTTCTGCAATCCAGGTAGTCCTCGGTTTATGACTGTTCATTTAGTGACCATTTGAAGTTACAATGGCCCTGAAAATGGTGATTTATGACCGTTTTTCACATTTACAACCGTTGCAGCATCCCTCTGGCCCCATGATCAAATTTCAGCTCCTTAGGACCTGACTCGTATTTATGACCGTCACAGTATCCCTGGGTCATCTGATCCTCTTTTGCGACCTTCTGACCAGCAAACTCCCTGGGGAAGGCAGATTGACTGAACAGCCATGTGACCAATTTAACAGCTGCAGTTAGTCACTTGGCAGCTGTAGCAAGAAAGGTCGTTAAATGGGGCAGGATGACAGAGTTAGAAGGGACCCTGGAGGTCATTTAGCCCACCCCCTGCTTAAGCAGGAAGCCCTACCGACATCAGTTCCTCAAAACGCCATGTTCTCCATTGCGGCGCCTGGCTGATCCAACTGACACTTCATAAGACAGTGGCTTTACGATGCCCCGGGGGGCCTCTTAGCCTGCAAGCCCAGATGGGCACCCGGCAGCTGTCACACAGGTGGTGCGTGCAGGGCTCAGCCACTAAGCCATCACCTTGGCTGACATCTGAACAAGGTCGCGCGAACATTTTGGAACGCATGCGGGGTAGGAATCCTTAATTATCTGAGCAAGGGAGAACCGTTTTCATCATTTATTCCTTGGGATGTGTCTTTATTATTTGATAAGTAACTCAAGCTAGCAAACATGGCTTACACACATTACTGCTCCTATTTTCCTCATAACAACAACCCTGTGAGGAGGTTTGGGCTGAGAGAGTGAGACTGGCCCAAAATTACCCAGCTGGCTTTATAGTACTAGAACTAGATAGTACTAGAACTCACTGTCTCCTGGTGATTGGCCCAATGTCACTCAGTTGGTTTTCCTGTCTAAGGGAAGACTAGAACTCACCAATCGTCCCATGATCGCCCAATGAACTCCCACTCTCCTGGTTACTAAGCCAGCACCTAAACCACTACACACTGTCCATTGATTTATTTATTATCCTCTCACCCCTTTTTCAACTCTGAACTGATACCGATTTTTTTTTTTAAAAAAAAAGGAAAATTAACTTTGACAATTCCCTATTTAGCAGCTACAGTCATTAGATTAGGGCAAAACCTGACAGTGCCTTGATCCGGTCAGCAGGGGTTGCGCTTCGAGAGAGGCACCCATCATGTTGTTGGGCTTGTACCCAATTTAGCGGGGTGGCCAACCAAGTGGCGAAATGTCGCCTCTTCCATGACAAAGCAAAAGGAACGGACAGATTGTCGCTCAAGAGAGAGCTGTGATAAAATAACAACAACAGCAACACCGCTCCGGTTTGCTCTTTCAAGTGGCACCAGGAAGCATAGTTGCGGGTGCTGAACTCGGGCTCAAATTAAAAAACTTCAAAGGTCGTAAGTGTGAAAAATGGTGATAAATCTCTTCAGATTTGCCATTGTCTATTTTGAAAAACTCCTCATGGGTTTGGGAGATCTTGAAAGCCAACTCCCTTCTGGCCCTGCAGTTTCCTTGGGGTCTTTGCGTGAGACCACAACCAGATTTAAGACTTTTGAGATTAGGGGGTGGGGGTGGGAAGGGGGATTGATGGCCAGATGCTGGTTGTGTCTGAACGAGACTTAAAAACAAAAGAGAGAGGGGAGGGGGAGAAGGAAGGAACACAGGAGCCAAGAAAAAGAGAGAAAGAAAAAAAGAAAGAAGAGAGAGAACGAAAGAAAAGAAAACAAAAGAAAGAGAAATAGAGGGGAGGGAAGGAAGCAGAGAAGGAAGACAAAAAGGGGAAGGAAAGGCAAGAAAGGAAAGAAGGAAGGAAGGAAGGAAGGAAAGAGAAAGGCAGGACGGAGGGAAGAAGGAAGGAAGGAAACGGAGAGAAAGAGGGAGGAAAGAAAGGAAAGAAAAGGAAGGAAAGAGAAACTCAGGAGGGAAAGGAGGGAGAGAAGGAACAAGGAAAGAAACAAAGAGGAAGGGAGGAGAGGAGGAGGAGGGATCTTTGCTGCTTTGTGAGCTAGACTGTCTTCTTGCAAATGTTTCATGACCCGACTAGGTAACCTGATCAGTGCTAGAAGAGCAAGGATTTTGCTCTCTGTTTATATACAGTCCCTTCTAGCACTGATGATGTCACCTAGGAGGGTCATGAAATGTCGGCAAGGGAACAACTGGGTCAAGAAAGGTCAGGAAGTGGGGCAAAACTCCCTTAACAACTGTCTCAATTAGTAACCTAATTTTTGTGGTCGTAAATTGAGAACTACCGTATGCTATTTCCAATTAAGCATCTAAGGAAGAGGAACATATACCTTTAGCCCCCGACTCAAGGTCTCCATTGAGCCCCAAATTTCTGTTGCTGAGTGGGATGTGTCTCAAGTGTTGCCCTGTTTTACGACCTTCCTTACCTCCCTCGTTAAGTGAAGAAAAGTCATAAAGTGGTGCAAACTCCCTTAACCAATGTTTCGCTCCTCGACATAAGTTTTGGGCTCAGTTCTGGTCGTAACTTGAGGACTAGCTCCACTGATCCACTCTGTTGATTTATTGGCACCAGCAGCCCAGCGTCCATCCAGGTTGATCTTCTTGAGATCTTTCTCATCTTCTCACTGTTCAGGGTCCATCTTCTGTCTTTTAGATGGCGCTCAAGAGGACAAGATGGAGACAGACACAGATGGCGCACAAACAGACAAAGTTAAGGTCTGGCACAATCAAATCCACTTTTGCTGCTGTTCTTCTTGTTGATTCTCCTTCCAGATTGAGTGAATTTGAATTATTAGAATTCAGTGGTACTTGAGGCTCGGGGTTGAAGTGGTCTCTGAACTGGGTGCTTTTCTTGCAAACGTTTCATGACCCAACTAGGGAACCACATCAGTGCTAAAAGGGAGAGAGGATTAGTCTCTGTTTATATACAATTCCTTGTCTAGGCAGGGTTGTTTTCCCCAACCCATCCTTGTATTACTAGTGTTACTTACTGCTCAATCCTTTGTCTGGTGTTACTCCCTGCTTATCTGTGTTTCTCTTTCTGTAACGGTCCCTGGTGCTCTCCGAGCTTTCTTCTTTTCTTGCACTCGTTTTATGACCCAACTTGGGAACATCATCCGTGATATAAGGGAGAGGGGTTTGTGTAGAGGAGGAGAAGGGAGGAGATGGCAGATAAGAAAGTAGAGGAGGAGGAGGAGGAGGAAGAAGAAAAGGACTATATGGGGTCTTTGTTGCTCTCTGAACTTGGCCATTTTGTTGGTAGATTCCTAATCCAAGTAGGGACATCATCATCAGTGCTAGGAGGGAGTGGGCTTCGTGTAGAGGAGGAGGAGGAGGGAAAAGAGAAAACGAGGAAGGAAAGGAAGGAGGAAAGTAGATGAGGAAGAAAAAGAAGAAGAGGACTATGGGATCCTTGGTGCTCTCTGATATGAGCTGTTTTCTTGAAACATTTCACACCCCAACTAGATAATATCATGAGTGCTATAAGTAAAATAATAACTTTATTGTCCTTGTACATGTATACACAGTATACCCATACAACGAAATTCACCACACCCAAAGAACAGGTCCAACGCATATAACAATCCCCACACACACCACAAATTCCCCGCCCCTGAACCACCCAAACATCCACACAACAGACCAAGTAATGCTGTCCAACAGCTCCCTGATGGTGGCCCTTTAGTTCATTGTTGAGTGCAATTATACCTCTGGGATAAAAAACTATTCAGAAGATGTGTGGTCTGAGTTTTAATTTTCCTGTATCTTCTGCCAGAAGGCAACAGTCCAAAAAGATGGTAAGCAGGATGAGAAGAGTCAACAAGGCAGTGAGGATTAACTTCTAGCACTGATGATCTTACCTAGTATGTCATGAAACATCTGCAAGAAAACATACAAGTCACAGAGCACCAGGGACACACACACACACACACACTCCAAAAAATTAATACTAATATTCTTAAGAAACCATATTGTTTTCTGCTTAAGTAACACCCCTTTTGTATATTCTTCACACCCGCTGTTAAACAGAAGGAAACACAAATATTGTTTTCCCTGGAGTAGGCTAAAAAGGAAAAGGGAACATTTTGCCTTTTCGAACTTCTGGGTGCTCTATCACAAAGGATTTTCAAGAAGAGATTGGGCAACCATTTGTCTGAAATGGTTTAGGGTCTCCTCCTTGAGTAGGGGGTTGGACTAGACAGCCTCCACGGTCCCTTCCAATTCTGTCCTTCTAAAGTCCCTCTGGCCAGGTCCTAAAGTAGCCCTATCAGGATATCAGAGCTTTAAGTTCTTTTTTTATTTTCCCTTCTGCTGAAACTCAGCTGCCATGTGACAACTTGCAGCCCGTGATTCTCTTAAGCCTTTTTTCTTTCCTTTCTTCCTTCCTTCCTTCCTTCCTTCCTTCCTTCCTTCCTTCCTTCCTTCCTTCCTTCCTTCCTTCCTTCCTTCCTTCCTTCCTTTCTTTCTTTTTCTTTCTCTTTCTTTCTTTCTTTTCTTTCTTTCTTTCTTTCTTAATTTGAATTTAATCATCCCTTCTTTCTCTCTTCTCAACTTTCCTAGGTTGAAAGCAAAGGAGAGAATGAAATAGATACAAATAAATTACCAGAAGGAGACGATGAGAGAATCACTGAAAAGGAACAAGATAGCGACGTGTCTCAAGATTCAAAACAAGGTAGAAGTGGGGGTGAGGGGTGGGGGGGGGGTGTTGCTGTGTCACAGACACACAGAGGCTGTGCAGGTCTTCTCTATTGTTCCAGCGACGCCACATAAATTTGGCCGGAGCAGACATAGTTCCCACCCACCCCGCTCGTAACACAGAATACGGCCGTAAATTTCCTGCCTTATTTCACGAGCCTCTCGGCGCTGGGCAGTAAATCTTGATTTGGAAACCTTGCATGCTTCACTTACAGACGCTTTTCATCTCCCGTCATCCTGGGTCATTAATACTCAGCTAATACTCAGCTAAGGGGTCCTGGGGAGGTGGAGGTCCAGGCAGAAACATTAAGAGTGGAGGGGGGGAGAGGTATTATTTTGTTTATGGCTAAGCCGTCGGTACAGCCTGGATCTGAAAGAACGAATAGGCAGAACCAGGAAGATTTTGGGGTAACCTGCCCTTCACTTACAACAGTTCATTTAGTGACCGAAGTTACAGAAGGTGACTTCTGATCGTTTTTCACACTCAATGACCACTTTAGCATCCCCGTGGTCGTGTGATCAAGATTCAGGCAGTTGGCAACTGATTCACATTTATGATGGTTGCCGTGTCAACCATCCCATGAGCAAAGTTGTTGGGGAAGCCGTACCCACTTCACAATCCTGCTACTAACTTAACAACTACTGTGATTCACTTGACAATGCTGGCAAAAAAGGTCGTAAAATGGGGGGGGGGGATCTTGCTTAGCGATGTCTCGCTTAGTGATAGAAAATTTGGGACTTGATTGGGGTCGTGGAAAGGAAGTGAGATACAGGCTGTCCTTGACTTACGACCACAACTGAGCCCAAAATTTACATTGCTGAGCAAAACAGTTGTTAAATTAATTTTGCCCCCAAATTTTACTGCAGTTCAGTAACATGGTTGTTAAGTGAATCCGGCTTCCCCATTGATTGTTTTAATCAGAAGGTTGCAAAAGTGGGTCACATAACCCAGAAACACTGCAACCGTCGTAAGTTCGAGCCAGTTGCCAAGTGCCCAACTTCTGATCACCTGACCATGGGAACCTGCCGCTGTCATCAGTATGAAAGACGGCCCTAAGTCCCTTTTTTCAATGCCATTGTAACTTCAAACGGTCACTAAATGAACTGTTGTAACTCTAGGACTACCTGTTTAGAGAGGTTCGCTAGAGATCCACAGCAGTACAGGCTGAGCAGAGCTCTTGCTGGCCATACTGGGACGAGACTGGTTTTCTTCGGCCGAAACTAAAACCTCAGGCTGGGAAGTAAAGACAGCCGTGGGAATCGCTGGTGACCTTACGCTAACCAGGGTTCCTTCCTTCAGACGATAAGGACGCCGATGACAACAAGGAGAACTTCGACGTCGGCAAAGAGAAGGAAGGCAGTGGCGGGAAGCGGCGTGCCGAGCACGAACTCTCCGAAGGGAACGTCGCCACGGCCGCAGCTGCCGCTCTGGCTTCGGCCGCCACCAAAGCCAAGGTTTGTCACGGACAAGACCTCCGCAGCTTCTGCATTTCCGCTGCTTTGTGTCGTGACGTGCCGGGATTATACTTGTTGTGTTGTTGTTGGGGGTTTTTTTTTTGATCCTCTTCCTGTTTCTTCACGCTTTCCAATGCCCCGTTTGTGCGCTTCGGCTTCAGCTGCACGAAGGGGAATGTGTGTGCGCCATTGTCGGCCGGCTGACAGAACCCCTCTGGAAAGTTTGGCAGCTGCTCCGTGCGGCCTTGACGGCCTTGATTTCTTTCGGCATGATTGAAAGGAGCTGAGCTTTTCTTTACCTCGCAGCTCTGCTGACGGTTTGTGTGTGTGTGTGTGTGTGTGTAGGGACGCTAACGCATTCCAGCTCCCAATTTACTGGGAGGCGGTGGGTTGTGGATCTGAAAAGAGCTCATTGTGTAGCCCTTGCAAGAAATGGAAGGAGAAACTTCCTTTTTTTCCCTGGGTTGAATGCATGCCGACAATTCTTCCTTTCCCTGCCATTTCTGAGCTAATGAGCAGAAGACCCTTTTGCCAAAGAGAACCCATGATCCTTTCCCCTCAGGCTCTGCTCCTAGGAATGGCGCTCACCGTTGCCCTTGTCCCAGAGCATCATTTTACACCAAAGGTCCAGGACCCCTTCCTCTCTCCGGCACAAAAATTAAAGATTGAAGTGAAGAACACACTCATGTAAAGTGCTCTCATCAAAGCGCCACTGAGTGTCTCCAGGCTAAACTTCCTTCGGTTATTTGCATTGTGGGCAAAGTAGCCCTCCAAAAACTGGCTTTCCCATACTGTAGTCCTCGACTTACAACCACAGTGGAGCTCCAAGTTTCTCTTCCTAAGCAAGACATTTGTTGAGTGAATTTTGTCCCATTTTACCAACTACGTTGCCCCGGTTGTTAAGTGAATCATGGCGCGTACTAGGTTTAGTCACACGTCGTTACATGGTTCTTGACTTGTAGTAAGCACGGTGATTCACTTAACAACCGACGCAAGAAAGTTAGTAAAATGGGACAAAATTCACTTAAGGACAGTTCCCCTTTGACTTGACTTGTCAGAAGGTCGCCAAAGGGAAATCACGTGGCATCTGGGACCCTGCTGGCCTCATAAATACGAGTCAGGTGCCAAGCCTTTGATTGTTGATCAGCTGATCACAGGGATGCTGCAATGGTGGTAAGTGTGAGAAACATCATCAGTCGCTTTTTTCAGGGCCATTCTAACTGCAGTCACTAAGTGAATGTTCGTAAGTCGAGGACCACCCATAATGCAGATAGGGGTAAAAATGGACCAAACGTGTCCCAGTCCCTGTTTCATTGCATTGTGGAGACGAAAAGCTGCTAAAGGGAGAGCGACGGAGGCCCTCAGGCAGTCACTTTGCGTCCCTTGCTCACACAGGCAAGCTGAGAAGCCATGAAGGAAGACTCTGGATCTTTATGACCTAAACAGAAAGTCTTTTAACAATCCACCTCCTATTTGCTTTCCCTGAAAATGCAGCTAATCCTCGATTTATGACCATAATTCAGCCCAACATTTCTGTTTCTAAGCGAGACACTTTTTTAAATGAGTTTTGTCCAGGGGTGAAATGTAAAATTTGCTACTACCAGTTCTGTGGGCGTGGCTTGGTGGAGCGGGGGGGGGTAATATGACTGGGTGGGCGTGGCCAACTTTTTTTTTTAACTTTTCAAAGCATTTTTTCTAATGTTTTGAAAAGCCTCTGCCAATCAGGCAACTTAGCTGGGATCATCAGAGACTTTTCAAAGCATTTTTTTTACCACCTCTTCAGCCAAAAGGTTGCAGGAAAAAAATGCTTTCAAAAGCCTCTGACGATCCCAGCTGAGCCGCACGATCATCAGGGGCTTTTTTTTTTAACTTTTAAAAGCATTTTTTGTCAGAAGAGGTTGTAGAAAAAATGCTTTTAAAAGTAAAAAAAAAAGCCTCTGATGATTATGCACCTCAGCTGGGCATGGGTGGGGGGGGCGCAGGGATTTTTGCTACCAGTTCTCTGAACCACCCGCCACCATCGCTACCGGATCGGGCGATCCGGTCCGAACCGGGAGCATTTCACCCCTGGTTTTGTCCCAGTTTACAACCTTCCTTGCTACGGTTAAGTGAATCACAGCAGTTGCTAAGTTAGCAACATGATCGTTAAGTAAACCTGGCTCCTCCCCCATTGTCAGAAGAATCATAAAAGGAGATCACATGACCATGGGACACTACAACGGTCATAAATGCAGGACAAGTTGCCAAGTGTCTGAATTTTGATCATCTGACCGTGGAGATGCTTTTTTCAATGCTGTTCTAACTTTGAACAGTCGCTAAACAAACTGTGGAGGGCTTCCTATGCTAACTCCTCTTGCAGACTTTGCTTTTATATCTGAGATCCAAGCCAATCCTGGTTTCACCCAGTAAACCCCCATAAGCCCATCGCTCCAGCTCTATGTCCTTCCTAATCTTACCCTGGATGGGAAAACCATCCCACCCAGTCTTCTCCAGGCACCTCACCTTCCAAAAACCCGTTTTTGGAATCATTCGAATAAATGAAATAATTTCCCTGTTGGAAATCTCATACGTCCCTTTGTGGTCGCAAGCATCATCTTTAAAGCTGCTAATGGAGTTTTGAGATTTAGTTATTAAGCCGCTTTGAGATGATTACTTCATCTTAGTGACAAGGAAGGATATAACGATGTCTTCATTTACCTCGGGGGGGGGGCGAAGAAATCTCAGCCTTAAACGGTTGCCAGGCAGATCCCGCAGCCGTGCTGTTGATCACCTCGAAATTCAGGCACCGTACAGCAACCTCAACAAGGTTATCTCCATCTCATTGAAAGTAAATTCCGCTAGAATTGCAGAAGCCCGACAGAGATGCTTATCCGATAATGCAAAACAAAAAAATAAATAATTGTTTTAAATAACTGGAGATAAAATACCTATCCAGAGCTACATTGGTGGTTTGGTCTCTGGGTAATCTGGGTTCTGTTCTTCCTTAGCATTTGGCCGCCGTCGAGGAACGGAAGATCAAATCTCTGGTGGCTCTCCTGGTGGAAACACAGATGAAGAAACTGGAGATCAAACTTCGTCATTTTGAAGAGTTGGAAACCATCATGGATCGAGAGAAAGAAGCGGTAAGATTAAAACCCGGTTCTGTTCACTCGGGTCTCGGAACCTGTTGTCTGCCAGCTCAGAGTTTCTCCAGATTTACTTTCTCTAACGTTGATTCATTTATATCTCGCCTTATCGTTTTTATAAATAACTCTGGGTGATAAACGTCCCTGATCTACAGGGACACCTCAATTTATGACCACAGTTGAGCCCCAAATTTGTGTTGCTAAACGAGACACTGGTCTAGTGAGGTCTACCCCATTTCAAGACCATTTTTGCTGCAGTGATTTGTAATACAGTTGTATAGTGAATCTGGCTTCCCTTCAGAAGGTCGCAAAATTGCTTGACCCTGGGACACTGCCACCGCCATAAATACAAGCCCATTGCCAGTCCTCTGAATTTTAATCATGAGATTGTGGAGATTTTGCAGCGAACATTGTGCGAGAGACGACTGGTGCCGTGGCCTAGAGGTTGAGCTCTCGCCTCACAATCAGGAGGCTGTGATTTCGATCCGAGATAGAGGCAGATATTTCTCTCTGAGCACGATAAGAAGGTATCTGCTGAATACAACTCCGCATTGGTGACAGAAAGGGCATCTGGCCAGTAAACACTCTGCTCCATTCAGTTGTCCAGACTCCACCCCACAAGGGATTATGGGGCCGTTAAAAGGATATGTGTGAGAAATGGTCCCCGGTCACGTTTTTCAGTGCTGTTGTTACTTCGAACAGTCACTAAACGAACGTTCATAAGCCAAGGGCTGCTGATCCTTCCCCCTCCTCCTATTTCTCCCCCTAATTTCAATTTTTCTTTATTTTATTGACTTCAACGCACACTGATGGCTGTGATCTTATTTATTTGTTCATTTAGAAGGAGCGAAAGTTACAAGTCAGCAGAATTCAAGGGAGGCTGGACTTACGTAATTCGCTTGTGACTACGTAGGAATTCTAGGCTGCCGCCTCTTTTCACACCGCCTCCAAATTCCTTCAAACCTTCTACAGACGCCCATCATGTGCTGCTTCTTTTCCCAGTTGGAAAGAATCTGTCTCCAGGCCATGTCACGGACCCTCCCCATAGCCCCTTCCTCTGGGCTCCCCTCAGTCAATTCGCGCAGGCCCTCCGGGAACCCAGCGATCAATATCCCAAGTCCGCCTGGACACCCCATGGTAGGAAAATTGAG
Organism: Coluber constrictor foxii; assembly: GCA_038048745.1. Taxonomy (NCBI): domain Eukaryota; kingdom Metazoa; phylum Chordata; class Lepidosauria; order Squamata; family Colubridae; genus Coluber; species Coluber constrictor. Next base: position 169,923,832 of record CM075961.1, on the reverse strand, counting down.
TTCTTCTAGGCAGCCCTCGGTAAATCCACGGCGTCCCACTGGGCACCCCACCATCAATCCATGGGGCCCCTTTGGGTTCCCCTTGGCCAATCCAGGGAGTCTGGCACCACATGGGCAATCCATGAAGGGCCTCCAGGCCTCCCACTGTCAATACCCCTCACTCAATTCAATCAGCCTTTTCCTCTCGGCATCTGACCTGCCATAATAACTCAGACATCCCCCCTTCCCCCAAGTTTACTTCTTGCCCCCTCCCCTTTCCGGACCCCTCCTTGGAAAGTTTAATCATTGTTCTCTTCCTGATCCTTGATCCCGTTTTCTCTGAAGGCAAGCCACGTAAAAAGGGACATTTCTCCCTCCCCGCATCGGGGCGCGTGACCCCCAGCACGTTCTTTGCTCTTTATCCGCCGGGTTTTCCTGATTTCCTCCCCCCCACCCCTTCCCCGGAATAGCTTTTGTGTGGCAGCCCCCCCATCTCCCCCTCCTGCTCTCTGCTGATTGGCAGATAAGGAAAGGACGGTTGCTAGGGGCGAAGGCAGCTTCTCCATTGATTCTCTTCTCTCCCCCCCCCCCTTCGAAGAAAATTACTCTCTTGCAGCTGTTCTCGCATCCACTTATTCACAGCTTTCCGAAAAGGGGTGGGACCCTCAATTTTCCTTGCAAAACAAACCTTTCCTGTTGCAAAAAAAGGTTGGTTTTTATTCTTCTTGGCCATTCAAATTTACAGATTCAATGTAACACTTCTAGCCCAGAGAGATCTAAGTCAGCCTTGTGTAAAATCTCACAAAAGAGGTGTCAGGCTGCATTACTGCAGAGCCGACAGCCACCCTGGGTGAGTTGCTTTTAATTTCCCCGTGTTTTTTTCACGGCGCCGCGCTTTGTGAATCCTTCGCATCGCTCGTTCACGCCTGCGCGCAAGCAACACCCTCAGGATAGGAGGTGTGAACAGGATTCCCTCGGCCACCATCCATCCAAATTGGAAGTTGACAGGTGGAGAAATTCCATTGGTCGTCGTTTCAGAGACGGCCGATTCGGTCATTTTTTTTTTTTTCTTTAACCGAGGCGTGACCAGAATAATTTAGGAACCCGTTGGAAATCTGGATTTTTTTAAAAAACAATTTTCTTCTTCCCTCCCTGTTTCCATTAAGATTTAAGAGAGAAAGTTGGCAGGATCCCAAGGAATCATGGATGCCTTTGCACTTCTCTTCGGAGGGTCCCTAACTCCGGTGCCTTTGCTAGGCGCAAACATTAATTACGTGGGGCTTTTTTTTTAAAAAAAAAAAAGTTCATCACCATCGGCCTGAAAACCAGGAAGTGGACAAGCTGTGCACAGTTGCTTTCTTGGTGTGATATAAAAGGTGTTGGTTTTGTGGCTCAATTTGGTCTAGTATTAGTTTAGAAACCAGGAAACGAACAATTCTAGTCCTGCCTTAGGCATCAAAGGTGACTTTGGGCTGTTCACCAGGAGATGGTGAGTTCTAATCCTGCTTTAGGCATGAAAGCCAGTTGGCTGACCTTGGGACAGTCCTTCTCCCTCAGCCCACCTCACAGAGTTGTTGTTGGAGAGAAAACAGGAGGAGTATTATTTATGTCCATCACTTTGAATTTCATTACAAAATAACGAAAAAAAGCAGATCAGCAGAGGAAGCCTGATTCACTTAATGACTTGGTTACGGATTGAACAACTGCGGTGATTCACTTAACAGCTGTGGCCAGAAAGGTTGTAAAATGGGGCAAAAGCTCAGTGCACCAATCTCTTGCTTAATGATGGAAACGTTGGGCTCAGTGGTGGTCGTAAGTCGAGGACTGCCTGTAATCAAAATTCTAACGCTTGGCAGCTGAATCATATTTATGACCGTTGTACTATCCTGGAGTAATGTGATCCCCTTTTGCGACCTTCTGGCCAGCAAACTCAATGGGCAAGCCGGATTCACTTAACAATGGTCTCCCTTGCTTAGCCATGCAAGGGATTCACTTAACAACGGGGCCCAAAATGTCATCAAATAGGGCCACTTTAACACCTTTACTTCACTTTTAACAACTGTCTCACGTAGCAGCACTAACCTTAGGCTCGATTATGGTCATAAGATGAGGGCTAACCAGTCATCAAAATTTGGACACTTGGCGACTGACACATATTTATGACAGTCGCATTATCCTGGGGTCACATGATTCCCTTTTGCAACCTTCTGTCAAGCACGGTCAATGAGGAAGCCAGATTCACTCAACGACCATCTTCCTCACTGACCCACCCCAGCGATTCACTTAACAACAGCCCGCAGGAAAGTTCGTCAGATGGGGCAAAATTGACCTTTTAACAACTTGTCTCACTCAGCAATGGAAATGTGTTCGATTGTGGACGTCAGGTAACAAATACCTATATATCAACACATAATTTATGGCCGTGAATTTGAAGCAATGGCCAGGATGGTTTATGAACTGGGGGAAAACATGCTGTAGTTATTTGTATGATGGGCTTTGATCCACCAATTGGTTTATGATGCCAGTCGGTATATGATTTTCTTTCCCCGTCTCAATTTCTTTTTTTCTTAGCTGGAGCAGCAAAGACAGCAGCTGCTCACTGAGCGTCAAAACTTCCACATGGAGCAGCTGAAATACGCCGAACTCCGAGCCCGACAACAATTAGAACAGCAGCAGCAACAACAGCAACAACAACAGAGCCAGAATGCACAACAATCGCACCAGCACGCCAGTGGTCCAGGCATGAATCCTCTGGGGACAACCTTGTCATCTCACCAGCAGCCTCCCCCATATCCCATGATGCATCACCAGATGCCCCCGCCTCACCCTCCTCAACCAGGTTAGTGACGTCGGTCAGTGTTGACTGTTGAAGCACGGGTTTCGGAAAGGAGAGAGAGAGAGAGAGAGAGAAAGAGAGTCATTCTGAGCTGGCATAAATTCTGACAAGAAGATAAAGAAGCCAAGATTATTAAGTGCTGCGGGCATAACCTGTAAATAACAGGTAGTCCTTGCCTTGCGACCAACATTGGTGGCTAAGTGAGGCAGTGGTTGAATGGATTCACACCTGGTTTGGTACTCTTCATTCTTGCGGTGTTAAGCGAATTGCTATAATTGTGTGGTGCATTGTGTGAATTTAGATCATGTGACTGGGGAATGAAGCAGTGGTTTTAAGTACAAGGATGGTTAGGTCCTTGGTGGCCTCAGAGCTTGATAATTTTCTTCCGGACATTTCACAACCCAGCTAGGTAACATCATCAATACTAGAAGAAAGGGGGATTAGTCTCTGTTTATGTACAATTGCTTGTCCGGGCAATGTCATTGGGAGCGTGTGTCTGTTTTTCCCCCCTTGATTAGAAGAGGATTGTTTTCTCCTTGATTGTTTGTCCGGGATTAATCCCTGCTTCTCTGAGTATTGGTAACTGGAGGGGATGTGTTAAGCCTTTTTGTTTCCTTTTTGAATTGTATGTAAATGTGGCTTTTCTCTATGTGTCTATAATGGGAGAAGAATCAATCCTGATAGCATCATTTCCCCTTTACCTTAATATTCCTTTTGGGAGGGGGTCCTGGGTGCTCTCTGAGCTGGGTGGTTTCCTTGCAGACGTCTCATGGCCCAACTAGGGAAAGTCATCAGGGCAAGGAGGAAGAAGAGGAGAACTTGGTTTTCTTGCAGATGTTTCATGACCCAACTAGGTAACATCAGTGCCTAACAACCCCTGTGTTGTGTTTGTGTTTTTGCTCCAAAAGCTTCTTGAAACCTTCTTTTTAACACGCCCAGATGTGCAAAAATGGGCTATTCAAACTCAGAAAGCAAGAACGGTAAAACCCCTCTGCAGTGGAAACAGGTTTCAACCCAGGGCAGAATTAGCAAGGGGGGGGGGCTTCCAGTTCGGAGAGGACATTCCGGAGTGAAGATCTCCAACCTTTGGAATCTGGAAAGAAGGCACTGCGACTATTTGGATATTGGAAGATGAGGCTTCTCTACCTGTGGGATTGAGTTCAGAAATAGAGGGAGGGAGGGAGGGAGGGAGGGAGGGAGGGAGGGAGGGAGGAAGGAAGAAAGGAAGGAAGGAAGGAAGGAGATATGTAGGGAAAGATAAATGGAAGGAAAAATGAATGGCAGCAACTATATGAAGGATGGAAGGAAGGAAGGAAGGAAGGAGATATAAGGAGGGAGGCTGGATCAGTGGGTGGAGGGAGATAGAGGGAGGGAGGAAGAAGATATGGACAGATGTAAGGAAGGAAGGAGATATGGGAGAGGATGAATGGAAGGAAAAAAGAAGGTTGGAGATATATGAGGGATGGAAGAATGGTGGATGGATGGAAGGAGATAGAGGGGGATAGAGGAAGGAAGGAAGTAGGTATGAGGGATGGATGGATCAGTGGGTGGGTGGTTGGATGGATGGAAGAAAGATATATGAGGGAAGGAAGGAAGGAGGTAAAATGGATGGAAGGAGATAGAGGAAGGAAGGAAGGAGATATGATGGATAGAAGGAAGGAGATATATGAGGGGAGACGGGAAGGGAGGGAGGCGCCAACCAAAGGCACCTCCACCAGCCGCCTCCTGTCTAATGAACCATGCCTTTCTCCCCCCCCCCCTCCCCAAACAGCTGCCGTTTGTGCTCGGCTGTGCATTTGTGTGCGTGTGTGTGTGTTTCTTTCAGCCTCCCTTCCTGTATGTAGGTCATGCTTCCCTGTTTATTCTGCTCCAGCCATTCCGCCTCCCCCCCCCCACCATCCGCCCATCCTCTCCTCTTTCTCCTCCACCAAATGTCCTTCTCTCTCTTTTTTTTTCCCCCTTCTTTCCTCATTCCCCCCCCCCACCCTGCATCTCGCTTGCCTTTAACCTGTTGTTGCTTCTCAGCTACTGCGGAAATCCTGGTTAGCGGGAAGCCAATCCCCCACCCTTCGGTAATGGAGAGTTTTTGCATGTAGGTGCTTGCAACGAAACAAAAATCTGGGTTTTTTTCTCTGCTTTTATTTCCCCCAGAGATACACACACACACAGACACACACACACACACACACACCAGAAAAAGGCTTTTAAAAAGCACTTTAATGTTGTGTGCCGTTTCTTGCAAAAGTAGAGCAGCCGGGGGGGTGGGGGTGGGAATTAAAAAATTTTTCCTCCTCACCGATGGCTTAAAAGGCATCTTAAATATAGGCAGTCTTGGCTTAACGTCCACAATGGAGCAGCCACATTTCTGCTGCTAAGGAAGACATTCTTCAAGGAGTTTCTTGCCCCCTTCATTAACGGAACCCCTGCAGTTGTTAAGTCAGTAACACGGTTGTGAAGCCAATGTGGCTTCCCTGTTCAGAAGGTTGCAAAAAACTTCTGACAATCACGCAACACACACACCCCAGGACTACACAATACACACACCCTGGGACACTGCAACCGTCATAAATACGAGTCAGTTACCAAGCTTCTGAATGTTCTTCATGTGACCGACAGTTCTAAGGTTGAAAACTGGCCCCAAGTACTATTTTAACTTCGAATGGTCACTAAATGGACTATTGTAAGTCGACTATCTGGGGGACCAGGGTTTTTCTCAGCCTTGGAGATGGGTGAAGTTCCAACTCCCAGAATCCCCCATCCAACATGCTTTTAGAGGGGAGGACTCCATCTCCCAGAATTCTCTAGCTGTCATATTGAGAAACACTGATCTTCCCCTCTGTCCCTCCCTGTCCCTCCTTTCTCCTCTCTTCTGTCCCATCTCACCCTCCTTTCTTCTCCCTCCTTTCTCCTTTCTCTCCCCCTCCGTCTCTCCTCTCTCTCCATCTCCTCTCCTCTCCCCTTTCTCTTTCTCTCTGTTCCTCCTTCTCTCCACTCCGGTCCGGTTATCCTTGGATGACCGGATATATGGACGAACAGAAAGATGTACGGAAACCCCAAAGGATTGGGAATGGAGAGATGGATGAAAAGGGAGGGAGGGGGAGTGAGAGAGATGGAAGGGTGGGGAATGGATGGAGAGATGGAGAGATGGATGAAAATGGATGAAAGGATGGGGGAGTATGGAAAGATGGGTGGATAGACAGTTGAATGGCACTTTGCCTTTAGCACTGGGGTACAAAAATCTCTACAGAACATTGTGATAATGGAGTAAGAATGGGGCAGAGATGTTTAAAACGAAAGAAAGCTTTAGAACTTACTAAGTGCTTACTAAGTAGTGCAGCCACTGCTGAACTTGTACATATCAGCTCTGAGATTAATTTGCTGGGTTTTGTGGTCTCTTCCACCCCCGAAGGACAAGGATCCCAGGATCTGGGGTACCTTGTAGACCCCATCCCTGTCAGCTTGAGACCAAGAAATGTCCATCACCTTGGAATTTTTGCTGATGCATCTCCCAGACACCAGCCAACGTTTATGACTTTATGTCCGTTTTTTTTTAATAAGGAAAATAAATAACACTAATAGGATACTAATAGGTTACTAATGGGATTACTAATAAAACTGTCCCACTAACAGGTTTTTAGTGAGTGTTTGAACCAGCACTCAGTAACTCAGTTTGTTTTGTTCCATTTACCTCATCTACTTAACTTGGGTTATCTCAGGAGGATTTAACGGATTTGTGCTAGGCTTCCTTGGCTGGAGGAGTCACGTGACATGGGCACCACCCAAAAGAGCTTCTTCTTGTAAGGGTTTGACCAAGCCAGACCTGAACACGAGCGGCAGGTCTTCTTTTCTTTTACTAGACATAGAAGCCATGGGCCATACATCTGACTTGAGATGTTCCTCAAGATGATGGATCATAACTTCCATGATTCCTGGATGGTTGGAAGCTGAAGGATCTGTTCCTTCGATCCTGACTTGCTCACAGAATCATGGTGTTGGAAGGGACTGTGGAGATCTTCTCGGGATTCCTAGAGAATATGGTCAGAAACTTAGAAGACCTGGTCCTGTCTTGCTTACAGAATCATGGCATAGAGAAGAAGCGTGGAGATCTTCTCAAGATTTTAGGAGAATGTGGTCAGAAGCTTGGAGGACCTGACCCTTCGGGCCTGACTGGCTCACAGAAGTATAGAGGTGGAAAGGACCGGAGAGATGTTCTCCTGGTTCCTGGAGAGCATGGTCAGAAGTTTGAAGGACTTGGCCCTTCTGTCCCAACTTGTTCACAGAATCATAGAGTTCAACTCATAGAGTTGGCTGGAATAGACCTGGACCATCATGCTTGGGTGGCTCTTAAGTGTGCAATATTTTGTGCTATTTGGGAGGTTCCATTTTGTGTCCCTGTCTCATCTGGTGGGGGCCAAGAGGGTGATGGGATGGAGAAAGGAGGAGGAGGAGGAGAAAATGGATGAAGAGGATCAGAAGATGGATGGATGGATGGATGGATGGATGGATGGATGGATGGATGGATGGATGGATGGATGGATGGAAGAGGAGGAAGAAATGAATGAAGAGGATGAAAAGATGGATGGATGGATAGATGAAAAAAAAATGAATGAAGAGGATGAGAAGATGGATAGTGGGTGGATGGGCGGATGAATGGAGACATAAACAGAGAGATGTTCCAGAGGTTCAAGGATGGCCTCCAAGGGCCACCACCCTCCCATCACCACCTTCACTGCTATCTTCCTCCCCTACAGGTCCAATCCTCGGACAGGGCTCCATGATGGCCGGACAGCCCCTGCCAGGCCGTATCATGCCAACTGGAACTACCAACGCCCCATCGGCCACCAGCACCAACATCCCTCCATCTGGGACAGGAAACATCATTGGGCCCCGGGGACAACTGGCCTCTCCAAACGGCTTGTGTAAGTCTTCCGGTTGGCCCCCGTCTCTCTTTCGGCAGGTTTCCTTCCTCCAGACTCTCAGAGGCCTCCTTTCATTTTATTTATTAAATTTACAGCTGGTCCTCGACTTACGACCACAACTGAGCTCGACATTTTTGTTGCTAAGCAAGACCTTTGCTCAGTGCCTTTCGCCCCATGTGACGACTCTTCTTGCCGCGTTGGTGAAGCGAATCATTATGGTTTGGCTTCCCCATTGACTCTGCCAGTCAGAGGGTCGCAAAAAGGGGATCGTGTGACCCCAGGACACTGCGACCGTTATCAATATGAGTCATTTGTCTCGCTTAGTAACAGAAACGTTGGGCTCGGTTATGGGTCGTAAGTCACCCATAACATTCTGGTTAAACGGTTGTCTAGTTTTTTCAGCGCCGTTGCCCTCCGTATCCTTCCAATGATAGCTCTTGGCTGTGAATCTGAAGCCAGTCTCTTAAAAAATGTTCCATCCAGTGGCAGGAAATTCCCCTGGCTTCTCACATGCCATTCCCCAACCGCCAACTCCGTTTTGATGGAATTCAGCAAATAATTTTTCTGAATAAATAATAAGTTCCACATCCTTGCGTATTACCAACCGTCCCTTGGCCATTGTCCTCCCTTCCCCAAATGAACCTTCTGATCCATCCATCTCTGGTTGGAGGCCTTCAATGATTGGTCCTCCTGAAACCGGGTCCCCATTTTTAGCGCCAACCTTCACGTTGACAACATGAAGGTGGCTTCCAGAGGTGGCTTCCGACCCATCTCCTACCGAATCTAAGTGCAGAATTTAAGCCGTGCCAGATGTCACATCTTCTCTCGAGCTTCTGAAGAACCCAACTTGAAGATCAGAGCTCTCTTTCCAGATGACCACCTTAATTCTCTCTTTGGTGTCTCTTCTCAGATCCTCAGCCGCCTCCTCCTCCTCCTCCAGCCGACGGGGCAACACCGCCTCCCGCAGGACCCGTCCCCGCCTCCACAGCTCCCTGAATACGTCCTCAACCAGGACCTTCTCAAACTCTGGAAGATGCAGCCAACACCATCGTTCTTCCATGTTCTGCTCCTTCTTCTCCCAGCTTGTCTTCCCACCCCAATGCGTCATCCGACTCACAACGCCCATAGTTTCAGGATGGGGGCGGCAGTAACCCTTTGGGTGGTGTTTCTGACCCAGAGCTGGTTCATCTTGGTTCTTCAGTCTCCTGGCCATCAAGGGCTTCCAGCATCATCAAAAGAATTGGCAGGGATCTGCTGGGATTTGGGGGGAGGGAGGGGTGAGTCAGTGGGTCAGGCCAAGAGCCAAGATGGACCAGCTCAGTTCCGTGAACCAGAGGGGAGGAAGGAAGGGTTCCCCATAGCTTAGAGTTCAAGGTGACAGTTCTTCTGGGAGATGTCTCCATCTCTTCCAAGTGGACAAAGTTCTCCAGAACATCGCTGTTCCTCCTTCACACCACCTCCTTGAACCTAGGGGTGGGATATACTCCATTCTCCACTCCCCACAATGCCAGTGTAGTAGCCCAGGGAGACCTTCCAGCCCCTTCCCCACCTTTCTGTGGCTCCTCCCCCTGCAGCCCACCCACCCACCCAACTGTTACTATCGTCCTCCACCGTCATCAGTTCTCAAAACTACCTCTTAGAAAACAGCTGCACTGGTGGGCAAGCCAGCAAGCTGGGACCCTCTTTGGGGTCCTGAAAGCCCCCTCCCATCTTTCATAGAAACACCCCCAACCCGTACAGAGCCCCTGCTTACCTTCGCCTGCCTCTCTTCAACCTTTAGAAATAGGGAGTGGGCTACTGGCCTGGACACTCACAGCTGTACCTGGTTTTCTTCCAGCCTTACAGGTGCCTCCCCAGAGAAAATGGGGGACTGTCCGGGATGCCGAGGTCAGCTGTGGCCCCATAAACACACATCGCCCCTTTCGACACCCCAAATTTCAAGAAGTGTTTTTGAACCAAGCTTGCCCCGCAAAACGGTGAATCGTTTCTAAATACTTTGGGGCCTGGGGGAGCCATACAGGCCCCTCAAATGTGTTTCACCACATTCCCCACCCCAGGTGTGAAGAATACAACAGTTGAGTAGCAATTGCGGGTTTCCCAACCTCTTATTTGAGGAAGATCTTCTCCCCTTCTCAATACGCACCCAAAAAAGGGGTCCCTTTGTCTTCTCACCCCCCGCGCAGCCCTCCCACCCACCCACCCCTCCTTGCTTCGGGAGCACCATGGGATTTGTGATTCTCAACATAGGTCCTTTTTGATGGAGTCCTTTTTTTAGCAAGATCTCCTTTGGATTGTAAAAGATTTGCAAAATGGAGAAATTTTTTCTCTCTTTCTCTCTTTCCTTTTTTTTAAACTCGATTAGTGACCGGATCCTGTCGCTTATGTATGTGTGACAAATTAACACGACAGTGTTTCGGTACGCATGAGAAAGCGGAGAGGTTTGGGGTGGGTGGGGGTTTTTTGGCTCCAATTTGGGGATGGGGACATCAGTTCTTGCAGCATAAATGTCTCGATTTTTGTGACACTGAAAATAAAAACATGGGTTTTTTTTTAAACAACTCAGCGTGTCATTGGCGTTTTTGTTGATTAGGCAAGGTATTCCTCAACTTAGCGACCACAATGGAGCCCTAATGGCTAAGCGAAATATTTGTTAAGGGAATTTTGCCCCATTTTATGACTTTTCTCACCACAGTTATTAAGTGAATCCCTGCAGTTATGTTGCAAAACCTGGTCATTAAGTGAATCTGGCTTCCTGTTTCTTAGACGGTGACAAAAAGGGAATCACGTGACCCCGGGACACTACGATTGTGATAAACAAGAGCTGTTGCCAAGCCCCTAAATGTCAAGGGAATGCTGGGGAATGCTGGGACAGTCGTAAGTGTGAAAAAATGCCATTGTAACGTTGAAGGGCACTAAAGGAAGTGCTGTAAGTCAAGGACTACCTCTAATTCTCTTATTGGCCTCTTTGCTCAATGTCCCTTGATGATCTGACAACCACATCTGAAAATCTGCCCAAAATCAGAGAAACACACAAAAACACACAATCCTTGCCCGACCTGGTGCTTGCCAAGCAGAGTCTCTGTGATGGACAAAGAAACGAGGACTTCCCTTGTCAGAAAGGAAATGGAGTTTATTCTTACTTATTAATTAAAGGGATTTATAGAGCTGTCCAACTCACAGAAGTTGTGTACGACATTAAAATCTACCTTTTAAGGTACCATTTCCTGTTTTGCCATTTAAACCCCCCCCACACACACACACAAAATTCCAGTTTTATCACATGCGCGCACACAATTTTCTGTTTTTCCAGTAAAACATACAGTAAAAAATCCAGAGTTTAATTCATTCAATTTCCTTTTTTTTACACATTAAAAACCCCACAAAAAATATTAACAAAAAAATTTTTACATTTAAAAAGTCCACAAAATCCCATTTAAAGCAGTCCTTTTGCATGAAAAACCCAAACAATTTTTCCCATTTTTTAAAAAAATGAGTTTAAATGCACACTATTCCCTTTTTTTTGCACTAAAATAGCCACAAAAAAATTCAATTTAAGTTTCACCCTTTTGCATTAAAAAAAAAATCACAAAATCTGAGTTAAAAAAAAAACACAATTTCCTTTTTTGCATTAAAATAACCACAAAAAAAATATCAGTTTAAAACAGCTTTCATCCTTTTTGCATTAGAAAAGAAAAACCTTAACACACGGTTTCATCTTATTTGTATTAAAAAAATACAAAACATACACAATCTTTGGGTTTTGTTTTTTTTTTGCATTAAAAAAAAATCCACAATTGAAAATACAAAATGATTTCCCCTTTTTGTTAAACACCTTAACTCATCTCCTCTCTTGAATCCCATCCATCTTCCCGCCAAGCTGGTCTCCAGGTCTTCCCCATCTCCCTTTCAGCCTTCCCAATCCCGATGCCGTCGCACTACAACTCCCAGCGTCCTCAGCCAGGAGGACTGTTGGCCGCATAGCCGGAGATGCTGCAGGTGCATGCTCCTCTACGGATATGTATATGTGTGCATATTCAAGGTGATTTTTTATTTTTATTTTTTTTTGTGCAACAGACTGACGCAAAAACGGGCCTGTGCCTGGAACGCACCTAGTGGAAACTCAGTTTGTTTTCTCAGCTAAACCAAACAGGACCAGCATTGGATGAAGAACATCCTAAGGAAGCAAAATAATCCAGGCATTCTCCAGATTACTGAAAGACTTGTCTCTGCAATTGATCCATTCCCCTTGGCCGAATTAAAGATGAGATTCTCGTCTATCTCCCAGGCCGAGCAGGATCTGAACCCAGATCTGCTTTGCATCGCCCAACTTGCTGCTTCGTGCTCCCGGGTGGTTCCCCAAAAACCTGGCTAAGAAAAGGAAACAACAGCCCAAAGTCAAGGGCTTCCCCGAAACGAGGAATCGCCATGACTGGTACCATCTTCTCTCCAAGTTCCTCTAAGACTGTTTCTCAACCTTGGAAGCTTGAAGATGGGTGGACTTCAACTCCCAGAATCCCCCAGCCAGCAGCGCTGGCTGGGGGATTTTGGGAGTTGAAGTCCACCCATCTTCAAGCTTCCAAGGTTGAGAAACACTGCTCTTCAGAAAAGCCATGAATTGGGGCTCCTATGGAACTCCAGGCCACAGGAATAAAGATTCCTTGATTGACAGGGAAAGGAAGGCTCCAGTGGGCCTCGAGGGGCCGTTTCTACCAGCAGCGTGATTCGAAAGGCTGAGAAAGCCCAGCATCATGGGCTTTTGAGTTGCCTTCTGATTAATCCTCTGTTCCCTTTGGTGATTGACTGACACAGCTACTCTGTGATGACCCAACCTCATTCACCTATTGTAGTACTATTTTAAGTGGGGGAGGGGGTGCAACTCCCAGAATTCCCTATGCTGACTGGGGAATTCTGGGAGTTGAAGTGCTCCCCTCTTAAAACATGCTACCTGGAGGATTCTGGGAATCAAAGCTGAGTTCCCACAAGGCACTACAGCGCGGGAGCTCTAAATCCCAGCCACAACCCAGAGGCTGCTCCTGGGGGCCCTGAAGGTCCCCCCCCCAGAACCCCACTACTCTTCCCACAGTCTCTCCCTCCCACCCCACCCCACCCCGGACTCCCGCAAGGCAGAGAGATCCCAGCCGTGAATTCAGGGGCTGGAGATGTCTGCCCTTGGCTCAGTCCCGGATCTGGCTCATTGCATTGCCTTGGGCGCGAGTCCCCATCTCGCAGCCTCGTGCGAATCCCAGCTCCATTCCCACGATCAGCCAAGCCTGAGATTGCCGGCGCGGCGCAGCCCTCGGCCTCAGGTGAAAGACTCCAAAGCCCATCTCCCTCTCCAGCCCCCTCTCCTACTGGCCGGGGATGATGGGCGTGGGTGGGGCTGCTGCTGTTATTTCGGCCTCTGCGGGGGTCTCCCTCCCTCTCCCTTTCCCTCTTCCTATCCCCCTCCTCTCCTCTCTCTCCTCCTCCCCCTCCCCAAGCGCCGCCCCCTCCCCTCCCCTCCTCCTCCCCGTCCCCCCCACTTCAGGAGGCGGCTGGCCACTCGGCGCTGATGCTGGAGGCGAGGCGGCCGCGGATGATGGGGCGGCGGAGGAGCGGCGGGGCGGCGGCGGCGGAGCGCTGATCGCGGAGGGGAGGCAGGCGGGCAGGGGGCGCGGTCGGTCCGGCGGGCGAGCCAGAGCCCCGCGGCGAGGATGGGGGCGCCCCCCGCCGCCCCCCGGCTGGTTCTCCTAGCTTTGCTGCTGGCGGGTAGGTGGGCCTGGAAGATGGGGGGGTCTCGGGAATCCGTGGAGAGGTCCCTCCTAGCTCCCCAGACCGTTTCTCATATTGGGTAAAGCCGGCCAAAGAAATGGGGAGGGGTCTTTGCCTTAAATGCGAGCTGGGGTCTTTCTGGACTCCTTCCCGCTCGGATTTGGGTGGGTGAGCAATGGGGAGGGGGGAATGACGAGGGTGGGGGCGTTGGGCTCTTGTCCCCCTGACACGTGTCCCCTAAATCCACACAGAGCATCCTTGGAAGAGATGCGAGGATAGGATCGCGCTAAAATCGCAGCACGCCCCCCCACCCGCTGGGGACTGAAGGGTGAGGGGGTGGTTGCGGAAATCTCGGGGTTCTCTAGATTTAGGGGAGGGGGCGGCGGAAAAAAGGGGTCTCACCCCTCCCCAGCTGTCAATCAGCGTCTTTGAGAGAGAGGCTGCCGTTTGCCTGGAAAGGCGGGAGTTCCCGGGAGGGGGGTGGGTGGCCGTGGGAGCCAAGAAGGGGAGGGGTCCTATTCTCCCCCCCCCCCCACAACTTCCCCATCCCGCTATTTCTCAAACAGACAGGGCTACAAAGCCCAACATCCCCAGTCAGGACAGCCGAAGGCGCCCGGTGTTTAATACAAGCTGGCCATCATTTCACGAAGGGGAGGGGGGATTAGAATTAGGGGGAGAGGGTGGAGGGCGGCATCCCCAGAAATGGTTTGTGGGTTCCTGGCCATGTGCAGAAAATCCGCCCGCCCCACCCTATCCCGCCCTATAAATATAGGCACACAGACACATCCACCCCTTTTTCTTTTTTTCGTTTTTTTTTTGGGAGGTGCGGGAGCGTCGGAATTATGGGAGGGGTCTTTGCAAAGTGGGGAGGGAGGCCTGTATTTGGGGGCAGGGGAGCGGCTTGTCTGCTTGGTTGCAATCTCCCCACCCCCAGCAGATGAAAAGAACCCCCGATAAATCTTTCTCTGAGAAGGAGTGAGACCCCCCCCCAAAAAACGGGGGGGGATTCCGCAGGTGTGCCCCTCCCTCAGTGCAAGCCCCTGCCTTCCTCCCTCCATCTTTTTTTCCTTCGTTCGTTTTTTCATCCTTCCTCCCCTCCCCTCTTTCCCTTTCTCCTTCCTTCCTTTCCTCCCGTTCCTCTTCCCTTCTTCCTTCCTTCCTCCATCCCTTATTTCTTCTCTTTCATTTTCCTCCCTTTCTCTTTCCCTCCTTCCCTCCCTCCTCCTCCTCTTCTTCCCTGCTTCTTTCCTTCCCACCTTCCTTTTCCCTCTTTCCTCCTTCCCTCCTCCCTCCGTTCCTCTCCGCCCCTTCTTTTATCTTCCTTCTCCCTCTCCCTCCCTTCCTTCTCTTCCCTCCCTTCCCTTTCATTTCCCTTCCTCCGTCCCTCCTTCCCTCCCCCTCCTGTCTTCCTTCTTTCCTTCCCTCTTTCTCCTTCCCTCCTTCCCTCCTTCCCTCCCTTCTTCCTTTTCTCCCCATCTCCCTTCTTCCTTCCTTCATCCCTTCCCTCTCTTCACTTCCTTTTGCCTCTCTCCATCTCTCCTTCCTCCCTTCTTCTCCTTCTTTTCCTGTCTTTCTTCCTTCCCTTCCCTCCTTCATTTTCCCTCCTTCGTTCCTCCCTTCCCAGTCCTCTCTTCCATTTTCCTCCCTCCCTCCTTCACATCTTCCTTCCTTCCTTCCCTCCCTCCCTCTTTCCTTCCACCCTTCTGTTCTCTTGTACATTTTTTCACTCCATCCCTTCTCCCTCCCTTCCTTCCTACCACTCCCCCTCCCTCTCACCTTCCTTCCTTCTCCCTTGCCTTTCTCTTCCATTTTCTTTCCTCCATCCCTCCATCCTTCCTTCCATCTCCAATCCTTTCTGCCATTTTTCCCTACCACCTCTCTTCCTTCCTCAACCCTCCCTCCTTCCTTCCTCCCTTCCCGGTCTTCTTCCATTTTCTCCCCTCCATCCCTTCTTCCTTTCTCCAGCCCTTCCTCATTTTTCTTCCTTTTTTCCTTCCTTCCTTCCCTCCCTCTCTCCCACCTTCTTTCCTTCCTTCCTTCCCTCCCTCCACCTTTTCTCCCTCCCTCTTCCTTCCTTCGCTCCTTTTGTCCTTCTTTCCTTCCTTCCCTCCCTCCCTTCTTCCCATCCGTTCTTCCTTCCTTCCTTCTTTTCCTTCTCTCCCTCCCTCTCTCTTTTTTCCTTCCTTCCTTCTCCCCCTCCCTCCCTCCTTTCCATTCATCTGTCCTTCCTTCCTTCCTTTCCTTCCCTCCCTCCCTCCCTCCCTCCTTGTTCCTCCCTCCCTCCCTCCCAGCCACACCTCCTGGGAATTAATCCCTCTTTACTACGGCTCCCGAGGAAGGCGAGAGAATCCAAAGAATGAATCAGGCTGTGTGGGAACTGGTGCTATTTTTGCCATGCGTGGCGCAGCGCACAGTGCTGGGATTAAAAGGAGGTCTATTTTTTGCTCCCTTCCCCTCTCTCCTTGGGAAAAGCCCCTTGGGGTTCCCACTCCCCACTCCCATGGGGGAGTGAGGGGGAGTTAACCAAAGGAGGGAGGGGGGAGTTGTCCTGTGGAGGGGGGCAGCCAGAGAGAGACCCTATGTGCCATGTGTTTGCTTTCCTCCCTTGCAGCCTCTGAGCCCCATCCGAGTTTCCCGGGTGACCCCAAAGTATCAGGACCCCTCTGGAGGAGCAGCCAAGAGCCCCCCTTGCTCAGCAGCCATCCCGCCATGAAGGAGAGTCCATCTCCCCCTGGAGAGACCCCCAGGTTTGGGGGCAACGTCTCCACAGGCCAGGTGTCGTCCCTGCAACCGGCCCGGGCCAAGGAGTCCCAGCTGATGCCCCCTGCTCTGCCTCCCACACAGGTCCAGCAACCTGCGTGGGAGCCCAAAACCCGGCCGGTTCTCTGCCCCGGCTGCTCCCGGCGGACAGCGCGGGAGATGGCGGGGAGTGATTCTCACCCAGACCCCAGTGCAGAAGCTTCCTCGGCCGCCCCACATGTGGCTCCCCCAGGCCGGGCAGAAGACGGCACCTGGCGGCTTTTTGACCGCGGCAAAGCTGGGGTAGGCAGCCAAGAAGATGTGGGTAGTGGAGACCCCCATGCAAAGACCCCCACAAATCCTGGGTGGGCCACGGCGCTTCCCCCGCACGATTTCAACCCGCTTGGCCATGAGAGAGATCTGCTGCTCAAACCCACACGATCCACACGCGACCCCCAAGCAACCAAGACCCCGCGAGGAGCTGGGGGCATTCTGGGCCCAAAAGAAGAGCCCTACAGCCACAGCCCAAACCTGGAGACCCCCCCTTCTGTAGGGCCCCCTGCCGTCAAATCCATGCAGACCCCTTCCTCTGACCCACTGGCCTCAGAGATTATTGACGTTGATTATTACGACCTTTTCGACGGGGGTGCTTTGCGTGAGCCTGGCATGGACTCGACCAAGACGAAGCCCCCCGTGGACAAAGGGGTCTCGTGGCCCTTCCGCGACCTTTATGACGAGTTCAGCCCTTTCGACGAGTCGGATTTTTACCCCACGACCTCCTTCTACACCGATGGCGACGAGGAAGAGGAGCCGGAGGAGGAAGAAGAGGAGGAGGAAGAGGAGGAAGAAGAGGCAGGGGCCGCAGAGGAAGAGGAAGAGGGGAAGGATCCCCTGGTCCCAACGCCCACACCCCCCAAAATCCACAGCAAACTCCCCGGCGCAGAGCCCACTGCTCGCCGCTTTCTCCTTCCCCCGTTGCAGACTTTTGTCATTTCGGGGGGCAGCGGACGAACCATCTCCGGACCGGTTTCAGGGGATCCAGCCCGGGAAACAGGCATCCCGGAGAACGGCACTGAATGCCGCATCGGCTACACCCGACACAATGCAACCTGCAAGTCGGTTTGCGACACCTTCCCAAGTTATTGCCACAATGGGGGGCAGTGTTATCTAGTAGAGAACCTGGGCGCCTTCTGCAGGTGAGTGGGGGCGGGAGGCTGGAAAAGGGCCAGGGGTCCCTCTGGGCTGCCAGATTTCCCAAGGGGAAGATTTGGGGGGATGACATGGAGACACCCCCTCTTATCTTCAAGCAGGAGAAGCTAGGTGGGATTTCTTTTAAACTTCGGGGAAAGGGTTCAATGCACACACATGCTTCCCATGGGTGCAAAAAGGGGGAGGGATTTGAGAGCTAAGGTTGTGGGGAAGGGGGAGTGTTCCCTGTCTAGTCTCTGTAACACACACACTGTTACAGTTCACACATGTACATTCTCCATGTGTTTGTCTCCCAGGTAAATGGAGTCCAGAAAGCAGTGGAGATGCTGCATCACCCTCCCCTTCCCCAGCAGAGAGAGAAGGGAAGAGAGAGAGAGAGAGAGAGAGAGAGAAGGAGACAGAGGGAGATAAAAAGAAAGAAGGAGAGTGAAGGAGAAAGGGAGAAGGAGAGAGAGAAGGAGAGGGAGAGAGAAAGAATGAAACAGTGAAAAGAGAACGAGAACGAGAGAGATAAGAGAGAATGAGAGAAAGATGGAAAGAATGAGAGAGAGAAGGAGAGAGACAGAAAGAAGAGAGAGAAACAAAAAATAGGAAGAAAAGGGGAGAATAGGAGAGAGAATGAGAGGAAGAGAGAAAGAAGGAGAGAAACAAAAAAGAGAATGAGAGAGAGAGATAGAAAAGAAGAAAAACAGAAAGGAATAGAAAGAAAATAGGAGGAGAGAATGGGAGAGAGGGAGAGAGAAAGAGAAAAGGAGGGAAAGAGAAGGAGATAGAGAAGGAGAGAAGGAGAAAAAGAGAAATAAAATGAGAAAGAGGGAGAACAAGAGAAAGGGAGACAGAATGAGAGGGAGATAGAGAAAGAGAAGGGGAAAGAGTAGAGAGAAATAGAAAGACTAAGAAGAGATGAGAGAAAGAGGACACAAGAAGGAGAGTGGAAAAAAAACAGAAGGAGAAATAGAAGGAGAGAGAGGAGTGAAGGAAAACAAGAAATAGAAAAGAGAGAATGAGCGAGAGGGGGGGGAGAAAGTAAGAAAGAGGAAGAGAAAGAGAGAATGATAAAGGAACAGAAAGAGAGAAAGAGAGAGAGAGAGGAATGGTCTAGGGCTAGGCCCTAGGATCTCCTGCTTGATTTGGGGGTTAGACTAGATGACCCCCCAGGTCCCTTCTAACTATTCTGTTCTGTTCATGAAAGCACCCTGCTCAATTCTCACATGGACACCAGCACACCGCTTCAAAAACCCTCTGCATCTGTTCAGGAGTTCCGCTTCGCTGTATGCCCATGGGCCTCCTTACTTCGCGGAAGTTTAATTGATGCTGAGAGTCATTAAAAAAGGGGGATTAAGGAGGGAGGGACGTAGGGTGTGTGTGGGGGGGGTACTAAAAGATTTCTCCCTTCCCTGTTGAGACCCTCCCTGGCCAGGCAAGGAAGAAAGAACCCCTCCCTCTTTTTCCTCCACTCTCCCCCGCCCACTCCGCGACCAAGGGGGTGTGTGTCCTTCAACAGCCCCCTCCCCTCTGAAAATTCCTCCACTTGAACCCAAACCCTAGGAACAAAGATGGCGGTGGCCATTTTATACCTCCTGACTCTTGACCTGCCCTCCTATGGGAAAAGATCGAACCCACCCCCACCCCCCTCGACTGCCCCCCGACTCAAAATGGGGTTCCTGAGGGTCTCACACATAGCATTCGGGGGGGGCAGGCTGAAACCAAGAGGCCCCTCCCCTTTTCTCCCCAGCCCCATCTTTGTCTCAGAAGGGGAGGGGTTCACCTTTGACCTTGTCCCCCTCATGACCCAACCCCCCCATCTCAATTCCTCTGGACCTCAGACTCTCAAAAAACGCCCCCTCCCCAAATAATCATTCTGGGCATAACATGATTTCCTGGTCCTTTTGATGAGGGTCGTAAGGCAAGTAGTCCTCGAGTTACAATCAAATGGGAGCACAACGTTTACATTGCTAAGCGAGACAGGTAAGTTTTGCCCTGTCGGGCGACTTTTTTGAGGGCAACCGCACCTCAAATCTAACGTTGCCACCCTCAACTTACGATGGCAATTCCGCCCCAAAGTGAGACAGTCGTTGAATCTTGCCCCATTTTAAAACATTCGTGGCCGTTGTTAAGCGTTGTTCCACGCTGTTGTAACTTCAAATGGTCATTAAACAAGGACTCCCTGTACCAGACCCATGAAGGTACGTATTTCGCCCTTCCTTGGGACTACAGACCCCATCTTCCTCTCCCCCAGGCCGGCCAGCAGGGGACAATGGGAGGTGTAATCCGGGAGGAGGGGGGGGTTTGGAGCAGGGGTGAAATCCAGCAGATTCTGACAGGTTCTGACGAACTGGTAGCGGAAATTTTGAGTAGTTCAGAGAACCGGCAAATGCCACCTGGGTGGCATTTGCCGGTTCTCTGAACTACTCAAAATTTCCGCTACCGGTTCTCTGGCTGGTCCCAGAGTGGGGTGGGAATGGGGATTTTGCAGTATCCTTCCCCTGCCACGCCCACCAAGCCACGCCCACAGAACCGGTAGTAAAAAATTTTGAATTTCACCACCGGTGCAGGGTCCCTCCAACAGAAACGGATCAAAGGACCCATAATCCACGAATTTGCTTTCCATTATGCCCCTTCCTCTCAGGAGACCGGGCTCCCCATGGGTGAGTGGGGGGAGCAAGGACTGATCCATTGCTGCTACTTTGGGGGGAGACATCCCCTCCCGAAATTTGAAGCTGATACAGGAAGTCCTCAACATACGACCACCGTCCATTCCCACCCCTCAATTTCCACTACTTGCTGAGACATTCACCAAGGGAGTTGTGCCACATTTCACACACCCCCAGGATGCTGCGACCGTCATAAGTATGAGTCGGTTGCTCTGCATCTGAATTTGGATCCCGCAACAGTCATAATAGTGAAACAAATGACCTACATCACTTCTTTCAGTACTGTGGTAACATCGAATGGTTACTAAATGAACGGTCGTAACTCGAGGACTAGGTTCAAAGCTCCGTGCATGGAGGCCATTCTCTTTGCAGACCCCCTACCCTGAATTCCACAGATGGGGAAGACCCCCCCCCCTTTCTCCCAGAAGCAGGCAGATGGTATTCGGAGTCCTCCGGGCTCCCCCTCTGCCGGAATTAGGTCAAAGCCGTCCAAAGCCGTTAATCCGCTTGGTCATCCAGCCAGGAGGTCCAAAACACGGTCAGAATTGAATCCAGATCTCCAGATCCCCAGCCAGGGACAATGAGCTTTGTAGTCTGTCAAGGTTGGGCAGGCCGGTCGAGCATCAATAGATTTTGCAGAGATCTATTGGCCGGGAGTTCCGTAGATTCCAAGTAGCTCCAGCCAAGATGGAAGATACATAGAATATGGAATCACAGAGTTGGAAACAACCTCAGGGGTCTTCTAATCCAACCCCTGTTCAAACAGGAGACCCTATACCGGAAGTCCTCGACTTACGACAGCCCGTTTAGTGACCATTCCGAGTTCCAGCGGCACTGAAAAACGTGACTTATGACCATTTTTCACACTTAGGGCCATTGTAGCCTCCCTGTCGTCACGGGATCAGAGTTCAAACTCGTACTTATGACGGTTCCAGTGTCATACGATCCCCTTTTGCGACCGTTGGACGAGCCAAGTCAATGGGAAAGCCCGGCTCACTTAAAGACCGGGTTGCTATGTGAGAAGTTCGCAAAGGAAGTTTTGCAAAGTTCTTTTTGATGTGATTCACTTAATAACGGTGGCCAGAGATTTCGTTTGAAAGCGGCAAAAGACGTAACAAATGCCTCACTTAACGACTTAAATTTTAGGCTTTAATGTGGTTGTAAGTTGAGGACTACCCATATAACAATGGGCGCACTGCCACCCTATGTAATAACATATAAGAAGGAAATATATAAATCTAAAATATCAGGATGAATCATATAATATTAATATTATATAATGATAACATGAATTTAAGACCTGTCTCTTTTTTCATTGGTCTCCTGAGCATAATACAAGTAATCCTTGGATTTACGACTGCAACAGAGCCCAACATTTCTCGCACTGAACGCGATAGTCGTTAAGTGTTTGTCCCCATTTAACGACCTTTCCGCCCACCATGTTTAAGCGAATCCCTGGTGTCATTTAGTCGGTCACACCGTCCTTAAGTGAATCCCAGCCGTGGCGAACTTGGTCAGATCGTTGTTCAGTGAATCCACAGGTGCTTTGATTGTGGGGATGTGGCAATGGCCAAAGTCACTTTTTTCATTGCCGTCGTAATTCTGAGCAGTCACTAAATGAACTGCTGCAAGTAGAGGACTACCTATATAATCCTTTTTGCCCTGTTACTTCAGTAGTGAAAAATAGTCCTCGACTAGTCCTCGACTTACAACCATTCGCTTAGTGACTCTTCGAAGATATGACAGCACTAAAAAAATGAGTGTTGATTTTCTCACTTACGACCATTGCGGCATCCCCGTGATCCAAATTGAGATGCTTGGCAAAGGCTCATACTTATGATGGTCGCAGTGTTCAGGGGTGATGTTACCCTTTGGCAACCTCCTGCGAGCAAAGTCAATTAGGAATCCCAATTGGCTGGAAAAATGGTAAAAAGATAGAAAAATTCCTTCCCCACGGTCTCACTTCACGACAGAAATGTTGGGCTCAGTGGCGGTCATAAGTAAAGGATGACCTATAGCGGTATTTCCACTTGGAGATTTTGTGTAATACCAAATCTTTTCACATAGGTCACAAAAGATCCTAATAATTTTTAATTTAATTTAACTACTATTTGATTTAATTTATTTTAGTTTCTTCACTTTAATTATTTTGTTTTATTTTATTATTTAATTAATTAAACTTATTTTAGTTTGTTTAGTTCACTTTAGTTTAATTTACTTGAATTTACTTTAGTTTAATTTAATTTACTTTAGTTTTATTTTATTTATTTTATTATTTTATTTACTTTATTTTCATTTTTTTAATTTACTTTAATTTAATTTAAAATAATTTATAATAGTTTTTTGGATTTTTTGTTTTTTATTTAATTTAATTTAACTATTATTTGATTTAATTTAGTTTCTTTACTTTAATTAGTTTATTTTATTTTATTATTTAATTAATTTAACTTATTTTAGTTTGTTTAGTTCACTAGTTTAATTTACTTTAGTTTAATTTAATTTACTTGAGATTAATTTTATTTTATTAATTTTATTATTTAATTTACTTTATTTTCATTTGTTTAATTTAATTTAATTTAAAATAATTTATAATAGTTTTTTGGATTTTTTGTTTTTTATTTAATTTTATTTAATTATTTTATGTGTTTTATTATTTACATTTTTCATTTTTTCATAATGTTAAGGATTTTTTGAATTTTTTTAAATTTAATTTCTTAATTTAATTTTTTCACTTTATTTAATTGCAAACAGTGCTACCCCGTTCCGGATGTGAATTTTGCACAGGCAGGGAGGGGAGTGGTGTGGAGGGACAAAAATTGTGTTTTCTTACAGGCCAGGGAGTCCCATTCTGTCCTGAAGATAGACTGCCTCCTTCCAGGGAGGCTTTATTTGTGTCCCTAAGCGAAGGGAGACTGAGTCGGAATGGGGGATTGTGCGGGATCTGTCCAAACCTTTGCCGGTCGTTCCCCCCTTAGGTGCAACACCCAGGACTACATCTGGCACAAGGGGCTGCGCTGTGAGTCCATCGTGACCGACTTCCAGGTCATGTGCGTGGCGGTGGGCTCGGCCGCCCTGGTGGTCCTGCTCCTCTTCATGATGACCGTCTTCTTCGCCAAGAAGCTCTACCTGCTCAAGACCGAGAACCTCAAGCTGCGGAAGAGCAAGTGAGTGGCAGGCAGGGAGGGAGGGAGGGAGGCAGAGTATTCCCAACAAAAGGGCCCCTTCCTTGATGTAGCCTTTTCTTTCTCGCTCCCTCTCTTTTCTCCCTCTCCTCCTTTCCTCCCTGCCTCTCCTTCTTTCCTTCCTTCCTCCCTCCCTCCCTCTTCCTTCCTTCTTTCCTTGCCTCCCTCCTTTTCCTTCCTTTCCTCTCTCCTTCCTTCCTCTTTCCCTCCCCCTTCCTTCCTTCCCTCCCTCTCCCTCCCTCCCTTTTCTCCCTCCCTCTTTCCTTCCCTCTCTCTCCTTCTTTCCTTCTTCTCTCCCTCCTGTCCATTTCCTTCCTTCCTTTCCACATCCCTCCCTCCCTTTCCTTCCTTCATTCTTTCCTCTCTCCCTCCCTTTCTCCTTCTCCCTCTCTCTCTCTCCCTCTCCCACTCCTTCCCCATTTCCTCTTCCCTCCCTCCCTCCCACCTCCTTCCTTCCTTCCCCTTCCTTCCTTTCCTACCGCTCTCCCTCCCTCTCCTCCTGCCCTCCATCCCTCCTTTCTTCTTTCCCTCCCTCCCATCTCCTTCCTTCCTTTCTTCCTTCCTTCCTCCCCCCTCTCTCCTTCTTCCCTCTCCTGCCTCCCTCATCAATGACTCAATGTGATGAACATCTCTCCTCCTCTTTCCTCCTCCTATTTTCCCCACCACAACAATCCTGTTAGGTGGGTTGGGCTCAGAGAGAGCAAGAGCAACGGGCCCAAAATCACCACACGCTCAAAGGGGTCCTGTTCTCAAAAGACCCCCCTCTCTTAAGGGTTCAGAGGCGGCAGGCAGATGTTACTCTAGCTAACAGCTATTCGTGGTAACCTTATGTTGTGCCTGGAGAAAGATGAAGAACAGTTGCAGGAACTGGGGATATCTAGTCTAGTGAAAAGAAGGGAGGACATGATAGCATCTTCCCAAATTTGAGGACCTGCCCCATAGAAGAAGGAGGGCTCAACTGTTCTCCAAAGCACCCGAAAGCAGGACAAGATGCAATGGATGGAAACTCATCAAGGAGAGAAGCAATCTGGAACTAAGGAGTGAGGACAATTAACCAGTAGAGTGACTTCCCACCAGAAGTTGTAGGTGCTCCATCAGTAGAGATCTCCAAGAAGAGATTGGACAAGCATTTATCTGAAATGGTAGAAGGTCTCCTGCCCGAGCAGGGGATTGGAATAGAAGACCTCCAAGGTCCCTTCAGCTCTATACTTCTGCAATTCTCTATTATACTTTCTCTCACCAACATCTCCTGAGCTTCTCAACTCCACCTTCGACCTTCTCCCATTCATCTCCCACCCTTGGAGGACTAGAAGACCTCCCTTCAAACTCTTCTTCTGTTTCTCATCCCCACACACTGTGCCTTCCCTTCCTCTAAAGATGATGAGGCCCCAATCTTCCTTCCTCCATAATTCTGGAGCTAAACCTCCATTCACCTTCCCAGGTGTCTTCTTCAAAAACTGGTCGACGGAAGAGTTCTTCCTCACCCATGGACCAATTTTTCTGCTCAGTTGCTCTCTGCGTCGCTCCACCAGAGGAGAGATTCCCAGCACAGCTGTTAGCAGCGGAGCTTCCTAGAGATCCATCTTCTCAAGTCTCTGATTTATGAACGGACCTTCTGTCGGGCAAGATGCCAACTGGACCGTAGATAAGATGGAGAGGCTTGGATTGTTGATTGCTGATTGGTCTTCAAGCAATCAATTTCCAGGATAAATTGTCCCCTCCGTTCCGCCAAGGAGTGGAAGCACGTTCCTCTCCCAGAAGCAGAACATTGCAACTAACTTTCAAAAGGAGAAGAAGTGGGAAGCGACGAACTCAATTTTTTCCAGTTGACCAATGTGTGGATGGTTGTCCACCATGCGGGGAAGGGCGCCTAGCTTTCATGTCCCATGGCTAGGCGCCAGGTGTGCTATTTTGAGACAAGAGAAGCCATGCTGAGCCATCAAAGAAGGTTCGTATAAAGAGCTGGTTTGGGTGAAGAATTAAGGCAGCAGGGTAGAAACTGGGAGACTGGGAGTTCTAGTCCTTCCTTAGGCATGAATGCAAATGGAACACCGTAAAAGTTGGACCCAGACCAGGAAATCTGGATAAAACAACTCTACAAATACAGGTCGTCCTCAATGTATGACCACAACTGCACCCCAAATTTCTGTTTCTAAGTGAGACATTTGTTAAATGGGTTTTGCCCCATTGTATCATCTCTCTTGCCTCCGTCGTTAAGCAAATCGCTGTACTTGTTAGTCACATGGTTGTGAAATGAATTCGGCTTCCCCGTGGCTTGTTGGAAGGTCACAAAGGAGAACACACGAACCCAGGACACCACAATCGTCATAAATATGAGTTGGTTGCCAAAGCATCCAAATTTTGATCACGTGACCGGGGTGGGGATGCTGGAAGTGTGAAAACCAGTCATCAGCCTCTTTTTTTCAGCACTGTCTAAACAAACTGTGTCAGTCGAGGACGTACATACATCATGGTTGGACTAGATGACCTCCAAGGTCCCTTCCAACTCGGTTCATCGGTTCAACCTGTCATTGGGTTTGGCGCGAAGGCCAAGAGGGACAGCCAGTTTTTCTGGTCACAGCCTGCTGGCTCAGCGTCTTGGATAACCCTCGGATAAAAGACCATCGATCAATGAGAATTGCTTGGAAGGGACTCTAGAGGTCTTCTAGTCCGACCCCCATGGACAGTTGTAAAGTTGAGGACAACATTTCTCAAGTTCCTTCATTGGTAGCTAAATGGCTGCCCCTAGGAGAGCTTCATAAAAGGCCATTCGTGGGTTAAGGGAGGCACCATTTTCTTGTTCTCCAGAATACGGAGTACTCGCTTGCTCCCCCACCCAGCCCAGTCTAGGCCTGAGCCCACCCCCTCTTGGCAGATGTAGGGTGTCTCCCCCTGGCTTCTAAAACTCCTGAGGTCCAGCCTTCTCTGTTAAAAAAAAATGTCCAGATTTGGGGGCCAGTGATCTGTGACAGCCTCCCCTGGCCAAGTGGGGTGGATAGAGATTGACCATTAGCACTCCGTGCGTAGCAATCAGCAAATTCCCATTCTTACAGAGATCGTGGGAGCAGCCTGGATGGTCCTTCCCCCACCCCCATTCCTCCTTTTCTTTCGGGACTTGTTCAGAGATGCAAATGAGCCATCCCCCCTCCTGCGACCCCAACGCAGGAGCCCAACCCCCCCTCCCCTTTCTCTCCCCTCCCCTCCCTCCTTTTGCCGAGCCTGGGAGAATTTTCACAAAGTCCCTTGGTAGTTTTTCCACAAAAGGACATTTGAGCCCATTGAGAGCAGATGGTGCATTGTCTTACGGAGGGGTGGTGTAGGGTTGGGGGACGATGCGGGGGGGGGGGGGCATCTCTAGGAAGATTCCAGCACTGAGTGCTGGGGAGGGGGTCAAAGGTCAGGGGAAAGGGAACAAAGCCAGCTGCAATGGAAAGACGCCCGGTTCCCACGGTCGTAAGGCTATTCCCCCTTTGGGGGAGAGTGCTATTGTGGGGAGTGGGATGGGGAGTGGGGAGTGGAGGGAGGGTGTTGAAAAGGCTGGTTTGCCAGGGGCAGCTATTTCAAGCGATGGCTTGAATGCAAAGCTGGGAGGGTGGGTGGGCGGATGGATGGGTGGGCGGGGGGCTTCATTCATGCAGAGAGAAACCCACGGATGTTTTCGAAACCTTTCTAAGTTGCCAAGAGAAAACTTTTTAAGGTTTTCCTATAAAGGGGGTTGGGGGTCAGGAAAGAGAAACACCCCTCTCCCGTAAAAGGGGGCATTTGAGAAAGACCCCAGCCCCTCCAAAGGCCTTCTACGATTTACCCATCTCATAAAGCAAAGCCTCGGCTTACGACTGTCATCGAGCAACCCAAATTTCTGCTGCTGAGCGAGATGGTTCTGAAGAGGAATTTTGGCCCCATTTTATGAACTTTTTTGCCGCCGTCATTAGTTGAATCAGTGAGTAGGTCAGTCTCATGCTTGTTAAGCAATTCACTGCCGAGATCAAATTAGCCACAGGGTTTTTAAGTTGTAAGGGAGGGAAGGGAAGGGAAGAAAGGGAGGGAGGGAAGGAGGAAGGAAGGGAGAAATCAAAACAGAAATAAAGAGAAATAAAGAAGAGAATGAGAAAGAAAAAGATGAAAAAAGGAAGGAAGGAAGGGAGAATTAGAAAGAAGGAGAGAGAAAGAAAAATAAAGAAGGAAAAAGAGACAGAAAAACACAGAAGAGAGAGAGAAAAAGTGGAGAAAGTAAGAAAAAAAAAAGCAAAAGAAAGAAAGAAACCAGAGAAATAAAAAACAGAGATAGAGGGTAAGAAAAAGAAAGAAAGAGAAATAAGGAGTGAGAAAGACAGAAAGGAAGGAAGGAAGAAGGAAGAGAAAGAAAAGAAAGAAAGAAAGAAAGAAAGAAAGAAAGAAAGAAAGAAAGAAAGAAAGAAAGAAAGAAAGAAAGAAAGAAAGAAAGAAAGAAAGAAAGAAAGAAAGAAAGACGGACGACAGATCTTTTTAAAAAATTGTGCTTTTTTTCCCAAAAGTTTTCTTTACACAAACACACAGGCAAGTGTGAGCATACACGCACAGCCATGGGATCACTGGGTCATCCGCCAGCCGCTTTGATGATCCAGAATGTTTGCACTTGAATCGCTGGCCTTCTGTACATGCTCAGAGGCCCTCTCTTCTCCCTACAAGATCCGGTTAGCCCAGGAAAGTGCCTATCTGGAATTGACCATCCTTCTCCTCTCTCTCTCGTTTACCCTTTGCTCTTTTCCCTGCAGATACCGAACCCCTTCGGAGCTACACAACGACAACTTCTCCCTCTCCACCATTGCCGAGGGATCGCACCCAAATGTAAGGAAATTTTGTGACACCCCGTGTAACCACTCCCCCCACGCTCGTGCATTGGCTTACTATGATAACATTATATGTCAGGTAACGTGTCTTCTTCACCTCTCCCGTCCTTCGGCATGCTTCCTGCTGTTTCCCCCCCTCCCCACCCTGTCTCCCTGTCCCGTCTCCGTTGTCCCAAGCATGCTCGGCTTGGCTGCTGCTGCTCCTGGTCCACTCCTGGGAGGCTGCACCCTAAGGGGATCCATCTGGGTTGCCATTTGGAGGCTGCAACCTTAATAGATCATTCCGGGTTGCCACTGCTGACCGAGTTTGATCCAAAAAATCGAGATGACTGCAGTAAGGTGGAAAGACCAGCTAGGCATTCATCATTCTAGGCATTGTATTGATTTAATTTGCACTTTGCTCGAATCTTAGTGACTCTTGACATTACGCAAGTACAAATGTAGGCAAGGACGAGGAGGAGAGAGGAACGAAAAATGGCCAAAACTGGGTGAGAATAAGAAGGATGCCTTATGGGGTCCTTGGTGCTCTCTGAGCTGTGGTTGTTTATCTTCAGATGTTTCATGATCCAACTAGTTAACAGCCCTTCCTCCTCCCCCTCCTCCCTTCTACAACTAATGCTGTTACCTAGTTGGGTCATTAGAATTAGAATTAGAATTAGAATTTCTTACTGGCCAAGTGTGATTGGACACACAAGGAATTTGTCTTGGTGCATACACTCTCAGTGTACATAAAAGAAAAGATACATTCGTCAAGAATCATAAGGTACAACACTTAATGATAGATATAACACATCATGAAACATCTGCAAGAAAACCACCCAGGACAGAGAGCTCCAAGACCCCCTCATTTCAACCCCAAGCTACAAATATTGCCTTCCATCTGTATGGAAACCCACCCATGCCTGGTGAAGAACCAGCGGGGGAGGGGGCATTTGAAACTTGGGGAGTACCCCATTCCAAAAAAAAAGTCACCTAAAAGTAATCCAGAGGTTCATTCTCAGCCATCAATTTTTGGACCAAACTCTGTGACACCCCTGGTAGGTTGCCTGGTTGTTTCAGGGGTCCAAAGTCTGCCTCCCTAAGGGTGATTCCCTTCCCGCCCCCCACAGCTTATGGGTCCCTGCATGACGTTGGACCACGAGCAACGCAGCACCCCTCTCTCCCCATGTGTG
Source organism: Coluber constrictor foxii (assembly GCA_038048745.1). Lineage (NCBI taxonomy): Eukaryota > Metazoa > Chordata > Lepidosauria > Squamata > Colubridae > Coluber > Coluber constrictor. The sequence continues at coordinate 169,894,562 of CM075961.1, read as the reverse complement.
TTCTGCTGCTGGGGCTTCTGATTGTCACCTGATCTCCATGAACGATCAATTCTCTTCAAAACTGTTGAAGGTGGTGGCATCATGACTTTAGTACCAGTTGCATCCTATATTCAGCATGTAGCACCCCCTCGTTTCAAAGGCTTTAGCGGAAACGGGCTGCCCAAACAGCATCCCGCTGAATTTTTACCGAAGCATGCTTAGGATTCTCGCTTTGAAGGCAATCCTCGACTGCCTTGGCAATTGCATCAGACAAGTTCCTCTCGCAGTTCCTGGGCTGTCTTTAGATTGAAGGATATGATAAAGATGTGGGGAGAAGAAGATAGGTTCACATTTTCCTCCTAGGGGCTGTTTGGTTCCCCCCCGCCTTTAGAACTGTTTCAGAGGTGTTGTCCACCCTGAAAATGAATGCCAAGGAAGACCGTGAGGTTTGAAGCTCCTTGGAGTCTCCAGCACTTCACCCTAGCTAAGGGGTCATCTGATGGATGGGACACCCCTCTCTTTAACAGGAAGGGCCTCTGATCTGAGGTCTCCTCTGGGTTTGGCCCTTCATTGCCCATCTCTCTCTCTCTCTCCTGCACTAGATGGGCTCCTTGGAGATATTCAGGACCACTGAACAACCTTGGAATTTGAAGTGGGATTCTCACCCTCCAGGAGCCTCCTTCTGACATGGACTTCAGCCCCCAGAATGGCCAGCAAAGGCCATGCTGGCTGGGGGATTCTGGGAACTGAAGGACACATGATTTGGAAGGAAACTTCATGAGAACATATTGAGGGCCTCCTAACCATCATTGGTATCAATGCTTGGATGAAGGTTACTAATCTCCTGCTCTCCACCCTTAAATTTTAGGGGAGGGAGGTTGGGGGATCCTGCCCACCTCTCTTCAGTCTACCGACCCCTCTCTTTCCCCTGGCACTGCAGTGGGCCTAAGCCTCCTTCCACAGGGTCCGTGTGTCTTCTCCCCCTGTCTGCTTGTCTCCATCCTCCATCCGTGATGTCGTGGTGGATGGCTGTGTGTGCCTGGCCAGAAGCTACACTGGGTGAACTGAGAATTCAGGAGTGGGTGGGGGGCATTGGCTGCCTCCCTTCTCTACAGTTGCTGGTGTCTTAAGGAGGAGAGGGGAGGGGAGGGGAGGGGACGGAGGAGAAGAGAGAAAAAAAGGAGAGAGGACGGGAGGAGAAGAGAGGAGAGGGAAAGAGAGGAGTAGGGGAGGGAAGGTGAGAAGAACAGAAGAGGTATGGAGAAGGGAGGAGAGAAGGAAGGGAGAAGAGAGGAGAAAAAAGAGAGGAGGGGTGGGAATGGGAGGAGAAGAAAGGAGAGGGCAGGGGAGAACAGAAGAGAGAAGGGAAAGGGGAGGGGAGGAGAGAAAAGGAGAGGGAAGGGAGGGGAGAGGAGAAGGAAGGGGAGAGGAAAGGAAAAGTAGGAAAGGAAATAGTTCAGGGAGGGAGAAGGAGGGAGGGAGAAAGGAAGGGATAGAAAGAGAGGGAGGGAGCGAAGTAGGAAGGAATGAAGGAGGGAGGAGAGGAAAGGGAGAGGAGGAGAAGAAAGGGAGGAAAGAAAGTAGGAACTGGAGAGGACGAGAGGACATAGGGAAGGAAGAAGGAAGGAGTGAAGGAGGAGAGAAAAGGGAGGGAGAGAGTAGAGGGGGAAGAAAGGGGAGGAGGAGGAGAGGAGACAGTGGGAGGGAAGTAGGATGGAATGAAGGAGAGAGGAGAGGAGAAAGGGGGAAGAAAGGAGAGAGAAGGAGAGGAGAGGACAGGAGAGAGGAGAGAGAGAGGGAAGGGTTGAGATGGGTCCAAGGAATAACCCAACGCATGGGCATGTTCACAACTGCATTGCCGCTTCCGGTTCCATCCTCGGAGCGACTTTAAGGCTGCACACGGCTTGGATTGCAAAAAGGAAAAAAGAAACTGCAGTTCAGAGGGCAGTGACTGGCTGCTCTTTAAAGCAGCACTGTCCTTTCCTGGGGGAAAAAGACAGGGCTGCTTTAAAGAGTTGCAATGAAATTGCATGTTTGTCATCGGAGGGCGGTTTTCAGCATCGGAAGGAGAAGCCGGCACAAGCACATATCATCCTGGCTAGGATATATACAGGTACTCCTCGCCTTACGACCGCAATCCAGCCCCACATCTCCCGTCGCTAAGCCAGATGCGCCCCACGCTACCATCTGTGTTGCCACAGCTGTTAAGCACATCCCTGTCATTGTTAAGTGAGTTACACGGTCATAAAGTGAATCGGGCTCCCCTTTTGACGTTGCTCATTGGAAGGTTGCGGAAGGGAGATCACGTGACCCCGGGGCATTGCGACCATCATAAATACGAGCTGGTTGCCAAACGTCTGAAGTTGGATCGCAGGACCGTGGGGATGTTGTGACGGTTGTAAGTGTGAAAAATGGTCATAAGTCACTTTTTTCTTTGCTGGTGTAACTTCAAACAGTCACTAAACGAGGACTACCTGTACTAAAAGCATGAAACTACTCGGGAGCTATTCACCCTGCTTTGGGGAGGAAATAAACTAGAAGCAGTGATTCTCCCCCTTGGCAACTTGAAGACAGGTGGACTACAACTCCCAGAATTCCCCAGCCGATATCAGGAATGCTGGGAGTTGAAGTCCAGGCATGTGGAAAGGGCGGGGTGGGCATTCTTTCGAGCTGAGTTTCTCAACCTTTGTGATTCAAAAAAACAGGTGGACTTCAACTCCCAAGAATTCCACAGCTGGCATGAAGAATTCTCGGAGTTGAATTCCACACATCTTATAGCCGCTGGGTTTGAGAGCCGGTTGGAAGGGAATGGGTGAGTCCCGTATGACCATTTCCCTGATTTGTCCCGATGACACCTGGAAACTAATTGATCTTTCTCTCTCCCACTTCCTATCCTGTCCCCCATCCGTTTAGGATGATCCCAGTGCCCCCCACAAACTCCAAGACCCCTTGAAATCCTGCCTCAAAGACGACGAAGCGTTTAACATTCAGAATTCCACTTCACCCAAGCTGGATAACAGGAAAAGCAATCCAGAAGATGCCGAAGTGAACTGTTTGCAGAACAATCTGACTTGAAGATCCGTCAAAAAAGAGCTGGAACGAAAGACGATGCCGTAGGATGGGTGGGTGGGTGGGTGGAAATTAAAGGGAACACAAAAATAAAATTGGGTTGCACGAGAGACCCTTCCTCTCATCCAGAGTGCAATTTTTATGGGTTTTGGTTCGATTTTTAATTTTTTTTCCCCTGCCGACGTCATCGCATGCTTTGATGTATTTCGTATGGAAAAAAGAAAAGGAAACCTTATTAAAGAAAAATGGCCTGAAGACAATTCTGGCAGCGTCCTCTCCCCGATTTCCCTAATGAATGGTGTGCATTGATTTCTTGGTCTGTCCCTGTCTGTATATATTGCCCAGGTTAGTTGGCTTCATTCCTTCCTGCCCCCCACCCCGTGCCCACCTCCCCACCCTGGCCCCCTCCCACCCCTGTGACTTCTAACCGTTTGCTGCGGCTCGACTGATTTTCATTTTTCTCTTTTTAATTTGTACGTCACCCAGCCTCCTTTTTTTCCCTTTAATTTTCTTTTTCTTTTCTTTTCTTTTTTTTTTTTGAGAAACCGGTTTTAAAATGTGGGAACAAAAAAAAAAGTGAAGATCTCGAGATAATAATGGTGACGATGATAATAATAATAATAAACATTTTTTTAAAACGCCGTTGCTTGGATCTCTCGCGACTTAGGGAGACGGGAAAAGGGAGGAGATGACACGAGCTACGAAGGGGGATGAAAATGATTGAAAAATTAGGCTTAGGTTAAATTAATACTAATTGGTTGGGTGGACTTCAGCTCCCAGAATTCCCCAGCCAGCATGGAACTCGGGGAGTCGGAGTCCATCTCTCTTAAAGCATCCTGGCTGGAGGATTCTAGGAGTTGAAGTCCACCCAACCAATTAGTAAAGCATGCTGGCTGGAAAATTCACACGACTGTGGAAATCCCAATTTTGAATCTCAGTTTTAGCCCAGGTCTTTCTGTCATAACTAAGGAATTGGTCATAAACTGAGGGCTGTGGTGACTCAGTGGCTAAGACACTGAGGTTTTCGATCAGAAAGATAGGCAGTTCGGATCCCTAGTATAGGTCTCCTGTGTTAAGCAGGAGGTTGGACTAGATGACCTCCAAGGCCCCTTCCAACTGTTACCTATATTGCCTTGACCTGATGTAAGAGCGCCACGGAAGGATAGCAAAATCTATTCCACCGCCTCCCCCTTCTGGTTAGTTATGGAATAGCATGGAGAGAACAGCCGATCTGGCAACCACACTTTCTGTTGTAACTCCTCTAAAGTGTAGGCATTCAGCCGGTATGGATTTCAGCTCCTACAAGCTGCATTTTAAGGAACATGGGAGTTGATGTCCCAAGCACGTGAAGGTCCCAGATCTGGACAAGCTGCCGAATTGGACTTTTGTTCAATTCAAGCTAGCCACCCTTAGGGGATCAATTCAGTAGTTTGCTGTGCTAAAAAAATAGTCATTGTCTGCAGTTGTGCGATTTTTTAGCATTCTTTGTGGTTTTTGTCAATGCTAAAATGTGTGTACCTCACCCACAAAACGGTGTGTAACGGAATTTCAATTTAATGTATGCCGATTAGCATACATTCAAAGTGACAATAATGTTTTCTATTCTATTCCTATTCCTATTTCTATTCTGTTCTATTCTAATTTTCTATTTTCTATACTCTATTCTATAATTTTTCTATTCTATTTCTTACCACAGCAGACCAGAGCCAACATATAAAATGCAATTATTATCTCTGTTAGTAAACCTGCTGCAGAGTATCTCTTTCAAGGGAGAAAAAACCCAGAATAGAAGACAGAAGAATTCCCCTCTCCACATACACACATTGTCTACCAATAAGGAAAGGAGAGGCTTCCTTCAATGCTGAGATTTCAGCCGAACTAATCCTTGAGGACTAGAAACACAGATTGTTCATTTTTTAAAATCCAAATTGCGGATGGTTTGGAGAAATAGGTGAAGGGGCTGGAAGATGGGATTCTAGGAAACTCTTCAAAGATGCTGGGCGAGTCAGGAAAACACAATGAGGTTGTCAATTTGTAGAGCAACAATTCACTTATATCAGAGTAATGAATAAAAAACTTGGAAGTATGGAAGCTTTGAATTGACTCGCCATGTGTAGCTAATATTAATTTAAATTTAATTTAAAGCAAAGCATCTGTCTGACTTTGCGATGAACTGTAAGACAGCTAGTCCTTGAATTATGCCCCAAATTTCTGTTGCTAAGTAAGTGTAGTGTAGGTCACTACACGAACCGTCGTTAAGGTGAGGACGTGTTTGTCTTTGTATATTTAGGAATATTTTGGATTTCTGAACAACAGATCGCCCTGAAAGAGGGACCTTGGGAAAAGGAGGCTGAGCAGGTTGTTTGGAAATACAATCTGAGAACAAAAAACAAAAACCGATCGAAATAAAAGAATCGCAAAATCAGCCGGATTTAATATTATTATTATTATTATTATTATTTTTCCAAGCCAGGGTAATTTCTGTTGCCAACTGCAGTGCCGCTATCTTGTCGGCAGAGGGCGAAAGGCGAAAGGCCACTGGAGCAGAACTGGGGAAACGGCGCCGCATCAGAGCGCGCATGCGCAATGCACCTAGAGTAGGCCGCGGCCTGCTGTCACCGTTCGTTCGTTCGCCCGAGCGGGCTTCCCTCTCGCGGCCCGGAAGGTGCCGAGGCTGTCCCAGCAGGATGTTCGTGGCGCTGAACGAGCTGCTCGGGGCCTCCGTGGAGCAGCCGGAGCGGGTGAGTGAACGCGTCCCGGCTTGTCTTGGCCTCTCCCGGATGCCGTCGCCGCGTGAGACCGGCGAGCGGACGGGCCTGCGATTCAGCTCCCGAGATGCCTTGCGCGACTTGCTTTTGGAGCGAGGCACGCCGGGCGCTGTAGTTCTTTCCCTCCTGGTTGCCCCATTGGGGTGGAAATCTTGGGGGCGGTGCTCCAAACGGAACCAGGGGGTCGTTTTGCAAGCCCGGGACGGGGGTGAAGCTATAAATTGGGATGGCCGGTCTCCCCTTGCCTGGCTTCTTGCTTGATGCTCCCTGACTGACCTGGCAGGGGATGATGAGCATTGTAGTGCAACTCTGCTTCTTAAACTCAGCAACACATGGGGACTTCAGCTCCCAGAATTAAATTAAATTATATTTATTATATTATATTATATTATATTATATTATATTATATTATATTATATTATATTATATTATATTAATTATATTATATTAATTATATTAATTATATTAATTATATTATATTATATTATATTATATTATATTATATTATATTATATTATATTATATTATATTATATTATATTATATTATATTATATTATATTATATTATATTATTATATTAATTATATTCTATTATATTATTATACCATACCATACCATACCATTACATTGTTATATTATTATATTATTACATTAATTATACTATACTATATTATATATACTATATTATGTCGTTATAATGTATTAATTGTACACTATATCACATATACTACGCTAATGCTAGACTATATTATTTATTTATTTATTTATTTAATTTATTTATTTAATTTTTATACCGTCCTTCTCCCGAAGGACTCAGGGCGGTGAACAGTTAAAAAAACATACATATAAAATTATATTATAAAATATATCATATATTACGATATATTAATTTATATTATATATCATATATCCTATCCTAATACCATATATTTATTATATAATAATTTTATTTCATATTTTATTTATATATATATAATATATATATAATTAGATATCTTTATTTTTTAATATTTTATGTTTTTTAATTTTATTTGTTCATTTGTGTGTGTGAGTGTGTATGTATCTGTTTTTGTGTTTGTTTTTCTGCGTGTGTGTATATTCATCCATTCATTCTAGCTATTGTCTATTCACTGCAGGATGAAGATATACTTGTATCTCCCTTTATTATTTTTACAAATACCTGAAGACGGCAAAAATTCAATCTTTTTCCTACTTTATGTATTAGTTTATTTTACATTTTACCTTGTTTTTTTTGTTTGGTTTATTTTCTTTTTTTATTGTTCGATTTTATTTGTTGTGTGATATTAAGTATTTATATAGCTGCCCATCTTATTGTAAAACCTGGACAGCTCCTCATCAAAATTTAAAACAAGACTAAAAACGTTCATTGGCTGGGAAAATTCTGGCAGTTGAAGTTTACTCATGTCTGGGGAATTCTGGGAATAGAAGTCTACACATGTTGGCCAGGGAATTCTGGGAACTGAAATACGTACACTTATTTATTTAAGTAAAATAAAGAGGAGAATTACATTCATTTCCAGAAATAAACATTGGATAAATAAAAGAATTTCTGCGAATTAGACTTGGAAAGATTGAAACTGCAGACAAAAGTCCACTTCCTACGCGGTTAAGAAACGGTGATGAGTTGTGTGACGCATGTTAATGATTGGTGAAGGACATGGATGATATCTCAAATTTGATCAATAAGCCTCTGTCCTGCTGTAAATTCCTGGAAGCCACGTTCATTTTTTTCTCTGGCTTTTGAAATAAATTTTCAATTAAAACAAAATTAATTCATTCATATGATTTCAATAGCTAACGGCTCTGGACGGCTCTGGATTTAGAAGCATCTGCTGGCGTTCCTTGACCTACAAACGCCTCTGAGCCCAATATTTGGGCTGTTGCTAAGTCAGACATTTGGGAATTGGGTGTCATCCCATTTTAAGACTATTCTTGCCACCGTTGTTAAATGAGTTGCGGCCATTGTTAAGCAAGTCACACGGTTGTGATGCGAATTGTTGGCTTCCCTGACCACACTGCAACCGTCATAAATACGAGTCAGTTTTCCCAGGTTTCTGGATTTTGACCACATGACCCTGGGACACTGTGATGGTCATAAATATGAGTTGGTTGCCAAGTGTCTGAATTTGGATCATGTGATCGGGAGGGGGGAACGGTCATTTTTTCAGTGCTGTAACTTTGAACGGTCCCTAAACGAGAACCAACTTTAAATTACAATTAAATTACAATTAAAACCCATTAAAACCCTAAATTACCTTTAGGATGAGTTGAGCCTTAATTAAATTAAGGCTCAACTCATCCTATTAAATTACTTTCGTAATTTATTTATATACACAGGCAGTCCTTGACTTATGACAGTTCATTTAGTGACCGAAGTGACAGTGGCCCTCAATGTGACTTATGACCGTTTCTCACACTTAATGACCATGACAGCATCCCCATGGTCCCGTAATCAAAATTTGGACACTTGGCAATGGATTCGTATTTACGACGGTCGCAGTGTCGCTGGGGTCACACAATTCCCCCTTTTGCGGCCTTTGGATGTGCCAAGCCAACGGGGAAGCCGGATTCATTTAACGACCATGTGATTGACTTAATGGCAGCAATTCACTTACCAACTGAGGCGAGAAAGGTGGTAAAAGAGCTTGAAAATGGTTTTGTTTAACAACAGGAATGTGGCAACTTGATTCACATTTATGACGGTCGCAGGGTCTCGGGTCCCACGATACCCCTTTGACGACCTTCTAACTAGGTGGCTCAGTGGCTAAGACCCTGAGCTTGTCGATCAGAAAGGTCGGTAGTTTGGCAGTTCAAATCCCTAGTACAGTTCTCCTGTGTGAGCAGGGGGTTGGATTAGATGATCTCTAAGGTCCCCTTGCAACTCTGTTACTGTTAATGGCTGTTAATGACCAGCAACGTCACTGGGGAATGGGGATTCGCTGAACGACAGTGTTCCTAACTTGACGAAGGCAAGGATTGACTTAACAACAATGGCCAGGAAAGTCATACAAGGAGGAAAAATTCATTTAACAACATTTCTATTTTGGGCTCAATGCTGGTCGTAACTCGAGGACTAACCATGATATGATGTATACGGGATCTATATTTTTAATTTTGTAATATTTTTCTTTTTATATACTTCCAGAAACAAAATCTCTCTGTTCTTTTTCAGAGCAAATTGATTCTGCTTTGTGCCACGAAGACGGACGCCAGCTTTCTGGTCCACCATTTTCTCTCCTTCTACCTCAAAGGTAGGCCGGGAAGGAAGGACTCCGTAACTCCGTATCTCCCACTTCCGTCCCTTTCCTCGCTCCGTCCATTTTCCATCGTTAAAAACAACAACATACAAGTAACTCCTTGACTTAATGACCATTCGCTTCGCGATCGTTAGGACGGCCCTGCAAATAATGACCAGTGTTCACCCTTAATGACCGTTGCGGAATTCCTGTGATCGTGTGATCCACATTCCGACTGACTCATTTTTACGACATTTGCAGCGTCTCAGGGTTACGTGATTCACCCTTTTGCAACCTTCTGGCCAGCAGGAAGCCAGATTCACTTAGCAACCTTGTTACTGGCAGAACAATGAAGTGATTCGCTTAACAACAGCAGTGGAAAGTTCGTGAAATAGGGCGAAACTCACTTCGCACATGATTCATTTAGCAACATAAATCTTGGCCTCCTTGGGAGGGGCGTAACTCGAGGATGATCTAAATAATGTCTTTCTCCTTTTTGTCTTTCACAGCCCGCTGCAAAGTCTGTTTTCTGTCCTTGGTGCAATCCTTCAGCCATTACAACTCTGTGGCACAAAAACTGGTAAGCCAATTTTATTTTAATCTATAAAAACATATTTATCTATTCTTGATTTACAACTTCGTGGACTTTCAACTCCCGGAATTCCTGGCTGGGGGAATCCTGGGAATCAAAGTCCAACCAGGTTAATTGGCTAAGGGATCCAGACCATCGTTGCCCAACTTTTCGGTGTTTATTTATTTATTTATTGAATTTCTATACCGCCCTTCTCCCAAAGGACTCAGGGCGGTGAACAGATTAAGATTTCATATACATATAAATATATTTTATAAACAGTAAATAATAAATTGAGTCAACTTGGTGTAACTACTAAGACCTTGGCATAGAATTTTGATGTTTATGCTAGCCCTCCTTGTTGAAATAGAAAGGTCTTCAGGCACGTCGGAAAGTGCGAAGATCTGGGATTATTCGTATTCCAGGTGGTATTTTGTTCCAAAGTGTTGGTGGTTTGGAGTGGGAAAAGTTCTGTGGACTGGGCAGGAATACATGTGTGTATGTGTGCTTGAGCACCCCTTCCTCGCATGTGTCATCCTGCGCAACCTACGAGGCTTGCACAAGTGGAGCTGCGATCACCTGTGACGTTCACATGAGTGGGGCTGCAATCACCCATGAGGCTCACACGAGGGGGGGCTGCAATCCACCACGAGGCTCGTCCGAGTGCTATCACCCGCACGAGTTGTCCTGTGATCTGCGAGGTGAGTGCGGTTGGGATTTACCCACACGGCTTGTGCGAGTTGGGCTGCGATAACCTGTGAGGACAGCAAGAATAGGGCTGTGATCACTCATGAGGCTTGCGCGAGTGGGACTGCGATCACCTCGTCTGAGTGGGATCACCCACACGGGTTGTCCTGTGATCCCCTGTGAGGCGAGTATGGCTGTGATAACCCGTGAAGCTCGCGTGAGTTCAGTCTGTGTTCACCCATAAGGCTCGTGCAAGTTGTCCTGCGATCACAAGGCTCGCGTTGATCTGTCCCCCTCTACAGATACCCACAAAAACACAGCCAGTCGAGGGTTAAAGAAGCCCTTGGCACACACCCCGGTTCTTATCTCTAACTTGGCAGCGATATGCACACCATCTGCCAAGTGCTTTAATAGTACACAGAAAGAAAATCACAACAAATATTCAGCAAAGTCTCTGATCAGCTTCAGCTTTTAGCTCCAATGACTACCAGATTGAGTTTTTGTTCATCACAGAGATCATTTACCACCACCCTGTCTTATATAGTCTCTGGGTGTGGGCCAGTGACTCATTGGTCCTGTGACTCAAGTCCAGTGACTCAGGTCTATTCCCTCGCACGCCTCCTCAGCTGCTGTAAGTGCTTATCTCGCCTTCTTTGACGTGCGTCCAGGAATGACGTCTCTCCCTCACTCTCATCTGAGACACCTGTTTCCCCACTACTTTGCTCTCTTTCAGCTGGCACCTGAGACGCTGCCAGGGGGGGGGGTGCTGGGAGATCTGGCTGGCTCCTCTTCCTCCTGCTCAGAGCTTCCTTCCTCCAATGGGATAGGCTCAGAGGACGGGGCCACAACACGCGTGAGTGGTGCTGTGACATTCGTGTGAGTGGGACTGATCACCCGTGATGCTTGCATGAGTGGGGCTGTGTGCACGAGCCCAGCAGCCAGCCACTTACATGGCCTGGTTGCGAATAGGCCGCATCCCAGTAGTGTGCTGTGGCCCACAGATTATGGACCCCTGATCTAGACAATGACGGTGTAGGCTTGGGAAGTGGTGAAATACTTCTAGTTCTCGAATTACGACAATTCATTTAACAATCATTCAAAGTTACAACGGAGCTGAAAAAAGCCACTGATGACTGGTCCTCGGACTTACAACCATTTTGGATTCCCATGCAGTGGGCTGTTCTTCCGAAAAAATTCCTCAGCGGTGTTCCTTGTTCAGAAAATATTAATTTCTCATTTTTCTTGGTTTTTCTTTTAGGGAGTCAATCTCCTTACAGCCAAGGAACAAAGTCAGCTGGTCTTCTTTGAAGGGCTGAAATCGGCAAATCAGGTTTTGTTCGGCGACGGACAAGAATCCGAGGACCTCAATCCTTTCCAATTCGTCAGGTAGCTGAATGTTTTTTTCAGGAGCTACAATCCTCCACTAAAAATCTACCAGTATTTGTTTACTGACCGTTCAAAATTATGACACTGATATTTTATTTTATTATATTGTTTATTTTATTATTTTATATTATTTTATTTAGTTTATTGCATTCAAAATTATAACACTGATATTTTATTTCATTTTATCTTATAGTTTTAGTTTATTATTTTATTTACCTTATTTGATTATGTTATTATTTTATTTTATAATTTTTATAATTTTATTTATTTGACTGCATTCAAAATTATGAGACTTTTATTTATGACAGTTGCAGTGTCCAGAGGTCAAGTGATCTCTTTCTGCGACCTTCTGACAAGCAAAGTCAAGAGGAAAACCAGATTAATTTAACAACTGTGTTAATAACAACTGCAGTTACTCATTTAACAACTGGTGGGAAGAAAGGTTTTAAAATGGAGCAAAAGTCATTGAACAACTGCCTCACTTAACAGTGGAAATTTGCAGCTCAATTGTGGTCATAAAGAGAGGACTACCTGTTTATGGCATAATTCAAATCATTTTGGTCATACTTAGTACTTGTCCTCGACTTATGACCAAAATGGAGACCAAAATTTCTAGTGCTAAACTCCTGATAGTCCTTGATTTATGACCACAATATGACATGCCCAGGGAGGAGGGGAGAGACAGGGTCATGGGGTCCCATAAATTTAGGTGAGGTCAGTTCTGACTCCATTGAACTATTTGATTTTGATTTAATTTGATTACAGTTCTATACAGCCCTTCTCCTGAAGGACTCAGGGCAGTATTGCCAGAATGGAGCTCCTAATAAATGACTGTTTAGTTAGGACTAATTCCTAGAAGTTAGGGACACTAACTTCACATTACTGACACAGTTGTTAAGCAAATCTGCCTTTGTGCTTGTCCAACGGTCGCAAAAGGGGACCGCGTGACTCTGGGACATCGTCCCCATCATAAATACGAGTCACTTGCAAGCATCTGAATTTTGATCCGGCTCCCGCAGGAATGCAGCAACACCCATACATGGGATAACAGTCCTAAGTGACTTTTTTGGGAGGCTATTGTAATTTGGAATGGCCACTAAATGAACGGTTGCAACTCGAGGAGTATCTGTAGTTCTGAAAATCAGACCGTTGACCATGATTGACCTCAACTTTGCATTTCTCGTTTGCAGCGGAGACGGGTCGGATCTGAAACAACTTTACCATTTTGTTCGGACATCCCTGTATCCTTCTGCTGACGGATATCGGGGGAAGTTCCCCGTTCTGATTGTTGACGATCTTGGTGTCCTGTTAAGTCTCGGAGTACGGCTGACGGACATCCTGAATTTTGTTCACTATTGCCGGGCAACCGTCAACACCGAACTGAAGGTAACTCTCGACCACAAATAGTCCTCGATTTAACAACAGTCCATTTAGTGACAGGTCAAATTCCTAACGGCACCGAAAAAATGAACTTAGGACTGTTTTTCACATTGACGACCCGTCGCAGAGTCCTCGCGATAACGCGATCAAAATTCAGACGACTCATCTTTACGATGGTCCCTGTGTCCCAAGGTCGGGTTATCCGTTTCGCGACCGTCCCAAGGACCAAAATCAGTCAGATTCACTGAACAACCGTATGGCAAAGTCGAGGACTTGCTGTATTGGCTTTCTTTAGGTTTCATTCCAAGCGGAAGGGTGAACTAAATGAACGATGATGGTTGTTGTTTTAGGGGAACTTGGTTTTCATGATGCAGAGCAGTGAAGATTCGGAGGACGAGGAAAATGAACTTCTGGCCAAGGCCCTTCGCCATCAGGCCAACAGCATCCTGTGGGCCGAAGGTCTGGCCAGCGGCTACTGCAAGGAAGTCCATGGACAGGTGAGTCCACCTGTCTTCTTTGCCTAGACTCCTTGGGGAAGGTTTTCAAGTAGAGCTTGCCTTCCTTCCTCCCTCCCTCCCTTCCTTCCTTTTCTTCCCTTCCTTCTTCTCTTCTTCCTTCCCTCCTGCCTGCCTGTCTAACTGCCTTCCTTTTCTTTTCTTCCCTTCCTTCTTCCCTTCTTCCTTCCCTCCTGCCTGCCTGTCTGCCTTCCTTCCTTCCTCCCTTCCTTCCTCCCTCCCTCCCTCCCTCCCTCCCTCCCTCCCTCCCTCCCTTCCTTTTCTTTTCTTCCCTTCCTTCTTCCCTTCTTCCTTCCCTCCTGCCTGCCTGTCTGACTGCCTTCCTTCTTTGCTGCCTGCCTGCCTGCTTCCCTTCCTTTCCTTCCCTGCCTTCTTTTCTTTTCCTGCCTTCCTTTTTCTGCCCTCCTTCCTTCACTTCCTTCCTTCTTTTCCCCTTCTTTCCTTTTCCTTCATGCTAAGTGAAATGATTCCCTTAACAACTGTGAAGAAAGGGCAACATTTACTCAGATACTTCACTTAACAAGTGAAATTTTGGCTTCCATTGTGGTTCCTAAGTCGAGGACTGCTGTGTCCTGAGGTCACGTGATTCCCATTTGCGACCTTCCCAGCCGGCTTCCAATAAGCACATTCAAGGGGGGGGGGAGCTGGATTCGCTTAACGACAGCCAGATTCACTTAACAACAACGTCAAAAAAGCTTGTAAAAAACTGACTTAGCCGTGGAAATTCTGCTCCCAATTCTGGTCGTATGTTGAGGATTATCTCTCGGTGCGGACGGCAGATCTAAAACTCAAAAGAATCTCTCCTTCCTGCAGCTGACCATCCTGGAAAAGGATTCCCGGGAATCCGGCGGGGCGAAAGATCCACGGCGAGTTTACCAGTATCAAATCCAAGATAAGAACGTCGCGTTCTTTGCCCGAGGGATGTCGGCAGCCGTGTTGTGACCAAAAGGTTGCTGGTGGTCCCGGATATGGATTGGAGGGGATCCTGGGAGATCCTGGAGGATCGGTGATCTCCGTGGGATCAGATTTGATCTGATTTTGAATGGAGGGTCGATTATGGCCAGTTGATCCAGAACAACGATGCAAAGAGATTGTGATGCAATAAACAAGGTGTAATCGAACCCATGTCTCTTTGTGTCTCCTTCACACAACCTACAATCTCGCAGTCTCGGTTTCCTGTTTAGAATTTAGGGACTTCAACACCTAGAATTGGCTGGCTGGGGGACTCTGGGAGTTGCAGTCCGGAGCCTTAAAGAGACAGTCAGACTCTTCAGTGCAGAGGGCCACGGGAAAGCAGACACACAGGCATAAAGACAAAGAAATGCGGGGACTGCATACCAAAATACAAAATACAATTTTCTAGCAATTAAAAAAAATATTATTATTTTGACTGGAGACATTTTACAGTTATAATTACCTCCACAGCACACAAAGACTTAGACATACACACAGAAAAACAAGGAGAAAGAGGAGATAACACACTAGTCATTCCCACCATCAATCTTAGTTTCATTAGGGAAAGCACAAATCTTAACCAATATACCCTGTGGTTGCACAGAAGACAGAGAAAGAGACAGAGAAACAAACAAAACCCCCAACATTTTCCCTTTTCTTTTAAGTACCTTCCTTTAGCCAAATCGGTTTTCCTGTGTGTCATCCCTCAGGGAAGCCCATTTCTTAAATTCTTTGTGCTTTCCTCTTATTCATACTGGCCAGGACAGGCATTTGCCTCTCATCCCCATGGCCTCAAGCAAATCTCCAAAAGGGGTTTTCACCTCCCTCCAGCTCTCACTTCCCATGTTTTTCCCCTTCCGATGTGGGATGGGTTGCTGAATTCAATTTCTCCTTTCTTTTCTTCCTTTCTCCCTTCCTTCCCTTCCCTCCTTTTTCTTTCCTCCCTCATTTCCTTTCTCCTTTTCCCACTTCCTCCCTCACTCTCCTCCCCCTCTTTCCTCCTTCCTTCCCTCTCCCTCCCTCCTTCCTTCTTCCCTTCCTCCTTTCTTCCTCCCCCCTCTCCTTCCTCCCTCCCCCCTCCTTCCTCCCCCCTCTCCTTCCTCCCTCCCCCCTCCTTCCTCCTCCCTTCCTCTCACCCTCATTCCTTCCTTCCCCTTCCTCCCTCCCTACTTCCTTCTCCCTCCCTCCTTTCCCCCTTCCTCCCCCCTCCCTCCCTCCTTCCTTCCTTGTCTTTCCTCCCTCCCTCCCTAGGACGGATAAAGTCAGTCGGGGGGGAGGAATCATCTCTTTGGCGACCCCCTCCCTTTATCAACTCCGTTTTGTTCGAGGAGGAAAGGCGCTAGGACCCGGGGAGGGGATGGGTCTCGTCACCTGCTGGGCGAGGGGCGTGGTTTCCACTACTGTGGGGGCGGAGAGACAGACAGACAGACAGACACGCGGGACTCACTCGCGCATGCGTACGGCGGCGGGGGGCGTGTCCGCGGCTACGGAAGCCGCGCCGGGCCGAGGCGAGAGTGTGGCCGCCGCGCCTTCCTTCCGTTTCCGCTGCCGGCCGATCTCCGCCGCTCGGGAAAGGAGCTCCGGGCTGCCTCTTCGGAGGCCCAGGCGAGGCTTCGGACGGTCCCTCCCCACCAGCGAGGCCTTTGTTGCAGGTGGGTAGGACTACAAAGCCCATCCGCCGCTCCGGCACCGCCGCTCCCATCGTCCCCAGCCGTCAATCAATTAACTTATTCGGGGCCGGTTTGACTACATTTCCCGTCGTGCCCCGGTCGGCCTGGCCGCTCGCTTCTCCTGGCTGCGGGGAGGGGGTAGAGATGGGAGTTGTAGTCCAAACCTCCCCCCCCATCATTAAACCCGTTGCTTTAACTGGGGGGTTGGGATCGTGTGGGGTACTTCATATCCCATCATCCCCACCCACGCCTTGAAGTCCATCGCCCACAACCGGCTCGCCGTTCCTTTTTATCCTTTAAAAAAGGTGGGGGCTGTAGGGTGTTGGTGGTGGTGTTGTATCCCAGAGCCCATTATCCCCAGCCACTGGGTTCCAGAAACTTCCTGGCTGGGGGAGTGGGTTGGACTACAACTCCCATCTCCAACGCTGTCCCCCATCACCCCCGTTACTTTGGAGTCCTTCAGATCCCATCATTCACAACCAGCCACTGGGTTACAAATGGAGTTTGTAGTCCAGCATACGTTGGAATACATCTCCCATCATCCCCGTTGCTTGAACCGGATGGGCGGGGAGTTTGGGAGAGATACCTTGTATTGCAGGTCCCATCATCCCCATCCACGGCTTGCATGCGACCTGGCCAACATCTCTCTTCATGCCCTGCCCAAGGCTGGGGGGAAATGGGAGTTGTAGTCCAACCGCTCTCCAGCCATATATTGGAATACATCTCCCATCATCGCTGTTTTTGTTGGGAGATGGGAGTTGTAGTGCAAGCCATGATACATATACCCCTGCTAACTGGAACTGTGATCCCAGCTAACTGGACTGGCAGTCCTTGACTTACGGCGGTTTAGTGATGGTTCCAAGTTACAACGGCGATGAAGAAAAGGGTTTCACCCTTAATGACGTCAGTCTCCCCTTGGTTGCGCAATCGGAATTCCAAGGCTTGGCGACCGTCCTCGTATTTACAACGGTCGCAGGGCCCTGGGCTCGCACGATTCCCCCTTTGTGACGAGCAGGAAGCCAGATTCGCTCCAAACGACCGGGTAACTCACTTAGCGACCGTGGTGCCTCACTTAACGGGAGGGGGGGAGAGGTTGTGGGCCGAATGTCTCAACAGCAAAAGTGTTGTGGCCTCACCTGCATTTGCCTCACATAAAGGCAGCAAGGAAGGGTGGACCAGGGGGGTCAATGTCTTGCTTAACGACAGGAACTGTGGTGGTAAATCGAGGACTGCCTGGATGGCTTTAAAATATGGGTTTTGGAGTACAAGATTTCCCATTCCACCCTAAGGACCGTTTCTGGGACTCCAGTGTCGAAGTGACAAAGTCACACCCGGCTAACTTTAACCTGGATTTTTTTTTCCCCAACATGGCTCAATCCTTTCCCTGTGACGGGTTGAGTCACCCTAAACAACTTTCGGTGATTCAGGTGTGTCTTCTTAACACAAATCTCTTTTTGTGACCTGATGGGCGGCTTGGTTGTGGAAACCAGCCCAGGGAGGGTGTGAGGTTTTTTTGTGTCATTTTTTCCATGTTATGCATGCGCCTCTGTAGCAAAATGCAAGCTGTGTCTCAGTCTGAATAAATAGACTTATGACCAAAATTGATTTCAAAATCTATCTGTCCATTGATCCTTCTTTCCTTCCTTCCTTCCTTCCTTCCTTCCTTCCTTCCTTCCTTCCTTCCTTCCTTCCTTCCTTCCTTCCTTCCTTCCTTCCTTCCTTCTTATCTATCCATCTATCTATCTGCCTGCCTGCCTCTCTTTCTCCATACATCCACCCATCTACTATTACTAAGCAAAAACGGTGAAGTAAATTTTGTCCCATTTGACCTTCCGTGCCACCGTTGTTAAACTAATCCCTGCGGTTGTTAAGTGAGTCACATGGGTCTTAAGCCAATCTGGCTTCTCCATTGACTTTGCTTCTCGGAAGATCGCGGAAGATCGCGACCCCAACACACTGAGCCTGTCATAAACAGGAGTCTATTGCCGTGTCCAAATTTTGATCATTCTGCAGTAAGGATGTTACAACAATTGTTTAATGTGAAAAACATTAAACAACATTAATCCCTTTTTTTTCGATTGCCGTTGTACTTCGAACAGTCACTAAGCGAATCATCGTAAGAGGATTATCTATTATAATATATGAAATTGTCCGTTTAATGTTTGTTATTCGCTTGTTTTTTTAGCACGTAAATTATGTTTTTTTTTACTGTGTTTGAGTTGACAGTTCCTGTCGTAATTGCCTTGAGTAAATAATAATTCAGGAAATATTACCTCATGCTATTTATGTCAGAACAAAGGAAGTAATATGCTATTTATGTGATTTTGCAAACTGCTTTCCAAACCACGGTTATGTCTTGGTAACCCTGTTGTAACCTTGATTTATGGAGCAGGATGTTGTAAGTCTCCAATTTTAAAACAAACCGAACAGTTGCATTGCGTTGAATATATTTAAAATGCTTAATGCAGTATGTTCAACCCGGCGTTCAAGTGTCACGTAGGCCGGTGGAAGAAAATTGTAAAAAATACAAAAATTGAAATTATTTCTAATGATTACAATCCTTTCTAAGAATTCTAAATTATTTCGATTCATCAATTATTTTAATATAATGGTCATTGACTTTGCTTTTGTTCTCTCTATTCTATACACCTCTTCCGACTCTCTCATTCCACATTTTATCTCCTGTATTTAAATTCCAGGGAGAGTAAATTATAATATGTGAAATAATCCATGCAAATTGGGCGTTAGAATTTGGTTTACTGTTTGATTCCCCGGTTTTAAATCAAACCGAACCGTTGCATCACGCCGAATTTATTTCAAATGCTTCATGCAATATTGCATGTGTGTGTTAAGAGTTGAATACAGTAAATCCTGGTCCTCCTCCCCAAACACCCCACACCCTCCTAGAAATGATGATGATCCCTAGTCAGGTCATAAGAGGTCTATAACAAACACATCCATCTCCTGAAGCATCAAGGACCCCCCCTCCCCGCCCAGTCCTTCCACCTCCTCCTCCTCTTCCGCCTCCCCTCTCCCCTCCTCCTTTTCCTCCTTCTCCTCCTCTTCCCCCACACAGCACACCCTCCAAGCACTGATGATGTTCCCTAATCAGGTCATGAGATGTTTACAACAAAACCACCCAGTTCTGAGGGAGCCTAGAACCCTCCGCGCCTGTGGTTACCTCAATATTTATTTATTTATTTATTTATTTATTTTAAAAATTTATATGACACCCTTATCCCATAGGACTCGGGGCGGCTCACATAGTAAAAACAATAACAATTCTAAAATCCGATCCGATTTAAAATCCCCAAGATTTAAAAATCCCATAATCGGTGAGGGAATTTTGAGGAAAAAGCCATGTCTTCAGGCCAGCGTGGAAAATGCGGAGCTCGGTGGGTAACCCATTCCAGAGGGTCGGTGCGGCCACAGAGAACGCCCTCCTCCTGGGGGCCACCAGCCGACATTGTCTGGCCGACGGCACCCGGAGGAGGGCCATTCTACGAGAACGCACAGGGCAGTGGGAGACCGGTAGGAGGTGGTCCTGCAAGTACCCTGGGCCCATGCCATGAAAGGCTTTATAGGTGAGTACCAGAACCTTGAAGCGAATCCAGAAGGCCACCGGCAGCCAGTGCAGCTCGTGCAGGAGAGCTGTTGCACAGGAATAACGGGAAACTCCCGTAACAACCTGCACGGCTGCATTTTGGACCAGCTGGAGCCTCCAGGTGCACCCCAAGGGCAGCCCCATGAAGAAGGCGTTGCAGTAATCCAGAGACAATGAGAGCTTGAGTGACTGTGCGAAAGGCATCTCTGTCTAGGAAAGGCCACAACTGGTGCAGTATTTATTTATTTATTTATTTAAATTTATATACCGCCCTTCTCCTAGTGGACTCAGGGCAGTGTACAGCCAAGAATAAAAAGCACTCCAATACAAAATTTAAAATATTAATAAAAGAATTAAATAATTTTGGCCCAATAAATTTAAAAAACCCAATAGGCAATTAAAATTTAAAACCCATAAAACTTTAAGCTTAAAAAAGCTTAAAGGCGCACCTATGCAAAGGCCCCCCCTTGTCACGGCCGTTATGTGCCAATGACTTTACCATTAGGAAGAAACATGGGTCAATACGGCGTGTGTGCATTTATTTTATTCTCGAATTGAGAATAAAATAAATGCCGGTAACTCAATTACTTGGGCCTTTGAAATGTAAAGAGAAGCTACAGCTCTTCCGTATTTTCCGATTTAAAAAAAAAATGGGGATAGGAAAGTCCCAGCGTTAAGGGGTGTGGGCGGCCCGAGGGTTTGATGCAAATCTTATGCAAATGTATGCAAATGACCTGGCGCATTTCCAAAACAGCCTGGATTTCTTTTCTGATTTTCTTTTTAAAAACTCCCTTTTTAAAACTCTTGTTGTCCGTGTGTGTTTACACTTGCTGTTCTGATGGGAAGGGTTGCGTTGCATCGGCGTTGTGATATTTTAAGAATGGGGTAATTCCCAGTTGTGGGTCCCGAAGGAACAAGGCAGGATCAAAGCAGCAGGGAGTCTCCTGAGGGGATTTTTTTTTTTTTTTTTGCTTTCATCGCAGACAGTCCTCGACTTACGACTGCTGTGCCCGTCGCCGGGGTTATTCAGGGGGTTTGGCCCTCGTTTGCGACCATTCCGGCTGCTGCTGTTGAGCGAATTGCGCCATTGTGTTCATCAGGAGGGGGTCACGTGACACATGCACCCCTGGGGTACGGCGACTATCGTAAAGATGAGCCGGTAGCCAAGGGGACCATGCAACAGTCATAATGGGGAAAATGGTGCTTTGGTCAGTGCCATTGTCGAACGGTCGCTAAACAAACTGGGGTGAACAGCTAGTCCTCAACTTATGAATGGGTCACTTACTCCCTCCCTTCCCCATCGTTCCCCATTCATGTATTGCCTTCTCCTTTCTCTCCCTTCCCTTCCTCCCTCCTTCCTTCCATCCATCCATCCATCTATCCTTTCTTTCCTTCCTTCCTTTCCCCCCTCCCTTCCTCTTTTCCTCCCTCTCATCTATCCAACCATCCAACAACCTTGGCCGCATCAAGATGAGTGAACTTCAATTCCCAGAATTCCCCTTGAACAATGGAGGAAAATCTTTGATTTTTCCGGTTTCCAAGAAGGGGTTAGAAATCCCCGTGAGTTTAATCTGAACTTCGATAAGATTTTTATATAATTGTTGTGCTGTAATGACGACACAATGCGTGGGTAACGTTTGTCAAATAGGCAACAGTTGGCATTACATTGGGAGCGTTGTTGGGAAGGGATAAGCGTTGAATCCCATTTGGGTGGCAAGGCAAGGCGAAAAGGAAAGGAGAAAGAAAGGAGAAGAAGAAAGGAAAAAACAAAGAGAAACAAAGGGAAGGAAAGAGGAAAAGGAAAGGAAAATGGAAAGGAAAGGAGAAAGGAATGGAATGGAAAAAAGAAAGGAAAGGAAAAAAGAAATGAAAGGAATGAAAGAGGAAAAGGGAAGGGAAGAAGAAAAGAAAAGGAAAGGGAAGGAGAAAGGAAAAGGAAGGGGAAATAGGAAAAGGGAGAAAGGACAGGAAAGAAGAAAAGAAGGAAAGGGACACAGAGGAGAGGAGCAGTTAAGGAAGATACATAAGAGATATCTGTTTTTCAGTCCTATTGCAAAATCAAATGGTCATAACTTGAGTACTACCCCGCCCCTTTCTCCGGGAGGGGACTTAACACAAGGTCTCTCTCAGCACTCTGTCATAAGCCAAGGCCCGGCCCAGCTTTGATTGACAAGCGGGCCCTGACACTCCCCCACTTCCGCCATTTCCCCCATCTTGCTTCTGCACAGGGTGTTTCGCACTCGGAGCTGGCACTGACTCTGCACGCGCTCGTCGGGATGGCAGCAAGCTGACCCAGACCCCCAAGAATGACCTGGACTGAGACTCTGCGTGAGAAAATCTCTGGGGCCTTCTACAACCACGGCTTACGCTGTGCCTCCTGCCCGATACCCATCATCCTCTTCACAGGTCTCTGCGTCCTGGCCTGCTGGTAAGACCTGCTTCCCCATGGACTGGGGGATTCTGGGAGTGGGAGTCCTCCCCTCTTAAAGCTTCCTGACTGGGGGATTCTGGGAATTGTCTGAAAAAGGAGATTCGGCTTTTTCTGAAACTCGGACCGGCCTCGGGAGTTAATTCTGAATTTCTCTCCTTTCAAGTTACCCATTACTGAAGCTCCCACTTCCGGGCACGGGGCCAGTGGAGTACACAACGCCGGTGAAGGACTACAGCCAGCCGCCCCCCTTCCAGACCCAGCAGCAAGGAGAACCGAGCGAGCGTCCCGACTGGGTAGGGAAGAACCACGACCCCTTATGAATTGACGTTTGATATCAAGACCGAACGGATGACCCCCGAAGTGGGTGGTTTTCTTACAGACGTTTTGGGACCCAACTCGGTAACGTCATCAGTGCTGGAAGGGGGATTGGTTGGTTTCTGTTTATAGACCGTCCATTCTAGCACTAATGTATTCCCTAGTTGATTCACAAAATGTCTGCCAGAAAACCACTAGGCTCAGAGTATCAGGGACCCCCACAGTCCTTCCTCCTTCCTCCTCCTCCTCTTCTTTCCCCCCCACCTTTCCTATCTTCTAGCACTGATGATGTTCTCTAGTTGCGTCATGAGACGTCTGCTTGAAAATCATTTAGCTCAGGAAACACCAAGGACCTCACAGTCCTTTTCCTCCACGCCCCCTCTTCCTCCCCCTCCTCTTTCTTTTTTTAAAATTTGATTTATATGCTGCCCTTCTCCGGAGACTCAGGGCGGCTTACAATGCGTTAAGCAGTAGCCTTCATACTTTTGTATATTTATACAAAGTCAGCTTATTGCCCCCACAAACTGGGTCCTCAATTTACCTATCTTAGAAAGGATGGAAGGCTGAGTCAACCTCGAGCCTGGTGAGATTCGAACTTACAGTAATTGTAGACAGCTGGAATTAAATTACAATGCATTAGTCTGCAGAGCTACCCAGGCTCCTCTTCCTTCTTTCTGCAGAGATGCAGTTTATAACCTTGCAAATTCTTGGGTCATCCCTTTAGCATAAAATAGAAGGAGCTCATCCGGGTGTTTCTTTTCCCTGGCCTACCTCACAAGGCTAACCATAAATATTCCCCCCTCCCCGTCCCCCTTAGTATCTGTGGGTCTTTCTCTCCTCTAGTACTCCGGAGCCCCCGTGGCCTACATCCAACAGGTCCTGGTGAAAGCCACGGTTTCTCCATGGCCGAAGAGCTTCCTGGCCGTCGACGTCTTTCGCTCTCCACTCGCCCGGGTCTTCCAGCTGGTGGAGGAAATCAGGAACCACGCTTTGCGTGACGGGTAGGTCGTAAAACAGGATGCCATTTCTTTGCTGGCTGTCATCACACACACACACAGAGGGCACTCTTCACACATAGTCCTCGGCTTAACAACCTCAGTCAGGGCCCCCAATGTCTGTCGCTCAGTGAGACAGTAGTTGAAGTGAGCTGTGCCCCATTTTGCAACCTCTCCGGCCACTGTTGTTAAATGGATCACTGCCGTTGTTAAGTTAGTCGAGTGGTCGTTAAGCAAATTGAGTTTCCCCAGCTGACTTTGCACGTCAGTAGGTCGCCAAAGGCAATTGGGTGACGCCCGGGATGTGTTGACCGTCATAAATACGAGTCAGTGGCCAAGCGTCCAAATTTCGATCGCATGACAGTGGGGATCCTGCGACTGTCGTAAGTGTGAAAAATGTTCCTGAGTCGCTTTTTTTTTTAGTGTCATTGTAACCTCGGTCACTAAACGAATGGTTTTCTTGGTCATAGCCTGCTGCTCGGTGCCTCTGATAACCCTCAGACAGACGGTCAATCAATCGGAATAGAGCAGGAAGGGACTTAAGAGGTCATCTAGCCCAACCCCCTGGTGATCAAGGCTCTCCTTGATTCGTTCCCATCTGTTGCTTCTTGTCCTGCTTTCAGGAGCTTTGGAGAATAATGTGATGTCCCTCCTCTTTGGGGTGGCCCCAGTGGTGGGATTCAGCCGCTTCTCTCTGGATCACGCCAACCGGTAGCGGCGACTGCGGGAGGCTCCGCCCACCCGCCCAGACATAATGCACGACCACTGCGCATGCGCATAAATTCACATTTGCAAATTGGTAGGGAAGTTAAGGGAATCCAACCTCTGGGCAGACCCTCAAATATTGGAACCCTGCTATCTTGTCTCCCCCAGTCCTTCTTTTCTCTAGACTAGCCAAACGGAACTCCTGCAGCCTTTCTTCTTATGCTTCAGTCTCCGGGCCTTTAAACCTCTTAGTTGCTCTTCTCCGGACTTTTCCAAGGTCTCAACAACTTTTTTGTGTGTGTGTGTAACATGGGGACCAAACCTGGAGGCCATCCTTGCAGCTGCAAACCAAGAAGCTGCCTTGGACCATCCTTTGCGTCACATCGTGCGTTTGGTTTCTCGAAGGTCACGCCAAGCACTCCGTGTGCTCAGGGACACGTCCGTGACATTTCCTTGGAATGACGTAGATGAGTCCTGGCCTTCTCATTTCTCCTCTTTTAATTTTAATTTTCTTCTTTTCACAGCGTTGTGTTTTTCCAGGTGCTTTCTTTCAATCCAGGCACTAACCAGGTTGTAATCCTGGGGGGTTTTCTGGTGTGGTTTTCTTTTTCCCCAAGCTGGGCTGGATACTCTCGGCTCACGGTGGCTTTAGAGCACTTCACTTAGTGACCGTTTGACGTTCCAAGGGCCCTGAAAGAAGTGTGCTTGGAACATTTTTATTATTATTTTATTTTATTTTATTTTATTTTATTTTATTTTATTTTATTATTTTATTTTATTTTATTTTATTTTATTTTATTTTATTATTTTATTTTATTTTATTTTATTTTATTTTATTTTATTTTATTTTATTATTTTATTTTATTTTATTTTATTTTATTTTATTTTATTTTATTATTTTATTTTATTTTATTTTATTTTATTATTTTATTATTTTACTTTATATTTATTTTAATTTAATTTAATTTTGTTATTTTCTATTATTTTAATTATTTTTTATTTTATCTGATTTTATTTTATTATTGTACTGTATTATTTTATTGTATTACATGGTACTTATTCTATTCATTTTCTTTTCTTTTATTGCATTGTATTGTTTTATTCTATTTTGTTATTTTTATTATTTTATTGTATTTTAATATTTAGTTATTTCATTTTATTATTTCATTTTATTATATTGTATTATTTATTGTTTTGAATTTATTTTATTATTTATTTTATTTTATTGTACTTTATTTTAATTTATTTGTATTATTTTTATTTTATTTCTGTATTGTATTTCATTATTGTATTCTATTTTATTTCATTCATTTTATTTTATTTTAATTCATTTTTATTATTTTATTGTATTGTATTATTATTTTATTGTATTGTATTGTGATGTATTTTATTTATTTTATTTTATTTGTTTTGTTTTATTATTGTGTTGTATTGTGTTATTATATTATTTACTTTATTGCATTGTATTGCATTTGTTTTACTTATTTTATTATTTTAATTAGAACAAAGTTAAAATACAAAAAGCAAAACTTAACAAAGTGACTGTTTTTCACACTTACGACTGTCACAGCATCTCCACGGTCAGGTGATCCAAATTCAGATGCTTGGCAGCTGACTCGTATTAATGACGGTCGAGGTGTCCAGGGGTCACACAATCCCTCTGACAAGCAAAGTCAATGGGGAAGCCAGATTCGTTTAACAACCGTATTGTTAATTTAATCTTTGGAAGGATTCACTTTTCAACCGTGGCAAGAAAGGCTATAAAATGGGACAAAGTGAAACAAATGTTTCACTTAACAACATAAAGTTTGGGCTCCATGGTGGTCGTATGTCGAAAATTCTCTGTAGTCGCAGAAAGTCTCAACTTTTTTACTTTTATATAATAATATATAACAGCCACTTCTATAACCATGAAATGCTCTAAAATTGGTAGAACACGTTTTTTTTCCCCCACCTCAAGCAGTAAGTCCAGGAGTGATTTCCATGTAGAAGCAAAGTTAATTGTATTCTTTCCTTTAAGCAAAGCAATCAATTTAGCCGTATCTGCTCACTCCATCAACCTTTGCAGTTATGGGAATCAAAGTCTCCTTCCATTTTTATGGTTTTGTTCATCGTTTAATGACCCCATAATCCCTTGTGGGGTGGAGGCAGAGTCGGAGCAGCTGAATGGAGCTGAATGTTTAGTGGCCAGATGCCTTTCCTGTCTCCAGTGCAGAGTGTTTGCAACAGATATATTCTCCTTGTGGGGGTGGAGTCTGGGCAACTGAATGGAACTAGCAGAGTGTTTTTTACTGGCCGGATGCCCTTCCTGTTGGCAATGCGGAGTTTGGTTCAGCAGATATATTCTCCTTGTGCCCAGAGAGAGAAATATCAGCCTCTACCTAGGATCGAACTCACAGTCTCCTGATTCTGAGGCGAGAGCTCCACCTCTAGCCCACTACACCGCTCTGTCTTTCCATTTTTGTGTGTAGAGTAAGCTCGCTGTCGGTATCGATAACAAATTCCTTGCTCCCTTGACGTCGCGTCTTCTCCCTTCTTCTCTTTCGGCGCCCAGTCCCCGGATTAAAAGTTTGGACGACGTCTGCCTTCAAGTGACCGATCTCTTGCCCGGCTTGAAGAAACTCCGGGGGCTTCTGCCTGAACATGGCTGCCTCCTCCTCTCCCCTGCGAACTTCTGGCAGAATGACCAGGAACATTTTGGCACCGACCCTGATATTATTAAAACCATCCACCAGCACGAACCCAAAACCCTGCAGACGTCGGCCACACCGAAGGGTAGGGATGGAGTACCTGAACTGAAAGGGTGTGAGCGGCCATTGTGGCTCCACTCCAGAATTGCTGAGTTGAAATCCTCTGTTGAGAAGACAAGGGGGAGTGGGGTCTGGTGGGGTCTTCAGCCAACGCTGCGTTGAGGTGCCAAAAGAGTATGGATCCCTGATTCCCAATCTTGCCAACGTTCAGATGGGTGGACTTCAACTCCCAGAATTCGTCAGCCACCTCTAGGGAGGAAGAAGTGAGGAGGGAGGGAGAGAGAGACAGGAAGAAAGGAAGGAGGCAGGAGGGAAAGGAACATGAGAAGAGGAGAAAGAAAGGGAGGGAGGGAGGATTAAGAAAAGAAAGAAAGGGAAGGAGGGAGCAAGAAAGGAAGGGAAGGAAGGAGATAAGAGAGTGGGAGAAATGAAATAATGAAAGAAGATTGGAAGGAAGGGAAAAAAGAGAGGAGAGAAGAGGGAGAAAGGAGCTTGGTTTAGCTCTGCAGACTAAAGCACTGTAATTAACATCCAGCTGTCTGCAGTTACACCAGTTCGAATCTCCCCAAGCTCAAGGTGGACTCAGCCTTCCATCCTTTCTAAGGTAGGTCAATTGAGGACCCAGTTTGTGGGGGCAATAAGCTGACTTTGTATAAATATACAAAACTATGAAGGCTATTGCTTCACGCATTGTAAGCCGCCCTGAGTCTCCGGAGAAGGGCGGCATAGAAATCAAATGGAAAAAAAAAGGAAAGAGGAACAAAAAGGAAAGAATGAAGAAGAGAAAAGAAAGAAGAGGGAAGAGAGGATAAGGGAAAAAGGAGGGAAGAGAGAAGAGAAGAGAAGAAAGGAAAGAGAGCCATTCTGCCTGGGGAATTCTGGGAGTTGAAGTCCATCTTTTTTAATGCTGCCAAATTTAAGAAACATTAATCTAGATCAGGGATCCCCAACTTTTTGGACCTCAGGGACCACCAAGTTAATAATTTTAAATTTCGCGAACCATTAATACGAATCCAGCGCACCCTTGCTGAAGCACCTGGACTCCCAGTGATGGCATGGGGTCCTTCAGGCAGTCTCCCTCCTCTCTCTCTCCCCCACTGTTTCTCTCTCATTCTCTCTTTCTCCCTCCCTCTCCCTCTCTCTCATTCTCTCACCCCTCTTTCTCTCTCTGTTCCCCACTCTCTCATTCTGATTCTTTTCTGATTTTCTCTCTCTCTGATTCTCTTTCATTTTGTCTCTCTCTCTCATTCTCTCTGATTCTGATTTTCTCTCTTTCATTCTCTGATTCTCTCCTGTCTTTCTCTCTCTCTCTCTCTCATTCTCCCTCTCATTCTTTCTTTCATTCTGTCTTTCTCTCTCTTTCATTCTGAGTCTCTCTCTCTCTCTCTCTCTCTCTCATTCTTTCTCTCTCTCATCTCATGGGCCAGCCAGTGTCTTGGGGCTGAGAGGAAGTCAAGCATCTCCCTGAGAGACCGAGGTGCATGGAGCACCAACAAGGGCTGGAAGAAGTGTGGGAGTGAAGCACTACTTGAACTTGCGCGGCATGAGCATTCGCCTTTGTATATTTGCGGCACAAGGCAGCCCTCGTTTCCTGCCGCTTGGGACTTGGAGCGGTGGTTTGGGGAGCAGCCGGATTTTGCTCTCTATTGCAAATGTCAGATCGTCCCCCTGCAGGCTCTCGTCTCTCAAGGAGCCGAACCAAAGTTTCCAGCACTGCTTTAGGGAGCGCTCCTCGAGACGAGAGCTTGCAGGGGGACGATCTGACATTCGCAATAGAGAGCAAAATCCGGCTGCTCCTCAAATCAGACGCTGTTTACCGCTCCGAGTCCCAAGCGGCAGGAGACGAGGGCTGCTTTGCGCCACTGGCTGGTGCAAATAGACCGAGGCGGAATGCTGTTGCTGTGCAAATGAATGTCGTGCTTCACTCCCACAGCTTCCAGCCATCGCAAACGCCGCTTCTTCCCGCTTGTGCCACCCCCCTTCCCCGCTGCCACAAGGAGCACCATTCATTCTGGATGGTGAGGGCTGCGCTCCTTTTTCCGTATTGCACCACCTGCAAAAATACGAAAATTTCTCTGTGGCCCACCAAAATATTCCGCGACCACCCGTTGGTGACTACTGATCTAGATGATCCTGGAAACCATTAGCAGTGTTCCTCATGGGGAATGCTGGCTGGGGATGCTGGGAGCTGAAGTCCACAAGTCTTAACGTCACCAAGTTTGGAGTTTACTGCTGAAGACCAGCACCTCAGATTCTTCAGGTCCTTGCAGAAATTCCAGTCAATGTCAGGAGCGACCACTTCTAATCAACCTCCGCAACTTCAAGTCAGATGGACCTCAATTCCCAGCATTCCCTTAACCAGTCACGCCAGTTGAAATCCACCTGTCTTAAGTTTATAGAGGTTGAGAAACACTGGGGGAGACGGAGGGATGTCAACGGGCATTCACCAGGATCTCCAAGTTGAACGGTTTTTCCAGATCACCAAGCGCATCCTTCAAGATGGGTGGTTGTATCCCCTTGTCCATCGCTTGGGGTGAGGTGTCCTTCCCACTCACCTGTTCTTCTCCTGATTTCTTCAGATCTCCTGTTTGGAGTCCCAGGAAAGTACAGTGGGGTGAGTCTCTACAACCGGAAGCGAGTGGTCATCTATGCCATCACTTTGGGTCTTCGGCACTATGACGCCAGGTGAGTTGCTTTCCACAGCTGAAATAGGCTGGAGAAACTTTTGGCCAGCTGGGACCTTTTTTTTTTTAATAATTTTTTTTATTTTCAAAAAACAAAAAACAAAACACAATATAAAAATCATTATCATTCCATATGGTCAAAGACAGTGTAACAGTCGGTGGTATTTTTTGTGCTCCTCCTTTCTTCAATTTGTCACTAATTTTAGTGACATTTTAACTTATTTTCAAAAAGTTTCAACGTCATTTATATCATAATTATTTCCAATTCTTATTCTCTATCCATTGATAAAATAAATCCCGTATCAAATAATATTGCCTATCTTCCTGTTCTCTTATTTCAAATGCCTATTTGCTCATTTCAGCACAATCCATCATTTTCTTTATAATTTCTTCATCGTTAGGTAACTTTTCTCCTTTCCAGTTTTTAGCAAATACAATTCTGGCTGCTGTCAAGAGATTTACAATTAAATATTGCACTTCTTTATTATATATCTCCGGTATGATCCCTAATAAGAATATCTCTGGTTTAAAATCAATGTGTCTCTTTATCATTGTATCTTAGTCCAATATCTCCTTGCTTCTACGCATGTCCACCACATGTGGTAGTAGGATCCCGGGGTCTGATGACATTTCAACATTTCTCCGATTTATTCTGGAACATTCTGGCTATCCTTGATGGGGGTAGATGCCACCTGTAAAACATCTTATACAAATTCTCCTTATATGCTGTAGACATTGTCATTTTATAATTATGTGACCACAATTTTTGCCATTTCTCTAAATCAATACCATAACCAAAATTCTTCCCCCATGCTATCATTTATTCTTTAACTTGTTCTTCCTCCAGTTAACTTCTAGCAAATAACCATATAGCTTTTTGATTACGTGATCATCAGAACCTGTCAAAATCTTATCCAAATTAGTCAATACATTATAAAAACCTTCTTGGTTGAGATCTTCTTGATATCTAGAAAGTATTTGCATATATGAAAACCAATCCATTTTATATCCCTGATCTTCTATATCTTGCTTTAATTTAAGTTCACCCTTTTCATCCAGTAGTTCCTTGTATCTTATGATTTGTTTCCCTTTAAACGTCACTGAACACAAAAATGCTTCAATTGTAGATACCCAGACTGGTATCTTCAAATAGTGTCCTTTTTTTATTTTCTCCCAGTTCAACCATAAGGCTTCATGTATTTTATGTTTTCTAAAATACCCCTGTATTTTAGTTCCTTTATACCACAAGTAGGCATGCCATCCCAACAACAAATCATGTCCCTCCAAATTTAACAATCTAGTATTTCTTAATAATATCCATTCTTTAATCCACATGAAAGTAGCTGCTTGGTAATAAAGTTCAAAGTTAGGTAAACCAAAACCGCCCCTCATTTTAGTATCTTGTAACAACTTCATTTTTATTCTTGCCTTTTCCCCCTGCCAAACATATTTCAGTATCATTTTATTTAAATCTATAAAAAAATCCTTGTCCAGCTTTATCGGAATCGTTTGGAATAAATATAAAATTCTGGGCAAAATGTTCATCTTAATCGTTGCGATTCTCCCAATTAGAGATAGTTGCAAATTTCCCCATTTTTCCAAATCTTGTCCTACCTATCACTTAACCTTAATATAGTTATTTTCTTTGAGAGAGCTACACCTTGCTGTTAATTGTATTCCCAGATATTTTACTTTATTCAAAACCTGGATACTTGAGATCTCCATCAGTAGTTCTTTTTGCTTTTTCAGCATATTTATCTTTGTCTTTTCTTTATTAATTTTTAGGCCAGCCACCTTTCCGAACTTTCCAATTCTTCCTAGCAATTTATTTATTGATGTTAAAGGTTCTTCCATAATAAAAACCAAATCGTCTGCAAAAGCTTGCAATTTATATTCCTCTTGTCAAATTTTCATACCTTTATCTCCTTTTCTTCTCTAATATTTCTGTTTAGCACTTCCGATGTCAGTATAAACAACAGTGAGGACAATGGGCATCCTTGTCTAGTGCCTTTCTCTATTTCAATTAATTCAGACAATTCTCCATTTATCATTACTTTAGCTTTTTGTTTTGAATATATAGCTTCAATTGCCTGAAGAAACTTTTTCCCGAAGCCCGTCTCCTCCATCTGTAACAACATAAATCACCAATTGACATTTGTCGAAGGCTATTTGCGCATCTAAAAATATCAAAGCCATCTGCTTTTCAGGATGAGCTTCATAGTATTCTAAAGTATCCAGAATTATTCTTATATTGTCTCAGATTTGTCTTTTAGATAAGAATCCATTTTGATCGGAATGGATAAAGTTATTCAAATATCTCTTAAGTCTTTCTGCCAATATCATAGCAAAGATTTTGTAATCTGCATTTAGCAAGGATATCAGCCTGTAGTTTTTGATTTGTTGTGGGTCTGTCTCTTCTTTATGAATCAAAGTGATATATGCCTCAGTCCATGTTTGGGTATTTCTTTTTTTTATCATTACTTCATTCATGACTTCCAGCTTTGGGATCAATAGTGATTCCTGTAAAGTCCTATACTATTCGGCTGGCAGTCCATCTGGACCTGGTGCCTTTCCATTCTTCTGTTTCCTAATTGCCTCGGTTAGCTCCATCATTGTTATATTTCCATCCAATAACTCTTCGACCTCTTTGGGAATTTTTGGTAGTTTAGCTTTTTGTAAATACCTTGCCACTTTGTCCTCTTCTATTGCATCTTTCTTATACAGTTGTGTATAATATTCCTGTATTATTTCCCCCATCTCTTTATTTCCAAATCTGCTTTGTCCTTGGTGATCAATTAGTTGGTTTATTTTCCTTGATTCTCTTTCTTTTTTCAATTTATATGCTAATCATCTGCCAGGTTTGTTTGCATTTTCAAAATAATTCTGTTTAGCAGTTCTTATTTTTTGCGCTAATTCTTCCTTCTCCACTAGGTCCATTTTGTGCTTTATAGTGTCCATTTTAATTTTTACATCTTTCTTATATGGATCGTTCTGGAGTTCTTTTTCAAGACTTCAATGATCATCTCTCAATATTTTAAGGGTTTGTCTTTTCTTCATATTTCTTTTCCTTGTATAATCAATGATTAATCCTCTGGCAAAGGCTTTCGTTGTATCCCAACGGTTTTGTATCAATGTTTCTTTCTTATTCTCCTTGGAAAAAAAGTCCAATTCTCGTTTCATTTTCTGTAGAAAATCTTTCTCTTTTAATATTGTATTGTTCAATGTCCATCTAGATCTGCCTTTTTGCCCTTTCCAAATGACAATCACTGGATTATGATCCGCCCATGTATTATATCTATATTCACTTGTTCAATATTTAAAGTCAACTCCATTGTTGCCCATATCATATCCAGTCTGGACCAAGATAGATGTCTGTCAGAGTAGAAAGTATATTGTCTATTTTACCCATTTCTCTCCCTCCAGATGTCTTTCAAGTTTATTTCCTCTATCATTTTAAAGAAGGTCCTTGGCAATATCTTTCTACTATGCCTTGTTGTTCTACTTGTTTTATAGTCCAGTTTTTCATCTACAATTCCATTAAAATCCTCCATCATGCAAACATTTTCATACTCCATTTCAATTATCTTGTTATGTAGTTTCCTATAGAAATCATTGTTAGAGCCATATATTGCTACTAAAAGTAATTTTGTATTGTTATTGATTAATTCCACCATCAAAATTCTGCCTTCTGGATCCGCATACTTCTGCTCAGCTGTAAATATATTTCTAATATACAGAGCAATACCTCTTTTTTTTGGTTTGCGCCAATGATAGGAAAGTTTGACCCAAGTTTTGGTTGAACCAGTAATTGTTCATGTTGTTTTTTGATATGCACTTCCTGTAGACAAATTATATCAAATTTTAATTTTTCTAATTTGTGGAAAACTGTTCTTCTTTTATTGGCTGAATTGAGTCCATTTATGTTTATTGAGATTAATTTTCTTTCTTCCATATTCATACTTTATAGTTAGGTTTTATTGCTCTAGGTGATCTGGCTTCACGATGCTCCTTGTGTTCCATAACTACGCCCACGGCTCCTTCTGTTTCTCTCAACGTTATCAGTTCCCCTTCAGTAGGTTTCATTGGAGCTGGCGTTGCTTGTATTTCAGCTTCCACATCAGCATCCATCTCTTTAGGCATTTCCTCAAAGAAGGTTCTTGCCTTATGAATTGTATTTAGTCTGTATCTTTGGAAATTCCATGTTAAACCTACTCCCTCTGGAAACAGCCATCTGTAGTTAATCCCTTTTTGCAACAGAACTTTGGTCAAGAATTGATATTTTCTTCTTGTCTCTCTCACTTTCCTTGGAATTTGTCTCAAAACTGTGATTTCTTTCCCTTTGTATTCCAAAGCCTTGTCATGAGCAGCCTGAAGAATCTGTGTCTTAATTGATTTCTTAGTAAATCTTATGTGTACTTCTCTTGGAAGCTTATCGCACATCGCATATCCAGTGTAGACTCAGTAAATTTCGTCAATTCCTTCCATCATCTTCTCCTTTGATACTTCTAAGGCCTCAGCTAAAATCGTATTCATAATTTCGGGGAGGTCCTCCCCTTTTTCTTCTGCAACATTTTGAAATCTTAAGTAGAACTCTGCTTTGTCCATTTCCCATCCAGTTAAACCAGATGTTTCTTGTTTGACCTCTCCGAGTCTTATCAATTTCCTTCATTTTTTCTTTCTTTTTTCTTTTTTTGGCCTTCTTTTTCCTCCAGTTTGACCAGTCTTTCTTCATATTTCATCATTGTTTGTTGTATGCTATCCACCTTTTCATCTGTTTTAAGTAACTGTTGCTCCATTCTTTGTTGTTTTTCCATTCTTTGAAGTGTTTGTAGAATCATTTGTGTCATCTCCTTCTCTTTCTCTTGCTGTAACGTTGTCTGGATGTAACGTTGGCCTCCAGATGGTGATGAGAATGGTGTAGTCGCTGCAGATCCCACCGTCGCTACTTTTTTACTCATGTTAGAGTTAGCTTAATTCACTTTAGATTCCAAAGAATTAAAAAGATAGGGTAAAAAAAAGGGGGGGGGAGAAAATGGAAAAAACAATAGTAAAAAAGAATAATAATAATAATAATAATTTCTCCAATTCTTCAGGTTCTTCCAAAAACCCTAAACCAATGGAAAGGGAATGCAGAATAGGAAGAGACAAAAAATTGAGATGCTCCTCAAAATAAAAAGCCAAAGTGAAAAAGAAAAATAAAAAAATAAAAAAATTAGCAATAATTCTTCAGGCTCTTGAATGCCTTAATCCAAAATTTGTATACAATCCATAAAAAGGGAAAGAAAAACAAAAACAAAAGCAACAACAGACAGTTTAATTCTTCAAATCCTTTATGTCCAGAGAACCTACAGGGAGTAATTTTTTCTTTTGCCTCTTTCCAAGCCACACTTCTCACTGGGATTGAAATATTTACTCAGCAAAAGGAAAAAATAAAATAACAAACAAACAAACAAAAAGAATCTCAGAGCCTTCCAGTATATTCCCAGGCTTTAAGAATTTAAGATAGAAGAGCACCTGTATAAACAACATTCAGGAACTCTTCAGTCTCTGCATTTGTTTTGACTACAATGCTTCCTTTCTTCTGCAACTTCCACTGGGTGGCAGCACTACACACTCCCCTAGTTCTCCTATTATTATAAGGGAAAAGAAAAAAAGGGGGGGGGAGGAGTAGGAAAAAACTTTCTTTTAAATAGTCCAAAAATAAAGAAAAACAAAGCCAATCCCGATGTATTAACTCAGCAAATATTGTAAACCAAAATCCACCAGTTCAAAAAATTTCAAAAATGTCCCAGTACTGTTTTTCCTGCTTTTAATCCAGTCCAATTATCCAAGACGGAAATAAGACAAATAGGCAATTTCAAGTCTTTTAAAATGTATTTGGGAAAAATAAAATCAATCCGAAATAGGTTTGTCGTCTCTCTTCATTTACTAACCATCACAATCCCATGCATCAATGAGGGTGATCTTAATGAGGGGGAAAAAAGTGAGAGTTTCTCACCACTCTGTTCACTGTCGTTCCGATCTTCCTTCCTGAAGTTGCCACAGCCTCTGCAACCTAATGGCTGCTGCTCCGCTTTTGGAAAAAGGGCTTTCCTGGCTCAACCAGGGACTTAGTGATGTCCCTGGGAGCCTCAGGACGTGCCCTCCACTAACACAGTCAAAACGAGACTGTGTGGTCCAGTTCGGACCGTCCAGCAGCGGAGTTTCTCGGCGGGGTTTCAGGAGCCCTGAAAACCTCGCGTGTCTCGCTGCGACGCCAACTTCTGGACCTTCTTTGTGATGCTCTCTAGAGATGCCTCTCCTTCTCATGTGGCTTTCCATTAAGATAGAATTTTCTGTTAAATTCCATATTTTGGAGAGTTTGTTCCTGGATGGACCAGCAATAGCTCCATCTAAGTTAGCCTTTACTCTAGCAATGCAGCTGGTTTCTAGTTATGAAACTAATGTCCATCATGGTTGCAACTTCTGACCATTTTTGCAGTGGTCGTTCAGTGAATCATTGCAGTTTTAAGCAAATAAGTGGTTTGCTATGGCAAATTGTAACTTTAAGAGTTACTTTAAGAGTAAAGAGTTCCAACTTTAATGTCTTTAATATCTATCCATCTTTCTTCCCCTGTCCTTACCACTAATATATGCATTTTTCTTCAATTGGGTATTTTCCTACATAAACCAAGTTTCTCAAATTGCAGCCATAGCTCAGTGAAATCACATCCACTATCCTAGGCTTCTTCAGACAACAAGCCAGCACTTTTCTGCCTATTGGGAGACTATTACGGACTGATTGGTCCTCATCAGTTAGCCACACCCTTACCATATGTTGCCTCCCCGTAGAGGCTGAGTATTTAGGCAGCAAAATGCTGGCTTGCTGTCTGAAGAACCATGGATAGTGCATGTGATTTCACTGAGCTATGGCTGCAATTTGAGAAACTTGGTTTACGTAGGAAAATACCCAGTTGAAGAAAAATGCATACAAAAATCTACGATAAGAGAAGAAAGCATGTATGTATGTATGTATGTATGTATGTATGTATGTATGTATGTATTACAAACTATTCTAAAAATATGAGTTCCAGGTATGTTAGTAATCTATATTATATTTATATAATCTGGATGTTCTGCTTTGGATACCCCAAAGCCCTCTTCCAGTAGGTAACAAGGAAAAAGTGTGTGTGTGTGTGTGTGTGTGTGTGTGTGTGTGTGTGTGTGTGTTTTCTGAGGTTTTCGTGGGTGTTTGTATGTAGGTCTCTGGTTATTCGGGTCTTCTCCCACGTAGAATTGGAAGTATCCAATTCTCCTGGAAGCACGAAGCCGAGAACACCAGCCTGAAGATGACGAATGAGACTTCGTCGAAACGTCGCCAAGATACTTCAAATTCTACGCGGGAGAAGACCCGAATAACCAAAGATCTACATACATGTATGTATGTATGTATGTATGTGTGGTGGAGAGTGGTGAGGACGGCAGAAAACATTACTGGAAGTTCATTTCCTTCGATCCAGGACATGACATGGCATATAAACGATACTTGAGCTGGGTCTGCAGGTTTGTCTGGAACACTCTGTGTGTGTGTGTGTGTGTGTGTGTGTGTGTGTGTGTGTGTGTGTGTGTGTGTAGCATGCATCTATGGGTGTTGCTATTGAGAGTAGGCAACAGGTTGAGAAACGTGACTGCATTAAGCTCACCGTCTCCTTCCTTTCATCTCTCTGGGAAAAAATAAATGGCTTTTTTCTTTCCACCTGGGGTGGGAAACAATTCTGGTCAGCTCCTTTGAGGCCAACATCCCCCCGATGCCTTGTGGATTATGGGACCTTTTCTTTGCTCCCGGGGCAGGTTCCTCTCCAGCCTCCGCTCGCGGCTCAAGCTGCTCCATCCCAGCGCCAACAGCAGCCTGCAGGAAGACCATATGATCCATGTCCATTTTAAGGAAGAAATTGGCGTCGCTGAACTTATCCCTCTTGTCACCACCTACGTCATCCTTTTCGCTTACATCTACTTCTCCACCCGTAAGTTTGAGCGAATGAGTAAACAAGCAGCTTGGCTCAATCCAGACCGGCAGTCCTTGACTTACGACCGCACTTGAATCACAGGTTTTCCTTCGCTGAGTGAGACATTCGTTCACTCCTTTGATGACCTTTCTTCCTATCTGGTTGTTAGCTAAAGCAAGCCATCGAACGACTTCATGTACAATTGGTCCTTGATTTACGACCACAACGGAGCCCCCAATTTTCTGTTGCTAAGTGAGACATTTGTTCAGCGAGTTTTGCCTTGTTTTACAACCTTTCTTACCATGGTTGTTAAGTGAATCCCTGAGGTTTCAAGATGGTTGTTAAGTGAAATCCGGCTTCCCCGTTGACTTGGCTTGTCAGAAGGTTGCAAAAGGGAATCCTGTGACCCCAGGGGATTAGTCTCAATTCTGGTCATAAGTTGAGGACTATTTGTCTAGGATAAAGCTAAAGCAATCCATCATATGACTTCATGTGCAGTTAGTCCTCGACGTACGGCCACAACTGAACATAAAATGGTCTACAGCGGGCCTATCAAACTGGTGGCCTGTGGGCCAGATGAGTCACACGCAGGCCACACCCATCCCGGCTCCAGAAAGGCAAAAAACGTCATAATACCTCATAATACGTCATGTTATATGATCCAGTTTAACAGCTGTTGTCTACAGCTTCCGTGTCTTTCTCCCAGATTTGGAACGGAGTCCGTGCGAGTGCTGCGTCTTTGTCTGTCTGTCTCACTCAAAGACTGATGGTTTTGTTTTATTTCCTCTTCAGGCAAGATCGACATGGTGAAATCCAAGTGGGGTCTGGCTTTGGCTGCCGTCGTGACAGTGCTCAGCTCCCTCCTGATGTCCGTCGGGCTGTGCACGCTGTTTGGCCTCACGCCGACGCTCAACGGAGGGTAAGTCGGCGAACGAGACTTACAGGCTGAACCGTGGTGAGCCAGAAACTGTCAGCAAGTCCTCAGTCGAGCAGTCACTCTTCGGAGAGAGTCCTGATGACCATCTTCTTAGTCCGAGCCTCCTTCAGCCTCGTTGCCTCCTCTCCGAGACAGACTCCATGAAAGTTCTCTTTGCAGTTGAAAGATTGTGGAGCCCTTGGTGCTCTCTGACCTTGGTTGTGTTCTTGTAGACTTTTCATGACCCTAATAGGTAACGTCATCAGTGCTAGAAGGAAGGGGTTTTGCAGAGAGGAGGGTCTAGGACAGCGTTTCTCAACCTTGCTAGCTTAAAGATGGGTGGACGTCAACTCCCAGAATCCCCCAGCCAGCGCTGGTTCAGGGTTTGCTGAACTGGTGTAACAAAAACAGCCTCGTTTGAAACCTAGGAATCGTTGTCGATTTCAGTAAAGGCATTAATGCATCTCTGGCACCCTTGGCCTCCTTTTCGCTGTCAGAGGCCTCCAGGCTCTTCTTCTGTGGCCGGCAAGGCTTTCCTCAAGGCCTCTACAGCCAATAACAGCTCTGTTATCAGCTGCAGAGGCCTTCAGGAAAGGCTTGCTGGATGCAGAAGAAATGGGCCAGCTAAAGTAGATTAGAGTGTGGTTGTCGGAGCGTGGCTGCAAATGTCCGAAAGTAAGTAATAGAGCAACTCCACACACACACACCCCTCATCCCTACACTAGCTTAATTTTTACCTGTGCAGCCTGGAGTGGGTGGGATCTTAATTCGGGGTTATTTTGGGGGTAGGGTTCATTGGGCGCCTCAAGTTAGGTCTTACTTTTGAGGTAGGTTGTATTTTAGGGGAAATGTGTGTGTATGTGTGCGTGTGTGTGTATATACATACATATATAAAGGAAGAAACAGCTGTGGTCACACATTGCTCCTAGAAGCACGAAGTCGAAGACACCAGCCTGAAGATGACGAATTAGACTTCGTCGAAACATCGCCAAGACACTTCCAATTTTACGCGGGAGAAAACTCAAATAACCAAAAACCTACATACATATGTATATATATATACAGAGAGAGAGAGAGAGAGAGAGAGAGAGAGAGAGTATGTTTGTTATGTATGTGTATAGGTAGTCATATACTTTCTTTTAGAGCCGTGGTTAGAAAGCTGCCTGCAATTTCACCAGGCTCAAGGTTGACTCGGCCTTCCATCCTTTCCGAGATCAGTAAAACGAGGACCCAGATTGTTGGGGGTTAGAGACCAGCTCTGTAAACCGCTCAGAGAGAGCTGGAAAGCACTGTGAAGCGGTCTATAAGTCCAAGTCTTGTTGCTATTGCTATTTGAGGTGGTGCAGAGAGTGGTGAGGAGAGCAGAAAAGATTATTGGTAGTTCAGGTCATAGCATATAAGCCATGTTTGATTCCAGGATTGTCTGGGGTGGTGCACGTCCTCTTCACAACCTGGTTTCTTTGTTACCTTCTCGGAGGGGCCTTTGCGATATATACACACATGCCAACGTCAAGTCACCCTGAGTCTTCGGAGTGGGGCGGCATGCAAATTGAATTAATAAATAATAAATAAATAAGTCATTCCTTTCTCCTCCCAGGTTGCCCCGGCTTCAGCGCTTGGTTCAGCTTCTGTTTCCCTTTTCGTTCTAGAGAGATTTTCCCGTACCTGGTGGTCGTGATCGGCATCGAGAACGTGCTGGTTCTCACCAAATCGGTGGTGTCCACACCAGTTGACCTGGAAGTGAAGCTGCGCATCGCGCAAGGTACGTAAAATAGTGAGTTTTTTTTTTGTCATCCCAGAAGAAGCTGGTGAGGCCTGAGCTGAGATAGGCTGGGTCTGCCGATCATAGTTGGGATAAACTGCTCCCTGAGATTCCCCAGGTCAGACCTGGTTGGGGAGTTCTGGGATTTGAAGTCCACACATTTTAGAGTTGCCAAGTTTTGTTTCGTTTTTTAAAACTGCCTTATTGGAGAATGGCGTTTTGAATTTTCTTAGATGCTGGGATATCATCTGAGTGGGCCTTTTTTTGTCCTCGACTTAACGACCACCATTGAGGCCAAAATTTCCACTGCTGAGCGAGACGGTGGTTCAGTGAATTTTGCCCCATTTTATGACCTTCCTTGCCTCAATGGTCACGTGGATCACTGCAGTTGTTAAATTATTCGCACACCTGTTAAGTGGATCTGGCTTACCGGTTGACATTGCTTGTCGGATGGTCGTAAAAGTGGATCACATGATCCCAGAACACTGTCATCTTCTTTTAACGACCCCATAATCCCTTGCGGGGGTGGAGTCTGGGCAACTGAATGGAGCTAGCAGAGTGTTTGAATGGCCGGATGCCCTTCCTGTTGCCAACGCGGAGTTCGGTTCAGCAGATATGTTCTCGGTCTGCTCATAGAGAAAAATATCTGCTTCGACCTAGGATCGAACTCACAGCCTCCTGATTGCGAGGCGAGAGCTCCACCTTTAGGCCAGAGCACCACTCCTTCCCCAGAACACTGTGACTGCCATAAATATGAATCTGTTTCCAAGCCCCTGAGATTTGATTACGTGACCACGGGGAGTGGTCGTAAAGTGTGAAAAATGATCATGTCGCCTTTTCCCCTGCCATTGAAGGTCACTAAACAAACTGTTGTAAGTCGAGGACCACCTGTATTGTAAAAAGATCCTAGTTTACTCTTGAAAAGAGCCGTGTCTGCTTAAATTACATTCGCATTGGCAGCTAAAAAACCTGGTGGATTCACTGGCCTTAACCTCACCACTTTCATTCCAGGTTTGAGCAACGAGAGTTGGTCCATCATGAAGAACATGGGCACCGAGTTGGGGATCATCCTGATTGGCTATTTCACCTTCGTCCCGGCCATCCAGGTACTGGGAGGGGAGGGGCTGCTGGGAGGTTCTTCTCAAGTACAGATAATCCTCAGCTTACAACCATTTAGCGACCGTTTTCAGTTCCAACCGAGCTTCCGAGGAGTAACAAGCAACAA
Organism: Coluber constrictor foxii; assembly: GCA_038048745.1. Lineage (NCBI taxonomy): Eukaryota > Metazoa > Chordata > Lepidosauria > Squamata > Colubridae > Coluber > Coluber constrictor. The sequence goes on along the minus strand of CM075961.1, from coordinate 169,852,954 downwards.
TGATTCTCTTCTTCTCGTATCCCGTCTGTAAATTAATCCACAAAGCCTTATTGTTTTAATCCTCATAACACACAACACAACAGTTCAAACAGAGCTCATCAGCCCTGCACTCGGTCTCTCGAAGACGAATGCCACAGGGGTCTCTAACCTTGGCAACTTTAGGGCTTGTGAACTTCAACTCCCAGAATTCTTCAGCCAGCCATACTTGGCGTTGAAGTCTAGAAGCCATGGAATTCTGGGAGTTGAAGTTGCCAAGTTTGGAGACTCCCTGCTCTACCATCCTGGCCCAACTCATGGGAAAAGCCAATTTTCTAGAACTTTCCTGCAGGAAAAATGTCCTCTATTTATTATGGCTGGGTTTGGAGGGCTTTCTTTCTTTCTTTCTTTCCCTCTCTCCCTTCCTTCCTTTTCTTTTTTCTTTTTCTTTCTTTCTTTCTCTCTCTTACCTTCTCTCTCTCTCATTCCCTTTCTTATTCTCTCTTATTCTCTCTCATTCCCTCTCTCTTATTCTGTCTTCCTTTCTCTCTCTTTCTCTCCCCTTCCCTCCCTCCCTCCGTCACTCCCTTCCTTCCTTCCTTTTCTTTTTTCTTTCTTTCTTTCTTTCTTTCTTTCTTTCTTTCTTTCTTTCTTTCTTTCTTTCTTTCTTTCTTTCTTTCTTTCTTTCTTTCTTTCTTTCTTTCTTTCTCTCTCTCTCTCTCTCCCTCTCTCTTACCCCCTCTCTCTCATTCCCTTTCTTATTCTCTCTTATTCTCTCTCATTCCCTCTCTCTTATTCTGTCTCTCTTTCTCTCCCCCTCCTTCCCTCCCTCGCTCCCTTCCTTCCTTTTCTTCTTTCTTCTTTCACTTTCTTTCTCTCTTCCTCCCCCTCTCTCTCTCATTCCCTTTTTTATTCTCTCTTATTCTCTCTCATTCGCCCTCTTTTATTCTGTCTCTCTTTCTCTCCCCCCTCTCCAAAAGAAAACCTTCTTGGTCTTGTCTCCATGTCCCGTCCTCTCTCTTGTCCTTCCCAGGAGTTCTGCCTTTTCGCCGTGGTGGGCCTGGTCTCCGACTTTTTCCTTCAGATGTTCTTCTTCACCACCGTCCTCTCCATCGATATCCGTCGGATGGAGGTAAAACCCCGAAGCAGAGTCTTATCCATGGGTTTGGGCACCTCTTGAAGGCCCAAGAGGGCATGGCCAAGTGATATTAGGTCTGAATAGGGCGATCTCAATACCTCAAGAGGAGAAGAGTCTTGGAATCCTAGTGGATGATGCCTTATTAACCCGAGGTAGCCGTGTGCTGCAGCAGCCGAAAAAGCCAACACAATCCTCGGCTGCATTAACCGGGGGATCAAGTCAAGATCACGGGAAGGGTTAATAAGCTTTATAAGGCCTCGGTGTAAGGCCACCCTTGGAATATAAAATCTAGTTTTGGTTGCCACGATATTAAAAAAAAAAGATGCGGAGACTCTGGAAAAAGTGGCGAGAAGAGTAACGAAAAGGATGAGGATACTGGAGGCAAAAAAAAAAGGAAGAACAGTTGCAGGATTTGGGTACGGCTACTCTAACAAAGAGAAGGACTGGGGGGGACAGGATAGCATCTGCCAATATTTGAGGGGCTGCCCCTGCCTGCACCTGAAGGCAGGAGAAGAAGCAACGGAGGGAAACTTATTACAGTCTAACCTAGAATTAAGGAGATGTTTCCTAACGGGTAGGACAATTAACCGGTGGAACAGCTTGCCCCCAGAAGTTGTGGCTGCTCCATCACTGGAGGCTCTTAAGAGGAGACTGGACAGCCATTTCTCTGAAAATGGTGTAGGGTCTCTGCTTGAGCAGGGTATTAGTCTAGATGACCTCCCGGATCCCTTTCAACTCTGCCACTCCACGATTCTGCAAGCATCTCCTGCTTGAGCTGCGGGCTGGACTGGATGACCTCCAAGGGTCCCTTCAAACTGGTGTAGTTCCTCTCCGAGGAGAGAGACTTCTGAATTCTGACCTGCCGGTGGGTTTTTCTTCTCTTCCTTTCTCAGCTGGCCGATCTCAACAAGCGTCCCCCTGCCGAAGCCTGCCTCCCGCCCCCCAAACCTGGTGTCCGTGGCGCACGCTACGAGCGCCAGCCAGCCATGCGCCCAGCTACCATGCATACCATCAACCTCCAGACCTCCTCTCTCCGTAACCTCCGTCTTCCTAAGCGGCTGAGGGTGGTATATTTCTTCGCCCGGACGCGATTGGCCCAAAGAATCATCATGGTAAGATTCAGGGCTATGGCGGTGAACACACAAGGATGGGGAGGGTGGGGTGTCCAGGCTCCCACGGAGACTTCTGCACGAGGGGCTGGTTGTTCAGCAGGTGGGTTTCCACGAAAACGTGGTTGGACGATACAGAAATGGAAAGAGATGGGAAGACAGGCTGGGGTACGGATACTCCTCGACGTAATGACGGATCGCTTTGCGGCCAATCGAGGTTAATGAGGGACGTCCCTCGGGGCGCAGGTAGACTTGGACTTCGGACCGTTTGAAGGAGAGATTGGAGCGCTTGGTGTCTGAAACAGTCTCTAGGGTCTGCTGCTCAAGCAGGGGGCTGGATTAGATGACCTTCTATGTCCCTCGTGTAGTTCATCTCCGGGGAAAGAGGCTTTAAGATATGCTGGCTGGGGAATTCTGGGAGTCGAAGTCCCCTCTTAAAGCGGGTGAGGGGATAAATGTCACATTAAAGGGATTGCTATAAACTTGTCTTCCCCACAGACTGGGACGGTGGTCTGGATTGGCATCTTGGTTTATACTGATCCGGCCGGTGTCCGCCTCTACCTGGCTTCCCACGTCACGGAGCAGAGCCCCCTGGGCGAAGCAGGGCTGCCAGTTCTGCCGGTCCCCGGAGAGGTCCTTCCAACAAGAGATGCCCAGTTGTCCCTCTCGGTCTTCTCTGCCGATCCTGTGCAGCCCCCACCTCCACAGCTCTCGGAGAACCAGACGTCGGAGTCCTCGCACCGTCAAGAGGTGGAGCACCAGGCCGAGGAGCCACTGAACTCCAGGAGCAGGGGGCATCCGGAGGTGGGCTCCAAGGCCGAAGTGAGTTGGGGCACAGAGGACGAGGAACTCTGGAGGAAGCTCTCCTTTCGCCACTGGCCCTCACTCTTCAGCTACTACAACATCACCCTGGCCAAACGGTGAGTCGTGAGGTCCTTGGTCCTCTCTGAGCTAGGTGTTTTTCTTGAGGATGTTTCATGACCCAACTAGGTAGCACCATCAGTGGTATAAGGAAGGAAGGAGGAGAAGAAGAAAGGGAGAAGGAGGAGCGGAAGAGGAAAGGGAGAAGAGAAAAGGAAGGAAGGAGATGGAGAAGAAGAAACGAAGGAGGAGGAGGGGAAGAGGAAAGGGAGAAGAGGGAAGGAAGGAAGGAGAAGGGGATGGAGGAGAAGAAAGGAAGGAGGAGGAGGGGAAGAGGAAAGGGAGAAGAGGGAAGGAAGGAAGGAGAAGGGGATGGAGGAAAAAAAGGAAGGAGGAGGAGGGGAAGAGGAAAGGGAGAAGAGGGAGGGAAGGAAGGAGAAGGGGATGGAGAAGAAAGGAAGGAGGAGGAGGGGAAGAGGAAAGAGAGAAGAGGGAGGGAAGGAAGGAGAAGGAGATGGAGAAGAAGAAGAAGAAAGGAAGGAGGAGGAGGGGAAGAGGAAAGGGAGAAGAGGGAAGGAAGGAAGGAAGAAGGGGATGGAGGAGAAGAAGAAAGGAAGGAGGGGAAGAGGAAAGGGAGAAGAGAAAAGGAAGGAAGGAAGGAGGGAGGGAGGGAAGGAAGGAAGGAAGGAAGAGGAGGGAGATCTGTAGGGTCCTTGTTGCTGTCAGAGCTTGGATCTTTTCTTCCATACATTTAATGACCCAACTAGGTAGTATCATCAAAGGTAGAAGGTAGTAGGGCTTGTGGAGGAGGAGGAAAAGTATTGTGGGGAACCTAGTGCTATCTGAGCTTATATGTTGTCTAGTAGGCGTTTCATTAGCCAACTAAGGAACATCATCAGGGCTAGAAGGTGTGGGGTTTCCTCTATGCTTATATAGGAGTTGCTCGCCCTGACTGTTGGTGGGAAATGTTCCTTTTGGTCCCTTCCTTAGCTGTTACTCTATGATTGTAATGGTTTCTGGCAACCTGACTCGCCTGAGAATTCTGGGAGTTGAAGTCCATACTTCTCAAAATTCCCATGATGGGCCAACCCTGTTCTAAACCTCAGGAAATGGGGAGCGACCCACTCAGGCCCCAAGCCCCCAAAAGGGCTGCCATTTTCAAGCAATTTTTGGATCTTGCACTCGCCGAGAATTCCCAGGTCTTGGATGTGTTACATTCTGAATTCTGGACTTGCAGCTGTTCAGTGGCCGTGTCGGATGTGCAAAGAGCTGTGATTGAAGAAGCTGTGATGTGCAAAGAGCTGTGATCTTTGGGGTGTTGAGTTCCCACAACCTGCCTCCCACAATTCCCTTGGGCATCGCCTTCTCCAATCAGTTCTTCTCTTTCTCCAGGTACATTAGCATCCTGCCAATCATCCCTGTCACCCTGTATCTGGACCCCCAAGAGGCTTTAGAGGCACGTCATCCCCACGAAGCCAACCGGTACCAGTCCTCCGTCTCGTTGGGTGTCGTCAAAGAAGAGCAGGCGGACCGTCTGTCAGAAGAGAAGCCCAAAGGACACACCCCGCAAGACGTCACCCTCTATAAGTGAGTGAGATAGTCCCGGGTTGGTCAGCGATGGGGCAGCGCCCCAGTTAGTCCAGGACGACACCAATCACGGTGTCTTAAGCTTCCACCGAATGCAGCTACAGGATTCCAAACGCTCCTCTGCGGTTGGAATCTGACGGCCACCGCAACAAGTTCCTTGTTCCGGCATCTCCTGGATATAGGAGATGGGATCGCGTGATCCCTGGGACACTGCAACTGTCATAAGTGTGAACCGATTGACGAGTGTCCGGATTTTGATCACATAACAGTAGGGATGTTGCGTGTGTGAAAAACGGATGTAAGTTGCATTTTTCACTGCAGTTGTAACTTCAGTCCCTAAATGAACTGTTTTAAGTCGAGGATTACCTGTATCTGGGCTATTTTCTCCTCACCTGAAATGTCTTTTGGTTCCTATTATGATTTTGGGAATATGGAGAAGTAGGCGTCAGGTCTCTTCATGTCTTCTCCTTCTCTCCTTCCAGGGTGGCTGCCCTTGGCCTGGCGTCCGGCATACTTTTGGTCCTCCTCCTCTTTTGCCTCTACAAAGTCCTGTGCCCCAAAAATTACGGACAAAACGGGCTTTCCCACAGTCGGCGACGAAGAGGGGACCTCCCCTGCGATGACTACGGATACTCGCCTCCCGAGACAGAGATCATCCCCCTGGTTCTCCGAGGCCACCTCATGGTGAGGGTTGCATTGGGCAAGTGGAACTCGGGGTATCTTTTGACTCCCAACGGCTGAGGTCTCTGCCCCCTTGCCCAGGACGTCTCTGTCCCCTGTGGCATCTCCTAAAGTTCTGTGGAGCTTCTCAATCATGCAGGTTATGGTCGTCCCAAAGGTGCTTTTTCAAGAGCCAATTTAAACTTTCTTGGATTTTTTTCTTGAAGAGGTTTTGCTTCTCATCCATAGAAGCTTCCTCCATTCTGACTAACAGTTTAGTTTTTCACTCAGACCTGAAGAAGCTTCTCAGATGAGAAGGGACATCTCTTCAAAGAAAATCAGTTGCCTTTTGAAAAAGCACCTTTGGGATATCCCATGAAGGTCCTTCGGTAGCTCTATCAAGCTTGAAGATTAGGGGAAAGGACTGGGAAGGGGCTGGCGGCGGGGGGGGGGATGAAAAGAAGGGGGAAAAGAAGCAGCCTTGGCATTGGTTAATAGTAATGATTTTATTATGGTCATAGACCAAAGTTACAAATAAGCATAAATCAAATCATAAAATAAATAAAATAATATAAAATATGAATAAAATAAAATATAAAATAAAAGAATAAACTTGAATAAAATAGAAGAAAAATAATAAAATTAAAATAAAACAGAATAAATAATATAACATAAAATAAATATTAAAATAATAAAATAGAAGAATAAAATATAATTTAAAAAATAGAATATATAATATAAAATAAATTGAATAATAAAAACAGTATAATAAAAAATAAAATAATGTAAAGTATAAAATAAAATTGAATAAATTTGAATAAAATAGAATAAAATAATATAATGAAAGTAAAATAGAATAAAATAATATAACTTAAAATAAAGTGAATATTAAAATAAAAATAAAATAGAAGAAAATAGAAGAATAAAATAATATAATGAAAATAAAATAGAATAATATATAATATAAACTGAATAATAAAACAAAAATAAAACAATAAAATAATATAAAATAAAATAGAATAAAATAATACAATATAATGAAAATAAAATAGAATGCAATAGAATGCAATAAAATAATATAAAAGAAAATAGAATAACAAAAGAAAAATAAAATAGAAGAATAAAGTAATATAAAATGGAATAAAAATGAAGTAGTAAAATGGATAGAAAAATAACATGAACTAAAATAAAAAGGCAGACTAATACAGGTAATCTGTGACTTACAACAGTTCATTTAATGACTGTTTGAAGTTAACAATACTGAAGAAAGTGACTTACAATTCTTTTTCGTATTTAATGACTGCGGTTGAGTTCCTCTCCTTAGCGTCAGCTCCTGCGGAGGACACGAAAAGAGCCCTTTACTTGGCGTCGTGCCAGTGACGGTGATGTTCCCGGCAGAGGCTTTCAACCCAGAAGCACCTCGGTGTTTCTGGCCAGAGCGCAACAACCTCTTGCCCAATTCTTGATCTGTTTTGCAGGACATCGAATGCTTGGCTAGCGACGGGATGCTGCTGGTCAGTTGTTGTCTGGTGGGCCAGATCCGGGTGTGGGATGCCCAGACGGGCGACTGCCTGACGGTCATTCCTAAGCAAGGGTGAGTCCCGCTGCAGCGGCTGCTGATCTCAGATTCCCAGCCTGGTTGTTTCCCTCGACTTCAGCCCTACCGGCAACGTTTCCCCTCAAACGAGTGCATTGCGCCATTTCCCACGATCTGCCCCACAGCGTGTACCTTCAGGCGTGGTTATCTTTCGGTCAGCCCGAAACTACGGCGGTTTGTGCAAGACTCTCATTCGTGAAACAACTTTGGAGAATGTGCTTCGGCAGTCTCTAGACAACGGGCGGCAACCCACACGGTTCTCGCACAAGTTTCAGAGGCTCCAGAGGTCGTACAAGAGCACATCGTCCTTTTGTACATCTTCCGGAGGGTGCAAATGAGAGCCCTTTTTGTGCAACTGATGAAAATCGCACAAGCACAGAGCGTGCTCTCGAGAATTGTGTTTTTTCGGGTGTTTCCGTGTGTTGGTGTATCACCCAAATGTCACATGTCAGCTTTGATGTGCATGTCATAGGCTCACCATCACTGACGTCCACAGAGGGGTGAAATTTGTTTGACAAACTCTCCCGCAAGGTCTTTCAGGTAGTCCTCGACATACGACGCTTCATTTAGTGACCGTTCGAAGTTAACGACAGCACTGAAAAAAAGCGACTTACGATCCTTTTTCACACATACGACCTTTACATCATCATCATCCTCACGGTCAGGCAAACAAATTTCAGATGCTTGGCAAACTAGCTCATATTTACGATGTTCATAGTGTCCTGGGGGGTCCCTGTGATCCCCTTTTGTGACAAGCAAGAAGCCGGATTCTCTTAGCCAAAGTGTCAGTAACTTCCAAGCACCGCAGCTTTTCCCTTAACAGATTCGTAAAATGGGACAAAATTCACTTCCCTGTCCACTTTGCCACAAATTTTTTTTAAAATTTTTTTGCTGCTCCATTGCAGTCGGGTGACGTCGCATGGAAGGACATGCAAGTGGACCCAGTTTGGAGGGATTCCTCAACTTAATGCTGCCTCTTTGTCCGTCTTTGTGGGTTCTGGAGGCTCCAAACACTGGATGTTTTTAATAAAAAGATTGGAGAAGCATTTCTCTGGAATGGCCAAGGGCCTCCTACTTGAGCAGGGGGTCAGACTGGATGACCTCCAAGGTCCCCCTCCATTATTCCCTTATTCTGGAACGGTCTGCTACTTGAGCCTAGGCTCCCCCCCACTCTGTCATTCTGCTTCTTTTCAGACTGCCCCGGGACAACAGCAGCAGCGTTCTGGATTTCCAAGACTGCTGGGATTACAGCCCCGACAGCCGTACCGGGCCGGAAGACCCTTGGGATGGCAGCCCCCCTTTCCGTCGGACCCGAAGCCCCCCGCCACCTCTCCTCTTCAGCGACCAACCCGATCTCTCTTCTCTGATCGATACCAACTTTTTGGAGCAAACCAAGAGCGGGACCCCGGGGCCCCGTCTCCGCACCATCAGCGGGCGGCCGGACGGCTATGACTTTGGCAGCCTGGTGGGAAGGGTCTGTGAGGAGGGACCCCCGAACTGCACAACATTCTCGCGCCTCTCGGCCGTCACTAAGCAAGGCGGCTCCCAGAGCAAGGGGGCGTGGCCCCAAATCAGCGAGGATCCTGAATGCATCCCGCGACGGAGCAGCTTGGGGGGCGATGAGCCCTCTGGGGTCCCAGGGAAGACCACTCCCCCAATTTCCTGGCAGGGCGACTTGGACAGCTCGGTCTGGAGCTTAGAACTTCAAGGGCATCTCATTCTGGCCGGCCGGAGCAATGGGAGGCTGGAGGTAAAGGGAGTCCTCGCTTTATGTTGATTCATTTAGTGGCCTTGAATAAAGAGACTTAGGGCTGTTTTCCAGCCTTAACGACCGTTGCAGCCTCTGATCAAAATTCAGTGGGTTGGCCAGTGACTCGCATTTATGAAGATTGTAATGTCCTGGGGTCCCACAATCTGCTTTTGCGACCTGGGAAGCCAGATTCACTTAACAACCAGCTTACTAACTTAACAAATGCAATATTTCACTTAACAATGGTGGGAAGCAGAGTCGTAAAATAGCCAATGTTGTTTCTCTTAGCCAGAGAAATTTTGGACTTGTTTGCAGTTGTAACTCAAGGACTCGCTGTAGCATAGTCCTCAACTTACAACAGTTCACTTAGTGACCAACAGGGTCGTAAAACGAGGCATAATGCACTTTACAACCGTCGGGGACAGGCCTGCGAGTTGCAAGCAATGAAAAGCAACCCTGTCTAGTCCCCCCCAAATATTTTGGGGTGACAACTCCCTCGTTGACGCCGTGGCTTCCCTTCTCTTCCACAGGTCTGGGATGCTATTGAGGGAACTTTGCAATGCAGCAGTGAAGATGGGACATCCGGCATCACTTCCCTGGTCTTCTTGACTGACAGGTATGGATTTGGGAGATCGGAGGGGGCAGCAGGGTGAGCAGTTTCAGAGATGCGGAGAGAAGAGAATGTTGTTGGCTCAGGGAGGAGCGGTGGGAGTCCTTGAGGGTCTTGTAGACATCTCATGACCCAAATGGGGAACATCATCAGTGCTAGAAGGGAGAGGGGTGCACAGAATGGAGGAGGAGGGGCAGGAGGACTGGGGGGTCCTTGGTGCTCTCTCAGCTGAGGGATCCTTGAAGACATTTTGTGACCCAACACCATCATTCAGTTTGCTCACTGTTTATATGCAATATAACCTCACTCCCTTCCAGCACTGATGAGGTTCCTAGTTAGGTTATTAAATGTCTGCAAGGGAACCAGAAGTTCAGAGCCCTTAGGACCCCACACTCCTTCCTCCTCCTCTTAACTTTTCTTCTTACTCCTCCTCCTCCTCCTCCTCCACTTCTTCCTCCTCGTGCTCCCTCCTCTTTTTCCTCATCTTTCTCCTCCTCCTCCTCTTCCTTTTCTCTTCCTCCTCCTCCCCGTCTTCTCCCTCTCCCTTCTCCTCCTCTTCCTCCTCCCCAAACTCCACTCCTTCCTATCACCGATTTGTTTTAAAAATTAAAATTGGAATTTCATTTGAATTTTATGTGCAACCGAGGCCTTTTGTGTTTCTTGGTGTTTCCCCTTGGAGCAGGATTGTGGCCGCCAGACTGAACGGCTCCCTCGATTTTTATTCTTTGAGGACCCCCCTGTCCATACCCCACTCTCCGTTCCAAGGTACGTGGAAGCCCACCCCTCTTAAAGCAGGCTGACTGCAGAGGAGTTCACCCCTCGCTTCTCCTCTCTTCCTAAATCCTCCTTGGTCTTAAATCGAGATTAGTTGTGTTACACTCATCTGAGTGCTTTGCAAAATGCATTGCAGATGTGTAAAACACCCAGAGCTGAGCAAAATTAGTGCATTCCCAGGTGTCCTTACACACTGAAAGAGACAGTGCCTGTTCACTCTTTCTTTTTCTTTCTCTCTCTCTCTCTCTCCTTTCTCTCTCCTTTTCTGTTTCTTTTTTTAAAATTCTTTTTCTCGTTTTCTATCTACTTTTCTCTTTTTCTTTCTCTATCTCTTTCCTTCCTTCCTCTTTTCCTTCCTTCTCTCTCTCTCTCTTTCTTTCTCTTTCTCTCTTTTAAGCCACAACAGGCCGGAACAGCCTCTCGTCCCCACCAGTCTACAGCAGCAATGACTTCATCTGCCAGCTGACCCACACTGTGACCTGCGCTCACCAAAAACCCATTACCGCCTTGAAGGCTGCGGCCGGCCGGTTGGTGACCGGCAGCCAGGACCACACTCTCCGAGTAAGGAAGGCTTGGGGGCAGAGGCTGACCCACCAGGGATGGGACCCATATGTCCAGGTTCTCCTAGGTAGCTCGGGCTCTCAACCCAGGCCTGGAAGAAGCAGCTAAGATGGCTTCACCAGACCTTCTCGAAAGGAACTCGAGAAAGTTTGTGGGCACCAGATTGGGGTGGCAGTCTTAGCTCTTGGAGAAGTGGTGCGGTGGCCTAGGGGTGGAGCTCTCGCCTCGCAATCAGGAGGCTGTGAGTTCAATCCTAGGTAAGGGGCTGATATTTCTCTTTGTGGGCACAATGAGAATATATCTGCTGCAAAAACTCCTCATTGACGACAAGAAGGGAATCCGGCCAGTAAATACTCAGCTCCATTCAATTAGCCCAACTCCACCCGACAAGGGATTACGGGGTCATTAAACAATGAACGACAACAATTGTTAGCTCTTGGAGGTGCCTTCTGGTCTTCTCGAGACAGGAAAAGCAGGATGGGAGCGATAGGTCCTTTGCTTAACCCCGTTCTTCTCCATGCAGGTGTATCGTCTAGAAGACTCCTGTTGTCTCTTCACCCTACAAGGCCACTCGGGCGCCATCACCGCCGTCTACATAGACCAAGTAGGGAAGATTGAAAAACAGAGGGGGTGGAGGGGCGGTTGCCAGCCCCACCAGTAGAAGAGGGATTGGCCAAAGGGCATTGAGGGGCACTGCGCAAGGGGTCCCTTTAAATTGATTAAATACCGATTAAATCAGAGGGAGTCATCAGAGAGACCGGTTCATCTCGGCTCTCGGCCCCTTCATGTCCCAACATTGGAGGTTTTGAAGAAGAGACTGGACATTTGTGTGAAATGGTAGAGGGTCTCCTGCTAGAACAGGAGGTTGGATTAGATGATCTCTGAGGCTACTTCCATCTCTGTTCTTTTATTGTTCTGTAATGGTCCCTCTCTTCCTCATTCCTTCCTTCCTTCTTTCCTCCCTCCCTTCCATCCTCCCTCCTTTCTTCCTCTCATTTTCCTCCCTCCCTTCCTTATTCCTTCCATTTTTCTCTTTTCCTTGTTCCTTCCTTTTCTCCCTCGCTCCCTCTCATCTTCCTCTCCCTCCCCTCATTCTTTCCATTTTCCTCCTCTCTCCTTTCTCGCTTGCTTCCTCCCTCTCTACCACCCTTCCTTCCTTCCATCTATCCCTCTTCCCCTCCGTGTATCCTCACCCTCCCTGGGCTGAGGCCGCAAGGAGAGCTGATCCTCTTTGTTTCTCCCTCCAGACCATGGTGCTGGCGAGCGGCGGCCAGGATGGCGCCATCTGCCTCTGGGACGTGCTGACGGGCAGCCGAGTAAGCCACATCTGCGCGCACCGGGGTGATGTCACATCCCTGACCTGCACCACCTCGTGCGTCATCAGCAGCGGCCTGGACGACGTCATCAGCATCTGGGACCGGGCCTCGGGGATCAAACATTATTCCATTCAGCAGGTGGGTTTCCGAGGACCCCCCTTACGGCTTCTCTATCTAGTGATGTAGATCAGAGTGGTCAAACTCAATTTCATTGAGGGCCGCATCAGGGTTGCGTTTGACCTTTGGGGGCAGGGTGGGCGTGGCCAGCTCAATGTCACTCATCTCTCAGCCCCACCCTGGACACCACAGGTGCCCCCGACATGAGTGACATCGAGCTGGCCGTGCCACGTCCCAGGGGTTGGGGACCCCTGGTCTAGATGATGGGTATTAAATTCAAGGCCCGAAGGCCGGATCGTGCCCATAGCGTGTGACCCTCCCTAGCTCCGTTTTCGCTGGCAGAGGCACTGTGGGCCAATCCTTCACTGTTTGCAGGGGGCCTCGTGGGCCAGATCTAAGCACCTCACAAGTCGGATCTTGCCCTCATGCCTTGAGGTTGACATCTTTGGGATAGTGTTTCTCAACCTTGATAGTTTGAAGATGGGTGGACTTCAACTGGCTGGCTGGGGGATTCTGGGAGTTGAAGTCCACCCATCTTCAAGCTTCCAAGGTTGAGAAACACTGGGGTAGATCCTCTGAACATGGGAAGTGCGAAACCTGGAGATTTGACATCACCTGCTCCTCGGCGGACGTTTCCCGTCCGTCGTGCTCCACCTCTGACCCCTTCTTCCCCCCCCTTTGCTCTCTACGCAGGACATGGGCTGTGGGGCCAGCCTGGGCGTGATCTCAGACAATCTGCTGGTGACTGGCGGTCAGGGCTGCGTCTCTTTCTGGGACATCGGCTACGGCGACCTGCTGCAGACTGTCTACCTGGGCAAGAGCAATGAATCACAGCCGGCCCGGCAGATCCTGGTGCTGGAGAACGCAGCCATCGTCTGCAACTTCGGCAGCGAACTCAACCTGGTTTACGTACCGTCAGTGCTCGAGAAGCGAGACTGAAAGAGGTTGTGAGCAGATGACGAGAATCCAGAAACCCCTACCCGTCCCATCCCTTTGAGCCGCTTCTGGACGCCCGGCGGTGGAGGGAAGATGATTGGCAAACTTTTCTGTCCAGTAGAAGAACGGGAAGGAGGCTAATGTTGAATCTTCTAATTCTCTGCATTTGGGGATGAGGCGGGGCAAGAGGCCAGGGCCACCGTTCTGCAAGGGTTGCAGTGGGTGGACACCGGGGAACAATTGGTGAGCCAGGCAGGGTAGTTTTCTGCAATCCTGTGGCAGCAATGTTTGGGCGGGTGCTGAATCTGGCCACGCAGGAGTCCTCAAACGAATCGCTTGGGAGCAAGGAACGGGAGGGCTTCCTCAGTGCACTCTTAGCCCCCCACATCGCCCGAACCGCTTCATTGGGGGGGCCGTGCTTGGAAGGCTACAGAAAGAGTTTACGAATTGAGCCGGATCGATTCAAACCCCCCGAAGGTCTCAGCCAGTGAGCCACAGCAGGCATGAAAAAGTGGGCGCCGTTACTCCCCGTCATATTTATTTCTGCTGTACATAGTTATTTATTCCAGCACGTGAGGGGGAGAGAAGGGGAGAGATGCTGCCTGCCATAAGCTGAGATCACTAAAACTGGCTTGCTGGCCTTTGCAAGCCTAGGTTAAGGACCAGGGACGGGATGCCATCGACTCTCCCTTGCTTTGGCATTAAACCTGCCCAGCGTGGACTTCAGGGCGGCATTACAGGCTGTGGGCATTGCTGTGTCCCCTACCCCACCCTCATAAAGATGGAGAGTCCCAACCTTGCCTTCCCAGACCACGATTCAAATGAGTCATGGCAGTTTTCAGAGATCCAATCAGTGGTGGGTTGCCCTCCGTTTGGACCGGTTCTATAGAACCGGTAGTAAAACCGGCGGGAGGCTCCGCCCACTGACCCTGACATGCGCAGAACCCGTTGCGAACCGGTAGCAAAGGTAAGTAGAACCCATCCCTGGATCCAGTGTCTGCCTTGGACAGACATGCAGTTCCTGCGGCGAGCCGAGGCAGTTCAGCATCATGTAGAGTTTTGTGTCCTGAAGACCCCTGGGAAGACCCAGACAAAATTAAGTTTGTCTGCTGAGCCAATGTGGGTGCCGTGCTGGGGAAATCAACCGTAATGGGAATTCGAGTTGGCCAAAAGACATGAGCAATGTTCGGGAAGGGCCATTTAGAATACGTGGTTCATTTCTTAATTTCAAACATTCACGTAGGAACTAGTTTATTTATAATTTAGGACTGCTGCTTGTAGGGAATGTGTCTGCCCGCTCGCTGGCAGCAGGAGGTTGGGTGCCTCGCACCCAAGACCGAATGGGGTAGGGCGAAATCGTTCCCCAGTATTCTTAACCACAGCTATTTCCTGATGTGTGGACTTCCCACGGCTGTTGGGTACAGGCAGTTCTCGAGTTATGGCCTGCCAACAGCCTGCCCACAATAGCTGTAAAACGGACCAGTCTGCTCACAGCACCCCACAATTGTGTGACTGATTCGCAACATCTTTGTCAGCGGTTGTTAAACAGCACAAAAATCATGTGAACCACTGGTGGGTTGTCCCCAGTTCGCACCGGTTCTATAGAACCGGTAGTATAACCAGCAGAAGGCTCCGCCCACTGACCATGATGTCATCAGAACACTTCTAGTAAAGGTAAGTAGAACTCACCCCTCAGGTGAACCCATTGTTCACGTCAGGGGTGTTCACGGCATATAAATCGCAATAAAATAAAAATTTTAGAAAAAATTGTTCACCCTGGCACATTTATGCCGAAAACTGGAAGTGGTTCCTATGGACAAAATGGTCATCAATTGTGGTCAGGCAAACCACCGGGAATGGGTTCCTAGGATGCCACAAATACGGCTGTGGGTCCAAGTGTGGTCATGTGACCGTGGTGGGGTTGCTGACTCATCAGAAATTCAAATCCAGCTCACAAGTCCCCGTTTTGTTTCTAAATTGTAATTCTTTAGGGTTGCTATGTAAATTGTATTCTGAATAAAGGCCGCTCATCTCAAAAGTGGGGAAGTCCAAAGAAAGCTGTGCAAAGCGAGACAGACCGATCCCCTCTTCCCTGCCCTGTCATCCCACATGCCCCCCCCCCGCCCCCCGGATTGGGATCCAGTGCCCATACGATGCCTTCAGTGGCCTTAGCTCTGCTGTACCCTTTCGACTGTACGGTAGATGCTTTTATACACGATTGTGTTTTGTAACGTGTACAGGCACATTAAAGAGAACTAACTTCACGCCTCTTGTGGTTTTTGGGGGGGAGACTGGAAATAGTTTTTCTGCCCTAGAGCAAAGATCCACAACCCCCGGCTCACTCCTGTTCAGAATCAGGCCGCAGAAAGTGGGCGAGCAGCAGTGAGCACATCCGCGTATACTCCACGCAAGCGTGTGCCCTCTGCTCACAAGGGGGTACAGCGGGCACACTCGCCTGCCTCTCACGTGGAACCATCCCCTCTTCCCTCCCTGCTGGTCCGCCAAGCCAGAAAGATTGGGGAAGTTGAGTGGAGGAACAAACTACCACAGTGTCTTTTAAATTCCTTTCATGTAGCTTTGCTGCCGGCAAAATGGAAGCAGGTGCCAGAAAGAAGTGGCTTGCAATTCCAGCTACGAAGGGTTGCTGAAACGTTACTCCCCTTTTTAAAAAAGAGAAATATGGTGGTACCTTTGTTACTTGTGCTTAATTGGCTCTAGGAGGTGCAACGAGCACTAAAAAAAACAATCGCAACCAAACCGTGTGATTTACTAGGTTGACCTTTTGTTTCTGTGTCAGTGAGCTGAGCATGGCCAACTTCCTTCTGCCCCTCTGTGGTTGTGTTCTACTTCCGTTTTGCACTGTGTTGAGTACCACACATAAGGTGAGCACCAGGGCATTTCTGTGCCAAAATGTATCGAGTAACAAAATTCGACGACTTTTGAAGCTGTCGAATGCCGAGATGCCACCGTATGTTTGGAGTGACAGATTTATGCCCCAAAATAGCATCCACTGCCTAGTCAGGTCTCCAAATTCCAGTCAGCTGTGGACAATGAATGGCAAATACATCAATATTTATAGGTGTTTGGTGGGCAATTCGAAACATTTGGAGCACCACTCGGATGGATGATAGGTAAGATGATATAGAGATGATAGATCAGGGGTGTCGAAGTCTATTTCATTGAGGGCCACATCAGGGTTGTTTGATCTTGGGGGACTGGGGGGGGGGTGCATGGCCAGGGTGTGAATGACCAGCTCAATGTCACTCATTTGAGGATCCATTTTCGGCCACATTGGCCCTCCCAGGCTCAGTGTTTGGCCATGACCAATCCTGGGCTGTTTTTGGCTGTGATGGCCTCCTGCAAAAACTGATGGCCAGCAAAAACTGAGTTTGGGAGGGAGGGGCACAGATGGCCTCCCCGATCTCTCTTTTTGCTGGCAGAGGCACCCTGGGCCAGTCCTTTGCTGTCTCCAGGGTGGGCCCCTGGGCCAGATCTAAGCACTCCGTGGGTCAGACCTGGCCCCTGGGCCTTGAGTTTGACACCCTTATGATATAGGTAGGTAGGTAGACAGGTAGGTAGCTGATAGTTGAGGTTGGTAAATATGTGAATAGATGATTTATATAGACAGTTATGGATGGATAAATGGATAGATATAAGCAAAGGAAGACAGATGATGGAGACAGACCTACCGACATGGATATAGGGAGATGGAGAAGGGAGATAGGAAGAAGATAAAGGGAGAAAATGATATAGAAGATAGGATGGATGGATAATATATAGGGAGAGAGAGAGAGGGATGGATGGATGGATAGACAGAGACAGTATTTTTTTAACTTTAAGCCATCCAGAGTTACCCTATGAGTAAGACAGGTCAATAAATTTAATAAATTAAATGTTAAATTAAGGAAGAAGAAAAGCGATACCATCTCCAATGCCCCCTTTATTTGCTTTCGTAGCAAAGAACTGAAAAAGTTTGGTTCTTAAGTTACACTGGAAATTTGGAAACTGGAAGCCAATATTAACATTTGTACAGAAGAAAGAAGAAAAGAAAAATAAAACATTTTCCAAGACCAGTCAAGGCAAAGCAATGGTTGGTGGACCCCGCAACTTATCAACGTTCTTTGGGGGAGAAAGCAGCCAGTCTCCCCATGCTTTTCTGTCCGGGGTGGGTGGGTGGGTGGGTGGGGGGCTCATTTTAGCTGTCCCACTGCTCCCTGTTTCTTGGAGTGTGAGATGCCTGCTTTGAGGGCCACTCCATCTGCTAAGGGCGTCCACACCCGTTTTTCAACAGCTGTTAAAACAGGTTCCATAGCCCATGTGGCTCAATATTCAGCATCACTGGACAGAGGGTGGCCCGAACAGCAGGGGACTCCCATGCTCCTGAATCAGGAGCCTGGGCATTTCAAGGGGGGGGGGGGACACAACACAACAGAAAAACAATCTTTGGGAAAACAAATCTGACCATCTAAGGAAACCAACTAAAGGTTCCTCACTTATCTGGGGACCCCAGCTCCCCTGTCCCCAAATTTGGCAGGATCAACTGGATCATCTCAAGTCCTACCAACTTTTATGGGGGTGGGGGGTGGGAATGAGAAACAGGTGGTGTAGGAGACCCCAGTCTTTAGTGGCTCGTCCCAAGTTTACTCGCTGTAGAATGGGAGACTAAGGTGAGAGTACAGCTGTAGGGTGTGTGTGGGTGTTGAACCGCTGAACTGTCTCTGCCCCCCCCCCACCAGCCCCCAAAGCTTTGAGCAGGTATAAGGAAGCTGGCTGGTGTTGCAGCTTTGCTCCCGGCTCAACTGCCCTGCCATCGAGGCGAACCGTAACAGACACGTGGTCCCGGTCAGTGGTCCTGGCTGGGGCCGAGAGGAGGCGGGATGAAAAGGCAACTGATAACCATTCAGTGTCCGGCATTGCGCGTTGCCAGGTCTCAAATGACCCATAAGCACGGCAAGAGTTTTCCAGAGGCAGCATGGCATACCTGGGGTGGCTGGTCTCTGTCCGAGATACCGCCGTCTTGCCCAGTACTCCACCAGAAACGAGGAAGGTAGGTCCAGGAGGATGGAGAGGGGGCCATTATTATATCCACTCAGGTTTTGTTGAGGGTCCAGAGGGGGTCCAGCTTGCTGAGAGGGTCATCACTGGGAAGGGCTCCTCGCAGACCCTCCCCGTTCTGCGGCTGGAGGAAACTCTGCTTGCTCACTTTGTGCCGGCCCTTAAGTGAGCTGTCCAGGGTGAAGGCCTCTGGGGTGAGCGAAGCCAGGAGCTCCAAGGAGGAGGAGGAGGAGGTAGGTATGGCTCGCGTAGATGCCAATGGCTCTACCCTCGGAAGACTCTCCACCTTCTCCTCACTTCTCTCCTCTTCCACGGAGCTGCTTGTCTCAACGGTCAAAGCGGCCGTCTCGGGCAACGCTGGAGCAGGTGTGACCGGCGGAGAAAACCCCAGAGGGCTCTCCATGCAGCCCAGCTCGGGAAAGTTTCGCGGAGCAGCAGAAGACGATGCCGGTGGGAGTGCAGCATCAAAGGAGGGCACAGAGGGTGTCACCTCCAACCCTCGGCCATTGGGGGGAGGCTCAGCACCACCCGGGAGAGGCCGGATACTGAGTTTGGCGATGGTGGCTTGGATGGAACTGATGGAGACGTCACCCCCCAAGACCAGATCTTGGGGGTCCTGCTGGAGATACACCTGGAAGGAGAGAGTGGGAGGCTGAACAGAGTACATAGTCCTTGACTTTACACCAATTCACTTAGTGACCATTACACCACCAGTGAAAACAGATTTATGACCAGTTTTCACACTGATGACTGTCGTAGCATCCCAACATTTGGATGCTTAACAACTGACTTTCATTTATGAAGGTTGCGGCGTCTCCGGGGTCACGTGATTTCCCCCTTTCTAACCATCAAAATCAATGGAGAAGCCAGATTCACATAACAACCAGGTTACTAACTTAAGGACTTTCGCAATTCGCTTAACCTACGTGGTGGAAAAAAGGCGTAAAATGGGACAAAACTCCCCTAACAAAGTCTTGCTTAGCAACATAAATTTGGGGGCACAATTGCGGCCGTACAGTGAGGCTTGCTTGTAGGGCAAAAGGTCATCGCCTAAATGGGGGTCGCTGGGGGCATCCAATGTTTTTAAGACTTGTGGATTTCAACTCCCAGAACTCTCCACCTAGGAATTCATGTCTTATTCAGGACACGCGTGGCTCAAGGGGCTGCCTCCCCCACCCCCTTCTCCAACCATTAGACAGCCCCTCCTTTCTCACCTTTTGGGAGCTACTGCTGGCTGGCTTGCTGGCGGAGGCTGCGGCCATCACGCCATGTCTCTGCAACACCTGCACGGCATGTTTCAGGACCGCCTCATAGCAAAACCTGAGGTGGACCTGCAAGAGAAACTGTCCGTCAAGATCCCCACTGCTGGTCACCTCCACTATTCCAGAGCCGGGTCCCCCCAACTCCGTACCTTCTCCTGCAGCATGTGTTTCCTCTGCTGGCGGATGCGCTTCACCAATTGAACCAAATCCGGGATGCTGTTGCCAGCTTCCACCTCCTGCATGGCGGCGTAGAGGAGGCAGAAGGCACCTGTGCGGCCCACCCCAGAGCTGCGAGGAAGAAGATGGAAGATCAGTTCAGAAAGATCTCGTCCATCTATTTTCCAACAGTCCTGGACAATCTTGGAACCCATCTCAAAAGCGGAATGGGACGACTCAATTGTGGTTGCTGCGTGACAACTCGCCACAGCCAACTTGTTGGGGACGCCAAAATCAAGTCGCCACGGGATAAGTCACCACAAGATAATTCGCTACAGTCAACTAGCTGCATAACAACTCGTCACCTGACAATTTGCTACCGCCAACTCCCTACAGGGTAACTTGCCACGGTCAACTCGTTGCCGCAGGACAATTTAACAATCCAATTTATTTAAAATTTTAAAAGGTAATTAGTTTCATTTTGGTCATTCTTATTTTATTCTGTCCCTCCTTTCTTTTTTTTTGAATATTTTTTTTTATTTTTAAAACAAAAACATAAAACACATCTTTTCAAAATGAAAAAAAAAATTTTTTTTTGGCTGTTAAACAGAGCGTATTAGTTTCTACTTTTTGGCCATTACACAGCATATTCATTTTTTTGGCCGTTAATCCACATTTTCCATTAGTCATGCAAGACTCCATTTTATTTATTGTTATATAACCGTCCAATCTATTTCTTCTTCTAATTAAAGAATAAAAAAAATATCAAATCATCTTTTTCCTTTTTAAATCCAATTCAAATTTTTAAAGTGTTTAGTCTTTTAACCATTATCTCCAGATTAGTTCCCTTAGTTCTGTTCCAAAATTAATTGTTACTTGGGTCTTTGTCTCTTTAAAGTTGTAGTTTTACAAAAAATTTTCCAAAGTCCCTTTGTTGCACAGCTGCTGTTTTAGGCTAGAGGTCTTCTAATTATTAATAATGCTCGGAACGTTGTTGCGAGCCTGGGCTGTTGTCACTCACCCGGCTTCAAAGAGCTCCGTCTTTCTCCGCTTTCCTCCAGCACTTTTCTTGCCCGCTTGTCCCAGCTTCGTGGCAGCTGCCATGGCTGCTGCCCCCCGCTGCCAACTCAGAGGGTTCCCTCCGACCTCTGAGGAACTTTCCTGTTCCTCTCAGTCGTCTCCCTCTTCTTTCCCCGTCCCTACAAATGGGTTCGGTCCGAAGACCCATTGGCAGCGGTTCGGCAGCTGGGGTTTTCACGGGACTCATCAGAGCCCACTATTTCCCTGACTGTCTCGCCGCGACGCCAAACCGGAAGTCTCCTTTTGCACCTTTTCTTTATAACAATTCTATTCCACCATTTCTCTCATGCAACTCTTGTCCAGCGTCTTTGGCCAGGGCGAATCACAATCAATTGTGAGTTGGCGGTGGCAAATTGTCATATACCCTCCCAAAAGACCCAGGGTGACAGCGGTAAGATTGGCAGCGGACTCCTCCCTGGATCCCCCAAAGTTCTGGGGCATTCCTGCTCCCCAATATTACCTGCAGTGGACCACAATGGGGGTGTGGTGGGGTCGCTGATGTAGGTAATGGCTGTGCACATCCTGGATAAACCTAAGCAGGTTCCCTTTACTGTCAGGCAGGCCGCTGCAGGAAGAGTTTAAGAGGTGAATGAAATGCATAAAAATTGAGTGAATTAAAGAAAAATATCATATATAAACTGAATAGGTGAGATATTCAGTTATTCATTCAATTTATATATTCATTGTTTCATTCATTCATTCATACGTGGTTTATTCCTTCTTTCATGCCATCATCTATTAAGTTTATATATGTATTTTTCTTTCATTACCCAAGTTATACACTTTTCATTCGTCCACTTCAGTTTACTTCATTTATTTATTAAATTTATATGCATTTTTCCATTCAATCATTACGTTTATACTGTAGGTTTCCTTTTCAATCATATTTATCTCAATTTTTCAGGAATTTCTTTCTTACATTTGGTATTTTCTTTCATTCCTTCACTCATTTTTATTCGCTGTTTTCATCCGTTCAGATGTTTTTTATGAATTAAATTTAAATTGCATCTTTTCATTTATTCATGCATTAAATATGTATCTTTCCCTTCATTTTCTCATTATACGCATCTTTTCATTTTCATTAAATTTATATGCAGGTTTTCATTCATTCACGCATTAAATTTATATGCATTTTTTCATTTTTCATTTGTTTTTTCATTTGTTATATTTATATATGCCCCTCTTATTCATTCATTCGTTCATTAAATTTATGTGAATTTTTTCTCTTCCATTCATTCATCTGTTTTTTTCCATTCGTTACATTTATAGGCACTTTTCCATTCATTCGTTCATTTATTAAATTTACATAAGGGTTTTCTTTTGTTCCTTCATTTATTCCATTTATATTCATTTTTTTTCATTTGTTCATTGACTGATGGAATTAATATGCATTTCTTTCATTGTTTTTTCATTCATTCATTCCACATGTTGTCCATAGCAACCGTTAATCCAGCAGTTTCGATGAACCCAGTTTCTGACACCCAGAGACCTTCTCACCCATCTGCTGCCCCCAAACCAAGCTGGCCCAATCCCCCCCCCCCCCACTGCCCTAGGGGCTCTGGCTAGCTCCTCTCCTTCCCACAGGGCCCGGGTTACGTACAGCTCTGGCCAAGAGGAAAATTGAAGATGGATGACAGTCCGTTTCAGACTCTGATCGCGGAATTGTAGAGTAATCATCCTCTCCAGGTGGGTGGGGGTGGCCTTCAGGCTGGTGAGGACCAGGGTGATGGGGCCGTGGACCATGGGCTGGCCTCGCTCCGTCGGGAAGTATCGTACCACTTTTTGCTGCCGAGCCAAGATGGGAGAGAAAAAAATTAAGGGGGAGATGATACCAAGACTTCCCTCCAAAGCTAGGCTCCTGGGTAAGATTTCTGCTTGTTCAGATCAGGACTCCAAGCTCCATCCTCCTCAGCCATTGCTCTTCTGCCTGGGGCTGAAGAGTTCAGAAGATGGAGAGAGAGATGGTTGGATGCTGAGGCCTGCATCGAAAACTAGACCGCAGAAATGTGGAAGGGGGTGGATTCTTATCCTGCCAACCCCAAGCAGGAGAGCTGAGGAGTATGGAAGTTAGAGTCCTGATCTAAACAAGCAGAATGGGAAAGCCATTCTGTTCAGTTATTGCCAATTTGGAGGATGAAAACAACTGTGGGGTCCTTAGTGCTCTCTAAGTTTGCTAGTTTTCTTGCAGGCATCTCGTGACCCAACTGAGTAACATAATCAGGGCTAGAAGGGAGTGGAGTTTGCAGAAAGAATGACGAGGACGAATCGCCACCCCGAGATGTCCAAGGCTACACTAGATCATTGACCCATCCCTGTCCTGCCAGAACTTTGTCTGGACTGCAAAGCCCGGAGGCTTCCAAGCGAAGCCATGGCCACCAATAACCAACCCACCTTCTCCATCTCCTGCTCCGAGACCAGCATGACCACAAGCGAGACTTTCTGCTCGTAGATCATCAGCCAGAAGTCCGAGGCGGTGCCCACGAGAGGAGCCTGCGTAGCGATAATGGTGGGGCAGTAGCAGGAGAGATCCTCGATACGGCTAGCGTTAATGTAATCATCCTTGCCCGACTGAAGGATCACTCGATTCCGGTCATACGGCATGATGTCCTGGTGTCGGTTCTTCATGGTGTAACAGCGTGCGATGGCGATCGACAGCTGTCGCGCATCTTTCTCCTGGGCATCCTGAAGCTCTTTCCAGATATTGTCTAGCTCGCTGACCGTGCCGGGCGCAGGAGTCTTCTCCAACCGGGAAACCCCTTCTTGGAATCGTTCTAACTCGGACAGGAGGCGCCAAAGACGCTCCGGTTTCTCGTACGGGTCGTTCTCGATCAACTGGACGGCTTTGGGCTTGAAGCCGTCCTTGGCATCGGCCTTGGTGGGTTGAAGGAGGGGTGGCCCGACAGGTGCCTTGGGACCCCCGTGCTGGCTCTCGGGGCTGGAGGAAAGTAGGTCGTCGGTGGAGGAGCTCGGGCGCTGGAAGGGGACCTCGGAGGCCACCTGGGGCAAGGACGGGGGTCCGGGAGTCAGTGAGGACGGGGGCATCTGGGAGGGCAAGAGGCAGGGGGGTGGGAGGGTCATGGAAGGGCGAGGAGAGGGAGCTGGTGAGGGAACAGCCCCTCCAACAGGACTCGGGGCAGGAGGAATGTGTCGGAGGGGAGGCTGGCTAACCGGTGGCGGTGGTTGAGGCCCGGCCAACCCTACAGGAACTCCCGGGATCTGGGCTGATGTCGGAGCAAATGTGAGGGGGGCTGCCGTGCCAGGAGGGTGAAGAGGGACCTGCTGGATGGGGCCCATCATGCCTCTTGGGGCTGGAGCAGAGAAGGCCAAGCTGCCTGAATGAGTTGGCAGTGAGTGTTGAGGTCCCAGCTGGAGTGGGAGCTGCCCTTGGCTAGCGGGATGTGTGGGGACTGGATTCGGGACAGCTGGTCGGGCTGGGGGCTGGGACGGGTACGGCTGGGGGAATACTGGCTGCGGCTGCTGGGTCTGGGGCAGGAAGTGGGGCATCTGCTGTTGCTGCTGTGTGGGTAGCATGGTGGGCATTGTTTGCAAGCAAGCCGGGCGATCAGAGGGCGGATGGATTGATCCCTGCGGCGGGAAGCCGGGTTGGGGCTGAGCGCCTGAGAAAGGAGGCAGGAAGGGAGCCGTACTTGCTGGGACGTAGGCAAAAGGGTAGGGGGAAGACCCTGGGGGCCCGCCCACAAAACCCCCTTGAGAAGGAGGCCCTGCCCATTGGGGGAGGGAGCCAGACATCCCCTGCGGAGCTGTGCAACTGGAGATGGGGGCTTGCAGGCTGTCCACCGTGGTGGTGGCGGGCCGTATGCCCTGTGTGTGTGTTGGGAAATGAGGGGCCATAAAGTGGCCAGGTACTGCAGCCTGTGGTCTCATGGCTACAGGGGTGGGTGGGCCTGGCAGCACTCCACGAGATGGTGCCAGCGGTCCGACCCCATAAACGGACCCTGGGGCGGGACGAGACATTGGTACATGCTGTGGAGATGTCCTCGGGGGCGGCAGAGGTGGACCAGCATACACCGGCTGATGTGGGGCAAGGGCCGGACCTCGACCAGTGGCAACCCCTGGTGGGTAGACCTGTGAATTCGGCAAAGGGGATGCTGCAGAGCTGCGAGGAGCTAGTACAGGGAAAGGACCTTGTCCAGAGACGGCAGACATCCTGGCCTGCTGGTACGGCTGAGGAGGGGGTCCGGTGACCGGGAACTGGCCAGGGTCAAAGGGTGGCCTGAGCGGGAGGACTCCCCCAAAGGCCTCACCCGCAGGACCCCTGATCCCCGCGGCGGGCAAAGATGGCTCGCTACGTAGAGCAGCTAGAGCATCAGCGGGGAGCTGTGCCAGGTGAGCAGCCAGGACTTCTGGAGGGAGGCTACGCAGCTCCTCGGGCAGGTCAGCCAGCAAGATGGAGGCTAGGCCCAGCGGCTCACAGGCCAGCTCTGCCTCTGAAGCCTTCTTTTGGAGGACGGGTTTTGAGGTGGTGGGCCGGGAAGGAGTCTTCTTCTTCATCTCCCTGTTGGAAGAAGCACAGATGGAAACAGTGAGGCTGAGCACAGAGGTTCGGCAGAGAAGGTTGCTGCGAGAGTTGGAGTTGACAGACTGTGCAGGGGTGTTATTGGAAACGACTAGGACAACTCGGTGCAGCCAACTCACTGCAGAATAACTCGTCATGGGATAATTCAATATTGTATAGATTGTTTCATTTGGTTACTTTTATTACCGGTGACCAAGTTTTTGTCTAAACTATTGTACCTTGTGTTTCGTGACCAACTTTATTATTATTTCATTTTACTATTAGTGGCAACGGCTTCACTGAATTTAACGTAATTTTTGTATTTGTTGAGTTGTCCCATAGCAACCTGTCCATGGTGAGCTGTCCATGGTGAAATGATCCCATTGGGTCACTGGGTATAGCAACATAAGTTCACGCAGGAGAGAATTTGAATAAATCATGGAACCCACATCAAATTCTGGAACCAGAATGCTTTAAGCGGGGTGAACTTCAACCCCCAGAATCTCCCAGCCAGAATGCTTTAAGAGGGGACAACTTACATAATCAGAATTCTATAGTTGGCCTGCTTTAAGATGCACGGACTTCAACTCCCAGAATTCCCTAGCCAGCATATTTTAAGAGGGGTGGAATTCACCTTCCAGAATCCTCCAGTCAGCATGCCTTAAGAAGGGAGGACTTCAACTCCCAGAATCCCCCAGCCAGAACGACTATTTGAAAGGCAGTCATCCCCGTCACGCTTCCATAAGGAATTGCTTACTTCTCCATGATCTGCCGGCGGGTGGTTTCGGCTGCTTTGCAGGCGGTCTGTGCTTTTTCCAGGAGTTTCGCCACTTTGCCCTCCAAGTCGGCATAAAATTCTTTCCCTTCTTGTGACTTCTTCATCAAGTCTTCGTAGGCTTCGTACGAAGCCACCAAAGTCTGGAGGGTCGTGTTCCACCTGCACAGGATAAAGGAACGGAGGAGTGAAAAAAAGAGGGGCGAGGAGAACAAAAGAGGGACGAGGAGAACAAAAAAGGAACAAGGAGAGCAGAAGAGGAGCGAGAGGATCAAAAAGATTTTCCCTCCAGCAGATGAAAACACAATGCTGTTGTAACTTCGAAAGGCCACTAAGTAAACTGTTGTAAGTTGAAAATTATATCTGCAAGAAAACCCCACACTTCTCTCTGTGTACCCCTCTAACACTGATTATGTAACCTAGTTGGGTCATGAAATAAATGTCTGCAAGAAAACCAAGCTCAGATCACACCTAGGAGCCTACAGTCCCTTTCTTCTTCCTTCTCCACTCCACTCCATCCACTTCCTCTCTTCTCACACTGATTTTGTTTCCTAGCTGGGTCGTGAGACGTCTGCAAGAAAACTACGAAGCTCAGAAAGCACCAAGGATGTCACAGTCCTCCTCCTCTCTGCACACCCACTCTCTTCTCTTCTAGCCCTGATGATATTACCTAGTTGAGTGATGAGACGTCTGCAAGAAAACAAACAAGCTCAGAGAGAACCAAGAATCCCAGAATGAGATGTTCATTCAGGACAGATCTTAAGCGGACATGTCGACATGCTCCCAGAAAACAGTGGAGGGGTTCTTCCTAGCCACTCATGCTCACTGCCTTCAATGTCTCAACCTATCCGATACAGTCAAACTCACTTGTGCTCCACCTCCGCCAGGATCTTCCGGACGGCGGCATACTTAACGTTGGCCTCTGTCAGAGCTTTGAGGATGTTCTCCTGGGCAGCCAGGTTTTGCTCCAAGTAGACTTTGATCTGGTCGTACTTTTTCAGCTGCTCCGCAAAGAGTTTCTGGAACAAGAGGGAGGCAAGCTGGTTAGGGAATTCTGGGAGTTGAAGTCCTCCCCTTTTAAAGGATGCTGGCTGGGGGATTCTGGGAGTCCAAGTCCAGGAAATGCTAGTTAGAGAATTCTGGGAGTTAAAAGTGACCAATTTGAGGAACCCTGCTGTAACTTCCTCCATCCCTCTCTCTGACCCACCACCCCATGAGGACCTTCCATTCAGACCTGCCCTAAGCCATGGTTACATCCCGACTTCTCACCTTCATCTCGGACTGATTGGTGGTCACCAGAGAGGTGGTGAGGTCGTCCTTCTGGATCATCTCGCGGAGCTGGTGCTCCAGGGACACCCGCTGGTCTCTCATTTCTTGCACCTTGGCCAGTAAACGCTTGACATTCTGGATGGCTTGCTGGTCATCTGCAGGTGAGACCAGCACCTGTGTGTGTGTGTGTATGTTTGGGATGGGGGGTGGGGGTGGGGGGGAAAGAGGATGTCAACTCTCTCTCTCCATCATCCATCCATTTCTACATCTATCTGTCTGTCTGTCTATCATCTATCTATCTATTTCTGTCTGTCTATGTCTATTTCTATCTATTTATGTCTATTTCTATCTATCTATGTCTAGTTCTATCTATCTGTCTATATCTATCTATTTGTCTGTCTGTCTGTCTGTCTGTCTATTTATCTATCTGCCTGCCTATCTGCCTATCTATCTATCTATCTATCTATCTATCTATCTATCTATCTATCTATCTATCTATCTATCTATCTATCTATCATCTATCTATCTATCATCTCTATCCATCCATCCATCCATCCATCATTCATCCATCCATATTTTTCTTTCTTTTCTTTCTTTCTTTCTTTCTTTCTTTCTTTCTTTCTTTCTCTCTCTCTCTCTCTCTCTCTCTCTCTCTCTCTCGTCATCTGCAGGTGAGTCAGCTGTGTGTGTATGTGTGTGGGCAGGAGGGGTGGGGTAAAAGCAGTGTCAACAGCCCCTTCCAAAAATTACACCCCATTTCTCTCCTCAACCCCCACCCCCTCAAGTTGGAAAGACCAAACAGGACACCGTTGGCTTGCGCATATTCCAAAAGCGAAGCCAAAAAAATAAAATTTCATTTTTGGGAAACCGAGGACAGTCGCTCCTCGACATACGACTGTTCACTTAGTGACAGTCCCAAGGGACAACGGCAGAGATTTTTCAATTATGACACAGGTTGCGTGATCTTACCTATCCCTTAATCCTTAACCCTAATCCCTCACCCTTAACCTCTAACCCTTACCCTTAATACCAATCCTAACAATCCTTACCCTAACCCTAATCCCTAAACCTAATCCCTAACACTATCAACCCTATCTAAATCTTAATCCCCATCCCTAATCTTCAACTCTAATCCTAACCCTTAATCCTAATTCCTATCCCTTAATCCCACTCACCCTTAACTGTAATCCTCAACCCTAACCTTAACCTCTAACCCTCACATTTAACCCTAATTCCAACCCTTAATACTCAACCCTAAATCCAATCCAAACCCTTAATCCTAATGCTTCACCCACACCTTTAATTGTAATCAACTCTAATCCTAATCCTAATCCTAACCCTTAATCCTTAACCCTCATCCTAACCCCTAATCCTAACTCCTAACCTTAATACTTTACCCTTAACCTCTAACACTCACCCTTAATTCTAATCCTAACCCTCAATCCTTAACCCTCAGCACCCTAACACCCTTTACAATCCTTATTCCTTAACCCTCACCCTCACCCACACTCCTTACCCCTAACCCTCCAGGGTACCCATACCAAATTTTACCCACAGTGCCCTTTGGGGTCCAGCTCAGAGGCAGAACCGCTCAAGAGGGGGGGGAAAACCAAGCAGAATCGCAATGGGGAAAGGAGAGGCGAGCCTTACCCTCAGAGAGGCTGGGAGCAGGCAGGGCCGCCTTGACCCCCTCCAAGGGTCCGCTGAGGAGCCGGAGGTTGGTGATGTGGAGGTTCATGGCTTTGTGGAGCTCAGTGTTGGTGAAGCTGGCCTTCTGGTGGACCTCCAGGTATTTGGCCCACTCCTTGGCCACTTCGGCTACCCCACTGACAGAGGGGACCGGGGAGTCCAGGGGCGGAGGGGCCTTGCCCAGGGTCTCCCGAAGCTTCTGCTCCTCGCTCTCGTCTTCGTCCAGCAGGTCCTTGATGTCCTTCAGGGAGGCTTCCACATCGGTGAAGACACCGGAGAGGACTACAAGAGGGAGTGGGAGGGGCGAGAGGGAGGAAGAAAGGACAGGAGAGGAGAGATGGTGGAAAAGGAAGGGAGGAGGAGGGGGGAGGGAGGGAGGAAGAAAGAAAGAAAGGAAAGAAACAGAATGAATGAAAGGAAAAGAAGAAAGCAGGAATGAGAGAAAGGAGGAGAAACCAAGAATGAAAGGAAAGAAAAAAAGGGAAAGAAAAAAAGGAAGGAAGGAAGGAAGGAAGGAAGAAAGGAAGGAAGGAACAAAGGAAGGAAGGAAGAAAAGGGAGGAAGGAAGAAAAGGGAGGAAAGAAGGAAGGAAGAATGGATTAATGGAAGGTGCCAAATGTCCAATCAGCTAGTCCTCAGTTTTCTCCAAGCTTATTTGTTTTCCTTGCCTGCACCGGCCTTGTGTCGGTCCTAGGAGAGCCCCCTAGGCCAGAGAAGACTGCAAATTCAACAACTAACCCCCCGCTTTTGGGGAAGAAGATATGGGAAGACAAACTAAAATCATCCTTCTCACACTATGGTGAGAATCGTCCTTTGGGACCCCTTACCTTGCATGGATTGGACGAGGTTTTTCACAGTCTCTGGGCGTACGCTGAGCGCTGCACACTTCTCCATCAAGATGGGCGGGATGTGGTCATAAACATCCAAATTGTCCACCGTCTCAGGGTCCAGCTGCAGAGAGTCCATGAACTGCCTGCCATGGGACGAAACTCAGTTTAGGACGTTGCGGGCAGGCCTTCCTCGACTTACGTCTGCCGTTCCATCAGTAAGCAAGACATTGGTGAAAAATGACTTTCGCCCTCCGACGACAACCTCTCTCTCTCTTCCTCTGTGCTAAGCGACTCCCTGCGCTCGTGAAATGTCAGCCATGATGGTTGTTAAATGAATTGGGCTCCCCCCCCCCCCCTTGACTTGGCTTGTAACTGTGCGCCATTCAGCAAGCATCAGGAGTTTGGATCCCGGAAAGGTGGGGACACTGGAACAGACATAAGGGCAAAAAACAGTCCTCCCCCCACCATTGTAACTTTGAACCATCACTAAGTGAATCACTGTAAGACGAGGACCCTCTATGAGCACCCTCTCGTTGGAACTCACTCAAATGTTCTCTGACTTTACCCAATTCGTTGGATTTGCCCAGCACAAACAGATACTATTCAACTTATGATGGCCATCATGCCCCCAAATTTCCAAGACAATTCTCAAGTGAATTCTGTTAACATTAATGTTAATTTTATTTCTTGGGGCGGTGTACAGCCAGGTAAAAGCACACAATATATCGACATTACAATTCAAAGTTTAAAAATTATTTAAAAATTATTAAATAATTTCGGCCGAGATTAATTAAAACCCAAAGATTTAAAACTCCAATTAAAATACTGAGCCTGAGTAGCGTAGGGGAGCAATGCCTCCTACAAAGGCAGCATTTAACATCCAGCTGCTGCAATTACTTGCGAGTTCAATCCCAGGCAGGCTCAAGGTCGACTCAGCCTTCCATCCTTTATAAGGTGGGTAAATTGAGGACCCAGTTTGTTGGGGGCAATAAGCTGACTTTGTATAAATATAAAATATACAAAAGTGTGAAGGCTATTGCTTAATGCACTGTAGGCCGCCTTGAGTCTCCGGAGAAGGGCGGCATATAAATCAAATTTTAAAAAAAATTCATTTATATTGACAGCCCTGCCTGTCAAAGAGCAGGGTCTTGAGGGCACAGCGAAAAACACTCCGCTCCCACAGAGAAGGCTCTCCTCCTGGGTGTCACAAGCCAACGTAATTTGGCCAACAACACCCTGAAGAGTCCCTCTCTGTGGGAGCGGACTGGCTGGTGGGAGGCTAACGGTGGCAGAAGATGGTCTTGTGGGTGCCTAAATCCTGAGCCATGGAGCGCTTTAAAGGTGGTCACCAACACCTTGAATCGCACCCGGAAGACCACCGGGAGCCAGTGCAGCTCACGCAGGAGAGGTGTTACATGGGTGCAATGAGTCGCACCCATAACCACCCACGCGGCCGCATTCTGGACCAGTTGGAGCCTCCGAGTGCTCTTCAGGGGGAGCCCCATGTAGAGAGCATTACAGTAGTCCAGCCAGGAGGTGACAAGGGTGTGAGCGACCGTGCGCAAGGCATCCCGGTCCAGAAAGGGACGCAATTCTATCCCATTTTACGATGTTTCTTGCCATGGTTATTAAATGAATTGCTCGCAGTTAAATCAGCAGAGGGAGGTCCCCGACTTACAACAGTTTTCATTGAGTGACCATTCAAAGTGACAACAGCACAGGAAAAAAAAGCAACTTATGACTGTTTTCACACTCACGACCATCGGACCATCAAAATTGAGATGCTTAGACCCGATTCATATTTATGATGGTCGCAGTGTCCTGAGGTCACACGGGGAAGTCCACGGGGAAGCCGGATTCGCTTAACAACTGGGCGACTTGCTTATCAACTGCAGCGATCCATTTAACAATGGTAGCCAGAAAGGACGTAACATGGAGCAAAACTCCCTTTTACCAATGTCTCACTCAGCCCCAGAAATGTTGGCCTCCAGGGAGGTCATAACATTGAGGACCACCTGCATCGAGCTCATTAGTTGAATTGGAGTCTTCCCTCGTCAGAAAGTCACCAAAAGGGGATGGTGAGAGCCTGGGACGCTGCAACCGTCATAAATATGAGTCGGTTGCCAAACGTGTGAATTTGGATGACGTGATACAAGGACACTAAGTGTGGAAAAAGGTCCTTTTTTTCATTAGAATTTCTAATGGTCACTAAGTAAACAAAGGACTCCCAGACAAGAATCCCTCTTCTTCCTTCCCCACTCTTCATCATGGTCTTTGTGATCCCTTATCCCACCCCAACCCGGGATGGAAACATACATACTCAAGAATCTCGTTCTTGGCGTCGATCTTGGCCATGACGTCCCTCAACAGCTTGGCTTTCTCCTCACTGAGGACCAGAAACCAAGTGAAGACGAAGAAGATGAATTAGACAGGAGAAGGAAGAGGAGGAGGAGGAAGAAAAATCATTAGAATTAGAAGAATATAATGAAGAATTTTAAAAAATGAATGAAAAAGAATTAGAATTGGAAAGAAGAATTAGAAGAATTTAATGGAGGAGGAGGAAGAAAAAGAATTAGAATAATATAATGAAGAAGAATTAGAATGAAGAATTTGAAGAATAATAATTCAATGGAGGAGGAGGAGGAAGAAAAAGAATGAGAAAGAATTAACAGAATTTAATGAAGTAAAACATTAATGAAGAATTAGAAGAATGAGAATGGGGAGGGGGAAGAGGAAGGGGATGAAGAAGAAAGAAAGAAAGAAAGAAAGAAAGAAAGAAAGAAAGAAAGAAAGAAAGAAAGAAAGAAAGAAAGAAAGAAAGAAAGAAAGAAAGAAAGAAAGAAAGAAGACCTGAGATTGGGGTGGACAATCTCTCCAGATGGAGAAAACAATTTGCTTCTCCATCATCATCAAGGACGGGCATCCTTGAGACCTTCCACTGGTAAAATCAGAACCCAGAGCTGAGCCAAGCTTCTACTAGGCTTCTCAAAGGGCGGACCTCACCACCAGCTGGTCCATCTGTCCTCTTGGGAAGCATCTAGAACTTGGTGAAGGCCGCAGAACAGCGGGCACTTCTAGAGACCTCTCAGGTGGTACATTCCATGCTGTGGGGTCCTTGGTGGTTTCTGAACTGGATGGCTTTGTTGCAAATGTCTCATGACCCAAGTAGGGAACATCATCAGTTTAAAAAGGTGGTGGGATTCTTGTTTCTAGCACTGATGTTCTCTAGTTGGGTCATGAAATGTCTCCAAGAAAAGCCCCAAGCTCACAGATCACCAAGGACCCCACAGTCCTCCTCCTCCCCCACTTTTCTCCTCCTTCACTTTTCCTCTTTCCTTTCTCCTTCTCTTCTTCTCTTCTCCTCCTCCTCCCTTTCTCCTCTTCCTCCTCCATCCCTCCCACCTCCCCCTCTTTCTACCCCTCCCCCTCTTCCTCCTCCCAAACTCCATTCCCTTCTAGCACTGATGATGTTCCCTAGCTGGGACATGAGACTCGGGTTCAACCCTGAGCTACAAATACTTTCTTCCATCGGCATGCGCAACGCCTCTCTTGCGTGAACTGCCATTGGCCTCCAGATTCACTTCCATGTTTAATTCCAGCTTCTGGTGATCACCTCAACGCCCTTGGAGACCACCGGCCTCTATGGGAGTAAACTGTCCCCCTTCCCCAGTCTTGCCCCATAGAAAGGAGGTTCCACTCTGGTCCACTCCCTACCTGTAGAGCGATGAGGCTTCGTGGGCAGCCATCGGCACCAGTTTGGCAAAAATATCCGGGCCAGTTACAGCTGGATCGGTGGGGTTGACTGGGAGGGCTTTCACCAACGACGCCCCTGGTGGGAAGGAACGGCAATGACAGGGATTGCCCATAAGATCATCACCCCAGAGACCCCCCGTAAGAGTGGGGAGATGTCAGCCTGCAAACTAGCCCTGAATTCCACCCTTTAAAGCTCTGGGATTCTGGGGGATTCTGGGAGTTGGAGTCCAGGCTCTTAAAGCAGGACAGCTGGGGGATTCTGGGAATTGAAGTCCATCCCTCTTAAAGCAGCCCATTCCCCATTACCTTTAATAGACTGCAAAGTATCCAATGCAGGGACGGCTTCATGGTAGATAAAGTCATTATCTTTTTTGGATGAATTATACCTAAGAAGGAAAAAGAGGTCACAAAACTCTCCCTTTCTTGCCACCGTTGTTAAGTGAATCACTGCCATTGATAAATGAGCAAGCCCCTTATTAAATGGCTTCAGAAGGCTGCACAAGGGGATCACCCTGAAGGCCCAGAACACTGTGACCGTCATAAATATGAGTCAGTTACCCAAACATCTTAATTTCTATCACGTAATCATGGGGATGTTGAAAGGGTTGTGAGAGAAACATGCAAAAGTCATTTATTTCAGGGCCGTTGTAACTTTGAACAGTCACTAAACGAAGCCAAAGGCTACCTGCACTTAGAAGAAAGGAGGGGGAGGGGTTGCATAGGGGGAGAGGAAGTACGTAAATGGGGTGACTCCCCAGCAACCACTCACTTCCCTCCGATGACGTCCATGGTGAATCTCAGCGCCTCCTGCACAGTTTCAGGCTGGCCCTGAAAGAAATGGATGGTTGGAAATATTTTAAATTCTGCATTTTATTATATAATGTGTGTGTGTGTATGTGTGTGTATAGGTGTAGGTAAATATATATGTATATGTGTATATATATATATATAAAATCTCTATCTATCTCATCCTATCTCCTGGAAATCTTAGCACAATTTTAGTAGTTGATCTCTAAAATTGTAGGCATGTGTTTACACAGACAGACAGACAGACAGACAGACAGACAGACAGACAGACAGACAAACAGACACACACACACACAAACCTATTTTTTTATATATACCTGTTTATATATATATATGCATATTTGTTTTCATAGAGGTAGAGGTATGCAAGTTTTGATGTATTAGGATCTTTTCCCGTGTAAGTTTGAGTGTATCGTGATGACATTTCAGCGAGGTCCCACTCGTCATCTTCAGGCTGGTGTCTTCGGCTTCGTGCTTGTGCAAGGAAAGGGTGATCGGAGCTGCCGTCTCTCTATAAACACTGGTGGGGAGGTGTGGGGTGCTGGCTTTGTTGTTGTGAGCGGGTTAGTTGCCTCTGTTGTTACATCTTAATTAGTTGATGGAGTTGATATTTGCAGATTAGTCAGCAGTTTCGTAACATCCTGTGTGGGTGAGGTCGTTGATGTGTGCCCATTAGTCTTTTGTGTTTTAACGACCTGGGTAATGGGCTGTGTGGGTTAACATCCTGAATTCTAGTGTTGGGATATCCTGAGTTTTTTGATGTAATGTCCTGAGCAGATGGCTGTAATGCCACATCCCGGGCTTGGTTTGGCTCCGAGTTTGAGGTCTTGCCATGTGTTCATGGTGTGTGTCAGTTTGCTTTGTGTGGGAATCGGAGGGGGGTGCAGCAGCTGGGGATGCCGCTGTGGTCTGGCTTCTGGATGGTGGTTGTATTTTGTCCATGGGATGGGTTTGAATCTGGTGAGGATGATGGGTGGTGGTGTCATGTGTTATCTTGGGTCCAGTGTTAATCTTCGTGGCTGCGACTCTTCTGTTGACTAGGGCTAGTTTCCAGATGTCCGGTAGGCGGGAGATATTGTCGCGTTTATTCATGTTACGGGGATGTTTCTCTATTTCAATGGCTTCCATGATTATTCTCTTGTTGAAGTGTTCGATTTTGAATTTGGTTCCTTCAAAGTTGAATTTGGTTCCTTCAAAGTCAATTTCGTGTCCTGTTGTTTTAAGGTGCTGGAAAAGGGAGGAAGTTTTTTCTTCTTTTCTGATTGCATTCTTGTGTTCTGCAATGCGTGCATTTATTCTCCTATTAGTTTGTCCAATGTATGTGGCTGGGCAGATTTTGCATGGTATTTCATAGACGCCTTGGTTTTCTAGCTGGAAGCTTGGTTTTCTAGCTGGTCTACCCTCACAGTCCTTCCTCCTCTTCCTCCACTCCACTTCCTTCTACTACCCCTCCTCCTCCTCCCTTTGAGCATTGATCATGTTCCCTAACTGGGTCAGGAGACATCTGCAAGAAAACCACCCAGCTCAGAGAGCACCAAGGACCCCACAATCTTTCCTCCTCCTCCTCCTCTTCTTCCTCTTCTCTGCACACTCAACTTCTTCTAGTGCTGATGATCTTTCCTCCTCCTCTTCTCGGCACTTCCTCCCTCCCTTCTAGCAATGATGACCTTCCCTAGTTGGGTCAGAAAAGTCCGCAAGGAAACCACGAGATTCTTAGGGGAGCCCGAAGGACCCCACCCTTCCACGGAGCTCCATTTTTTCTCTCATAATTATAATGATCATCCGATCATTCGGTCCAGAGCAAAGCAGCTCAATTTAAAAGCCCCATATTTTGGTATTAAACCACAATCCCCATCCCCAACCCCGCAGAAAGTGGAATCAAGGGAGAGAGGAGGCAAGGACGAGGAACGAAGTCTTACCTTGGCCAAGCGGATGGCTTCGTTGAGTTTATCCAGGGCACTCTGGAAGTAGGTGACCTACAAAGGGATCAGAGATTTGATCGGCTGCTTTTTCCAAACCGGGTGTTTTTTCAAACCAGGTTTTGGGGGTCTCTTTGCTCAGGGGGCCTGCTGGAAAGAGAAGATCCAACTCCCGCAGGGCGGTGGCCTTCAACGCTATTTTTTTCCAACCGGTCAGGAAGTAAATTCTGGTTAAGTCCTCGACTTACGACCAGCGGGGCCCAATTTTCCATTGCTAAGTGAAACATGGGTTAAATAGGAGCTCTGGTGGCTCAGCAGACTAAAAGCATTGTAATTAAACGCCAGCTGCCTGCAATTACTGTAAGTTTGAATCTCCCCAGGCTCGAGGTTGACTCAGCCTTCCATCCTTTCTAAGGTAGGTCAATTGAGGACCCAGTTTGTGGGGGCAATAAGCTGACTTTGTATAAAATATACAAAAGTATGAAGGCTATTGCTTAATGCATTGTAAGCCACCCAGAGTCTCCGGAAAAGGGCGGCATAGAAATCAAATTTTAAAAAAATGAGTTTCACCCTCTTTCGTAACCGGTCGGACGAAAATATACTAGTCCTCGACTTACAGCCGAGTTTTCCGTTGCTAAGCGAGACACGGGTTAAAGGAGTTTTGCCCTATTTTGTAACCGGCTGGAAGAATATACACTTAACACCTCGGCTTAATGACCACAATTGAGCCCCAAACTTCCATCGCTAAGTGAGACATGGGTTAAATGAGCTTCATCCTATTTTGTAACTGGTCGGAAATCGGAAGAACATACAGGAAAGTCCTTGACTTACAAATGCAATCGAGCCACAAAACTGCAGTTTTGCCCTGTTTTACGACATTGCTCGCCCCAGTTGCTAAGTGAATCACAGCAATCATTAAGTGAAGAACATGGACATTAAGCGAATTTGGCTTCCCCCTTGACTTTGCTTGTGTCCGGTGATTACAAAAGGGGATCGTGTGACCCTCGGGATGCTGTGACCGTCGTAAATCCGAGTCAGTGGCTGAGCATCTGAATTGTGACCACGTGACTGCAGGAACGCTGCAATGGTCATTAAGTGTGAAGAACAGTCCTAAGTCCCTTTTTTCGCCACCACTGCAACTATGAGCGGTTGCTAAGTGAACCGTTGTAAGTCAAGGACTCCCTGTACTACGGTCGTTAAGCAAATCTGGCTTCCATCCTTGTCCGAAGGTCACATAAGAGTATCAGGTAGTCTCGTAATGCTGCGACCGTCATAAATACGAGTCAGTTGTGAAAAACGATCCTGAGGGACTTTTTTCAATGCTGTTGCAACTTTGAGTCGTTGCTAAGCGAACCATCATTAAGTTGAGGACCTCCCCTGTATCTAACCTGGCTCTCATTCACACTAGGATTATTTTGGCCTGGGATAAGCCGTGATTGACGGTTCCCCACAGGTTCCATGGCAGACAGGATTGAAGGACCCAGGGCTGCCAATCAAAGTCAGGAGACCCAATCCACCAGCCCAAGGGATCAGATTTTGGGGAAGGGTGTGGCCAACTTACCCTCTCGCCGTACTTCTGCTGCTCCTCTGCCTGTTTTCCCATGTGTAACTGTGGGGAGGGAGGGAGGGAGGAGGAAAAACGGAAGGAAGGAGGGAAGGAAGGAGGGAGGGAGGAGACAAAACAGGGAGGGAGGGGGAAAGAGGGAAAGGAGGGAGGAAGGAGGGAGGGAAAAGAAGGAAAAGAAGAGAGAGGGAGAGAGGGAGGGAAAAAGGGAGCAGAAAAAAGGAAGGAGGGAGGGAGGTAGCAGAAAAAAGAGGGGAGGGGAAAAGAAGGGAAGGGAGGGAGGGAGGAAGGAAAGAAGGAAAAAAATAAAAAAGGAAGGAGAAAAGCAAGACATTTTAAGTGCATCCCCAAAACACTGAATTCTGGGAATTGAAGTCCACCCATGCCTGAGGTTGAAAAACCCTGCTTTAGATGTTGCAAATGTATGAAGTTGTCTGAGGAGACGCAGCCACTGGGGAGTCTTGATATAAGAGGGTTGTATAAATACTAAATACTCACGTGGGCCACGGCTGCAAAATAATAGATCTTCATCTGCACCAGTTTCTTCCAGTCCTTCTGGATTTTTCCCAGCAGGGAGGCTGTGTCGGAGTTCTCCAAAGCACGGCAGGCCTCTTTGTAGTAATCCACCACCTTGGGAGAGAGTTCAAATCCACTTTTAAACATGAAAGACAGCTGAGGGACTTTCAGCCAATCACCAGGAGACTGGGAGATCTAGTCCCACCTTAGGCAGGAAAGCCAGCTGGGTAACTCTGGGCCAGTCCTTCTCTGTCAGTCCCACCCACCTCACAGGGTTGTTGTTGAAAGAAGACAGGAAGAGGAAGGAGTTAGATATGTTCTGTTATTATTTATAAAATTACAGTTTTAAACTGTATGTATGTATATATATATATATATATATATATACATATATATATATACATATATATACATATATATATATATATATATATATATATATATATATATATATATATGTAAAGTAAAAATAAAAAAATAATGAAATAAAAACAAAAAAATAAAATCATGAAATAAAATAAAAAATAAGAAAATTTAAAATAGATATAATCAAAGAAATCAAAGAAAAGACAAAAGAAAAGGCAAAAGAAAATAAAAATAAATAAAATAAATAAAAATTAAATTAAATTAATAAAATGAAAAATACAATAAGTAAAATAAACAAATGAAATAAAAATAAATAAAATTAAACAAAAAATAAAATAAAAATGGAGAAAATAAAAATAGAATAAAAAATAAGACACAATAGAAAAACAAATAAAATAGAAATAAATGAAATCGAACAAAATAAAATAATTTAATTAAAATTAAATTAAAAGTTAATGAGATAAGATTACTGTATTTTTCAAAGTATAAGACACACTTTTTTACCCTTAAAAAAGTGTGAAAATTTGGATGTCTTATACTCTGAATGTAGCCCCGCCCACCCACTAGCCTCCACCTTTGAATTTATCTCCTTGCAGCAAATAGCAAAACAGCCCATTTCAACTTCAGCACAGCCTGATTAGCACAAGCAGTTGATTGTTGGTTGGATCAGCCTCCTGACCCTCAGCTGTTTCAGGCTGCTTATTCCCACAGGAGCCTCCGCTGCTTGCTGCAAGCAGGCAAGTTGCTGGGAGGCAGATTTTTTTTTTTCTTGTGCTGAAAATGAAACTAGAGCAGGCTGTTCGCTGCAAACAGGCAAACTGGGAGGCAGAGGCAGAGTTACTGTGAGTGTTTTATGAATCTTATTTCCTTCTTTGTGTCCTTTTGTTGTAAAGTTTCTATCTAGAATCAACAATTAGCTGGAATTTAAAAAGCATTTCACTAACTTAATTAAAATGTTACCCGAAGGAAAATAAAGAGGAGGAGGGGGGGAGAAAACCTTTACATCTAACAGATTGCGTGCTGAATAACTTACTGATTCTGATTACAATACCAATCTATGCAAAGAAAAAAACTTAAAACTGGCATATGCAGATATATGCATGAGCATATATCTTGTTTTCCTCCCCAAAAAACAGTAGGTGCGTCTTACAGTCAGGAGCATCTTATACTCCAAAAAATACGGTAATATAAAACATAAAAATGTAAAATAAAATAATAAATAAAATTAAACAAAATTAAATTTAAATTAAAAAAAAAACTAAAGGAAAGTAAAGTAAAATGGATT
Source organism: Coluber constrictor foxii (assembly GCA_038048745.1). Lineage (NCBI taxonomy): Eukaryota > Metazoa > Chordata > Lepidosauria > Squamata > Colubridae > Coluber > Coluber constrictor. Next base: position 169,813,120 of record CM075961.1, on the reverse strand, counting down.
TGCCCAGGGGATCGTTACTTTCCCATTTCGAGGCCCGAGCTGCAGCTTCCGAGGCTCCCCAGCAACTCACCTGGGCGCTGATCCTGGCCACCAGGAAGCTCTTCCGATTGTCCAGCATGGACTTCTCCAGGAGACATTCCTGAGCTTGGCCCTTGACAGAAAAGGAGGACAATTACGTTGAGGGTGTACCTGACCTGGACCTGAGATCCGAGGTGCTGCGGGTCACCAGGTCGCATTTCCTGCCCCCTCCCAAAGTTCCTGAGCAACAAACATAAGCTGAGTAGTATTCCTCAGCTCTGGGGTCCTACTCTAACCCTAACCGTAACCCTCGGTCACTGAACAGCCTGAGGAAAAAATGAAAAAGAACTGGTCCTAATGGATCCATTAAATAAGGGAGGGAGGAGCCCTCGTTCACTTAACGGCCAGAGGAAGAAACGTAGGAAGGAATGGCCGTAATGACTTGGGTGGTTCAAAGTAACGGCAGGAAATTTTATATTCCCATCTGCAAAACTGATGGAAGATGGGCATCGGAGTCTCGATCCTGACTCTTTCTTACCAGCATGAGGTTAATGTTGAGGTTCAGGATCTGGTGACTCATGTCCACGCTGTAGGAATGGGGGAAGTGGTCCCGAAGGTATGTGAAGGCGCCAGCCGCACACTGGAAATGGGTGCAGGAGACTTTCATGCCCTAAAACACACACACACACACACACACACACAAAATAAGACAGATTTGGGAGAAGTTATATATTCAAGGAGGAGGAGTTTACCCATAGCAATAAAGGAGAATATTTGTGCACTTGGGGTTGAAAAGAGGAGTCCTGGGTGCTCTCTGAGCTTGGGGCTTTTCATGCAGACATCTCATGATCCAACTAGGGAACACCATCAAGGTAAGAAAGGAGGGAGGTTTGTGGAGAGGAGGAGGAAGAGGCAGCAAGCCAGAGCAAGCAATGGTATATAAACAGAGATCAACACCCATCCTTCCAGCACTGATGCTTTTCCCTAGTTGGGTCATGAAACGCTTGTAAGCAAACCACCAAGCTCAGAGAGAGCACCAAGGACCCCACAGAAAAAGAAGCCCAGATAAGCAGGGATTAACGCCAGACAAACGATCAAGCAGACAACAATACCCCAGTCCTATAACTACCAAGGGGGGAAAAAGAAACCACATTCCCATCAACACTGCCAAGGCAAGCAACTCTATATAAAGAGAATCAACCCCCCTCCTTCCTTCTAGCACTGATGGTATTATCTAGTTGGGTCATGAGGCATCTACAAGCAAACAGCTCAGCTCCAAGAATACCAAGGACCTCACAGAAAGAGAAACTCAGATAAGCAGGGATTAACCCCAATCAATCAAGCAGAAAACAATACCCTAAAATACACATACACACAAACAAAACTTAACAAGGTAAGCCACTATATTATCCTTACCTCTTCAGAAACTCGTTTGTCCATGGCTCCCAGCATGGAGTGCAAGGCCCCTGGGCAGGAAGACAAGAGAAATTATCAAAATTGGATGTCATTCGATTGAATCGGCTTGCATTGCAATTTCATGGTTTATAGGCTGTCCTTGATTTACAACCATTGGTTATGTACCATTCAAAGTTACAACAGCACTGAAAAAAAGGGACTGATGACCATTTTTTCATTCCTCCTCATTTCAACAAACCCTCCCTGCCCCTTCTAGCATAGATGACATTACTTAGTTGGGTCATGAGACGTCTGCAAGAAAACCACCCAGCTCAGAGAACACCAATTATCCCATCGAATTGAGAAAACGCAGATAAGCAGGGATTAACACCAGACAAATCATCCAAAACAACTGATGATTTTGGAGATGGGTGTTGTTGTCACGTGCAGGACCAGAAACAAAAAGTTTCCAATCTTCAAAAAGGGAGACCCTAACCTAGTTGAAAATTACAGGCCAATCTCTTTATGTTGCGTCACCTGCAAAGTCATGGAATCAATCATTAACCGATCTATTACCCTCCACCTAGAAACAAACAGCCTACTTTCTAACAAACAATTTGGTTTCAGAAAAAAATTATCCTGTAATCTACAACTACTACATTGCACAAAAACATATGGGCTACACATCTTGATCAGGGCAAAGCAATAGATGCATTTTACATAGACTTTGTAAAGCCTTTGATTCAGTGGTACATGACGAATTACTTCTAAAACTAAAATCCTATGGCATTTCTGGACTCCTACATAAATGGCCTTCCTGTCAAACAGACAAGTGGTCAAAATAGGAAGCGCTCTATCAAATCCTGTACATGTTAATAGCGGTATTCCCCAAGGCAGTGTTTTAGGTCCAACAATCTTCATACTTTACATAAATGACCTCTGCGATCATATTAAAAGCAACTGTGTTCTCTTCACTGATGATGTTAAACTATTCAACACCCCCAACAGTGCAACTACCCTTCAAAAAGACCTTGACTATATGTCAGATTGGCAAGTGGCAACTTCAAATCTCAACCAGCAAATGCTCTGTCTTGCAAATTAGATGGACATAACCTTGTAGATGACCCTCACTCTGTCAAGGACTTTGGAGTACTCATTTCTAAAGATCTAAGTGCCAGAGCCCACTGTAACATCATTGCCAAAAAGACATTAAAAGTTGTTAACCGAATCTTGCGTAGCTTCTTCTCTGGTAATGTTATACTTCTAACTAGAGCATACAAAACATTTGCTAGACCTATTCTTGAATACAGCTCATCTGTCTGGAACCCGCACTGCATATTGGACATAAACACAATCGAGAGTCCAAAGATATTTTACGAGAAGAGTCCTCCATTCCTCTAAGCTCAGTAAAATACCTTATGCCACCAGACTCCAAATTTTGGTCTTAGACAACTTAGAACTATGCCGACTTCAGCCTGACATAAGCATAGTACATAAAATTATCTGCCACAATGTCCTCCTGTCAACGATTACTTCAGCTTCAACCACAACAATACATGAGCAAGTAATACCGTATTTTTCAGAGTATAAAACGCATCTACTTTTTTTGTTTTGTTTTTAAAATAATGTTTTATTTTTTAGACAAACACACATACAAATGTATAATGTGTTTTCTTTGAACAGAGTATTTGGCCAATTCACAAATTTAAACAGTGCTTAGTCATTTCAATTAAATTTACAATTTCTAGATTTCATTTTTGCCATATTTATTCCTCATCTATTTTTTTTAAAAAAACAGTATTACCTTTCATCCTCATCTCTAATCTTAATCAAATTCAAATTTTCCCTTCTATTTATACTATACCCCTTCCCATTATCATCTATTTTTATATCCATCCTCACATAGGTTAATTATGTAATAATTAACACAATACAAATTCAACATTTTAATATAAATCAATTAGTTATATAAAAAACTATATATACAAAAAACTGTTTTTTGTATATTAATCAATATGAACATGAATATTCCAATTATTTCCATGCAATCCAATTTTTTACAAATCAATTAATTATATTTTCCAATAATGCACCAAATAATTTTCCTTATATATTCCTCCAAACCACAACTTAACCATTTCTGCTTTCAACACAATATACAATAAATAGTATCTCAATTATTACAATTCCCTAGTTAAATAGAGCTTTCCCCTCATGTTACTCATTTTCACATCTTAAGCTCTCCCAATAACCCACACAGTTTTGCCCATAAAGTCCTCCAAATGACAACTTAATCAATTGCACTTTCATCACAATATATATAAATAAATAAATATATAAATAACAATATTTCAATCGTTACAATTTCCCTAATTTAATTTGAAAATGTTCTAGCTGTTATCCAAGCTACAACTTAATCCTTTTTACTTTCACCATATACAATTACAATTGTTATAGTTTATACTTATTCATATTTCTAAAAAAATAAAAACTTATTGTCTAGATTTCAAAAATACAAATACAAATATTCCAATTATTATTCATTTCATTTTTACAATCATGATTTCCCATTTCTTACTATTCATATTTCAATTCTAAATATATATAACATCTTTCTCTTTCATTTCTTTTCCTTTTTTTCCCTTCCCGTTTTTATTTTTGTCTTTTTCTTTCTCCTTTTTTTCTTTTGTGTTTTAAAATCTTGAACTCTCCTCTTTTGCCCTAAATTTCCCATTGTTTGCACCTACCTTTTTTGGTGAGGATAAAGAAAAAGAAATCTCCCTCTGCCTAATTTTGCAAGGTTGCAGCAAACAGCCTGCTTTGCTTTCATTTTCATTTTCAGCATAGCTTGATTAGCACAAGGAAAAAAAACCCTGCTCCAGCAATTTACCTCTTTGCAGCAAGCAGCAGAGCCTGCACAAAACAGCTGAGAGCAAATCAGCTTGGGAGGCTAATCCAATCAACTTGTGCTAATTAGACTGTGCTGAACCTGAAAGGAGCTGTTTTTTCTTGCTGTTTGCTCGCAAGGAAGTAACTACTATGAGGCCAAAGGGTGGGGGCCAGTGGATGGGCGGGGCTACATTTGGTGTATAAGACGCACCTAAATTTTCACCCCCTTTTAGGGGGAGAAAAAGGGTGCGGTAAAGCATTCCAGACTCGATTGCAGAAAATACGACTTCAGTAATAGAATGGTCAATGCCTGGAATGCACTACCTGACTCTAGTTTCTTCCTCAAACCCCCAAAACTTTAACCTTAAACTGTCTACTGTTGACCTCACCCCATTCCTAAGAGGTCTGTAAGGTGCGTGCATAACTGCACCAGCGTGCCTACCGTCCCTGTCCTAATATTCCTTTTTACTTACTATTTTCATGTATTCAAATTATGTTTATATTTTTACCTGTTATCTTATATATGCTTGACAAATAAACTTATGATTATATGAACCAGTTTAAGAAATCTTTCCTCCTTGGGCCCCTAAATCTGGAGGGGCTTCCTTACCCAGATTGTAGAGGACACAGGCCTGCTCATATTTGATGTCTTCGTGAGTTACAGCTTTGCCAGAGAAGATCTCTGTCCTGAAACCAAGGCAAAGATGAATCTGTCAATTGCATTGCAAAAGATTCCAGCCGATGTTTCGTGGCCAGAGGACATACCATCATCAGTGAGCCGAGTGAAGCCAGAATTGCATCAGGACTGCGGGATTTGTAATGAAACACCGGCAAGAAAAGCAGCAAATTCAGAGAGCTCCAAGGACCCCAAAGAATGAGAAACCCAGAGAAGCAGGGATTGACACCAGACAAATAATCAGGAGGAAAACAATATTGTGTTCAAGGAACTACCAAGGGAGAAAAAAAAATCACACTCCCAGCAACACTGGCAGGGCAACCACTTGTACATAAACAAGAGAGCAAACCCCTCTCCCTTCTATCACTGACGATGTTCCCTGGCTGGGTTGTAAAATATCTGTGAGAAAACCACCCAGCTGAGGGAGCACCAAGGACCCTAAAGAATGAGAAAATGCAGATAAACAGGGATTAACACCAGACAAACAATCTGGAAGAAAACAATATTGTGATCAAGGAGCTATCAACGGGGGGAAAAAAAACAAACAACACAGACCCACCAACACTTCCAGGGCAAACTGTATATAAACTGACAGCAAATCCACCCCCCTTCCTTCTAACACTGATGACATTACCTAGTCAGGTCACAAAATGTCTGCAAAAAACCCACCAATGTCAGAGAACATCAAGGACTCCACAGACCTTTTCTTTCTCCTCCTCCTCCTCCTCTCTGCAAACCCCACCCACTGCTAGCACTCATGATTTTTCCTAGTTGAATCATGAAAGGTCTGTAAGAAAGCCACCAAGTTCAGAGAGCACCAAGAGCCCCCAGAATCCTTCTCCTCCTCGGACTGATGTTACCTAGTTGAGTCATGAAAAGTCTCCAAGAAAAACCACCCAGCTCAGAGGTCATCAAGGACCCCCACGGTTCAACCCTGAGCTACAAATATTCTCTTCCATCAATAAATTGGTAAACTGGGTGTCCAGCTAGAGAATCTGGGGAAGAAAATTCAAACATGTTTCATACTAGAACAGTGTTATCTTCCCTACTTCCTTCTTAAAGTCTCAATTTAAAAATTTAAAAGCTCAATTAAAAGTCTTGGTGGTGCAGCGGACTAAAGTGCTGTTATGTAGCACTTAGCTGCCAGCTGCCTGCACTTACTGTGAGTTCAAATCTCACCAGGCTCAAGGTTGACTCAGCATTCCATCCTTCCGAGGTAGGTAAATTGAGGGCCCAGATTGTGAGGGCAATAAACTGACTTTGTAGAAACACCGCTTATGGGGGCCAAAAGCTCTAATAAGCAAGTATATACAAAAGACATAAGGCTATTGCCCTGAGTCTTCGGAGGAGGGCGGCATATAGATTGAACTAATAAATAAGTAAATAAATAAATTTGTCTTGGTCCAACCCCCGTTTCTTTATAAATTTACATGCCGTCTATCTCACCGGCACGCAACACAGGAAAAACAAATTATCTTGCCTCGAGACCCCTCCAAAGGCTTTACTAGGGAGGAAAGGATATGGGATCTGCTCCCATTTTGCCCCCCCCCCCACTTACCAGGTGATGGGGACCGATGCTTCTTGTTCGGCTCCCATTGGAATTCGGCTCTGGAGGTAGTGAAGCTGGCCCAGGTATTTCCGTAAAATGCTGCATCCTTCGAAATCCCTTGGCACGTTCACAGCATTCTGCGGAGAAAAATCTGATTTATGGCATTGTCACTAACAAGATGTTTTGTTAAAGCTGGAGGAAGAGATTATGCGAAGGCCGGACATAGCGGATCAGAACATTAAGTTGTGTTGGAGACAAGGAACGTATTCTATTAAGACTTTCCTGGAAATAAGGGGAAGACCCCTTTTCCCATCATGCATTCCCAGACCCGGAGACAGGTACGCCGTACGGCAAAACAGAGGAAGCTCACCTGCCGGAGCTGTTCAAATTTCTTCAGTTCCTCATTGTAATCCTCTGGATTCTCTCCATAGTTCTTCAGCACAAACTGGTACGGAATAGAAATAAAAACAAAAATAACAACAACCTGGTTAAGACCACACATGGAGTTTTGCAGCCAATTTGGCTCACCACCATATAACAATATACAATATATATCATAATATATTAATATATTAAAATCAGTCCCAGATCAAACCTGACTGCTGTTTAGAAGGCCAGATCCTGAAGATGAAACTGAAATACTTTGGCCACCTAATGAAAAAGAAGGACTCACTGGAGAAGAGCCTAATGCTGGGAAAGATTGAAGGCAAAAGAAGAAGGGGATAGCAGAGAATGAGGTGGCTAAATGGAGTCACTGAAGCAGTTGGCGTGAGCTTAAAAAGACTCCAGAGGATGGTGGAGGACAGGAAGGCCTGGAGGAACGTTGTCCATGGGGTCACAATGGGTCGGATGTGACTTCGCAACTAACAACAACAAAAATATATATGTCTGTCTGTAATATATTAATATATTAAACAATCCATCTGTTAAACTACTGAAGTTTACAGATGACACAACAGTGATCAGTCTCAGTCGAGACAATGATGAATTCGCATACAGATGGAAGGTTGAACAACTAGCCTCATGTTGCCACTGAATCTGGAACTGAACACACTCAAAACCATAGAAATGGTGGTGGACTTTAGGAGAAACCCTCCCATACTTCCACCTCTCACAATACTAGACAACACAGTATCAACAGTAGAGACCTTCCAATTTCTAGGTTCTATCATATCGCAAGATCTAAAATGGACAGTTAACATCAAAAACGCCATCAAAAAAACACAACAAAGAATGTTCTTTCTGAGCCAACTCAGAAAGCTCAAATTGTCCAAGGAGCTGCTGATCCAGTTTTACAGAGGGATTATGGAGTCTGTCATCTGCACCTCTACAACTGTCTGGTTTGGCTCTGCAACCCAACAAGAGAGAGACAGACTTCAGAGGATCAATAGAACTGCAGAAAAAACAATGGCTACCACCAACCTGCCTTCCATTAAGGACCTGTATACTGCATGAGTCAAAAAGAGGGCTGTGAAAATATCTACAGACCCCTCGCATCCTGGATATCAACTGTTTCAACTCCTAAACTCAAAACGACATTATAGAGCACTGCACACCAGAACAACTAGACACAAGGACAGTTTTTCCCTGAACGCCATCACTCTGCTAAACAAATAATTCCCTCAACACTGTCAAACTATTCACTAAGTCTACACTACTATTAATCTTCCCATCGTTCCCACCACCACCACACCATATGACTGTAATTTTGTTGCTTGTATCCTTACAATTTATATTGATATTGTTTCCTGATTATTTATTTGTACGCTATGACTATCATTAAGTGTTGTACCTTATGATTCTTGACGAATGTATCTTTTCTTTTATGTACACCGAGAGCGTATGCACCAAGACAAATTCCTTGTGTGTCCAATCACACTTGGACAATAAAGAATTCTATTCTATTCTATTCTATTCTATTCTATTCTATTCTATTCTATTCTATTCTATTCTATTCTATTCTATTCTATTCTATTCTATTCTATTCTATTCTATTCTATTCATATATTAAAATATTAATTTTGAAATGGGTGGGAGTCCTTCATATTGACTTCCCTATTATATATTTTTATATATAATTAATATATAAAAATATTAATTCTGAAATTAATTTATGATGGTTGCAGCATCCTGGGGGTCACGGGATCTCTTTTTGCGACCGTCAAACCGGCAAAGTCAATGTGGAAGCCAGATTCACTTAACGACAATGTGACTAACTGAACTGCAGGGATTCACTTAATGGCTGTGGCAAGTGTTTTTTTCAACCTTTCAACCTTGTTGTTTTTTTCAGCAACATGAAAGGTTGAAAAATGGGGCAAAACACCCTTCACAAATGTCTTGCTTAGTGACAAAAATGTTGGCCTCCATTATGGTCATAAGTTGAGGACTACCTGTATACCAAGGACCTCTGAGCAACGCCCTAATATTCAATTCCAAGGAAATGATAGAGGGCTGAGGATGAAAGAGAGAGGGCTACCCAGTCTCTAATGGGGTTGAGGACCAAAGGTAGCTGGTGTGGCTAGTGTGGTTCCTCAGATGGAAGAGACCCCTAGGGTTATGTAGTCCAGGCTTGAAGGGGGCTTGAAGACAGGTGGACTTAAACTCCCAGTCTTCCCAGAGTGGATGGCTAGGAAATTATGGGAGTTGCAGTCCAAGCCTCCCTGCTCCCTCCCACCACCATGGTTGAGAAACTCCAACTTAGGTTGACTCATGCAAAGGGCTTCTTCAAGACCCCCTGTGCCTCCAAAGCCAGCTGCACCACCCCCTTTCCAGGCTGTGGCTTATGGGTCCTCTTCCCTTTGGGCATCTCAGGAAAAGGGTGGGGTGGGGGAGGGAGTCTGATGCTCTCATTTTAGGGGGACTGGAGCCCCCCCTAAACTCCTCCAAGACCAGCTGCACACACACCCCTCTCAGGCTGTGGCTGATGGGTCCTATTCGTTTTGGGCATCCAGAAAGAAAGGAGGGATGGGAAGGGATCTTAGGCCATTCCTTGAAAATCCAGAACCCCTCCCCCAATCTCCTCTTAAAACCAGACAGGACCAGCTGCACCCCCCTCTCCCAGGCTGTGGCTTATGGGAAGTTTTGAGGCCCTGAATCCAGGGGGATTCCAGCCCCCACTAATATCCTCCCAAAAGCAGACAGGCCTCCAAGACCAGCTGCACCACCCACTTCCCAGGCTGTGGCATATGGGTCCTCTTCCCTTTGGGCATCCCAGGAAAAGAGTGGGGTGGGGGAGGGAGTCTGATGCCCTCATTTCAGGGGAATTGGAGCCCCCCCAAAAAAACTCCTCCTAAGACCTCCAAGACCAGTTGCACACACACCCCTCTCAGGCTGTGGCTGATGGGTCCTCTTCTCTTACCTACTCTTTAGGGAATCCCAAAAGAGCAGAAAAAGGGGGGTGGGTCTGATGCCCTCATTCCAGAAACCCCCAGTCTCCCCTAAAACCAGGCAGGCCTCCAAGACCAGCTGAAACCCCTCCCCCTCCCAGGCTGTGGCATATGGGTCCTCTTCTCTTTGGGCATCCCAGGAAAAGGGTGGGGTGGGGGAGGGAGTCTGATGCCTTCATTTTAAGGGGATTGGAGCCCCCCCCCAAAAAAACTCCTCCTAAGACCTCCAAGACCAGCTGCACCACCCCCTTCCCAGGCTGTGGCTGATGGGTCCTCTTCCCTTGGGAAATCCCAGGAAAAGGGGCGGGGTGAGAAAGGGGAGGGTCTGACAGTCTAACCCCCCCCCCCATTTTCCTAAACTGCCCCTTAAACCAGACGGGGAGCTAGGCGACCCCCCCCACTCCTCCCCCAGCCCCCCCTCGTGTCGCCCGCGGGCGCCCGGTTGTGGGAGGCGCCGGGACCCCGAAATCCGTTTTTCTCGGGGGGAGGGGCGAGGATGGGAGGGGGGGTCGGAGGACCCACAGAAAAGGCCCCCCAGAGGCTTTGGAGGCGAAAAAGAAATGGGGGAGGGGAGGAAAAGGGGAAATTCTGAGGTAATTATGGCCGCCCCTCCCCCCCCAATAGGCCTCACCTTCTTGACGGCCGGCTGGAAGCTGAACTCGGCGGCCTCCTTGAGGTCCAGCCAGATCATGGGCATGCGGGGCACGGCCTCCATCACGCCGCCCGCCTCCCCACCCAGAGCTCGCAAATCGGCCAAGCCGAGAAGTGCGGCGGCTCTGGCGGCGGCGGCGGCGACTGTACCAGGCCTCTCCGGAAAGAGCCGAGCAGCAGCCGAGTCGGGCCGAAGGAGGAGACACGCCCACGCCCACGCGCAGGCGCATTCGCCCGCAATGCCCGCCGGGTGGGGTAGTTCCACCGGGAGTGGGAAGGCGCAGGCGCGGTAGGGCGGGTTGGGCTTTGAGGCAGAAGGAAGAGAGGAAGGGGGAGGGAGGAAGGAGGGAAGGAAGAAAGGAAAAGAGAAGGAATGGGAGATAAGGGAGGGAGGGAGGAAAAAAGGGAAGGAAGGGAGGAAGAGAGGAAGGGGAAGCGAGGGAAGAAAGGAAGGAAGGAAAAGGGAAGGAATGGGACATGAGGGAGGAAGGAAAAAATGGAAAGAAGAAGGGAAAGGAAGGAATGGGAGGAAGGAAAAAAGGGAAAGAAGAAGGGAAAGGAAGGCAGAGGAGGGAGGGAGGGAGAGAGGAAGGGGAGGTGAGGGAAGGAAGGAAGGAAGGAAAAGGGAAGGAATGGGAGATGAGGGAGGGAGGGAGGAAAAAAGGGAAAGAAGAAGGGAAAGGAAGGAATGGGGGGAAGGAAAAAAGGGAAAGAAGAAGGGAAAGGAAGGAATGGGGGAAGGAAAAAAGGGAAAGAAGAAAGGAAAGGAAGGAATGGGGGGAAGGAAAAAAGGGAAAGAAGAAGGGAAAAGAAGGAATTGGGGGAAGGAAAAAAGGGAAAGAAGAAGGGAAAGGAAGGCAGAGGAGGGAGGGAGGGAGAGAGGAAGGGGAGGTGAGGGAAGGGAAGGGAAGGAAGAAAGGAAAAGGGAAGGAATGGGAGATGAGGGAGGGAAGGAAAGAAAGAAAAAGGAAAGAAGAAGGGAAGGAAGGGAGAGAGGAAGGGGGAGGGAGGGAAGGAAAGAGGGAGGGAAAAGAAGGGGATAAGAAGGGAAGGAATGGAATGGGAGAGGATGGAAGGAAAGTAGGAAAAGAGAAGGAGAGAAAAAGGGAAGGGAACGAGACAAGCATGCTTTAAAGTGGGCAGACGTCAATTCCCAGAATTCCCCAGCCAACCATTCATTTAGAAATTGTTCCGAGAGACAATATCCCTGAAAACAGTGATTTAGAACAATCCTCGCCCTTATGACCACTGCACACATCTCCCGGGTCCCATGATCCAAATTCGGACACCTTGGCAAACCAGCAGGTCTCTGTGATGGGTTCAGGGTCTCCTTCCTGGCTTTTGTGTCCGCATGATTCACTTAACAACTGCTAGGATTTGCTTTACGACCGTGCCCAAAAAGCTCATAAAATCAGGCACCCGCCATGCTTAGCAATGGAAACACTGATCCCCTTTTGCTGTCATAATTCAAGGACTCCCTGGATTTAAAAACTTTTTTTTTTGTTTGTGTGGCTGTAATGACAGTTCATAACCAGCAGGTGGCGATGCAAGCCTTCTGTTTTCAACCTATTTATAAACAGCGCCCCCTTTCAGCCTTCAAAGGTCTCTTCTCTTGCAGAAGAAGAGCAAATTTGGTTCTTGTGGGGCTGGTCTCAACCGCATCCAAAGGGTCTCAAAGCAGAATAGACGAATCGCTTAAGGTTCTGCTTTCAGGTCAAAACGCGTGTGTCTGGTGTGTGTGTGATTGTGTCGTTGTGTAATCAGATGGGACAGCTCGCCTCCAGAAGTAGTGGGTTGTTCCATGGCTGGAGATTTTCGAGAAGAGGTTGGACAGCCCTTTTATCTGGAATGGTAGAGGGTCTCCTGCTTAAGAAGGGTCCAACTCTGTCGTCTTGTATGTTCCATGTATGTTTGTGTGTTCGTTTTTGCTTTCTCTCTGACACAAATGCTTTTCTATTTTGACAAAATAGCCAGCTTTAGCAACTCTCAACACTGCAGACTTCCAAGGATGTTCCCTAGTTGGGTCATGAAACATCTATAACTGTGATGGTGAACATATGGCACGCGTCCCACAGTGGCACGCAGAACCATATCAGTGGGCACATGACATGAGCTCAGCTCCAGTGGGCATGCATGCACCAGCCAGCTGATTTTTGGACCTTCTGGGCCCACCAGAAGTAGGGAAACAGGCTCTTCCCAGCCTCCGGAGAGCTTCCAGGTGGGTGGGGAAGGCTGTTTTCACCCTCCCCATCACTGGTCTATAAGAAACCCACCTAATTCTCAGGACACCGCCCCCCCTCACCCTCTCAGTCCTCCTCCATCTTCGGTTTGAGCTGGAAAAAAGAGGGATAGATCCTGGTTTGTTTTTCTCTTGGGAGAGTCGGCGCCTTCCCGACACCCCCCAACCCACTCTTCCTTTCTCCCTCCTCCCCCCCCCCACGGATGACAAATCAGGCCCCCTCAAAATAGATGTTCCACCAGAAGGCGACTATTTTTAACACAAAAAGGAGGCAAAAAACAAACAAATCCCTTAATTATTTTCCAATAGCGTCTTCCCTCAAATTCCCTCTCCCCGGAGGTGGGCTCTTTCGGAGGGATGGGGGACTGCAAGTCCCATCCTCTTCATGGGGAACTACGAGTCCCATCCTCCTGAGCCCCAGAGATCCGGCTCTTCTGCACCCCCTCCGCCCACACCTCCTACCTCAAGCGCAAACCTCTCTCTTGTTCAGAGAGCAAACGGCCATGAAAAAAAAAAAGAAATTAAAAAATTGATTGGGACTTATGACTGTTGCAGGGTCCCTGGATGGGATGGGCGGTGTTTGCATGATCGTCATTCACATTTCCGACCAAGGGAAGCCGGCTTCGCTTATCAAAGGCTTATCAAAGGCATGATTCCCTGAACAACCAGGAGCAAAAGGGAAATATGGGGGCAGGACTCATTTAACAACAGCTTTCCTTAGCCGTAGAAATTCTGCTCCCAATCGTGGCCGTTAAGCTAAGGATAACGTGTGTCCTACATCCTGATCTTGAGCCTGGATAGCTCCGCAGACTAAAAGCATTGTGATTAACATTCAGCTGTCTGCAATTACTCCATGTTCGAATCTCACCAGGCTCGAGGTTGACTCAGCCTTCTATCCTAGGTAGGTAAAGGTAGTTAAATTGAGGACCCAGTTTGTGAGGGCAATAAGCTGACTTTGTATAAATATACAAAAGTATGAAGGCTATTGCTTAACGCATTGTAAGCCGCCCTGAGTCTCCAGAGAAGAGCGGCATATAAATCTAATTTAAATAAAGAAGAAAGAAAGAAAGAAAGAAAGAAAGAAAGAAAGAAAGAAAGAAAGAAAGAAAGAAAGAAAGAAAGAAGAAAGAAAGAGAGAGAGAGAGAGAGAGAGAGAGAGAGAAAGAAAGAAAGAAAGAAAGAAAGAAAGAAAGAAAGAAAGAAAGAAAGAAAGAAAGAAAGAAAGAAAAAGAAAGAAAGAAAGAAAGAAAGAAAGAAAGAAAGAAAATTCAGCTGTCTGCAATTATGCGAGTTCGAGGCTCAAGGTTGACTCAGCCTTCCATCCTTTCTAAGGTGGGTAAATGGAGGACCCAGTTTGTGGGGCAATAAGCTGACTTTGTATAAATATACAAAAGTATGAAGGCTATTGCTTAACGCATTGTAGGCCGTCCTGAGTCTCCGGAGAAGGGCGGCATAGAAATCTAATTTAAAAAATTATAATCTTAAGGAGCAGAAATGAAAACCAGCTGGGTGATTTTGAGGACAGGATGCAAATAAATAAGAAATAAAAATTTAAAAAATAAGGAGGTCAGAGTTTAATATCTTATTTGTGCCTAATAGCAATTTTTTTGCAGCAAATACTACAGGACAGAATCCCATTGCACATCACAACCACATCATGTTTCGCTTGTGAGCCTCACCTTCAAGTTCTACAGGTGGTCCTCGATTTATGACCATTCATTTAGCGACCATTCGAAGTGACTGGGACACTGAAAAAAGTGAGACCCGTTGCAGCACCCCTGTGGTCATGTGATCAAAATGAAACTAGCTCCTACGTATGTCAATGGCCGGGTCCCGAGATCACATGACGGATAGTCCTCGATATACAAGGGTTCACTTAATGACGGTCGCAACGTCCCTGCAGTCCCATGTGTCTCCCTTTTGCGACTTGTCTTACCCGCAAAGCCAGGGGGGAAGCCAGATCCACTTCACGAGGTGACTCACTGAACAACAGCAGTGATTCACTTAACAACGGAGGTGAGGAAAGTCGTAAGCATGGGGCAAAATTCAATTAACAAATGTCTCACACTTAAGGACAGAAATTTTGGGCTCAAATGTGTTGCGTGTGTAAAGCATGAGAAAGTGGCCAGCCCTTCCATCGTGCAGTCATGGCAGCCATCTTATTTGCTCCCTTTGCATGGATGCCCGTGATAGCTAGTCCTCAACTTACGACAGCTAATGCAACCACCTCAAATGGAGTGATCTCCATTTGCTAAGCAACGCGTTAAAGAGAGTGCCACCCGATTTCATCACCTGCTTCTGCTACCGTCGTTCAGTGAATCCCTGCAGTTGTTAAGTGAATCCCTGTGGTCATTAAACAAATCAGGTGGTTGTTAAGTGAATCCAGTGGCCCTTGTTGACCTTCCTTGTCACAAATGTCGATCACATGACCCTGGGACGTTTCAATCATCATCAGTAGCCAACCGAATTTTAATCACATTGCTGTGTCGGTTGTAAGTGCGAGGACTGGTCATCAGTCCCTTTTTTTCAGCACTGGGGTAACGTGGTTATAATTTGAGGAGTAGCTGTAAGTTATTTTGTGCCCACGGGGGGTGCAGCCATCACTTTTGCAGATTTACCCAGATGAAGAACTGTTAGATATTGGAAATCTTTTAATTCATCGCTCTAGTTTTTGCTTAAGAGCTGTGTGATTTTATCCCATGGAACTCATGGCTACAAGATTTGGAGATTTTTCAGGGCAGCTTTCAAAGGACAGGGAATAAACTCAGGGAAATGTTGTGTTCAGCTTTGGGGGGGGGGTCGAGCCCCCAAAATCCTTTTTCAGGGTAGCAAGGGGAGAGACCCCCCCCTTCTTTCTCCTGATTGGGATCCTCTCTCCCCACCCCCCACCCCGGACAAGCATAGGCTGGTTTTTGTGTGTGTGTTTGTGTGTGTGTGATGGGTTCAACCATCTGGGCACCCCAGAAACAGGAAAATCACCCACTCACCCTCTCCTGTGGGCTTCTATTCCATCCACTTAGGACCACCACCTCAGCCAAGGAGTTGCAAGACAAGGCTGACCTTGGGACCCCAACCCACGGGAGGGGGGGAGAGGAAGGAGGGAAGAGAGAAGCCCCTTACCTCCCACATAGACCCCTCCCCAGACGCAGAATCCATCCTCCACTCTTTCAATGGGGGGGGGGCGAGAGAGGGAGATCCTTTACCTCCCATGCCCCCTCCCAAATCCCACGCTGTGCATCCTTCCTCCCTCCCCCTCCTCTTCCAAACTGCAAACCCTAAACCCTCCCTAAACTCAAGCCGGGGGAGGTTGGGGGGGGGTCTCCGCTGCACCTTCCCTGAGCCGCTCCTTCCCCATTTGCAATTCCACGCGCGTCCCGCGCCCACTCGCGTCCACCCTCCCTCCTTTCCTTCCCTCTCTCCCTCCCTTCCGACGCCTCGCCCTCCGCGCGGCTGCGGCGCTTTTGCGCATCTGCACCCAGAGCAGAGGAAAGGAGAGCCGCCGGCCGCCAGGTTTCTCACGGGCGGCGTCTGGAGCGAAGGGGACGAAACGGCGGAGGAGATTGCGGCAGCCGGGGGCAAGAGAGGAATAGAAGGCGGAGAAGCGAAAAGAGCGCAGCAGGAAAAGAGCCGGCATGCGCGGGGAAGAAGGAGCAGCGGCGGCGGCGGCGGCGGATAGAGGGGAGATGCTACCCGGAGTCCGGCAGGATCCCACGGGGCGCCTAGGCGAGAGCAGCGGCGGAGCAGGTCGGGCGTAGTTCCGGAGAAGCGCTTGGGCTCCCTCAGGACCTCAATCGCGATCCGGAGCTGTCCGACTGGCTGATCTCCCTTCCCACATTTTTCCCGCCTGGATTAGCAGCCCGCGGACCCCCGACGGTCTTGTCATGCTGTCCCTCCGCCTTCGGGGGGCGGCCGGGGACCCCTGATTTGGGGCTGCGAGGCTGAGCCGGTACCCCCTTTTTCACCATGTGGAGCCAGGCAGACTGAGCGAAAGAGCGCTTCCATAGTGCAGCCCTTGTGACTCCCCTCCACTCCTCGTTGCTGCTTCTGCTGCCAAAGGGACCCTCCCCACTTCCTCGCGTCCACCATGGGCACTGTGCTGTCCCTCTCGCCTAGTGGCGGCGGCAAAGCCAGCCTGCCTGAGGAGGGGTCCACCAGCTCGCTGGCCCACTACCCCAGTGGTCTGCCCAGCAGTAAGGGAAGCGGGCAGAAGGCAGACAAGACGCTCAAGAGACACTCCATGTTCATCCCAGCCCTGACGTGGAAGAGGCTCGTGGCCTCCACCAAAAAGCGGGGCTCTCGGGCCAAAGGCACAGCCCTCCCCGGCAAGAATTTTCCGGCGGGAAAAGAGGTAGCCAACCTCAACCACGAGAATATCCAGAAGTCTCTCTCTTGTGCCAACCTTGCCGGCTATGAGGACGGCGGGCCGCCATTGGCACCGCTCAACACCAAGGGCCTGTCTGCCACCACTGGGGGCCCGGCTGGCTCATTGCTGAAGCCCGGTGCGTTAGGAGGCAGCTCCTCATCCCCCCGGCGGGTCATCGTCCAGGCGTCCACCAGCGAGCTGCTGAAATGCCTCGGTGAGTTTCTCTGCCGGCGGTGTTACCGCCTGAAACACCTGTCACCCACCGAGCCTATCCTGTGGCTGCGCAGCGTGGACCGCTCCCTGCTGCTACAAGGTTGGCAGGATCAGGCCTTCGTCACGCCGGCCAACGTGGTTTTCGTCTACCTGCTGTGCCGCGAGATGATCGACGGCGACCTGGTGGGCAACGAACACGACCTCCAGGCCGCTCTACTCACCTGTCTCTACCTGTCCTACTCCTACATGGGGAACGAGATCTCCTACCCCCTGAAGCCCTTCCTGGTAGAGGCCTCCAAGGAAATTTTTTGGAACCGTTGCCTGCACATCATCCACGCCATGAGTGCCAAAATGTTGAGGATCAACGCCGACCCGCACTACTTCACTCAGGTGTTTGCCGACCTGAAAAATGAAGGCAACACGGCAGCCCCCGAGGACTTTGCCCGTGTCTTGGACCGGTGACTGTGGCCTCTTCACAACTTCAGAGTTTTGGGGGGACGGGGAGGCTCCTGGGGATCGGTTTTGGAATCACGAGCCAGAAGGACTGGCCGTTCCTGCATCCCGAGAGGCTATACGGCCCTCCGATTTCAGGACTTCAGGAAGGGGAGGCGTGGAAGAGAATACCGATGCAACGAATGTCCTATTCTCCCCATCTTTGGCTAAAGGAGAGGGGAAGAAGACCACCCCCCCAACGGAGAGGGGGCGGGGGTCGGCTTCTGAAAAGCCCGTAATACAGGAAGTCCTCGACTTACAACCGCAAGCGAGACATTTGTGCAGCCAATTTTGGCCCATCTGATATCCTTCCTTGTCACGGTTATGTTTACACAATCACTGCAGTTGTTCAGTTAGCAACGCGGTTCTTAAGTGAATCTGACTTGCTTGTCAGAAGGTCGCAAAAAGGGGAATCAGGAGACCCCAGGACGTGGCAACCGCCCTAAAGATGAACCCAAAGTTGCCAAGCGTTCTGTGACCGTTGGGAGGCTGCTACGGTCGTAAGCGTGAAAAATGGTCGTAAGTCGCTTTTTTCAATGCTGTTGGAAATTTGAATGATCGCTAAACAGAGTGTTGTAAGTCGAGGACTGTCTGTATTTATTAAATAGCCATTTTTTCATTTGTCATTTGTTCTGCGAAAGCAAGCAAGCAAACCAAGAAATAACATTGGGAAGGAAAAATATTAATGTAGTCCCTGAATCCAGCACCAAGACCATCAACTTCCTTTGAATTCTGCTTCAAAACGGATCTTTTTAAATTCTCTTTCTCTCTGTCTAATTTCTCTCTCTCACTCTCTATCTATCTATATCTATCTATCTATCTATCTATCTATCTATCTATCTATCTATCTATCTATCATCTATCTATCATCTATCTATCTATCTATCTATCTATCTATCTATCTATCATCTATCTATCTATCTATCTATCTATCTATCTATCTCTATTTTTCTCTCTCCCCCTCTAATCTTATCTCTATCTCAATCTACCTACCTATTTATCTATCTAATCTCTCTCTCTCTTTCTCTCTCTTCCCCTATCTATTTTCTATTTCAATCTAACTACCTATTTATCTATCTAATCTCTCTCTCTCCCTATCTTTCTATTTCAATCTACTTACCTATTTATCTCTAATCTCTCTCTCTTTCTCTCTTTCCCTATTTTCTTTCAATCTACCTATTTATCTATCTAATCTCTTTCTTTCTCTCTTCCTATCTATTTATCTATCATCTATGTATCTATGTATCTATGTATCTATGTATCTATCTATCTATCTATCTATCTATCTATCTATCTATCTATCTACCTACCTACCTATCTATTTTCTATCTATCTCAATCTACCTATTTATCTATCTAATCTCAATCTACCTATTTATCTATCTAATCTCTCTTTATCTATCTATTTATATCTATCTCTTATCTATCTTATCTATCTCTCAATATATACCTTATAACTACCTATCTACCTATCCATCCATTCATCCCTCTCTCTCTCAATCATATCTATCTGTCTGTCTATCTATCTATCTCTCTCTCTTTCTCTATTTATATCTATCTTATCTATCATGTATCTGTCTCTCAATATATCTACCTTATATCTATCCCCCTACCTCTCCATCCATCCATCCATCTGTCCCCCTGTCTCTCAATCATATCTATCTATCTATCTATCTATCTATCTATCTATCTATCTATCTATCTATCTATCTATCTATCTATCTATCTATCAATCATCTATCTATCTATCTATCTATCTATCTATCTATCTATCTATCTATCTATCTATCTATCTATCTATCTATCTATCTATCTATCTATCTATCTATCTATCTATCATCTCTATCATCTAATCCAGTGGTGAAATGTAAAATTTGTTACTACTGATTCTGTGGGTGTGGCTTGGTGTGGGAGGAGTAATATGAGTGGGTGGGCGTGGCCAACCTTTTTTTTTCACTTTTAAAAGCATTTTTTCAGCCAAAGAAGTTGTAGAAAAAATGCTTTTAAAAATAAAAAAAAGCCTCTGATGATCGCGCGGCTCCGCTGGGCATGGGGTGGGGGGTGGGGGGCAGGGATTTTTGCTACTGGTTCTCTGAACCACCCGCTGCCATCGCTACCGGATCGGGTGATCCGGTCTGAACCGGGAGCATTTCACCCCTGATCTAATCTCTCTCCCTCCCTTCCTCCCTATCTCATATATCTCTCCTCAACAGGGTTGGGAGAACCCCAGAGATGATGCCCACCCCCCAACACCCCCCACCCGCCAACAAGGGCCCGGCTTCCATTTTTATTTTGAATTTCTGAGCATGCGAGAGTGAGCGTGCAAATGGAAGACAAAGAAAAGAGGGCGGTTATGTTCTCGGCTTGTAAGAGACGTGCAGAGCTGAATCTGAAAGTGCTTTAAAAAGAGGGAGGACTGGCGAAGAAACCGATCCAGAGATGTCTTGTTAGGTCAGAATAGGTCAAAAAAGTCAAGATGGCTGCCACGGTCATGCTATCAAAAGTCCTTGATATTTTTGTGTGATTTTCACTTTTCTTAACCCACAGGTAGTCCTCGACTTATGACCACAATAGAGTCCAAAATGTCTGCAGCTGAGCAAACCGGGTTTAGTGAATTTCGCCCCATTTTACGACCTGCCTTTGCCACCATCGTTAAGTGAATCGCCGCGCTCCTTCAGTGAGTCAGCCAGTCCCCTGGCTCTTCACAGGTCATCCTCGAGTTACGACCGTCGTGCGGCCCGACCTGTCTGCGGCTAAGCATGACAGGGCTTTAGGGAATTTTGCCCCATTTTATGACCTGTCTCGCCTCCCGTTGTTAAGCAGATCGCTGCCATCATTCTGTTAGCGACGCGGTTGCCAAGCCCATCTAGCATCCCCTTCGACTTGGCTCGTCGGACGGTCGCCGAAGGGGATTTGGGTGACACACACCCTGCGACCGTCGTAAATGCGAGTCAGTGATCATGCGTCAGAATTTCAACCCCGCGAATTTTGTAGTTTTGAAAAAAACGGTTGGGTGTTCCTTTTGTTAGGGCAACGGTCATAAGGCTGAAAAACGGTCCCAGGTCGCTTGTTTTAAGGGCTCTCATAATGTCTAAATGAAGTGTTGTAAGTTGAGGACTGCTTCCTGTGTAATGCTGTTCGGTTCCCGGCCCCGAGTTCCGATCTTACCCATTTTGGGGTCTTGTACCCCAAATACGGGGTTATTTTTACGGTTCACATTCTCAAAATGCCCATCAAGGTTGGATCTTTTCCAGATTTTGGAAAAAATCTGCCGTTCTCCCGTTTCTCGTCCCTGCATTGTGACCAATTTTTCCAAACACAGAATGAGACATTTTCCTGCAGAAGGCTGCTGCACTTTGGTGGGCCAAACCATAGTGTGAGAACGCTGGGGTGGGAGATGGGATGTTCCATTTTTAAACACGGGGGTGGTCTCTCTGATTTTTTTCCCCATCCTGAGCTTCGTTTTTTGACATTTTTTTTTTGCTTTAAAATGGTGGGATTTTAAATGTAATATATAAATTCATATATATTTATTTTATTCATTTAAAGTAGTCATGTGACCTTGGTTCCCGAGGGAGGGGACTTCAGGCCCCCATCTCAGAAAGAGGAATGGGGGCAGCTACTTCCCAAGGGATGCTGGGAGTTGTAGTTTTATAGGACTGCTGACCATCCCTTTAGAGCTGGGGTCTCCAACCTTGGCAACTTTAAGCCTAGCGGACTTCAGCTCCCAGAATTCCCCAGCCAGCAAAGCTGAGCCACTTAGCCAGGCAAGAAATAGTCCTGGACTTAAGACGGCTCGTTTAACGTCCGTTGAAAATCAGGACAGATTTCCCCCACCCCTCAAAAGGACCCAGTTCTGAAGTTCCAGTCACCACCCCCTGCCTTCAGTAAAGACCCCTTGGCTAATGACATCGCCAAATCCACATTGCTAAGTGAGACATCTGTTAAGTGAGTTTTGCCCCATTTCTCAAGGGAATCTGAAAAATTCTTGGATTCTTCAATGAAATAGAAATGAGTTCTTAATTTGAAACATTTCGACTGGTCACTGAGCAAACGGTCATAAGACCAAGGACGATGACAGTTCACAAACATTTGGGCGTTTATTTCTTGGTGTTTCGGGAGAAACGCCCCCTAGCGATCCACGGCTTCGCTTAACGGCCATGGGTTTTGCTTAATGACGGCTGCAGTCGTTTAACCAAAAGGTGATAAGATTATGTCGGTCATATGAATCAGTTGTTTTACGATCAGCTCGGTTTACAACTATAGTGGGCAGTCATAAGTCGAGGACTCTCCGTTGAAATATCCCTGGACCTACGACCGCAATAGAGACCAGAATTGCAGTTGGTAAGCGAGGCAGTTGTTGAGCAAATCGTGCCGAATTTTATTTATTTTATTTTATTTATTTGTTTCGATTTATAAACCGCCCTTCTCCAGCCAGACTTTTGCAATCTTTTTCCCTGAAAATATTAAGCAAATTAATGTGGTTCAATCAGCTGGTCGCTAAGCGAATCTGGCTTCTCCCCCTCTCATCGGAAGATCACAAAAGGGATCACCTGACCCCCGGGACAGCTTCAACCATTGGAAATACACACCGTTGGCCAAATGCTGATATTTTTTGATTATGTAATGGTGAGGAAGCTATAATGGTTGTAAGGGTAAGTCCTGGCTGTAAATCATTTCTTTCAGGGCTGTGTTTATCTCCAGCGTTTGCTAAATGAATGATCATAAGATGAGGAATACCTCTACTGAACTAGACAGAATTCCGCAGGGGCAGAAAAACTGGATGGGGTTGTGGGGTTTTCTTGCAGACGTTCCATGACCCATCTGGTAACATCATCAGTCCTAGAGGAAGTGGGGTGTGCAAAGAGGAAAAAGAGGCAAGATTGTGGGGTGTTTGATGCCCTGTGAGCTGGATGGTTTCCTTTGAAAGACGTCTCATGACCCAACTAGGGAACAGCATCAGTGTTAGAAAGGAGGAGGAGGAGGAGGAGAAGAGGGAAGGGAGGAGGAGGAGGGAGAGGAGGAGGAGGAGGAAGAAGAGGAAGGAGGAGGAGAAGGAGGACTGTGCAGTCCTTGGTGCTCTCTGAGCTGGGTGGTTTCCTTGAAAGACGTTTCATGACCCAACTAGGGAATATCATCCATGCTAGAAGAGAGAGGGTTTTTTTTACAGAGGAGGAGAAGGAGGGTGACAACCATGGGGTCCCTCGTCACTAAACAAATATTTGTAAGTCGAGGGCTAGCTGTAACAACCCTTGAAGACCCAGGCGATGGGCATACATCACCCCAGGGACTGGAAGTGCTTGTCTCGGGCTCCTAGAGGTCATCAAGACAATTCACGTGCTTCACCCCACTGAACTACATCAAGGAAAACCTCTTTGGACCTCCGCCCCTAATTCCTTTCTTGGATTAGCCATCGTCCGGGGTCTTTGGCGCAACCCCTAACCCAGAGAGAGGCAGTCCTCGACTTACAACAGTTCATTTAGTGACTGTTCGACACGACCACAGCTTTGAGAAAAGTGACTTAGGACCCTTACCGCCATCGCTGCATCTCCATAGTTATGAGATCAAAATTCAGGCGCTTGTCAACCGACTCATACTTATGACGGTCATGTCCCAGGGTCACGCAATCCCTTTTTGCGACCTCCCGACCAGTAGAGTCAGTGGGGAAGTCGGATTTGCTTAACGACCATGTGACCAACGTAACAACTGCAGTTATTGGCTGGACCAATGTGGCCAGAAAAGTTACAAAATGAAGCAAAATTCTGTTTCACTTAGTGACATAAATCTTGGGTTCCCTTGTGGTCGTAAGTCAAGGACTCCCCCCATTATGACTTCCATTGGTTTGTTTAGCTTAGCTTAGCTAACAAACCAATGGAAACAGTCCCAGAAACAGTCCTCAACTTATGACCATCATCGGAATGACAGCCAGACATTGTGGTATGTCATTAAGGAAGCTGTCCCAGGATTGTCCCTAATTTTATGCCCTGTTTTCGCGGAAGTCATTAAGTGAATGAGGCAGTCATTAAACGGATCCATGGTAGCCCCATGATCGAGGCTAATTTTATGACCCTTTGTTTTGCAACAGTCACTAAGTGAGCGCATTGGGTGTTAAGCCACTCAAAACTGGCAAAAATTGTCACGCTTCACAACTGTGATTGTGCGACTTGATGGGGTTGTGAAATCAGGTCGTACGTACCCTTTGGAGCATCCATCGTAACTTGGAACGGTTGTTAGGCGCCTAGTTGTTAAGCGAGGATTATCTCTGCTAGATCTGACCAGCAGAAAAATAAACTGTCCATCAGAGGGCGCAAAAATGTTGATTTTTTTTCCCCTAGTGTTTCCCTGTTGCCACCTGTTGGTTTTCTGGAGAATTGCAGCCCAGATTTGCTAAAATTCAGTAATTTATCTGGATTCACTACAGGCACTGCAGCAAAATCAGAGCAGTGGGCTAGATTCGTTTAGTGACCTTTCGCTGAAAAGAGTGAAGGTTTTGGGGATGTTTTTCCCACTTAACGACCGTTCCAGCTTTTCCCCACGCTCGGCAACTGGCATGGACATATGCCTGTTGCAACGATCGCCGTTTGTAACCTTCCCTGCCAGCTTCCAATTCGCTTAACGGCCGCCTGATTCGCTTAACAACCGGACAGGCAAAAGGTCGCAATTCGGGGTGTGCCTTGCTTAACAACCGCCTCGCTTAGCAACCAAACTTTGAGTTCTCGACCAATGGTCTTGCACCGAACACAGAAATCTGCTTCACAACCATGACGGGAAAGGTTTGCAGAAGAAGGCGTGATTCAACCATCTCATATAGCAACGGAAAGGGTCAGTTGTAAGTCGAGGATCCTTCTGTCTTTTTTTTTTTTTTACTGGACGGAATTCTATTTTATGTCGATTTTCGTTGCAGTTAGGAGAGGAAATGTGGATTTGGCTCAGAAGTTACGACCGTCATAAGTGCGAGTCAGAGGGCAAGCATCTGAACATAGATCACGTGGCTGTTGGGAATGCTGCAGTGGTCGTAAGTGTGGAAAAAAACCGGTCGTAAGTCCCTTTTTTTTAATGTCATCGTAACTTCAAAGCGTCACTACACAGACCGTTGTAAGACAAGGACTCCCTGGTGTGTAATCACAATTCTTGAACGGACAACTCACTATTTCATATCAATGAATCCCAAATGTCCTCAGCTTATGACCATGATGGGGCACAACGCTTCCATCATTAAGAGAGATGGTCATTAAGTGAGTCTTGTCCCATTTGATGTCCTTGCCACAATAATCGCTGCGATCGTTAAGGGAATCCTGTGGTCATTAAGCGAATCTGGCTTCCCCATGGACTTTGCTTGTCGGAACATTGCAAAAGCAGGTCACGTGACAGCGGCCGTCGTAAATATAAACCAATTGCCAAGTGTCCATGTTTTGATCCGGTGACCGATGGTCGTAAGGGTGAAACACGATCTGGAGTTCCTTTTTTTCAGGCCTTTTGTCACTTCGGTCACTAAATAAATTGTCTTAATTCCAAGGATTCCTAACGTCAGCGGGGGAGGCTGGATTCATTTAACAACATGTGATTCATTTAACAACCTCACTGATTGGCCCCCAAATTCATGAATGCGAACCCCAGAGAGTCCTCAATTTACGACGACCACAGTGCCCAGTGTACATGTTGCTAAGCGAGATAGTCATTAAGTGAGTTTCACCCATTTTATGACCTCGCTTGACATGGTCATTAAGTGAATCCCTGTGGTTGTTCAGTTAGTCACATGGTTGTTAAGCAAATCTAGATTTCCCGATGACGTTGCTCGTTAGACGGTTGCTAAAGGGATCATATGACCCTGGGGCATTGTGATCGTGGTAAATGAGAGTTAAATGCGAAGCGTCTGAATTTTGAGTCAAGTGACTCTGGGGATAGCTGCAATGCCCATAAGTGTGAAAAACGGTCCTATTTTCAATGTGACGGTCGTAAGTGTGAAACCCATTCCTTTTTTCAGCGCCACCTGTGTGAGCCGTTGTAAGTCAAAAGACTCTCTATTTTGATTTTGATCTTGCTTTTCTGCTGCTAAACGGTGTTTTTTTTCCTTTCCTTTGGGGTGGAAACCGATGTGTACATAATCCTTATAAATATGAATATTCTGCATGCTGAAATATGTATTTATTCTATTTATTCTCCATTTTTTGTCCTATTTAAGGAATTCCAATTTGAAATAGTTTTGCTTATAATTGTAAAAATAATCAGATTTTCTTGCAAATTTTGTGCAACCGAGAACGAAACCGAAAATAATCAGAATTGATTCATTTTTCCAGGCTGCTATTCTGGATTTTTTTTTCCGGAAAATTCCTTCGATTTGTTCGGATTTGTGTTCTATTTGAATTTTACAAGCAACCTGAACCGGAGTGGCAAACAGATCCTGATCCACAATGTGACTCTCAACAGCGAGGACATTCCGACAACAAAATACACAAAGCGAGATCAAACGACGTTTTTCCCGTGGCCGGCCTGTGGAACTCACCAAGACTTGAAATATTTTGAAAAAATATAGGAATTTATTTCTTCTTCTCGTTCTGGAAACTGTGGGGCTCACCGACACTTGAAATTGTTTGAAAAAGTAGGATTTTTCCTTCTTCTCATTCTGGAGACTGGAACTCACTGAGGCTTGAAATTGTTTGAAAAAGTAAGAATTTTTTTTTCTTTTTCTTCTTCTCATTCTGGAGACTGTGAAATTCCCCAACACTTGTAATTTTTTGAAAAAGTAGGAATTTTTTCCCTTCTTCTGCTTTTCGTTCTGTCAGCTGTGGAACTCACCAAGACTTGAAATTCTTCAGAAGAGTAGGGATTTTTTTTTTTGGTTCTTCTTGTTCTGGAGACTGTGGAACTCCCTGAGACAGTTTTTGAAATCAGGTTTGTATATTATTTACAGTGGGAGACTTGACAAAAGTGTCGGCTTCTTCCTTTACGTCAAACAGTCGGAAAGATGCCGGGAGAAAAATTGTGACAGGTCCTGCACCGGATGCAAAATAAAACGAAGACTGCATTATTGGAATGGCTTGATTAATCCTTTGAAAGTGTGTGGTGGTGGTGGTGGTGGGGGAAATAAAGGTGGGGGATAAGACCCCCTTTCTGAGGTCCGAGGGTTGGGGTGGGTGGGAGATCCAGATGAAGTGGACTCAGGTCAACCGTAGGATCTAGAATCATGTGGGCTGGAAGGAATCTTGGAGATCTTGTAATCCAACCCTCTGCTCAAGGTTGAATGGTGATCCAGTCTCTTCTTCAAGATCTCCAGGGATGGAGCAGCCACAACTTCTAGTGGCGAACAGTTCCGCTGGTTATTTGTCCTCTTTTTTTCTTTTTTCTTTCTTTCAATCCATTTCTTCTTTCTCCTCCCTTCCTTCCATCCCCACTTTCTTTTTCCCTCCTTCCTTCCATCCATCCATCTCTTCTTTCTCCCTTCACAATATATATATGAGTTGGAAGGGATCTTGGAGGTCATCTAGTCCAACCCCCTGTTTAAGCAAGAGACCTTGACAGAATTACCAACCCTCTGCTCCAGTAGGAGATACTTACCGAGTAACAGAATAAAACACAGTTGGAAGGGACCTCAGAGGTCATCTAGTCCAGCCCCCTGCTCAAGCTATTTGTATGAGTCAGTTGCCAACGGTCTGAATTTTGATCACGTAACCCTGGAAATGCCGCAGCGGTGTGAAAAACGTCCCTTTTTTCAGCACCGTTGTAACACGGAATGATCACTAAGTGAACTGTCGTAAGCGGAGGGCTACCAGTATTCCCCAGTCCTTTGCAGACAGTCCTCGACGTACGACAGGGGTGAAATGTAAAAATCTGTTACTACCAGTTCTGTGGGCGTGGCTTAGGGGGGGTAATGTGACTGGGTGGGCGTGGCCAACTTTTTTTTTTTTAATTTTAACTTTTCAAAGCATTTTTTTCTGTAAATGAAAAAAAAATGCTTTGAAAAGGACTCTGAGTTCAGGCAACACAGCTGGGATTGTCAAAAGATTTCAAAGCATTTTTTTAACCATCTCTTCCCCCCCCCCCCCCCCCAAGAAGTTGCAGAAAAAAAATGCTTTAAAAGTGTCTCTGACGATCCCAGCTGAGTTGCCTGATTGGCAGAGGCCTTTTTTTTTTTTTTAACTTTTAAAAGCATTTTTTTGGCGGAAGAAGCTGTAGAAAAAATGCTTTTAAAAGTAAAAAAAAAAAAGCCTCTGATGATCATGCGGCTCAGCTGGGCATGGTGGTGGTGGTGGTGGGAGGGGCGCAGGGATTTTTGCTACCGGTTCTCCGAACTACCCGCCACCATCGCTACCGGAACAGGCGATCCAGTCCGAACCGGGAGCATTTCACCCCTGACGTACAACCACAGTTGAGTCCCATTGCTGAGCAAGACAGTTATTCAGGGAGTTTTGCCCCGTTTTACCATCTCTTGCCACTGTCGTCAAGCAAATCAGGGAGTCATTAAGTGAATCCAGCATGTCCCCCTCCCCCTTGAGGTTCTTTGTCAGAAACCCGATCTGGTGACCCTGGGATGTTGCGACTGTTGCATGAAATTTGGTCGTAAGTCGCATTTTTCAGTGCTGTCGTAACTTTGAACTACAAAGTTACAAGCTAAACGAATTGCTGGTCATTGAGGACGACCACTGCATGACTGACTTCCAGCCCAAACCCAGAGCAAACCCCTTGTTCGCTTAATGTCCATAATTCACTTAATGGCCACATCAAACAGGGTTGTAAAATCACAGGACCGAAGTTACCATCTTCGTGATTTGCGACTATGATGGGCAGGCTGGGTTACGGTCATAAGCAGAGGACCTTCTACATCTCGCCTGACTTGGGACAACACATAACATCAAAAAAAAAAATAATGACATGATCAAGGGAACCCAGGAATACAGCTCATCCTCAGTTTACGACCGTGACTGGGCTAGATCTTTCACCCGCTAAGCAGGACCATCGTTACGTGGGTTCTGCCCCATTCAACTGGCTTTCTTGCCCTTGTCGTTTGGGGAGTTTTTCAGTTCGCCACATGGTCGTTAAGCAAAACATTGACTTCGCTGGTCGGAAGTCGGTCAAAGGAATGCTGCAAAAACTCGTGGCCAAGTCAGTGGCCAAGCATCTGAATTTGGATCCCCAGGATGCTGTCACGGTCGTAAGTGTGAAAACAATGGGCATCCCTTGCTTTTTTTTTTCCTGGTGCTGTTGTCACTTCTGAAGGTCACTAAACGAATGGTTGTAAATTGAGGACCAGCCATAAAAGGCCAAACCAGACAGGACCGAAAACGAAATTTGGGTCATATTAAGCTAGGTTTTCCAAGCCCCATTTGAAACAACAGGAGAATTGGGGTCCTCCACATTTATGGGGGGGGGGATTCTGGGGTCCTGATAGATGGCCTCAAAGGAGCCCCAGTGCACCAACCCTGCAGGGTCGAATCAAGCAGATACAATGAGAGAGAGATTGTCTTCTCAATTTTTAAAAAATTATTTTAATTTCTTTATTAAAAGCATTGATACGGCCGGCCAATTCACAATTACTCTGGAAGGCTTCCAAAACTACAACCCCAGTAAACCCCGCCCCCTTGGCGACATCACACCAAGTGACCAATAGGTGGGCTCCGTATCACCCCAGGGATCCCTTGATTCCTTCGTAGAATCAGGTCTTCGGGACCTTGTGAAGGACTATCAAGATGGAGACCAGTCTTATCTCCCTAGGGTTGATGTTCAACAGGGAAGAAGCCACCACGAAGAAGGTCCTTCTTCCAGGTCCTATTAGATGGACCTCTTTAAGAGAGGACCCCATAATATCTCCTGCCTTCCAGCTCCGATGGGTCGGGTGGATGTAATTTGAAGATGGTCCTCCAAGTAACAGAAGTCCCATGGAGAAGGTCCTTCTTCCAGATCACACCAGATGGACCTCCTTAGGAGAGGAGATAAGGTCTTCTACTTGGTCCCAACAGATGGACCTTCTGAGGAGAAGGGAGGAGGTCCTTCTACTTGGTCCCAACAGATGGACCTTCTGAGGAGAAGGGAGAAGGTCCTTCTACTTGGTCCCAACAGATGGGACCTTCCTGAGGAGAAGGGAGAAGGTCCTTCTACTTGGTCCCAACAGATGGATCTCCTGAGGAGAAGGGAGAAGGTCCTTCTACTTGGTCCCAACAGATGGATCTCCTGAGGAGAAGGGAGAAGGTCCTTCTACTTGGTCCCAACAGATGGATCTCCTGAGGAGAAGGGAGAAAGTCCTTCTACTTGGTCCCACCAGATGGACCTTCTTAAGAGAGGAGACTCATAACATCTCCTGCCTCCCTGGTCTTCTGGATTAGATGGATCTAATTGAGAAAAGAGATCCTTCAAATAACCTGGTCTTCCATGGTTCTTCTCCACCGGGGTTCGAATTCAAACCACGTTTCATGGTTAGGGATTCTGGATCCGTTGAAAGATCTGGTTAGATGCACAGCAGGAACTTAAGCCATCTTGTTTCATACAACCCAACAAGACAGACAGAGACTTCAAGGGATAATTAGAACTGCAGAAAAAAACAATGGCTACCAACCTGCCATCCATGGAGGACCTGTCTACTGCATGAGTCAAATCACTCTGCTTAACAACTAATTCCCACAACACTGTCAAATAATTTACTAAGACTGTATTACTACTATTCTTCTCTTCCTTCCTAGGACCCATCTCTTCCCACTTACGACTATAACCATGTTGCTTGTATCTTTACAACTTATAGTTTTTAATTGCTTCCTAGTATGATTTGATTGCTTATTAGTATTCTACGACTATCTTATGTATCTTGTATCTTATGATCCTTGACGAATGTATTTTATTTTTCTTTACGTACACTGAGAGCGTTTGCACCAAAGACAAATTCCTTGTGTGTCCAATCTCGTTTGGCCAATAAAGAATTCTATTCTATTCTATTCTATTCTATTCTATTCTATTCTATTCTATTCTATTCTATTCTACAGGTAGTCCTCGACTTACAGCGACAGTGGCGCCCAACATTTCTGCTGCTGAGCGAGACGTTCGTTGAGTTTTGTCTCGTTTTGTCTCAACCTTCCTTGCTGCCGTTGCTAAGTGAATCCCTGCAATTGTTCAATTAGTGAGCCAGTCATTCAGTGAATCGGGCTTCCCTGTTGGCCACTTTTCGGAGGTCGCAAAAGGGGGGAATCATGTGACACACACACACACACACACACACACTGGGACATTGCAACCGTCATACATATGAGTCGGTTGCTGTGCATCTGTGTTTGGATCATGGATCCGTGGCAATGTTTGTAAGTGTGAAAAACAGTCGTGAGTCGCCCTTTTTTCCAGCGCCATTGCAACTTGGGACAGTCCCTAAATAGACCGTTGTAAGTCGAGGACTAGCTGTAATGAGTATTGTTTTCTCAGGGTGGCGGAAGGAAGAGCTTCAGCTAAAAAAATTGAATGCAGTACCGTTCCTTCCTCCACTCAGCTCCAAAAGGCAACAATTTAAAAATATAATAAAGACGCTAGACCTTATGATTTGTGGAATCGTTTTGGCTGCTCTCCCAGGAGCCAGAAAGGTTCAAGACAACACTGGTTCATCGGCTCCTTGGCCAGGAGAGCACAAAGCCATCCCGGGTCTTGGCGAAATCCGGCAGGGTCACGTCGTCCCGGGTCGCGACCGTCACTAAGTGTTTCCGGTTGTTTTGGCTAAGCGGGATGCGGTCGGACACCGTCACTTGGAGGTCTCGTTTGAGCCTGTGAAGAGAGAAAAAAGAGGGGCTTCAAAAAAATGGGCCAGAGGGTATAAACCAGCTGAGAAAAAGCACAAACCATGGTTTGTTTAATCATTGTTTATTGAAAAGACGTGGTTTATTGTCAGGGTTCACAAGCCAGAAATCATCAATCATGGGAAGTATGGCCTTAGGGCAATTTAGGATGTTTAAATTAGGATTTCAAGTACCAGCTGCCATTCTTTAAGAGGGCTGGACTTCGATTCCCAGAATCCTCCACCCGGCATCCTTAAAGAGAGATAGGCTTAAACTCCCAGAATCCCTCAGCTGTGATGGTCGTAAGTATGAAAAATGGTCCTAAGTCACTTTTTTCAGTGCCGTTCTTACTTCAAACGCTCGCTAAACGGAACGTTGTAAGTCGAGGACCCTGGGCCATTAATCCGTCGTAGGGACATTTTTCGCCATGTTGTGAGACCGAGAATGTTTTGGCAGGCAAGGATTTAACCCAGATCTAAACTTAGCCTGATGCTGTCTCTCTTCGCAGCCAACCGTCACCATGGCAGCTGGGTGCTAGGTGGATGCCATGGCAACCAGAGCATCCTCAGTTCCTAAATTTCCTGCTGGACAAGCGGGAAACAAACCAGGATGAACAACAGAATCCCGGTTGCGAAACGAGAAACCAACGATTGGGCCTCCGAATCCAGCATTTCTTAGGTCCTCGATTTACAATCATTCATCTAGTGACGGTTCGAATTGAAAACGACACTGGAAAAAAAGGGATTGAGGACAATTTTCCGCACTTATGACTGTTGCCGCATCCCCCCGTGGTCATAAATTCAGATGCCTGGGTGACAAACTCGTATTTATGACGGTCGCCATATTCCCCGGAGGTCACATGAGCCCCGTTTGCCCATGTTAGAAAATGGGACAAAACTCACAACGTATGTCTCACTTAGTGACAGAAATTTTGGGCTCTATTATGGTCATAAGTCGAAGATTGCCTGTATAAATTATCCCACATTAAAGGGGTCTTTTGTAGACCAAATATTTGCCCTAAAGCTTTTTTCCTTTCCTTTCCTTTCCTTTCCTTTCCTTTCCTTTCCTTTCCTTTCCTTTCCTTTCCTTTCCTTTTTTTCTTTTCATTTCCTCTCCAGTTTTCTCCTCCCTTTCCCTTTCCTTCTTTTCCCATTCCTTTCCTTTCTTTTTTTACTTTTTCCTTTCTCCTTTCCTTTCCTGCCTTTTCTTTTTCTTTCCTTTCCTCCCTCCCTCTCTTTCCTTTCTCTTCTTTTCCTTTCTTTTCCTTTCCTCTCCTCTCTTCTCCTCTCTTCTCCTCCCTTTCTCTTCCCTTCTCTTCCCTTCTTTCCTTTTCTTTCTTTTTTCTTTTCTTTTTTCTTTCTCCTTCCCTTCCCTGCCTTTCCTTTCCTTTTCTCCTCCTTTCCTTTCCTTTTTCCTTTCCTTCCCTGCCTTCCTTCCCCCCTCTTTCTCTTCTCTTCTCTTCTCTTCCCTTCCTTTTCTTTTTATTTCTCTTCTTCTTCTTCTTTTTCTCTTCCTTTCTCCACGATTTTACCTGCCGGTTTTCCCTCCCCATCTCCAGATGACTCAAAACCAACTTAAATTCAAGGATGTGAAGTCATCCTGCTTTCCGGCTGATGAAGGCGTCACCGGCAAAAGCTTGACGGATTCAAGGCTGTTTCCCACTCCAACGTGGCCGGCCAAAAGCCGAAAAAGAGGCTCAGAGAAGCACTTGTGCAAACTCAAGATGGCAACAGGTACAATGGTATGACCATCAGACAGGTAGCCCTCACATTGGAGCTCACAATTTCTCTTGCTACGGGAGACCGTTGTTAGGTGAATTTTGTCCCATTATAGGACCGTTCTTGCCGCCATCGTTAAGGGAATCCCTGCAGCTATGAAGCGAGTCACACGGTCGTTATAAGTGAACCTGGCTTCCCCATCGACTTTGTTTGCCAGGAAGTCGTTAAGAGGGGAATCACGTGACCCCAGGGACTGCGACCGTCATAAAGATGAGTCCGGGGCCAAGCATCTGAATTTTGATTGTGGTCACTAAATGAGCTGTTTTAAGTCAAGGACTGCATATCATTGAAAATGAGATTGAGCTGAGCTCAGAGCCTTTTGGGGTATGTTAGGTGACTACCTCATCTCATCCTAGCAACACGGCCCAGGAGGGCTGTAGATGATGGAAGCTGTAGTCCCCCCTCCTTCCTGGACCTCCACCGAGGAACTTAAGATCTGACCTCTGTTTGCGTGTTCCGATGAGGCATAGATTTCCCAGAAGGAAAATCAGCATTTCCTTCCCCCCCCCTCCTGATCTTCTTTCTCTTCCTCCTCCTCGTTTCTTTTTTTCTCTCCTCCCTCCCTCCCTGGCTCTTCTTTTTTCTGAATCTGATCTGCTCGTGAACTTTTCAGCAGTTACCTAGCAACCCTCCCAAAAGAGGTTTTCCACATTTATTCAAAGTGGGGCAGCAGATCTCCAACGCCTCCAGCTGTGCGAGAAGATATGCGGAGAAAGATGCAACCAAGGATGATGCTGGGGACCCCCAAATTGGATGCAGATAGGTTACAGGCCATCATATCCCTTCCAATTCTGTTATTCTATGTTTTGGGTGTGAACTGGGAAACCGAGCATCCTAGACCAAGGCAAGTCCAAAAATGCTAGGTAATTGCTGGAAACGTGGCACTCAGACAAAAATAGCCAACAACAGACACATAGAGGTAAATAACATTTACACGCCTTTGAAAAAAGATAATGAAATTTAAAACCAACAATGTAGGGACTGACAGAATGAAAATTATCAGTCCTTAATTGCACAGCACATGGACAGATTCAACCATAGTTCCAGCTGGGAAATTCTGAGCATCTTAGACCAAACCAAGTAAAAAAAAAAACATTAGAAAATTCCTGGAAGACTGGGATTCAGACGAAGCAGCTATCAACAGACACGTAGAGATAAATAATGTTTACACACATTTGAAAAAAGACAATAAAATTTAAAACTGACAATGTAGGGACTGTAACAGCCACTATGTAGGACAAACAGGGAGAAGACTAGCAAAACACAGCTATGAACACCAGGTAGCAACCAGGAACACCAACAAGTGGTCAAAAGACACAATGAGAACTCCTTAATTGCACAACATGTGGACAGATTCAACTTTAGTTTCAACTGGAAAACTCTGAGCATCCTGGACCACCAGCATCCTGGTGGTGACGACGATGCAGATGGTGGCGGCAGCGACACAGCTGGCGTCGAAGAAACGGTGACTGCTGGGACGGTGCCGGGAGGAGCTGTAGCAGCCCTCGTCCATCCCTGCGGTGGTGGGAGACCTTCTCCAACAACCTACCACCTTGGAATTCCCTGGGCCGCTGCAGGATTCCTGGTGCCAACCCCAGGGTTTGGAGGGCCAGCCTCTGTGGCGAACCAGAGTCCTCCGCTAAGAACGGATGGAGGGTTTGATCGGGGTACGACATGACTGTTTGGAGGAGTGACTACTTTTGTTGCCTTGTATGCCCCCCTTCCCCCCCCCCCATTGGCCATTTTTGGGCCTTATGATTGTCATTTGTTACCCGTTTGTTCCTGGCTGATGGAGGGTACCCCCCCTCCATATCCATCTTCAACCTTCCTTTGGTGTGGCGACTATTAAGATCTTATGAACTGGCTTGTTTCGAGCCCTTGGACCGGCTCTGTATGTCATTCTTTGCTCCTAAACCGTTGGAGAGTCGCAGTCTAGGTCGTAAATACTGGAGGGAGCCAGTTCTCCGCTGCGCTCCCACCACCATTCCATCCATCTCCATGGCCATTTTCAAGGCCACCCACCATGAGAGGGTGGTTTGGATGCTGTTCCCCGGCTGGTTGAAACACTATAAGACTCCTCCTATTGTCGTGAGAGGACAGCGGAGTTCCACTTTAGCTCCACTTAAGAACTGCTTTTTCTCTCCTGTACTCGTGGACTATCAAAATGGACCCCCGGGCCATGTTTCACCGACATCTCGGTGCCCTGGATGTATTCAGCAGCTGAGCTCCTTGCGCTGTGAGATTCCCCTCTCTCGCAGGTTTGGCTCTCCATACTATCGAGGGCCTACTTTGATGACGGGTTTTGGGACCCAGAGAGGTTGCGTGCGGCGAAGAGGAGGCTGCGGGGTTTTTTAATGAATGCACTAGAGAAGATTTTAAGGGGTTGAGGGAGTGGGGTGGGCGGTCATAGGAATGGATCGGGGGGGGGGGTTCCATATAGTCATTGAGCAATGTAGTGGGTCTGATGGTCATGGCGGGCGGGACGGGGACGGAAGATTGGCAGGGGTGCCGGGGGAGGAGGGGAAGTGTTGTTCTATCAATTCAGTGGGTGGGAGGGGCAGATATGGCAGTCGCAGGGGGCTGTATTATGTTTTGGGAGTGCGCACTCGTGATGGCAGGGGGTCAGAGCTCGACCTTGAGGCGCCTTGTTTGTGGGGTGCCACAAGGGTCGGTCCTCTCGCCCCTTCTGTTCAACATTTATGTGAAGCCTCTGGGTGAAATCATCCATGGTTTTGGGGTGAAGTTTCATCAGTACGCTGATGACACGCAGCTGCACATCTCCACCCCAGACCACCCCAATGATGCCCTTGACGTGATGTCCCGGTGCCTGGAGGCCGTGTCGATCTGGATGGGGAGAAACAGGCTCAGACTCAACCCCTCCAAGACTGAGTGGCTGTGGTTTCCGGTGTCCCATATAGCCAGCTAGCTCCATCGCTGATTATTGGGGGTGAGATCTTGACCCCCACAGATGGGGCTCGCAACTTGGGTGTCCTCCTGGATACACGGCTGTCTTTAGAAGATCATGTGATGGCTGTGGCCAGGGTGGCTTTTTATCATGTTTGCCTGATCCACCTTTCTGGACCGGGATGCCCTGCACACGGTCACTCACACCCTCGTCACTTCCCGTCTGGACTACTGTAATGCTCTCTACATGGGGCTCCCCTTGAAGAGCACTCAGAGGCTCCAACTGGTCCAGTATGCGGCTGTGCGGGTGATTATGGAGGCGACATGATGCACCCATGTAACACCTCTCCTGTGCGATCTGCACTGGCTCCCAGTGGTCTCCCGGGTGTGATTCAAGGTGTTGGTTACCACCTTTAAAGCACTCCATGGCTAGGACCTGGTACTTATGAGATCACCTTCTGCCACCGGCCAATACGCTCCCACAAAGAGGGACACCTCAGGGTGCCATTGGTCAAAGTAGGCCAACTGGCAACCCCCAGGGGGAGAGCCTTCTGGAATGAATTGCCCCAGAAATACGTTTGATTCCCGACCTACGTACCTTCCGCCGTGCCCTTACTATTTCAACAGGAAGAGGCTGACGAGAGACTGAATTTTAAATGGGTATTTTAATCTTGGGGTTTTTATAAAAAAAATAAGGGCCAAATTATCTAATCTGTTAAGCTGTTAATCTGTTTTAATTGCTTTTAAATTTTATGGTATATATTGGTTTTTACTATGGCTGTGTACCGCCCAGAGTCCTTCGGGAGAAGGGCGGTATAAAAATTTAATAAATAAATAAATAAATAAATTTCATTTATTAAATTTGTATACCACCCTTCTCCTGACGGACTCATTTATTAAATAATAAATAAATAAATAAATAAATAAATAAATAAATAAATAAATAAACAAACAAATAAATAAATAAATAAATAAATAAATAAATCCAAGCTGAAAAATGTTAGATAACTTTTGAAAGATGGCATTCAGACAAAGCAGCCATCAATGGACACAGAGAGATAAATAATGTTTATACGCCTTTGAAAAGAGACAATAAAATCTAGAACAGACAAAGTAGGGATTGTAAGAGCCACTATGTAAGGACAGACGGGTAGAAGGCCAGCAGAGTGCATCCACAAGCAGTCACAAGGCAAGATTTGACCCTTGTGGTGGTGAAAAACTGAACCAAAAAGCTGCTAATTCTTTTTCGCGTTGTGTTAACACCTCTGTTTTTGCAAGCCCTCCGCCGCGCTGTCACAACTTCAGAAGTGCAAATGAAAGTCTAAATAAATGGATTTAGGATCGCAGGGAACTGTGGCTTCGAGTCTCACACTTTGAAACTTCACAGTTTCACAGCAAAAGTGGAACAGAGACAATGTATATCTCTGTGTTTCTCTTAATTATACTGACTTTTCTTTCGTTAGGAATTAAAAACGCAAACTTTTGGCCATGTGGCTAATAATGCTATTTTAGGGTTCTCCATTAATAAGACATTTGTAGGGTCCGTTTTTGTGACTGAAGCCAATTTGGTCTAGGCGCAAGAGCAGGGAGATGGGAGTTCTAGTTCTGCCTGAAGCATAAACATTAGCAATGAGTTCTAGTTGGTGAGTTCTAATCCCGCTTTAGGCATGAAAGCAAGCTGGGTGACAAAAGCCGGATGGGGGATTCGGGGCCTGCCCAACCCACCTCACAGGATCGTTTTTCTGGGGAAAATAGAAGGAGGAAGGAGATTTGCTCACTCCCTTGAATTATCTGTGAAAATAATAAAGGCCAGATATTAAAGGCCACGCATAAATTCATCGATAAATCAAATATTCTGAATAATGGAAAATTAGGGCCATCAAATCTCAAAGACGCTTCTTTGAGGACAACCGCACTGTGTTTAATTTTAATTTAAATATAAATTAAATTATTTGAATATTGTCCCAATTCCCTCTCTTTTTCCATGTCTTTAGTGAGAAATCTCCGTCGCTAAAGGTGAGAATCAAACATTTTTCTAAAATGAACAAAACGATTCCTTGAAATATTACTCTGCAACTGGTCCTCAACTTACGACAGGTTCACTTAGCGACCGTTCAAAGTTAGAACAGCCCTGAAAGAAGGGAGCTAAAATGGGTTCTTGCATTTAGGCCCATCACTGCATGCCCACGGTCATGTGATCCAAAGTCACTATGATTGGTCCTCGTACTTATGACCATCACGGCTTGCCCGGGGTCACATGATCACAATTCAAATGTTGGGCAACTGGCTCGTATTTACTGAACTCGTTGAACAACCGTGTGATTCACTTAATAACCTCTCTGATTGGCAGCAAAATTCCCACATCTCAAATGAAATTCTCCAGATAATCTCCCGGGCACTGAAATGATCTCCTGGGGTTAAAGATTTCACGAATGTTACAAAGGTGATCAAACTGTCCCAAATTACACCAGAAATTAGAGCAGCGCTTCTAAATCAGGAATATATATATACTATATGTGTGTGTGCGGGTGTGAGAGTGTAATCTTATTTTAGGACAGCTGCTCTAATTTCTGGTATATTTTGGGGCAAGGTGATTGTCTATCTGTCTGTCTATCATACCTATCTACCTACCTACCTATCCAGTGGTGGGATTCATTTTTTTTAACAACCAGTTCTGTGGGCATGGTTTATTTGGGTGGGCATGGCTTGGTGGTCATGTGACCGGGTGGCCATGGCTATGTGTATAGGGACTACTCAGAGGGCTGAAAAAAGTCATCTCTGACCCGTCCTCGGAACAGAGATGAACATTTTTCCTTCCAAACAAAGCTGAGTAGGGAAAATTATCTCATCACTAAACACAGGATTAAACATCACCAAGCACAGAATTAAACTTCACCAAAAACCAGTTTTAGACCAAATGTCAGAAATGGTATGTAAACTCACGTTTGAATGTCAATCTTTCTAGCTAGCCAAGAAGCCTTGCTGAATGTCACTCATCTTGGTTCCTTGTCATTAAAAGTTTCTGCTTCGTTATTCAATTATTTCTTCAAAGTGCTGATCATTGCACCCTGGCTGGAAGAACTCCAACAGGGGAGTATTTCCTCCCAAAAGCGGTGTAAAAAGCTTAAAACAACCCTTCCCCTTTAAGAAAGTCAAGCAAAAAAAAAAAAAACCCTCTGAGAACCTTCGGAAGCAGAAGCGACAGTAAGTCTAGGCATACTGCCAGAAAGGCAGTTTCTGTAAGCAGGGCAATAAAGATTAGGCTAGGGAACAATACCGAATGTTGTAATTCCTTACAGGAGTAACCCTGTAAGGTAGAAAAAAACAAAAGGAGATTTCTTTTAACAACTGGTTCTACTGAACCGGTGCGAACCGGTAGAATCCCACCACTGTATCTATCTAGCATCTATCTTATCTATCAATCTCTGTCTATCTAGCTGTTTCTCTATCAACTAACTCTCTATCAACACACTCTTTCTGTCTATTCATTCATTCATCCATCCATCTCTGTCTCTGTCTCTGTCTCTGTCTATCTATCTATCTATCTATCTATCTATCTATCTATCTATCTATCTATCTATCTATCTATCTATCTATCTATCTATCTATCTATCAATCATCTATCAATCATCTCTCTCTCTCTCTCACCACACACACTCTATCTATCTATCTATCTATCTATCTATCTATCTATCTATCTATCTATCTATCTATCTATCTCTGTCTATCTAGCTGTCTCTATCAACTATCTCTCTATCAACACACTCTCTCTGTCTATTCATCCATCAATCCATCCATCTCTATCTCTCATCTCTCATCTCATCTATCTATCTATCTATCTATCTATCTATCTATAGATTCTATTCTAGAGATTCTGTCTATCTAGCTATCTATCAACTATCTTTCTATCAAAACATTCTCTGTCTATTCATCCATCTATCTATCTATCTATCTATCTATCTATCTATCTATCTATCTATCTATCTATCTATCTATCGCTGTCTATCTCTCTATCAACACACTCTCTCTCTATCATCTCTCTATCAATCTCTGTCTATCTAGCTGTCTCTCTATCAACACACTCTCTGTCTATTCATCTATCCATCCATCTATCCATCTCCATCTCTATCTCTATCTCTATCTCTCTCTATCGCTATCTCATCTATCTATCCATCCATCCTTCTGTCTGTCTGCCTGTCTCTCTCTGTCAATAATCAATCAATCTGTCTGTCTGTCTATCCTCTATCTATCACTTATCTGTCTATCCATCTATCTATCCAACCACCTATCCATTGTCTGTCTGTCTGTCTTTCTCTTTTTGTCACTAATCTATATCTATCTATCTATTTATATATCCATCCATCCATCCATCCATCCATCATCTGTCTGCCTGTTTCTCTCTCTCTGTCAATAATCAATCAATCAGTCTGTCTATCTATCTATCTATCTATCTATCTATCTATCTATCTATCTATCTATCTATCTATCTATCTATCTATCTCTCGCCTGATAGAATGCCACACCGAAGGACAGTTTCTCATATTCCTATCAACAGATAAAAACCAATATCTCAACAGCCTAGCAACCAGAGTCCATCCTTCACAACACGCACACAGGAGAAGCTGACAGATGGCACAGGGTGGACATTTACATGTGTGCGGAGGAGGCAACACGTACTACTTGTTTTTGACTTAAAAAACAAAACAAAAGAAACCAGACGTGGAAGTCAAATAAAATGTACAAATGGCTCTTCCAAATCGGTCATCCTATGTTTAAAAAGCAGCTGTCTGCATGTTTGGGTACCACTTAAGAGAAACACAATTCCTGTTTTTGCAAAAATAGGGTAACCATTTGTGCTGTGCAATGAACGTGCTTCCAAACTCACAAAAATATTATTTCAGCTCCTCCAAAGGCAAGAAATCCACGATTAGATAGAT
Organism: Coluber constrictor foxii; assembly: GCA_038048745.1. Lineage (NCBI taxonomy): Eukaryota > Metazoa > Chordata > Lepidosauria > Squamata > Colubridae > Coluber > Coluber constrictor. The sequence continues at coordinate 169,771,889 of CM075961.1, read as the reverse complement.
GGATGGATGGATGGATAGATAGATAGGGATGGATGGATGGATGGATGGATGGATGTGTGGATGGATGGATAGATACTGTAGATATAGATGGATGGATGGATAGATGTAGATAGATATGGATGGATAGATGGATGGATGGCTATAGATGGATAGATATCTGGATGGATGGATGGATGGATGGATGGATGGATGGATGGATGGATGGATGGATAGATACTGTAGATATAGATGGATGGATGGATAGATGGAGATATAGATAGATGATAGATAGATAGATAGATAGATAGATAGATAGATAGATAGATAGATAGATAGATAGATAGATAGATAATGATGATAGAGATGATAGATAAGATATAGATGATGGATGGATGGATGGATGGATAGACAGATACAGATGATAGATGGATGATGGATGGAAAGATAGATATAGATGATGGATAGATGATAAGAGATAGATAGATAGATAGATAGATAGATAGATAGATAGATAGATAGATAGATAGATAGATAGATGATAGATAGATAGATAGATAGATAGATAGATAGATAGATAGATAGATAGATAGATAGAAATGGATGGATGGATGGATGGATGGATGGATAGGTAGATAGATAGGTAAACAGACAGACAGATCAATAATTAGAGACAGAAACTGAGAGAAGGATGATGGATGGATGGACAGACAGATGGATAAAAGGACTAATGGCTAAATCGATAAATAAATCCCACACATTTATTCTTCAAGCAAAGGATCAATAGTCCTCGGCTTACAGCTATTCATTCCTTCACTGAGGTCAAAGTGACAACAGCACTAACCCCCCCCCCCATCTTTCACACTTATGACCATTGCAGTATTTCCACTAACACATGATTAAAATTAGCACGCTTGGTCACAAGGCCCGTATTGATAAAGGTTGAAGTTCTCATGGGGTACTATTCCTCAATTTACGGCCACAATTGGCCTCCGATGGATCGCTCTCGACTTAAGCACTGAACCCCAGCATGTGACTCCCTTAACGACTGCAGTGATTCGCTTAACAACCATGGCCAAAGAGGCTGTAAAAGATGCGACTCTATTACTTATTTGTCACATTTTTCACTACATCCTGAAATCCCCCACAGGATCAACACAGGTAGTCCTCGATTTACATCCGTTCCATCCTATGGAACGAGCTGCCTCCTGAAATTCGTTTGATCCCGGACCTCCGCGCTTTCCGAAAGGTCCTTAAGACTTATTTATTCCAACAAGCCGGCCTTGCTTGATCGATTTTAATGGGGTTTTAAAAATTTTTGGTATTATTGTTTTCTGGGGTTTTAAATTGGGTATTTTAATGGGGTTGAGACTTTTATCTGGAACGCCAACGATTTAATTCAATTTTAAAATCCTTTTAATGTTTGTATTATATGTGTTTTAAATTTAGTTGTTCACCGCCCTGAGTCCCCCTCCCGGGGAGAAGGGCGGTATATAAATTGAAATAAATAAATAAATAAAATAAATAAATAAAATTTAGCAACCAACATGACAACAGCTCTGGAAAAGAAACGAGTGACGTCTGTCTTTTCCCCTGAACGACTGTCGCCGCGTCGCTGTGGATCCACAGTCAGACGCTTAGTGTCTGACTCAGACTTATGACCGTTGGGGTGACACCACAATCCTCTGTTGTGACCTTCGGACAAGGAGGCCATTTGACTCCCTGAAGAGCCGCAGGGATTCACTTAACAACGGTGGCCCACGTCTCACTTAGTGATGGGGAGGTGAATTGCGGTCGTACGTCGAGCACTAGCTGGAGATGCTCGAGAGAGGAATCGCCTACCTCCTGAAGTGGTCCACCATGACTCCAACCAGCTCCCCGACCCGGTTGTCATTGGCTGGTTGCATTTTATGAAGACACACCACCAGGTACTTCTGCTTCTCCAGGTGGAAGACGACCAACTGGTCCTCACCACTGGTGACACTCAGACCGGACACCTGTGAGGGCGAAGGAGCGTTAAAAAAGGTTGTTTGGACAACTCTCGCCAGAGGAGGAGGAGGATTGTGGGGTGCTTGGTGCACTGTGGTTTTCTGGTAGACGTTTCATGACCCAACTAGGTAACATCATCAGTGCTAGAAGGGAGGAGGTTGTGGAGTGGAAGAAGAGGAGGGGAAGGGGAAGGAGGAGGGATTTTCTTGCAAGCATCTCATGACCCAACTAGGCAATGTTCTCCGTGCAATCTCTAAGGCTGGGAACAAGGCCTAAAAAGAGCCTGAGTAGCGTAGGGGGCTAATGCCTCCTACTAAAAGGCAGCAATTAGCATCCAGCTGCCAGTAATTCTGTGAGTTCAATTCTCACCAGGCTCAAGGTCGACTCAGCCTTCCATCCTTTCTAAGGTGGGTAAATTGAGGACCCAGTTTGTGGGGGCAATAAGCTGACTTTGTATAAATATAAATATACAAAAGTATGAAAGTGATTGCTTCACGCATTGTAAGCCGCCCTGAGTCTCCGGAGAAGGGCGGCATATAAATCAAATTTAAAAAAAAAAAGGCTCTCAATGTTTTGCCTCCTCTGTGAAGATTGGGCCCCCCTAATCCCGGAAACACCTTCTGCTCTTCTGCAGATCTCCACCCCCCCCCCAAATCAGGAGACCCCGCCCTCAACCCCCTTCTTACTGTGCTGAGAGCAATGGCCTTCTTGACTCGGTATTGCTTCCGGGGGTCCAGCTTGTAGAGATGCTGGTCGGTGATCAGTAGGGCTCGATCCGTCCGTTTGTTACACCGGTTGATCTGGGGAGGTTGGGAAATGGTCAAGAAGATCCCCACCCTGAGAAGAACCAACTCGGGATCCCCCTCACCTGCCAGATCGAGGAAAAGAGGGGGGGGAGACAGCCCACCTTGTTTGAGCCCTGGAGGTCAATGGAGGATCAGGCGCCGCCCTGTGGCTACTTCTTGCTTGCAACAAAACCAACTTCGGGCTACTTACTGGCATCTTGGAGGTGTTACCATAGAGATTTCCAGGGAAAGAGAGGACTTCTCTACATTGCTTGGGGGAATCTTGGCCGTGCCACACCTGTGGAGGCCGTCCTTCTAATTTGATGCTTTGGAAGTGGCATCGTAGAGACCCTCAGGGATAGAGCGGCCTTACTGAATCTGGCACCTGCTGGTGGTGTTATCATAGAGACTTCCAGGGATAGAGCGGCCTTCTCTAACTTGGCACCTTCCAGAGGCTGGTGGACTTGGTAGTGCCACACCTATGGATGCCATGCTTCTAACTGGCACCTTGGAGCTGGTATCATAGAAATCTCCAGGGATAGAGTGTATTCTTTAATCTGACACTTCCCAAATGTTAGGGGAATCAGCAATGCCACACCAGTGGAGGCCATGCTTCTAACTGGCATCTGCTGGAAGTGTTATCATAGACTTCCAGGCATAGAACGGCCTTCTCTAACCTGGCACCTTCCAGATGATGGGAGGCTTGGCAGTGCCACGCCTGTTGATGCCATGCTTCTAACTGGCACCCTGGAGGTGGTATCATAGAAACTTCCAGGGATAGAGAGGCCTTCTCTATCTTGGTTGGGTAATGCCACACCTGTGGAGACCATGCTTCGAATTGATACTTTGGAGGTGGTATCATAGAGACCTCCAGGGATAGAGCGGCCTTCTTGAATCTGGCCATTCCCAGATGTTAGGGCAATTGGCAATGCCACACCTGTGGAGGCCATGTTTCTAACCGGTCCGTGCTTTCTGTCTCTCACTGTCTCTCTCTTTCTCTCTGTCTCTTTCTGTCTTAGACTCAGCCGCTTGAGGATGGCTTGGACTTCAACTCCCAGAATTCCCCAACCAGCCCGACCCACGTCTGCCTCTCACCTTACGCACGTGGCATGAGAACAAGACGGAACTGAAGTGCATCTTGTCTTTCAGGGCTGAGACCTGTTTGACGAACTGGGTAGCCAAGGCTGAGTTCTCCTCTGCCTGGAGAGGAAGCAAAGAGAACAGAAGGTGGGTTACCTCTGGGCTGGGGTGGAGGGAGAGAGGGAAGGAGGAGGAAGAGAACGAAGAGGAGGAGGAGGACTTGGGGGTGTCCTTGGGGCTCTCTGAGCTGGGTAGTTATCTCTCTCTCTCATATCTATCTATCTATCTATCTGTTTCTATCTATCTTTTTCTATCTTTTTCTATCTATATCTCTCTCTCTCTCTATCTATCTATCTCTCTATTTCTATCTATCTATGGATCATCTATTTTTTTTATCTTTTTCTATCTATATCTACCATCTATCTATCTATCTATCTATCTATCTATCTATCTATCTATCTATCTATCTATCTATCTATCTATCTATCTATCTCTATCTATCTATGTATCTATCTTTTTCTATCTATCTATCATCTATCTTTTTCTATCTATCTTTATCTATATCTATCATCTATCTATCTATCTATCTATCTATCTATCTATCTATCTATCTATCTATCTTTCTATCTATCTATCTATCTATCTATCTTTTTATATCTATCTATCATCTTTTTATATCTATCTTTTTCTATCTATATCATCTATCTATCTATCATTTTTTCTATATTTTTCTATTTATATTTATCATCTATCTATCTATCTATCTATCTATCTATCTGTCTGTCTATATCTATCTATCATCTATCTATCTATCTATCATCTATCTTTTTCTATCTATCTTTTTCTATTTCTATCTATCTATCATCTATCTTTTTCTATCTATCTTTTTCTATCTCTATCTATCTATCATTATCTATCTATCTATCTATCTATCTATCTATCTATCTATTTTCTATCTATCTTTTTCTATTTATATTTATCATCCATCTATCTATCTATCTATCTATCTATCTATCTATCTATCTATCTATCTATCTATTTCTATCTATGTATCTATCTTTTTATATCTATCTATCTATCATCTATTTTTTTCTATCTCTATCTATCTATCATCTATCTTTTTCTATCTATCTTTTTCTATCTCTATCTATCTATCATCTATCTTTTTCTATCTATCTTTTTCTATTTCTATCTATCTATCATCTATCTTTTTCTATCTCTTTTTCTATCTCTATCTATCTATCATCTATCTATCTATCTATCTATCTATCTATCTATCTATCTATCTATTTTCTATCTATCTTTTTCTATTTATATTTATCATCCATCTATCTATCTATCTATCTATCTATCTATCTATCTATCTATCTATCTATCTATTTCTATCTATGTATCTATCTTTTTATATCTATCTATCTATCATCTATCTTTTTCTATCTCTATCTATCTATCATCTATCTTTTTCTATCTATCTTTTTCTATATCTATCTATCTATCTATCTATCTATCTATCTATCTATCTATCTATCTATCTATGTACCATCTATTTTTTTCTATCATCTATCTATCTATCTATCTATCTATCTATCTATCTATCTATCTATCTATCTATCTATCTATCTATCTATCTATCTATCTATCATCTATCTATCATCTATCTTTTTCTATCTATCTTTTTCTATCTCTATCTATCTATCATTTATCTTTTTCTATCTATCTTTTTCTATCTCTATCTATCTATCTATCATCTATCTTTTTCTATCTATCTTTTTCTATCTCTATCTATCTATCATCTATCTATCTATCTATCTATCTATCTATCTATCTATCTATCTATCTATCTATCTATCTATTTTCTATCTATCTTTTTCTATTTATATTTATCATCCATCTATCTATCTATCTATCTATCTATCTATCTATCTATCTATCTATCTATCTATCTATCTATCTATCTATCTATTTCTATCTATGTATCTATCTTTTTATATCTATCTATCTATCATCTATCTTTTTCTATCTCTATCTATCTATCATCTATCTTTTTCTATCTATCTTTTTCTATCTCTATCTATCTATCTATCTATCTATCTATCTATCTATCTATCTATCTATCTATGTACCATCTATTTTTTTCTATCATCTATCTATCTATCTATCTATCTATCTATCTATCTATCTATCTATCTATCTATCTATCTATCTATCTATCATCTATCTATCATCTATCTTTTTCTATCTATCTTTTTCTATCTCTATCTATCTATCATCTATCTTTTTCTATCTATCTTTTTCTATCTCTATCTATCTATCTATCATCTATCGATCGATCTATCCTGTCCAAAGTGAAATGCACCCTTGACTCAATTGTGGGACCCAAGGGAAGGGCCTGTGATTCCTTGCAGCCTCTGGGCATGCATGGATGTCCATGTGAGGAAAAAGTTATTCTTCGTTTCATAGACACCAATTGAAAGGGTTGGGAAGGGAAGGAGGCTCCCCTAATCTTCTGCCTCCAGCCAAGAGGTTTTGGGAAGGCATCACCATGGAGATGAGGGGGGCGTAGAAGAAAAAAGCCGTTCTCTTAGATGCCCTGGGGTGCGCCTTGCATCACCCAAACTCGGTGGCAGATAGAAAAAATAAAAAAAAACCTACTTCTGGCTTCCCAGGAAACCTCAGGGCAGGTGGGGGTAGTGGGGTGGGGTCTCAGGATGGAGAGAAGAGGCTGTTAATAGCGCAGCATTGAACTGAGGGGTCCTTGGTGCTCTCAGAACAGGGTGGTTTTCTTGTAGACGTTTCATCACCCAACTAGGGAATGTCATCAATGGAAGAGGAGGAGGAGGAGGAGGAGGAGTGAGATCTCCTGGTGGTCTCCTTTTCAAATACCATCTTGCTGTGTTTTCCAGATCTCACAGGTAGCAAACGTGTCAGTATTTGCTACCTGTGAGATCTCCTGGTGGTCTCCTTTCCACATACCAACCACATTCTGCTTTGCTTTCCCAACTAGCCACTTTTGCTAGCTGTGAGATCTCCTAGTGGACTCCTTTCCAAATGCTGAATACATCCTGCTGTGCTTCCTAAATTAACCAAGTTTGCTTGCTATGCATTTTTATTTTTAAAGCCAACATGAAAGGAAGGAGAAATGGAGAATAGACACTCTCACAATCCTACACTTGTCACACAGGACAACCCTACAATTTTGGATAAATCACGGATTTCTCCGATGG